>NC_069441.1:15108785-15127021 GCF_026875155.1 Cherax quadricarinatus
ATCTGAAAGTGTAAACAAAACGAGAATGTTTTTTTTTATTACTTTTTTCATTGGAGTGCGGTGCCCTCCTGGCCGGGCTGCAGCATGGCGGGGCAACTTCATATTTGATCGCACTCTACATTAGCATAAGATCCTCGTTGTGGCTCGTCTCTACCCATGGCTGCCCATCCCTCCCACGACCCAGGCAGCAGCAGCGGGGCCTGGTGGACACTTTTAATTAGGAGACACTCTGACAAGTTGTTGGCATAATGATTAGGTTTAAAAAAGGGGTAAAAAACGACGTGAATAATACATAGGTCCCTACCGGTCTTACGGCGGCCCGGTGAGGTGAATGTTTAATTATGCGTGAGATAGCCTCCGCCACCCACCTCTTGCATAGATTGTTGTACCTATGTTAACTACCTCCACGGAAGCAAAGAGCTTCCACTTCTTCCGTTAATAGCATCCACTTTTAGGATAAACTCCGGTTAAGAGTGGTGTCATTTCCACCTTCGAAAAAGAATTTCCACATTCTTCAGGAACGCATATATCCCTTTAGCCTCCAGATGTACCTCAGGAAGAATGTTAACTAAGACCACCTCCTCTCAGGACCCTTCCTTCAGAAGTAGTCTTTAGTTTCCGGATGAATTTTATTCTCTGGCCTCTACGTCTGTGGGTACGTTCCTCTAGGAAGTACGTCAGCCTTAAGTTTGTCATAACCTTTGTGGCCCACGTGCTGAACATCTTCAAGATGCACTCACGCACCACTAACAGACGGAAATACTGATGGAGTACTTGACCGAGCTCACAAGAATGCGGTGACGACCTAAATCAAGAACACCGCTCAATATTCTTCATTCTATAGTACGTCATCATCAATGTCATCAGCTTTGAATAATAAAGACATAAACAGCATTGATGTATTAGTGGTGGGGATGAATTTACAAGGTGTATGTCTGTAAGGAATGTTTGGTTGACTGTCGTGCTCTCCCGCTGAGTAGCAGCCCATGTGTGTGATGGACACAACCTGCTCTGAGTTCATCTTCAGGTGTATCTGTGTTTCACCTTTGAAAGTTATATTGAGTGAGATATTATGGCGCATTCCAGCTTCTTTCTACCACACACACACACACACACACACACACACACACACACACACACACACACACACACACACACACACCATATAATAAGACTTATCACTACTCTGGTGTCACAACATAACCTCAAAGTTGCTTTTTTCTGGTCTTCACTATTCATGTTTATTGTTGATAAGACAAGATACATACACAAGCAGATTCTTGAGACCCAGCGCCACTTTCCGGGCGGTAGGTGTGACCAGAGGCCAAGTGTGACCAGAGGCCAAGTGTGACCAGAGGCCAGTTGTGACCAGAGCCCAGGTGTGACCAGAGCCCAGGTGTGACCAGAGCCCAGGTGTGACCAGAGATCAGCCAGGTAGGTCATAGCGATGTCATCTCTGGTCATCACATCAGTGATGGTGTTTTTGGTGTCAGTTAAATACCTTCTTGAGTCAAGAAGTATTACTTATGATATGACCCAGTCTCTGGCTTTATAATACCTCCTATTATTATTACAATTATTATAATTGTTATTATTATTATTATTATTATTATTATTATTATTATTATTATTATTATTATTATTATTATTATTATTATTAATATTATTGATATTATTGATATTATTATTATTATTATTATTATTATTATTATTATTATTATTATTATTATTGTTGTTGTTGTTGTTGTTGTTGTTGTTGTTGTTGTTGTTGTTGTTGTTGTTGTTGTTGTTGTTATTATTATTATTCTTATTATTATTATTATTATTATTATTATTATTATTATTATTATTATTATTATTATTATTGTTATATTATTATTATTATTATTATTATTATTATTATTATTATTATTATTATTATTATTATTATAATGTTATTATTATTATTATTATTATTATTATATTATTATTATATATTTTATTATTTTATTATTATTTATACTATTTTATTATTATTATTATTATTTTTAAATTATTATTTATTATTATTATTATTTTATTTATTATTATTATTATTATATATTATTATTATTTATTATTATTTATTATTATATTATTATTATTATTATTATTATTATTTATTTTATTATTATTATTATTATTATTATTATTATATTATTATTTATTTATTATTATTATTAATTATTATATTATTATTATTATTATTATTATTATTATTATATATTATTATAATTATTATTATTATTATTATTATTATTATTATTATTATTATTATTATTATTTAATTGTTTATTTTATTATTATTATTATTATTATTATTATTTTATTATTATTATTATTATTTATTATTATTATTATTATTATTATTATTATTATTATTATTATTATTATCTTATATTATTATTATTTAGTTATTCTTATTCTTATTATTATTATTATCGTTATTATTATTATTATTATTATTATTATTATTATTATTATTTATATATATATATATATATATATATATATATATATATATATATATTATATATATATATATATGCAAAATATTCACGGTAAACAGGAAATATCAAAATATTCACGGTAAACACGGCAAAGCAACCACTGTGAAAAACAATAGTGAACTTCCAAGCGCTTTTGAGCTAGAAATGGTTATAACTCTGACCATAATTTTTAAAGGGATGGACCGGTAAGCCAGCGAAAGGCCTCGGTCAGATGACCAAAAGTTCCAACGGCGGGTCATGTGACTAAGGCCCGCGTCAGAAAGCGTCCTGACAACCTTAGTGTGAGAAATCACGGAAATACTTGGAGGTTCTCTATTATTTCACGGTGGTTGTTTTGCATAGGATAAACTAGAGGCAGCAGCAACCCATCACAACATTAAACTACAGATACCAAAATTATTTTCCCTCCTACTATCTTGGATAGAATTAATGAGTCTTGGACTATCTTACACTATCTTGCTAGTCTCCAGCATTAGTCTTTCTCAAACCACCTCGCGTCGGACCTTCAGCATAGTTGCCATTACATATTTTCTCTAGTTTTATGTTCTTAATTAATACAGGAATTTTGTTATTATTTTGTAATACATAGATGGCGAATTATTGTTAATGTATTGTTTGTAATACTGAATTGTCTGTAAGACTGTATTGTTTGTAATATGTCTGTAAGACTGTATTGTTTGTAATATGTCTGTAAGACTGTATTGTTTGTAATATGTCTGTAAGACTGTATTGTTTGTACGTCTGCATTGTTTGTAAGACTGTATTGTTTGTACGTCTGTATTGTTTGTAATACTGTTTTGTTTGTACGTCTGTATTGTTTGTACGACTGTTTTGTTTGTACGTCTGTATTGTTTGTAAGACTGTTTTGTTTGTACGTCTGTATTGTTTGTAAGACTGTAATGTTTGTACGTCTGTATTGTTTGTACGACTGTTTTGTTTGTACGTCTGTATTGTTTGTAATACTGTTTTGTTTGTACGTCTGTATTGTTTGTAAGACTGTAATGTTTGTACGTCTGTATTGTTTGTAAGACTGTAATGTTTGTACGTCTGTATTGTTTGTAATACTGTTTTGTTTGTACGTCTGCATTGTTTGTAATACTGTTTTGTTTGTACGTCTGTATTGTTTGTAATACTGTTTTGTTTGTACGTCTGTATTGTTTGTAAGACTGTAATGTTTGTACGTCTGTATTGTTTGTAATACTGTTTTGTTTGTACGTCTGTATTGTTTGTAAGACTGTAATGTTTGTACGTCTGTATTGTTTGTAATACTGTTTTGTTTGTACGTCTGTATTGTTTGTAAGACTGTAATGTTTGTACGTCTGTATTGTTTGTAAGACTGTAATGTTTGTACGTCTGTATTGTTTGTAATACTGTTTTGTTTGTACGTCTGTATTGTTTGTAATACTGTTTTGTTTGTACGTCTGTATTGTTTGTAATACTGTTTTGTTTGTACGTCTGTATTGTTTGTAAGACTGTAATGTTTGTACGTCTGTATTGTTTGTAATACTGTTTTGTTTGTACGTCTGTATTGTTTGTACGTCTGTATTGTTTGTACGTCTGTATTGTTTGTACGTCTGTATTGTTTGTAAGTCTGTATTGTTTGTACGTCTGTATTGTTTGTAAGACTGTATTGTTTGCAATATTGTTTTGTTTGCAAGACCGTATTGTTTGCAAGACGGTACTGTAATGCTGGAGATAATGCGGAGTAATTATATCTTTTATTATGGAAGCTAATTATATTTTAAATAATCCAGATTAACTCTAAGATAATCTAAGGTAACTAACTATATATAGGGTAATCCAGGATATCTATATTTAAGATAATGCACGGGTATCTATATTTAAAATATACTGGGTAATTATATTTAAGATAATTCAGATAATTGTATTTGAGATAATCCAGGTTATCTGTGTTTAAGATAAACCAGAGTATCTATATTTAAGATAATCCAGGGTATCAATATTTAAGATAATCCAGGGTGTTTATATTTAAGATTATCCAGGGTATCTGTATTTAACATAACCCAGTTTATCTATGTTTAAGATAATCCGGCGTATCTATTTAAAGATAATCCAAGGTATATATATTTAAGATAATCCAGAGTATTTATATATATATAAGATAATCCAGGGTATTTATATTTAAGATAATCCAAGGTATCTATATATAAGATAATCCAGGGTATTTATATTTAAGATAATCCAAGGTCTATATTTAAAGATTACGCAGGGTATCTATATTTAAGATCATCCAGAGTATCTATATTTAAGATAACCCAGGTTATCTGTATTTAAGATAATCCAAGGTGTTTATAGACAAGGTAATCTGAAGAAAACCGAAACCCTGGTGTTTATTTTTTCACTCTAAATTTATCATTTATTATTATTATTATTATTATTATTATTATTATTATATTATTATTATTATTATTATTATTATTATATTATTTATTATTATTATAATATTATTATTAATAATAATATTATTATTATTATTATTATTATTATTATTATTATTATTATTATTATTATTATTATTGTTATTATGTTATTATGTTTGTATCATCATTGATACTTCAGGGCAAATAACTTGATGTTAATGAAGGGCTTTTGATCCTAGGAAATGAACTTGTCTTCCCCTTCCTCGGATCAAATTTGACTGTCTTTCATTCCCCAGGCGCTGCAAAACCCCTACGGGTTTTTACAGAACCTGGGGAATGGGAGGTAATCATGTTTGATCCAGGGTAGGGGAGAGTAGCTCTGGTTCCTTGGATCAAAAGCAGTTAGTCTCCTTGATGGCAACTCCTGAAGGTCATAAGATTAAAGAACGTGTTATGGGTCTCTCTCTCTTACTATCTATCTAACTATTCATTTAACTTATTTTACACAGGATTTTACAAGGTTAGGTTAAGACTTTCTCTCTGTCACTTTATCTATCTATCTATCTATCTATATTATATATTATATATTATATATATATATATATATATATATATATATATATATATAATATATATATATATATATACATATCATAATATAATATATATATATATATATATTTTATATATTATATATATATATATACATATATATATTATATATATATATATATTATATATATATATATATATATATATAATATATTATATATATATCATTCTTTTTTTTACAAAGGGTTTTACAAGTTTAGGTTATGATTCTCTCTCTCTCTCTCTGTCTCTCTCTCTCTCTCTCTCTCTCTCTCTCTCTCACTCTCACCAGCACAAGAGAGCCACTGGTCAATATATCATTGCTGGACACTTTGAATATTACCAGAAATAATCAACAAAATATTGTCGCCATAAATCGCCTGAGAGGAATGGAGGCAGCGTAAGTATGTAGTTTTTATCAGGGAGTTATGGCACTGAATAAGATTTTTGTGTGTTCACTAGGCCAGGAGAGTGAATATCTCATGTACACTCTCATGTACACTCTCATGTACACTCTCATGTACACTCTCATGCACACTCTCATGCACACTCTCATGCACACTCTCATGCACACTCTCATGACACTCTCATGCACACTCTCATGACACTCTCATGTACACTCTCATGCCACTCTCATGAACACTCTCATGCACACTCTCATGCACACTCTCATGCACACTCTCATGTACACTCTCATGCACACTCTCATGTACACTCTCATGCACACTCTCATGCACACTCTCATGCACACTCTCATGCACACTCTCATGCACACTCTCATGCACACTCTCATGCACACTCTCATGCACACTCTCATGTACACTCTCATGCACACTCTCATGCACACTCTCATGCACACTCTCATGCACACTCTCATGCACACTCTCATGCACACTCTCATGCACACTCTCATGCACACTCTCATGTAACTCTGCACTCTCATGCACACTCTCATGAACACTCTCATGCACACTCTCATGCACACTCTCATGTACACTCTCATGCACACTTCATGCACACTCATGACACTCTCATGCACACGTCTCATGCACACTCTCATGTCACTCTGTACCTATCATGCACACTCATGTACACATCTCATGCACACTCTCATGTACACATCATGCACACTCTCATGCACACTTCATGACACTCCATGCACACTCATGCACACATTCATGTACACTCTCATGCACACTCATGTACACAGCTCATGCACACTCTCATGCACATCCATGCACAACTTCATGCACACTCATGCACACATCATGTACACCTCATGCACACTTCATGCACACTCTCATGCACACTCATGTACACTCTGCACACTTCATGCACACTCATGCACACTCTCATGTACACTCATGACACTTCATGCACCTTCATGCAACTATTTTACACTCATGCAACTTATGAACTCTCTTGTCACTCTTCATGTACTCTATGACACTTCATGACACTTCTTGCTGAGCATTATGACACTCTCATGCACTCTCATGCAATTCTTATGTACACTCTCATGCATCTCTCATGTACTCTCATCACTCTTCTGTACACTTCATGACCTTCTTACATCTTCATTAACTCTATGTACACTCTCATGCATCTATGTCACTTCATGCACATCTCATCACATCTATACCTCTCATGTCACTATTACATTTATGTACACTTCATGCACACTTTTTTCATACAATTATTCATTACACTCTCATTACACTCTATGTAATCTCATACACTTCTGCACACTTCATGCACACTTCATGCAATTTCATTATGTACATCTCATGTACACTTCATGTACTTCATGTCACTTCATGTACACTCTATGCACACTTTCTCATAACTCTATGCACACTTCATGACTCTCATGCATACTATATTATATGACACTCTCATGATCACTTCATGTACATTCATGACATCTCATTGCACACTTCATGCACACTTCATGAATATTATGCACATTCATTAACATTCATGCATCATTCATGAACACTCATGTACCTTGCACATGCCATGAATCAGATCTATGCACACAGGTCATGCAATTCGTCTGCACACAGTCATGCACTTCAGTCATGGCACAAGTCATGCCACATCTCACCAAAGTCATACTAAAGTCATGACATTGTCAGACAAGTCATGTACAAGTCTGCATCACGTTCCCGCATGAACAGTCATGCAACAGTCATGCACAAGTTTCATGCACACGTCTGCATCAGTCATGCACACGTCATGCACTATGTCTGACGAGTCTGCACACGTCTGCCTCAGTCATGCACCAGTCATCTCAGTCTCATGCACACATCTTCATTGCCACAGTCATGCACACTGTCATGCCACAGTCATGACATGTCATGCTTCACTGATGTTTACTAGTCTATGCATTTACTGTCAGATGCTTAATTCATTGCCTCCAGTCTCACCTTAGTCATTGCACATCTTCAGTCTGCACCACATCTCATGCATACTACTAACATCACTACATATATTATAATATTTTTACGCAATATATTGATTTTTTATTTATGTGTCAGATGGTTTTAAATTGCATTTTTTGGTGGTTTTATTTTTATTTTTTTGTAATTCTTCTTCTTCTTCTTCTTCTTCTTATTATTATTATTATTATTATTATTATTATTATTATTATTATTATTACTCTTATTATTACTATTATTTTTTAATATAATTGTTTTCATAAATTATTATTATTGTTATTATTATTATTATTATTATATTTTTAATATAATTATTTTCATTATTTTTTATCATTATTATTTATGTTTTTAATATAAATATTTTCATTAATTTATGTTATTACTTATTATTATTACTTATTATTATTATTAATTATTATTTATTATTATTATTATTATTATTATTATTATTATTATTATTATTATTATTATTATTATCATTCGTAGTGATCACTCAGTACCTGTGAAATGCCGGATAATCAGATCTGATGCACAGGTAATTTCGTTTCCTCGGATCAAGAGCCCTTCGCCGGCATCAATGCACATTTCACTCAAAAGTTACTTTAAATATATTTTATATTTTGTGAGCGTATGTATTGTGTTGATGTTTCGGAGAACATCAGTGTGATACAGTGTTGTGGTTGTCGTGTTTCTGTTACATGTTCGTCGTGTTCCGCCTGCTGTGTCTGCTGGCTCTTCTGTTGCTTTGTCTGCTGCTTCTTCTGTCTCTTGTAATATTCTTTCTGTTGCTGCGTCCGTCTCTGCTGCTGATCTGCCTCCTACTTCTGCTGTTGTTCCTGATGTTTCTTTGTTGCTGCTGCTGCTGTCATAGCTGCCGATCTGCTTGTTGCTGCTTCTCTCTCACTGCTGCTGTACCTCCTGTAGCTGCTACTCCTGCACTGCTTGTTGCTACTACACCTCCTGTAGCTGCTACTCCTGCACTGCTTGTTGCTGCTCCTACTGCTACTCCCTCACCCAGGCTAGTAACGCGAGTTAGCCTCAAGCGCCGAGTCCTCAGAAAGAATAAAGTCAACTGCCTTAACTAGGACTACCGTCCGCCGCTTGCGGTGGTGGGACCGCTCATGCTACCAAGTCGCACTTGTCCTCACAAATACTGCGGCCGTCCTTCCTGACCCCCACACCCCCAATACTTGACCCCACTTTGTAACTGTGGTTACATTTGAATTTCAAAACTTAACACCTTTCATTGCCAATTAGGAGGAGGTAACAGGGCAGTTAGCGGCGAAGCGGCAGCGGGAAGGTGAACGGAACAGAGCGGGACGGTGTTTTGTTGCGTGTTCTGTGTGGAATGTAAAATAAGTTGGTCATGTGATTCACCTATAATAATAATAATAATAATAATAATAATAATAATAATAATAATAATAATAATAATAATAATTATAATAATAAAGATCATTCATTATTTACATTTCATAATTTCAAGTATAAACATGACATTTAATTTCGTGACGGGTTGATGTTAAGTGTGGGTTGAGGTGGGTGTCTAACCTTCACGTCAGTTGAGAGATGGAGAGATGGACGAACTTCTTTCCGCAAATATTTACAATTACGTGATAACGTTTTACAGTCCCAGGTAGATGGTTGAGTGAGGTGGTGTAGTCCCAGGTAGATGGTTGAGTGAGGTGGTGTAGTCCCAGGTAGATGGTTCAGTGAGGTGGTGTAGTCCCAGGTAGATGGCTGAGTCAGGTGGTGTAGCCCTTGGTAGATAGTTGAGTGAGGTGGTGTAGTCCTTGGTAGATGGTTGAGTGAGGTGGTGTAGTACCTGGTAGATGGCTGAGTCAGGTGGTGTAGCTCTTGGTAGATGGTTGAGTGAGGTGGTGTAGTCCCAGGTAGATGGTTGATTGAGGTGGTGTAGTCCCAGATAGATGGTTGAGTGAGGTGGTGTAGTCCCAAGTAGATGGTTGATTGAGGTGGTGTAGTCCAGGTAGATGGTTGAGCGAGGTGGTGTAGTCCCAAGTAGATGGTTGAGTGAGGTGGTGTAGTCCCAGGTAGATGGTTGAGTGAGGTGGTGTAGTCCCAGGTAGATGGTTGAGTGAGGTGGTGTAGTCCTTGGTAGATGGTTGAGTGAGGTAGTGTAGTCCCAGGTAGATGGTTGAGTGAGGTGCTGTAGTCCCAGGTAGATGGTTGATTGAGGTGGTGTAGTCCCAGGTAGATGGTTGAGTGAGGTGGTGTAGTCCCAAGTAGATGGTTGAGTGAGGTAGTATAGTCCCAGGTAGAGGTTGAGTGAGGTAGTGTAGTCCCAGGTAGATGGTTGAGTGAGGTAGTGTAGTCCTAGGTAGATGGTTGAGTGAGGTAGTGTAGTCCCAGGTAAAATGGTTGAGTGAGGTAGTGTAGTCCCAGGTAGATGGTTGAGTGAGGTGTGTAGTCCCAGGTAGATGTTTGAGTGAGGTAGTGTTGTTCCAGGTAGATGGTTGATGTGAGGTGGTGTAGTCCCAGGTAGATGGTTGAGTGAGGTAGTGTAGTCCTGGTAGATGGGTTGAGTGAGGTGGTGTAGTCCAGGTAGATGGTTGAGTGAGGTAGTGTAGTCCCAGGTAGATGGTTGGGTTTGAGTTAGTGTAGTCCCAGGTAGATGGTTGAGTGAGGTAGTGTAGTCCCAGGTAGATGGTTGAGTGAGGTAGGTTTAGTCCCAGGTAGATGGTTGAGTGAGGTAGTGTAGTCCCAGGTAGATGTTTGAGTGAGGTAGTGTAGTCCCAGGTAGATGGTTGAGTGAGGTAGTGTAGTCCCAGGTAGATGGTTGAGTGAGGTAGTGTAGTCCCAGGTAGATGGTTGAGTGAGGTGTGTAGTCCCAGGTAGATGTTTGAGTGAGGTAGTGTAGTCCCAGGTAGATGGTTGAGTGAGGTAGTGTAGTCCCAGGTAGATGGTTGAGTGAGGTAGTGTAGTCCCAGGTAGATGTTTGAGTGAGGTAGTGTAGTCCCAGGTAGATGGTTGAGTGAGGTAGTGTAGTCCCAGGTAGATGGTTGAGTGAGGTAGGGGTAGGGCCCAGGTAGATGGTTGAGTGAGGTAGTGTAGTCCCAGGTAGATGTTTGAGTGAGGTAGTGTAGTCCAGGTAGATGGTTGAGTGAGGTAGTGTAGTCCCAGGTAGATGGTTGAGTGAGGTGGTGTAGTCCCAGGTAGATGGTTGAGTGAGGTGGTGTAGTCCCAGGTAGATGGTTGAGTGAGGTAGTGTAGTCCCAGGTAGATGGTTGAGTGAGGTGGTGTAGTCCCAGGTAGATGGTTGAGTGAGGTAGTGTAGTCCCAGGTAGATGTTTGAGTGAGGTGGTAGTCCAGGTAGATGGGTTTAGTGAAAGGGAGTGTAGTCCCAGGTAGATGGTTGAGTGAGGTGGTGTAGTCCCAGGTAGATGGTTGAGTGAGGTAGTGTAGTCCCAGGTAGATGTTTGAGTGAGGTGGTGTAGTCCAGGTAGATGGTTGAGTGAGGTAGTGTAGTCCCAGGTAGATGTTGAGTGAGGTAGTGTAGTCCCAGGTAGATGTTTGAGTGAGGTGGTGTAGTCCCAGGTAGATGTTTGAGTGAGGTAGTGTAGTCCCAGGTAGATGTTTGAGTGAGGTAGTGTAGTCCCAGGTAGATGGTTGAGTGAGGTAGTGTAGTCCCAGGTAGATGTTTGAGTGAGGTGGTGTAGTCCCAGGTAGATGTTGAGTGAGGTGTGTAGTCCCAGGTAGATGTTGAGTGAGGTGTGTAGTCCCAGGTAGATGGTTGAGTGAGGTGGTGTAGTCCCAGGTAGATGTTTGAGTGAGGTAGTGTTTGTCCCAGGTAGATGTTTGAGTGAGGTAGTGTAGTCCCAGGTAGATGGTTGAGTGAGGTAGTGTAGTCCCAGGTAGATGTTTGAGTGAGGTGTGTAGTCCCAGGTAGATGGTTTGAGTGAGGTAGTGTAGTCCCAGGTAGATGTTGAGTGAGGTAGTGTAGTCCCAGGTTTGATGGTTGAGTGAGGTAGTGTAGTCCAGGTAGATGTTGAGTGAGGTGTGTAGTCCCAGGTAGATGTTTGAGTGAGGTGGTGTAGTCCCAGGTAGATGGTTGAGTGAGTGGTGTAGTCCAGGTAGATGGTTGAGTGAGGTAGTGTAGTCCCAGGTAGATGTTGAGTGAGGTAGTGTAGTCCCAGGTAGATGGTTGAGTGAGGTAGTGTAGTCCCAGGTAGATGGTTGAGTGAGGTAGTGTAGTCCCAGGTAGATGTTTGAGTGAGGTGAGTGTAGTCCCAGGTAGATGGTTGAGTGAGGTAGTGTAGTCCCAGGTAGATGGTTGAGTGAGGTAGTGTAGTCCCAGGTAGATGTTTGAGTGAGGTAGTGTAGTCCCAGGTAGATGGTTGAGTGAGGTAGTGTAGTCCAGGTAGATGTTTGAGTGAGGTAGTGTAGTCCCAGGTAGATGTTTGAGTGAGGTAGTGTAGCCCAGGTAGAGGGTTTTGAGTGAGGTAGTGTAGTCCCAGGTAGTGGTTGAGTGAGGTATTGTAGTCCCCAGGTAGATGTTTGAGTGAGGTAGTGTAGTCCCAGGTAGATGTTTGAGTGAGGTAGTGTAGTCCCAGGTAGATGTTTGAGTGAGGTGGTACGACCACAAGTGCTGGTATAATTATTCATATATCAAGAGCAGAACTTTTATAAACACGTGTCTAGTGACACGTATTTAACAGAAGCTCTACCTTTGCCACAGGTGTTGTTTCTAGCAGGTCTGTTACTTACCCCTGACGCAGGCTTGTTACCCAGCCCGTAATAAAGTACTGGTCAGTATCAAGGCTTTTATTGAGGCTTTCACATCTTTCCTAACGTAGAGAGAGACTTTGTTCACGACGTAAAGACATAATCCATGTGTTTTTCTTAGGGTTTATTAATAAAAGTTGTCGTGGAGTCACGTCCAATATGGCTGACAAGGATAAAGCTCCTGGCTTTAGTCACGTAATTTCAAAACCGCAATAGGTGATTCTTGTTGCACCCGCGATACCTGTTTACCTAGTAGTAAATAGGTACGCGAGTGGTAGCCGACTGTTATAAGTCATATCCTGGTGGGTGATCCTGGTACGTACATTAGAAAGGGATGGGCTTTGAAGTACTCTGAGGCAAGATAACAACTCTTATCCTGTAAATGAGACGTGCCAGGATAAGAGCTTTATCCTGTAAATGAATCGAGGCAGGATATTCTGCTCTTAGCTTGTAAATTCAGTCATTGGTTTAAAAAGTTTAGGAATGCCATTAACACAAGTGCTTGTTTTTACACTTCACTTGGTTTATTATCACCATTAGAGTCCTCGCCGCTATCATTAACGTTACGTTGCCATCCCCTTCACTATCACCAGTTTATTTATCCGTCTTGAAAGTACCAAAAAGTCTTGTCCATTCTTTCAAGTTCCTTTACGACATTGTGGTAACCACGTCTGCTCTCTCCCTGCTATCACTAACCTGGCTCTCCCTGCAATCACTATCTCCCTGCTATCACTAACCTGGCTCTCCCTGCTATCACTAGCCAGGCTCTCCCTGCTATCACTAACCTGGCTCTCCCTGCTATCACCAGCCAGGCTCTCCCTGCTATCACTAGCCTGGCTTTCCCTGCTATCACTAGCCTGGTTCTCCCTGCTATCACTAGCCTGGCTACCTTTAATGTTTTCTTGTGTGTATGTGCTTGTTGACATGCTTGTGTGGCTGGGACAGGCATGTATATGTTATTGTGGCCGGGACACATGTATATTTGATGTAGTGTAGGCGAGACACATGTGTATTAGTTTTAGTTTGGCTGAGACATATGTGTATGTGTTAGTGTGGCTGGCATATGGGCTCATAGATGCTCTGGTGTGGCTGACACATGTGTTCGAAGATGTGTTGGTCTGCCTGACACATATGAGTCATGATGATCATCAGGAAACATGTGCTGTGTCTCTGGAGACGGTGGTGGCGTCTCCCTTTGCTTCTACGGTTGTTGCTACTGTTTCTTATTATCATGACATTACCTCCAGTGGTGGTGGCGGTGATGGTGATGGTGGTGGTGGTAGTGATGGAGGTGGTGGTGGTGGTGGTGGTGGTGGGGGGGGTGGTGGTGGGGGGTGGTGGGGGTGGTTGGTGATGGTGGGGAGTGAGGAGGTGGTGTGGTGGGGGGTGGGTGGTGGGGGGTGGTGGTGTGGGTGAGGTGATGGTGGGTGGTGTGGTGGTTTGGGGATTGATGGTGAGGTTTTGGTTGGTGGTGATGGGGTGTGATGGAGGTGGTGGGGGTGGTGGTGATGGTGGTAGTGATGGAGGTGGTGGTGGTGGTGATGGTGGTAGGATGGAGGTGGTTGGTGGTGGTGGTGGTGGTGGTGGGGGTGGTGGTGGTGGTGGTGGTGATGATGGTGATGTGGTGGGGGGTGGTGATGGTGGTAGTGATGGAGGTTGGTGGTTGGGGGGTGGGGATGGTGGTAGTGATGGAGGTGGTGTGGTGTGATGGTGGTAAATGATGGGTTTGGTGTGGTGGTGTGGTGATTTGGTTGGTGGTGGTGGTAGTGATGGAGGTGGGTGGTTGGTGGTGGTTTTATGTGATGGTGGTGGTGTGTGGTGTAGTATGGAGGTGGTGGTGGTGGTGGTGGTGGTGGTGATGGTGATGGTGGTTATGATGGGGGTGGTGGTGGTGGTGGTGATGGTGGTGGTGGTGGTGGTGGTGGTGATGGTGGTGGTGGTTTGTGATAGAGGTGGTGGTGGTGGTGGTGGTGATGGTGGTAGTGATGGAGGTGGTGGTGGGGTGGGAGTGATGGAGGGTGGTGGTGGGGGTGGTGGTGGTGGTGGTGGTGATGATGGTGATAGTGGTGGTGGTAGTGGTGGTGGTGGTGGTGATGGTGGGAGTGATGGAGGGGTGGTGGTGGTGGTAGTGATGGAGGTGGGGTGGTGGTTTTGGTGGTGGGTGGTGATGGTGGTAGTGATGGGGGGTGGTGGCGGTGATGGTGATGGGTAGTGATGGAGGTGGGGTGGGGTGGATGGTGGAGGTGGTGGTGTGGTGGTGGTGGTGGTGGTGGTGGTGTGAGGTGATGGTGGTGTGGGTAGTGTGGTGGTGGTGGTGATGGTGGTTGTGTTTGGGGGTAGTGGTGGTGGTGGTAGGTGGGTGGGGGGTGGTGGTGGTGTTGATGGTGTGGTGGGGGTGGTGATGGTGGTAGTGATGGGTGGTGGTGGTGGGTGATGGTGTGGTGGTGGTGGTGTGATGGAAGTGGTGGGGTGGTGGGGATGGTGTTTGGGGGTGTTTGGGGGTAGTGATAGGGGGAGGGTGGGGTGGTGTGTGTGGTGATGTTGGTGGTGTGGTGGTGGTGATGATGTGATGGTGGTAGTGATGGGGTGGTGGTTGGGGGTGGGGGTTTGGGGGGTGGTGGTGGGGTGGTAGTGGTGGTGGTTGTGTGGTGGGGGGGTGGTGTAGTGGTGGGGCGGTGGTGGTGGTGAAAGGTGGTGGTGGTGGTAGAGGTGGGGGTGGTGGCGGCGGTGGTGGTGGTGATGGTGGTGGTGGTTGTGGTGGTGGTGAGGTGATGGTGGTAGGTGGGGTGGTGGGGGTGGTTTGGGGAGGTGGTGGTGGTGGCGGCGGTGGTGGGGGTGATGGTGGTGGTGGTGGTAGAGGTGGTGGTGGTGGCGGCGGGGTGGTGTGATGGTGGTGGTGGGTGGTGGGTGGTGGGGGGTGGGATGGTGATGGTGGTAGTGATGGAGGTGGTGGGTGGTGGTGGGGTGGGGTGATGGTGTGGTGATGGTGGTAGGGTGGGGGGTGGTGGGGGTGATGGTGGTGGGGGTGGGGTGGTGGTGGTGGTGGTAGTGGTGGTGGTAGTGGTGGTGGCGGCGGTGGTAGTGGGGTGGCGGCGGTGGTGGTGGGGGGGTGGTGGTGGTGAGGTGGTGGTGGTGGCGGGGTGGTGGTGGTGATGGTGGGGGTGGGGTGGGGGTGGTGTGGTGGTGTGGTGGAGTGATGGGGTGGTGGGTGATGGTGATAGTGTTGGGGGTAGGTGATGGTGGTGCGGCGGTGGTGGTGGTTTATGGGGGTGGGGGTGGTGATGGTGGTGGTGGTGGTGGTGGTGGTGTGGGGGTGATGGTGATGGTGGTAGTGATGGGGGGTGGTGTGGTGGTGGTGGTGGTGATGGTGACGGTGATGGTGGTAGTGGTGGGGGTGTGGGGCCGGCGGTGGTGGGTGGTGATGGCGGCGGGGTGGTGGTGATGGTGGTGGTGCTTGGTGGTGGGGGTGGGGGCGGTGGTGGTGGTTGGTGTGGTGGTGGATGGAGGGTTGGTGGTGGCGATGATTGGTTGTGGTGGTGGTGATGGTGATGGTGGTGGTGGTGGATGGAGGGGGTGGTGGTGATGGTGGTGGTGGTGGTGGTGTGGTGGTAGTGAGGAGGCGGGGTGGTGGGGGTGATGTGATGGTGGGGATGGTGGGAGGTGGAGGTAGTGGTGGTGGTGGTGGTGATGATGGTGATGGTGGTGTGGTGGGAGTGGTGGTGGGTTGATGGTGATGGTGGTAGTGATGGGGTGGTGGTGGTGGTGGTGGGGTGATGGTGATGGTGGTGGTGGTGATGGGGTAGTGATGGAGGGGGTGGTGGTGGTGGTGATGGGGATGGTGGTGGTGGTAGTGTGGAAGTGGGGGTGGTGGTGGTGAGGTGATGGTGGTGATGGTGGTAGTGATGGAGGTGATGGTGGTGGTGTGGTGATATGGTGTGGTGGTGGTGGTGTGGGGGTGGTGATGATGGTGAGGTGGTAGTGATGGAGGTGGTGGTGGGGGTGATGGTGGTTGGTGGTGGTGGTGGTGGTGGTAGTGTGGTTTGGTAGTGGTGGTGGGGCGGTGGTAGTAGTGGTGGCGCGGTGGTGGGTGATGGTGGTGGTGGTGGTGAGGTGGTGGTGGTGGGGGCGGGTGGTGGTGATGATGGTGGTGGTGGTGGTGGTGGTGGTGGTTGATTGGTGATGGTGGTAGTGATGGAGGGGTGGTGGTGGTGGTGGTGATGGTGGTGGTGGTGGCGGCGGTGGTGGTGGTGATGGTGGTGGTGGTAGTGGTGGTGGTGGTGGTGGTGGTGTGTGTGGGGTGGTGGTGGCGGCGGCGGTGGTGGTGGCGTGGTGGTGGTGGTGGTGGTGGTGGTGGTTGGTGGTGGTGATGGTGGTGATGGTGATGGTGGTAGTGATGGAGGTGGGGTGGTGGTGTGGTGTGTGGTGGTGGGGATGGGGTGGACGGTGGTGGTGTATGGTGGTGGTGGTGGCGGCGGTGGTGGTGGTGTGGTGGTGGTGGAGTGTGGTGGTGTTTGGGGACGGTGGTGGTGGTGATGGTGGTGGTGGTGGTGGTGGTGGTTGGGGATGATTGTGGTAGTGGGTGGAGGTGATGGTGGTGATTGGGGGGGTGGTAGTGATGGAGGTGATGTGGGGGTGATGGTGTTGTTAGTGGTGGTGGTGGTGGTGGTGGTGATGGTGAGGTGATGGGGTAGTGATGGAGGTGGTGGTTGGGTTTGGGGATGGTGTGGTGGTGTATGGAGGGATGGTGGTGGTGATGGTGTTGGTAGCGGTGGTGGTGGTGATGGTGATGGTGGTGGTGGCGGGGTGGTGGTGGTGATTTGGTGGTGGTGGGGAGTAGTGGTGGTGGTGGCGACGGTGGTGGTGGGGTGGTGGTGGTTGGTGGTGGTGGTGGTGGGTGGTGGTGGTGTGGTGATGATGGTTGGTAGTGGGGGAGGTGTGGTGGTGATGGGGGTGGTGGTAGTGATGGGGGTGATAGTGGTGGTGATGGTGTTGGGATGGTGGTGGTGGTGGTGGTGGTGGTGGTGGTGATGGTGATGGTGGTAGTGATGAGGTGTGGTGTGGTGATGGTGATGGGGTTAATGGAGGTGATGGTGGTGGGATGGTGTTGGAAACGGGTGGGGGATGGTGTGGGGTGGGAGTAGTGGTGGTGGGGGGGGGGCGGTGGTGGGGGTGATGGGGTGGTGGGGTGGGGCGGCGGGGTGGGGGGTTTTTGGTGTTGTTGTGGTGGGGTATGATGGGGGTGGGGGTGGGGGTGGTGGGGATGGGGGGGTGGGGGTGGTGGTGGTGAGGTGGGGATGGTGGTGGTGGGGGTGGTGGGGGTGGTGGTGGTGGTGGTGGTGGTGGTGGTGGGGTGGTGGTGGTGGGGGTGGGGATTGGTGGTGGTGTGGTGGTGTTTTTGTTGTTGTTGTTGTTTTTGTTGTTGTTTTTGTTTTTTGTTGTTTGTGGTGGGGGTGGTGGGTGGGGGTGGTGGGGAGTGGTGATGTGGTGTTGTTTTTGGGGTGTGGTGGTGAGGGGGTTGGGGGGTTGTGGGGGTAGTGATTGTAGGGGGGTGT
>NC_069441.1:15127521-15165021 GCF_026875155.1 Cherax quadricarinatus
TTTGTTTAGTGTGGGAAAGTTTGTCCCCCCAAGTTTCCCTCTTCTCGCTTTGTTTGAGACCAAGTCCTAGTCTCCCAAGTTGTCCCTCTTCTCGCTCTTGTAGTGTGAGGACCAAGTCTAGTCTCCCAAGTTATCCCTCTTCTCGCTCTTGTAGTGTGAGGACCAAGTCTAGTCTCCCAAGTTATCCCTCTTCTCGCTCTTGTAGTGTGAGGACCAAGTCTAGTCTCCCAAGTTGTCCCTCTTCTCGCTCTTGTAGTGTGAGGACCAAGTCTAGTCTCCCAAGTTGTCCCTCTTCTCGCTCTTGTAGTGTAGGACCAAGTCTAGTCTCCCAAGTTGTCCCTCTTCGCCTTTTGTTAGTGCTCTTAGGGGAGCCAAGTCTAGTCTCCCAAGTTGTCCCTCTTCTCGCTCTTGTAGTGTCAGGACCAAGTGATAATTTATAAAATTTTCCACCATAACTTCCGTTACTGTGTGTGTACTCACCTATTTGTATTCACCTATTTGTGGTTGCAGGGGTCGAGTCACAGCTCCTGGCCCCGCCTCTTCGCTGATTGCAACTAGGTCCTCTCTCTCCCTGCCCCATGAGCTCTATCATATCTCGCCTTAAAAAAACTATGTATGGTTCCCGCCTCCACTATGTCACTTTCTAGGCTATTCCACGACCTGACTACTCTATGACTGAAGAAATACTTCCTAACATCCCTTTGATTCATCTGAGTCTTTGTTACGGCCGGTCGTACCACTGGGTACGTCATCAAACCCATTGTGGGGACTGCTGAGCCGGCCTTGAGCATTAAGTACCTGAACACCTCACGGTACGCATCTAAGTAGTAGGTACCTGAACACCTAATGGTACATGTCTACTGGCTTTAGAAGCAGTATGTACCTGAGCACCTCACGGTACGCATGTAAGCATTATGTACCTGAGCACCTAAAGGTACGCATCTAAGCAGTAGGTACCTGAACACCTAATGGTACACATCTACTGGCAGTGAGTATCCTACTGGCTTCTACTGATTTTAGAAAAAGCGCTCATCGCAGCTCACTGAGTCTGTTGGCCTCAGTTATCTGACGGCCGCATTCAGTGAGCTTGCAACATAGTGTGCGCTGCACCGGACCACCTTGCGGTGTGTCAACCGGCTTTGGAAAGTATTTACAGGACTGCCGGTGATGTCCGCGGACTCACCGACTACGCTTGTCAACTGTGGGCAGGAGTCATCTGATGCTGTTTAGTGGGACATTACATGAAGAAAAGGTTGGAGTGTTACACTGAACTGGGCCAGGACCGTAGTGTGACACTTAGGGAAGTATGATGGAGTGGAACACTGAGATATGCTACAGGACCGTAGTGGAACACTGAGATGAAAAGGGTGTCGTGTGACACTGAATTCAGATGGCCTGGTGTAGTGTACACTGAATTTGTGTCATGTGACTGGCCTCGACAAAGGACGCTTGCGGGGTGTGTGACGCAGAGACAAGGGTGTCAAGTGTGACACGGTGCGAAAGTGTGTGTATTACACGGAGAAAGGGGTTTGTCAAGTGACACGGTGGAGAAAGAGCGTCACAACTCTGATAAGTGTCGTGAAAAACGCATTTGGGATTGTAATTTATTATTTTAAAATGTTACTTAATTTATATTTTACCATAGATATAGGTATATTATATATAATATATATTTTATATTTTATATATATATATATATATATAATATATATATTATATATAATATATATATTAATATATAATATATAAAAATTATATATATATATATATATATTATAATATTATATATATATAATATATAAATATATATATTATATAATATATATATATATATATATATATATATATATATATATATTATATATAGTGACAAAAGGAGTGTCCAGAAAGTTGCATCCTGTGTAGAGTTACGAATTATTTATTATTTTAGTTAGATGCTAATTATAATTTATTATTGTAACATGTACATATTATCAGATATTAGTTCAAATACCTCTAGACCAAAGATAGTTGATTTTTATATTATATTAAAGATCAATTGATTTTAATGTGTATTTATGTATCCCGAACTCTTTATTACAAAAGGAGTAAAACTTACCATCTCTTTAAAAATTACTTTTTTAGTAATAGTCTTCAACTTCCAATTGTGACCTCTTGTCTGACATACCTCTTGGTCGTTTCTTGTGAATTCCCCATCACCCTTCCTCAGTCTGATTACCCGGTCCTTGACTGTTGTGGCTGTACAACAGCTTCGGGTCAGTCTTTACTTTTGATGCTATGTCATTTTCATATTGTGTGTGTGTGTGTGTGTGTGTGTGTGTGTGTGTGTGTGTGTGTGTGTGTGTGTGTGTGTGTGTGTGTGTGTGTGTTAGTGTGTGTGTGTGTTAGGTGTGTGTGTGTGTTAGTGTGTGTGTGTGTGTTAGTGAGTGTGTACTCACCTATTTGTGGTTGCAGGGGTCGAGTCATAGCTCCTGGCCCCGCCTCTTCACTGATTGCTACTAGGTCCTCTCTCTCCCTGCTCCATGAGCTTTATCATACCTCGCCTTAAAACTATGTATGGTTCCTGCCTCCACCACATCACTTTCTAGGCTATTCCATGGCCTGACTACTCTATGACTGAAGAAATACTTCCTAACATCCCTTTGATTCATCTGAGTCTTCAACTTCCAATTGTGACCTCTTGTGTCTGTGTCCCATCTCTGGAACATCCCGTCTTTGTCCACCTCGTCTATTCCGCGCAGTATTTTATATGTCGTTATCATGTCTCCCTGACCCTCCTGGCCTCCAGTGTCGTCAGGCCGATTTCCCTCAACCTTTCTTCGTAGGACAATCCCCGTAGCTCTGGCACTAGTCTTGTTGCAAACCTTTGCACTTTCTCTAATTTCTTGACGTGCTTGACTAGGTGTGGATTCCAAACTGGTGCTGCATACTCCAGTATGGGCCTGACGTAAATGGTATACAGAGTCTTGAACGACTCCTTACTGAGGTATCGGAACGCTAACCGTAGGTTTGCCAGGCGCCCGTATGCTGCAGCAGTTATCTGATTGATGTGCGCCTCAGGAGATATGCTCGGTGTTATACTCACCCCCAGATCTTTTTCCTTGAGTGAGGTTTGCAGACTTTGGCCATCTAAACTATATTGTGTCTGCGGTCTTCTTTGCCCTTCCCCAATCTTCATGACTTTGCATTTGGCGGGGTTAAACTCAAGAAGCCAGTTGCTGGACCAGGCTTGTAGCCTGTCCAGGTCTCTTTGTAGTCCTGCCTGATCCTCATCCGATTTGATTCTTCTCGTTAACTTCACATCGTCCGCAAACAAGGACACTTCTGAGTCTATCCCTTCCGTTATGTCATTCACATATACCAAGAACAGCACAGGTCCTAGGACTGACCCCAGTGGAACCCCGCTTGTCACAGGCGCCCACTTTGACACCTCGTCACGTACCATGACTCGTTGTCGCCTCCCTGTCAGGTATTCTCTGATCCATTGCAGTGCCTTTCCTGTTATGTGTGCCTGATCCTCTAGCTTTTGCAGTAATCTCTTGTGAGGAACTGTGTCGAAGGCCTTCTTTCAGTCCAAAAAAAATTGCAGTCGATCCACCCCTCTCTCTCTTGTCTTACTTCTGTCACCTTGTCATAAAACTCTAGTAAGTTTGTGACACAGGATTTTCCCTCCCTGAAACCATGCTGGTTGTCAATTATACACTTGTTTCTTTCCAGGTGCTCCACCACTCTCCTCTTGATGATCTTCTCCATGACCTTGCATACTATACATGTTAGTGATACAGGTCTGTAGTTTAGTGCCTCATGTCTCTCTCCCTTTTTAAAAATTGGGACTACATTTGCCATCTTCCATACCTCAGGGAGTTGCCCAGTTTCAAATGATGTGTTGAAGATCTTTGTTAATGGTACACACAATATCTCTGCTCCCTCTTTAAGGACCCACGGAGAGATGTTGTCTGGTCCCACCGCCTTTGAGGTGTCAAGTTCGCATAGCAGCTTCTTCACCTCCTCCTTGGTTATATGTACCTCATCCAGCACTTGCTGGTGCACCCCCTGCTCTGATTTCCTGGAGTCCTATTGGTTTCCACTGTAAATACTTCTTTAAATCTTGTTTTTGAGCTCCTGAAACCCCCCGGGTCGTTTCTTGTGAATTCCCCATCCCCCTTCCCAGTCTGATTCCCTGGTCCTTGACTGCTGTTTTCTCCTATGTGGTGTACACAGCTTCGGGTCAGTCTTGACTTTCGATGATGTCATTTTGTATTGCCGCGAGCCTCCCTTCTTACTGTGCATATTCGTTTTTGACCCTTTGATAAATTTTTTTTTCCTGAGTTCTTGTCTTCGTACCTTTTCCCTTCTCTGAAAAACTTTTTTTTCCTCCCCACACCTTGGGGGGAACCAAAGACTCTTCTGTTCTTCCCCCTTTTTTCTGTTCCCTTAGGAACAAACTCTCCTCTGCCCCCCTTTTCTTTTTTTTGCCACGTATCCCTCTTTTCTTGTACTGGTTTTTCCCGTCAGTTCTCTCTCCACTGAATTTGAAAAAAGTTCCTCAAGCCCGGTAGTTCCCCCTTTTTTTAGTTTGGTTTTCCCACCATTTCCCGCTCCTCCCCTTGGAGCAACTATGTAGTCGAAGCACAGAACCACTATCATAGCTCCCAGGGGCCCTTTTATACATGATACCTGATGTCCCGGCTACAAAGGGGAATACAGGGTCCAGTCTTTCTGGATCATCCTCACCCCCATCTCTTGGTAGTGTCTCTGATTTTATGCATGAGGTTTTCCATACCAATCCACATCTTTGGGTCTCCTTTTTTCGGGACCCCCAGGGGCTCCCGGTTTTCCCAGTAATTCCTTTTTGATTGAAAATCCCCTATAACTAGTAACTTTGCTCCCCCCATGTGTGCTCTCCTGGCCACCTCGGCTAGTGTGTCGATCATTGCTCTGTTGCTCTCATCGTATTCTTCTCTTGGCCTCTTGCAGTTCTGTGGTGGGTTGTACATTACTGCAATTATTACCTTATGTCCCTCAGACTGGATTGTTCCTACTAAGTAGTCCCTTTCGCCCGTTCCATCCATTCCTTCCATTTTCTCAAAACCCCACTGGTTTTTAATGAGCAGTGCAACTCCTCCTCCCCCTCTCCTCCCTCTGTCTTTCCTGAGGATTTGATATCCAGATGGGAAGATTGCATCTGTTATTATGCTGGTGAGTTTTATTTCTGTGAGTGCTATTATGTCTGGAGATGTCTCCTTGATTCTTTCATGCCACTCCTCACACTTATTTGTTATTCCATCTGTATTTGTATACCACAACTTCAACTTCTTTTCTAAGACTGTGGTCTGGGAGGTATATTGGGGTTGAGGAAGTGGGGGACCTGATAAGGAACTATGGGTGGTTGCTGTGGGGGTGGAGTTTGTAATGCAGTGGGTGGGGGCATTGGATATGGCATGGGTGCTTTGGTTTAGAATGTTTGGTTGAACTGGGGTTGACCTGGTTGGGGGGCTTCTATAGGAGGTTGTGAGGGAGGCTGTATTTGATTATCTTCCTGGGTCTGGGATCTCCTGTCTGTCTCCTCCATCCCCTCTCTTTCCTCCTTTCGCCTTTGTACCATCTCAACCAGTTCCTGCCTTCCTTCTCGTGTTCTGTCGCGGTCGAGATACACCTTCCTGTATGCTGGCATGTCCTTAATGTGTGTCTGTGATAGTGTGTGTGTGTGTGTGTGTGTGTGTGTGTGTGTGTGTGTGTGTGTGCACTCACCTAGTTGTACTCACCTAGTTGAGGTTGCAGGGGTCGAGTCCTAGCTCCTGGCCCCGTTTCTTCACTGGTTGCCACTAGGTCACTCTCCCTGAACCATGAGCTTTATCATACCTCTGCTTAAAGCTATGTATGGATCCTGCCTCAACTATATCTCTTCAAAAACTATTCCACTTCCTGACTACTCTGTGGCTGAAGAAATACTTCCTAACATCCCTGTGATTCATCTGTGTCTTCAACTTCCAACTGTATCCCCTTGTTGCTGTGTCCAGTCTCTGGAACATCCTGTCTTTGTCCACCTTGTCAATTCCTCTCAGTATTTTGTAAGTCATTATCATGTCCCCCCTATCTCTCCTGTCCTCCAGTGTCATCAGGTTGATTTCCCTTAACCTCTCCTCGTAGGACATACCACTTAGCTCTGGGACTAGTCTTGTGGCAAACCTTTGCACTTTCTCTAGTTTCTTTACGTGCTTGGCTAGGTGTGGGTTCCAAACTGGTGCCGCATACTCCAATATGGGCCTAACGTACACGGTGTACAGGGTCCTGAACGACTCCTTATTAAGATGTCGGAATGCTGTTCTGAGGTTTGCCAGGCGCCCATATGCTGCAGCAGTTATTTGGTTGATGTGCACTTCAGGAGATGTGCCTGGTGTTATACTCACCCCAAGATCTTTTTCCTTGAGTGAGGTCCTTCCCCAATCTTCATGACTTTGCACTTGGTGGGATTGAACTCCAGGAGCCAATTGCTGGACCAGGTCTGCAGCCTGTCCAGATCCCTTTGTAATTCTGCCTGGTCTTCGATCGAGTGAATTCTTCTCATCAACTTCACGTCATCTGCAAACAGGGACACCTAACAGTTTATTCCTTCTGTCATGTCGTTCACAAATACCAGAAACAGCACTGGTCCTAGGACTGACCCCTGTGGGACCCCGCTGGTCACAGGTGCCCACTCTGACACCTCGCCACGTACCATTACTCGCTGCTGTCTTCCTGACAAATATTCCCTGATCCATTGTAGTGCCTTCCCTGTTATCCCTGCTTGGTCCTCCAGTTTTTGCACCAATCTCTTGTGTGGAACTGTGTCAAACGCCTTCTTGCAGTCCAAGAATATGCAATCCACCAACCCCTCTCTCTCTTGTCTTACTGCTGTCACCTTGTCATAGAACTCCAGTAGGTTTGTGACACAGAATTTCCCGTCCCTGAAACCATGTTGGCTGCTGTTGATGAGATCATTCCTTTCTAGGTGTTCACCACTCTTCTCCTGATAATCTTCTCATGATTTTGCTACTATACATGTCAGTGACACTGGTCTGTAGTTTAGTGCTTCATGTCTGTCTCCTTTTTTAAAGATTGGGACTACATTTGCTGTCTTCCATGCCTCAGGCAATCTCCCTGTTTTGATAGATGTATTGAATATTGTTGTTAGGGGTACACATAGTGCCTCTGCTCCCTCTCTCAATACCCATGGGGAGATGTTATCTGGCCCCATTGCCTTTGAGGTATCTAGCTCACTCAGAAGCCTCTTCACTTCTTCCTCGGTTGTGTGCACTGTGTCCAGCACATGGTGGTGTGCCCACCTCTCCGTCTTTCTGGAGTCCCTTCTGTCTCCTCTGTGAACACTTCTTTGAATCTCTTGTTGAGTTCTTCACATACTTCACGGTCATTTCTTGTTGTCTCTCCTCCTTCCTTCCTTAGCCTGATTACCTGGTCCTTGACTGTTGTTTTCCTCCTGATGTGGCTGTATAACAGTTTCGGGTCAGATTTGGTTTCCGCTGCTATGTCATTTTCATATTGTCTTTGGGCCTCCCTTCTCATCTGTGCATATTCGTTTCAGGCTCTACGACTGCTCTCCTTATTCTCCTGGGTCCTTTGCCTTCTATATTTCTTCCATTCCCTAGCACACTTGGTTTTTGCCTCCCTGCACCTTTAGGTGAACCATGGGCTCATCCTGGCTTTTTCATTATTCCTGTTACCCTTGGGTACAAACCTCTCCTCAGCCTCCTTGCATTTTGTTGCTACATATTCCATCATCTCATTAACTGGCTTCCCTGCCAGTTCTCTGTCCCACTTAACCCCTTTCAGGAAGTTCCTCATTCCTGTGTAGTCCCCTTTCTTGTAGTTTGGCTTAATTCGTCCTGGCCTTCCTGCTTCCCCCTCCACTTGTAGCTCTACTGTGTATTTGAAGCTTAAAACCACATGGTTGCTGGCCCCAAGGGGTCTTTCATATGTGATGTCCTCGATATCTGCACTACTCAAGGTGAATACTAAGTCCAGTCTTGCTGGTTCATCCTCTCCTCTCTCTCTTGTAGTATCCCTTACGTGTTGGTACATGAAGTTTTCCAGTACCACCACCATCATCTTAGCCCTCCATGTATCTTGGCCCCCATGCAGGTCCAAGTTCTCCCAATCGATCTCCTTGTGGTTAAAGTCACCCATGATCAGGAGCTTTGCCCTGCATGCATGAGCTCTTCTGGCCACTGCAGCCAGTGTGTCAACCATCGCTCTATTGCTCTCATCGTACTCTTGCCTTGGCCTCCTGCTGCTCTGTGGTGGGTTATACATCACTGTTATTACCACCTTGGGACCTCCAAAGTGAAGCGTTCCCGCTATGTAATCACTTTCTTCTCCACTGTCTCCTCTCTCCAGCTCATCAAAATTCCAGCGATTTTTGATCAGCAATGCCACTCCTCCACCCCCTCTGTTCCCTCTGTCTTTCCTCAGGATTTGGTATCCCGTTGGAAAGATGGCATCTGTTATCATACCTGTAAGCTTGGTTTCTGTGAGAGCTATGATGTCCGGTGATGCCTCTTTGACTCTTTCGTGCCACTCCTCCCTCTTATTTGTTATTCCATCAGCGTTTGTGTACCATACCTTCAGTTTCCTTTCCAACTCTGTGGTTTGGGGGCCTGTGAGGGTGGGAGATCTGGTGGCATACTGTGGGATTCTATAGCTCGGTGTTGGGTGGAGGCTGTGGGTATGGATTGTAGTGTGTGTTGGGATGGTGTGATAGGTTGTGGGGTTCTGAGAATAGCTGTGTGTGTGCTTGCCCTTGCTGTTCTGTTCTGCTCTGATTGACCTCTGCTGGTTCCATCCTTGTCTCTTTTCCTAGCTCCTTTCGCTTTTTTGTCCTCTCCCTCAGCTGCTGTCGTTCTGCTTGTGATCTGTCTCTGTCTAGGAACACCCTCTTGTACTCTTCCGAGTATTTCAACCGTGGTTTCTCTTGGAGGATCCTGTTCCACACTGTTTCCGTTCTGAGAATCAGCTTGATCGGTCGGTTTCTCCCCTTCGAGTACCCCCCTATTCTCTGAAAATTTACAATCTCGTCCATCTCTTCACCTATTTCCATGATGATTTTCTCAATCTCCTTTCTTTCTTCCTGCTGCCTTTCAGTGTGTGCCTTTCCTCTCTCTCCTGAAGCCCATGGATAAACACTTATTTTGCCCTTTCCTCCTCCCATTGCCTCACCCTCTGTGACTCTGGATCCTGCCTGTATGTGGTCATTTTCTCCCTTGATTTTTCCAGTGGCTCTTGATAGCATGGTTGTGCCTCAGCATTCGACCTATCACCCTCCCCATCTGCACCCAGCTGTTCTTCCCTTTCACTCCTTGGCCCTCCTTGGCAGGCTGATATGACCTTAGCATAATTCATAACTCCTTCTTTCCTGTTCGGCCTCGCAGCTTCATATGGTGTGTCTTCTCTGGTCACTGCCCCTGTAACTCGCTTCAGCCTATTTATCTCAACTTCTAGGACCCTTATCTTGGCTACTGCAGTTTCGACTTGTGCCTCCCAATTCTTTGTCTCCTTCTCCAACCTCTTCTCCAGTTTCACAGAGAGCTCTTTCTCCATTTTTTCAGAAAGCTCTCCTAATTTTCTCTCCCACTCTTGTTCCATCCTTTTCCACTGCTCCTCCATCCACTCCTCCCTACCAGAACCATTCTCATCTGATCCCTGGTTCCTGCGAGTCCCCACCAATTTTTTTTCGTGAGAGAAGAGAGAAGGGAAAGGTAGGAGAGAGAGGGGGAGAGTGAGAAGGGAAAGTGGGAGAGAGAGTGTGAGAGGGGGAAAGAGAGAGAGGAGAAGGGAAGGAGAGGGGGAGAGTGAGAAGGGAAAATGGGGAAGAGATGGAGAGAGAGAGAGAGAGAAAGAGAGAGAGAGAGAGAGAGAGGAGAGAGAGAGAGAGAGAGAGGAGAGAGAGAGAGAGAGAGAGAGAGAGAGAGAGAAGAGAGAAGAGAGAGGGGGATATGAGAAGGAAAAGGAGAAGAGAGAGTGAGAGAGAGAGCGAGAGAGAGAGAGGGGGAGAGAGAGAGAAGGGAAGGGTAGGAGAGGGGGAGATGAGAAGGAAAATGGGAGAAGCAAGAGAGAGAGAGAGAGAGAGAGAGAGAGAGAGAGAGAGAGAGAGAGAGAGAGAGAAGGGCAAAGAGGGGGAGAAAGAGAGGGGGAGAGAGGGGAGAAAGGGGAAAGAGGGGGAGATAGGAAGAGAGAGAGAGGGAGAGAGAGGCTAGGGGGAGAGGAGTGGAGGAGAGGGAGAGAAGGGAAGAGGGAGGGAGTGAGATGAGAGAGGTGGGAAAGAGGGAGAGGGGAGAGATAAGGTGGGAGGGGAGGAGAGATGTTTAGAGGGGGAGAGGGGAGGATAAGAGAGGGGAGAGATGTAGAGAGGAGGGAGAATGGTTAGAGGGTAGGAGATGTTAGAGGGGATGGAGAGGAAGAAGAGAAGAATAGGTAGAGAGGATAGTAGAGGAGAGAGATATAGGTAAGACGAGTTAGTAGAGAGAGATAGTAAGAGAAAGATAGGTAGAGAGGAGAGAGGTGGGAGTGGGATGAGAAGGAGAGAGGTTTTGATGGTCGTTCACAGGAAGTGTGAATCGTGTGTGTATTGGTATGTGTGTGTGTGTGTGTGTGTGTATGGTATGTGTGTGTATGGCGATGTGTGTGGTGTGTGTATGTGATGTGTGTTTGTGTGTGTCTGTGTGTATGTGTATGTGTGTGTTGTGTGTGTGTGTGTGTATGAGTGTGTGTGTGTTGTATATATTGTGAATGTGTGTGTAATGTGTGTTATGTGCGTTATGTGTGTATGCGTGTGTGTATGTATGTGTGTGTGTGTGTGTGTGTGTGTGTGTGTGTGTGTGTGTGTGTTGTGGTGTGTGTGTGTGTGTGTGTGTGTGTGTGTATGTGTGTGTGTGTGTGCGTGTGGTGTTGTGTGTTGTGGTGTGTGTGGTGTTGTGTGTGTGTGTGTGCGTGTCGTGTGTGTGTGTGTTGTGATGTGTGTTGTTGATGTTTGGTTGGGATGGTTCCGGTTGTTGTGTGATGTGTTGTGTGCGTGTGTGTGTGTTTGTGCGTGTGTGAGTGTTGTGCGTGGATGTAAAGCAACAAGACGATACATATTCATTTTCGTTATCCTCTGATTCGGTCTTTTCCTTCTCTACATCAGCCGTCTGACTCAGAGACCTACACAAGAGATCTAGCTGCACCATGAATATTCAGTTGGTTGTGGTGCCGCCACTTGCCACAATTGTTACATCCATACGCAACACACCAACCACCCCTCCCATAAACACATTCCATTACCCCCGCCCCATCACCCACCAACTCCACCCCTCCCCATCACCCACCAATCCACCCCTCCCCATCACCCCAACCTCCACCCCTCCCCATCACCCACCACTCCACCCCTCCCCAACACCCCACCAACTCCACCCTCCCCATCACAACCACCAACTCCACCCCTCCCCCTCACCCCCCCCAACTCCCCCCCCCCATCACAACCACCAACTCCCCCCCTCCCCATCACCCCAAAAACCCCCCCACCCCTCCCCATCACCCACCTCACCCCCCCAAACCCCCCCACCAATCCACCCCCCCCCCTCACCCCACCAACCCCACCCCCCCCATACCCCCCCAACTCCACCCCTCCCCACCCCCCACCAACTCCACCCCCCCCCTCAGCCCCATACCTCCCCCCTCCCCATCACTCCACCCCACCCCCCCCCACACCCCACCCCTCCACCCCTTCCCATTCCCCTACCTCACCCCTCCCATCACCCCCCCACCCCCCTCCCCCCCATCCCCCCCCCACCTCCCCCCCCCCATCACCCCACCACCTTACCCCTCCCAATCACCCCACAACCTCACCTCCTCTACCCCACAATCACTCCGCCCTCTCACCTCGTACAGCCTCCCTCCATCCTCACCTCCACCTCATTACCTCCCACTCATCACCTCATTATTCTAAGCTTCGACCTTCACTTAGAAAAGAGTCGTCAAGTTGTGTTCACCAGAAGTGGAGCAAAAATATAGTTTTTGAGAATCAGCAGAGATTATTATTATTATTATTATTATTATTATTATTATTATTATTATTATTGTTGTTGTTGTTGTTGTTGTTGTTGTTGTTGTTGTGTGTTTTTGTTGTTGTTGTTGCTGTTTTATTATTATTATTAGTTTGTATATTATTATTATTATTATTATTATTATTATTTTATTAATTATCATTATTATTATTATTTTTATTATTAAAATTTAATGGAAAGCCGTAGATCCGTATGGGTCATACAGCCCCCGGGGAATGAGAGGTAATCAGGTTTGAACCGATAATGGGATATAAACTCCAATTTGTTGCATCAAGAGCCCTTGACCAGCATTAAAATCACTCCTCTCTCCCTCACTCTATGAAGTACTATCAGAGGATAGCATGAGTACATACAAGGATAACAAGTATAACCATTCACAAGGGCACCAGAATCCGGCTTACTTGTGTTATCTTGATATATTCTGAGTTTGTGAATGAATTAAGGACTTGTCTTCTGCCCGTATTATTCAAACGTATGAATAAACCATACACTGACCCAAAATTACTCACCCTGTGAATGGATTAACTGATGCCTTTGGTAATGAACCTGTTCGTTTTGATTCGTTCTTGTTCACTTCTGAATGGACGAAGTCAAACACATTTGGTTATGAATGAGCTGGCTTCACTTTCATTCATTAATTCAAATTTTATGAATGAACTGACCCACCCTTGGTGTATATTTTGTAGTGTCCACACACTCCTCCAGGGTATTTATACCCAGTGCTGTGTATCTCTCAGAGTATGTTCACATAGATATATCTCTCAGTGTATATACACCGAGAGGTGTGTATATTCGGTGTATACACACTCAGGGTGTATGTCCTCGTTTTTTTGGGATTTAAGTATCCAGGACAGGTTTTATACTGGTTACAAACAGCCTTAACAACCTCTCACAGTCACAGGACATTATAATATATACATACCTGGAGAGTTTACCTGGAGAGAGTTCCGGGGGTCAACGCCCCCGCGGCCCGGTCTGAGACCAGGAAGAAATGACAATAAAACACGTGACTGCAAATATCTAAAAATACCACAGTGAAAATTAGAAAATAAACCTGATCGCTTTCATATGGTGACACATCTTCAGAGGAACATGTGTGTGTTAGCACATGAACGCGCTCACGCTTTGTTTCCTGTGGTATTTTTAACACCCCACACACACACACACACACACACACACACACACACACACACCCCACACACACACACACACACCCCACACACACACACACACACACACCCCACACACACACACACATATTTTATATATAAAATATAATATAAAGATATATATATATATATATTTATATTTATATATATATTGGGAAAATTTTACTGTTGACGGAAACTAATGTTGGTGCTACTTTAGCGTGCGGTCTACCAACACTTTTACACTTAACCTAACCTAACCGGGTTAGGCTAGGCTAGGTTAGGCTTGGTTAGGCTAGTTAGGTTAGGTTAGGTTAGGTTAGGTTTGGTTAGGTTAGGTTAGGTTTTGGCTGGTTAGGTTTTGGTTAGGTTAGGTTAGGTTAGGCTAGGTTAGGTTAGGGTTTGGTTAGGTTAGGTTAGGCTAGGTAGGGTTAGGTTACGTTAGTTAGGTTGGTAGGTTAGGTTAGGCTAGGTTAGGGTTAGGTTAGGGTTAGGTTAGGTTACTAGGTTATAGGTTAGGTTAGGCTAGGTTAGGTTAGGTTAGGTAGGTTAGGTTAGGTTAGGTTAGGTTAGGTTTGGTTGTAAAGGTTAGGTTATTTGGGTTTGGCAGGTTGGTTAGGTTAGTTGGTTAGGTTAGTAGATGGTAGGTTTAGGTTAGTTTAGGCTAGGTTAGGTTAGGTTGGTTTGGCAGTTAGGTTAGGTTAGGTTAGGTTAGGTTAGGTTAGGTTAGGCTAGGTTAGGGTTTGTTAGGTTTTGTTAGGTTAGGCTAGTTAGGTTTGGTTAGGTTAGGTTAGATTAGGTTAGGTTTGGTTTGATAGGTTAGGCTAGGTTAGGTTAGGTTAGGTTTGGTTAGGTTTTGGCTAGGTTAGGTTAGGTTAGGTTAGGTTAGGTTAGGTAAGGTATTAGGTTAGGTAGGTTAGGTTTAGGTTAGGTAGTTAGGCTGGTTTTGGTTAGGTTAGGCTAGGTTAGGTTAGGTTAGGGTTTGGTTAGGTAGTTTAATTAGGCTAGGTTAGGCTTTAGGTTAGGGTTTGGTTAGGTTAGGTTTTGGTTAGGTTTGGTAGGTTTGGTTAAAGGGTTGGTTAGGTTAGGTTAGGTTAGGTTAGGTAAAGGTTAAGTTAGGTTAGGTTAGGTAGTTAAGGTTGGGTTTGGCAAAGGGTTTGGTTAGGTTAGTTAGGTTAGGTTATTTGGTTAGGTTAGGTTAGGTTAGGTTAGGTTAGGTTAGGTTAGGTAGGTTAGGTTAGGTAGGTTAGGTTAGGGTTTGGTTGGTTAGGGCTAGTTAGGTTAGGTTTTGGTTTATGTTAGGTTAGGTTAGGTTAGGTTAGGCTAGGCTAGGTTAAGTTAGGTTAGGTTAGGCTAGGCTAGGTTAAGTTAGGCTAGGTTAGGTTAGGCTAGGCTAGGTTAAGTTAGGTAGAGCGCACGTTAAAACTTAGTTGTGAGCGTAGACTAGCAATACTACGGTAAACCGCACGCTAAAGTACCATCCTAATGTTTGAATGTTTAAATTCACTGTTTTGTAATTTGACTTTCATTTATTACCTCTATACAAACTAATGTTGTTACTTGTTTCATCTTTGTGACTAAATCATTCTGGATACACAGATCCGTCCCTAATAACCAATATTTTTATCTAATTATTACCTTACCAAAGTTTGGCTGTAATTGCCATGTCTCGTAACATTCTAAACCATTGTTATATGTTTATTAGTGTTACACTGCCCACGTACACGCATGATGATAATCCTTACACAGTATTACTGATGATAATCCTGACACAGTATTATTGATGATAATCCTTACACGTATTACGTGATAATCCTTCACAGTATACTGTAATATACTACACAGTTACTGATGATAATCTACACAGTATTAACTGTGATAATCCTCACAGTATTACTGATAAAATACCTTACACAGTATTATTGATGATAATCCTTACACAGTATTACTGTGATAATCCTTACACAGTATTACTGATAATAATACCTTACACAGTATTATTGATGATAATCCGTACACAGTATTACTGTGATAATCCTTACACAGTATTACTGATAATAATACCTTACACAGTATTACTGATGATAATCCGTACACAGTATTACTGATAATAATACCTTACACAGTATTACTGATGATAATCCTTACACAGTATTACTGATGATAATACCTTACACAGTATTGCTGATGATAATCCTTACACAGTATTACTGATGATAATCCTTACACAGTATTACTGATGATAAATTCCCTTTCACAGTATTACTGATGATAATCCTTACACAGTATTACTGATGATAATCCTTACACAGTATTGCTGATGATAATCCTTACACAGTATTACTGATGATAATCCTTACACAGTATTACTGATGATAATCCTTACACAGTATTACTGATGATAATCCTTACACAGTATTACTGATAATAATACCTTACACAGTATTACTGATGATAGTAGTAGGTTGGTAGACAGCAACCACCCAGGGAAGTACTACCGTCCTGCCAAATGACTGTGAAACAAAAACCTGTAACTGTTTTGCATGATGGTAGGATTGCTGGTTTCTTTTTCTGTCTCATAAACACGCTAGATAACAGGGATATCTTGCTTCTCCTACTTACACTTTGGTCACACTTCACAGACACGCACATGCATATATATATATACATACATCTAGGTTTTTCTCCTTTTTCTAAATAGCTCTTGTTCTTTTTTATTTCTTCTATTGTCCATGGGGAAGTGGAAAAGAATCTTTCCTCCGTAAGCCATGCGTGTCGTATGAGGCGACTAAAATGCCGGGAGCAATGGGCTAGTAACCCTTCTCTGTATACATTACTAAAAAAGAAAAGAAGAAAAACTTTATAAAACTGGGATGCTTAAATGTGCGTGGATGTAGTGCGGATGACAAGAAACAGATGATTGCTGATGTTATGAATGAAAAGAAGTTGGATGTCCTGGCCTAAGCGAAACAATGCTGAAGGGGGTAGGAGAGTTTCAGTGGGGGGAAATAAATGGGATTAAATCTGGAGTACCTGAGAGAGTTTAGAGCAAAGGAAGGGGTAGCAGTAATGTTAAATGATCAGTTATGGAAGGAGAAAAGAGAATATGAATGTGTAAATTCAAGAATTATGTGGATTAAAGTAAAGGTTGGATGCGAGAAGTGGGTCATAATAAGCGTGTATGCAACCTGGAGAAGAGAGGAATGCAGAGGAGAGAGAGAGATTTTGGGAGATGTTAAGTGAATGTATAGGAGCCTTTGAACCAAGTGAGAGAGTAATTGTGGTAGGGGACCTGAATGCTAAAGTAGGAGAAACTTTTAGAGAGGGTTGTGGTAGGTAAGTTTGGGGTGCCAGGTGTAAATGATAATGGGAGCCTTTGATTGAACTTTGTATAGAAAGGGGTTTAGTTATAGGTAATACATATTTTAAGAAAAAGAGGATAAATAAGTATACACGATATTATGTAGGGCGAAATGACAGTAGTTTGTTGGATTATGTATTGGTAGATAAAAGACTGTTGAGTAGACTTCAGGATGTACATGTTTATAGAGGGGCCACAGATATATCAGATCACTTTCTAGTTGTAGCTACACTGAGAGTAAAAGGTAGATGGGATACAAGGAGAATAGAAGCATCAGGGAAGAGAGAGGTGAAGGTTTTAAACTAAAAGAGGAGGCAGTTAGGGTAAGATATAAACAGCTATTGGAGGATAGTGGGCTAATGAGAGCATAGGCAATGGGGTCGAAGAGGTATGGGGTAGGTTTTAAAAATGTAGTGTTAGAGTGTTCAGCAGAAGTTTGTGGTTTACAGGAAAGTGGGTGCAGGAGGGAAGAGGAGCGATTGGTGGAATGATGATGTAAAGAGAGTAGTAAGGGAGAAAAAGTTAGCATAGGAGAAGTTTTTACAAAGTAGAAGTGATGCAAGGAGGGAAAGAGTATATGGAGAAAAAGGAGAGGTTAAGAGAGTGGGGGGAAGCAATGTAAAAAGAGAGCAAATGAGAGAGTGGGTGAGATGTTATCAACAAATTTTGTTGAAATAAGAAAAAGTTTTGGAGTGAGATTAACAAGTTAAGAAAGCTAGAGAATAAATGGATTTGTCAGTTAAAAATAGGAGAGGAGAGTTATTAAATGGAGAGTTAGAGGTATTGGGAAGATGGAGGGAATATTTTGAGGAATTGTTAAATGTTGATGAAGATAGGGAAGCTGTGATTTCGTGTATAGGGCAAGGAGGAATAACATCTTGTAGGAGTGAGGAAGAGCCAGTTGTGAGTGTGGGGGAAGTTCGTGAGGCAGTAGGTAAAATGAAAGGGGGTTAAGGCAGCCGAGATTGATGGGATAAAGATAGAAATGTTTAAAGCAGGTGGGGATATAGTTTTTTAGTGGTTGGTGCAATTATTTAATAAATGTATGGAAGGGGTAAGGTACCTAGGGATTGGCAGAGAGCATGCATAGTTCCTTTGTATAAAGGCAAAGGGGATAAAAGAGAGTGCAAAATTATAGGGGGGATAAGTCTGTTGAGTGTACCTGGTAAAGTGTATGGTAGAGTTATAATTGAAAGAATTAAGAGTAAGGGCGGAGAATAGGATAGCAGATGAACAAGGAGGCTTTAGGAAAGGTAGGGGGTGTGTGGACCAGGTGTTTACTGTGAAACATATAATGGAACAGTATTTAGATAAGGCTAATGAGGTCTTTGTGGCATTTATGGATTTGGAAAAGGCGTACGACAGGGTGGATAGGGGGGCAATGTGGCAGATGTTGCAAGTGTATGGTGAAAGAGGTAGGTTACTGAAAGCAGTGAAGAGTTTTTACGAGGATAGTGAGGCTCAAGTTAGTAGTATGTAGGAAAGAGGGAAATTTTTTCCCAGTAAAAGTAGGTCTTAGACAAGGATGTGTGATGTCACCGTGGTTGTTTAATATATTTATAGATGGGGTTGTAAGAGAAGTAAATGCGAGGGTCTTGGCAAGAGGCGTGGAGTTAAAAGATAAAGAATCACCACCCAAAATGGGAGTTGTCACAGCTGCTCTTTGCTGATGACACTGTGCTCTTGGGAGATTCTGAAGAGAAGCTGCAGAGATTGGTGGATGAATTTGGTAGGGTGTGCAAAAGAAGAAAATTAAAGGTGATACAGGAAAGAGTAAGGTTATGAGGATAACAAAAAGATTAGGTGATGAAAGATTGAATATCAGATTGGAGGGAGAGAGTATGGAGGAGGTGAAGTATTCAAATATTTGGGAGTGGACGTGTCAGCGGATGGGTCTATGAAAGATGAGGTGAATCATAGAATTGATGAGGGAAAAAAGAAGTGAGTGGTGCACTTAGGAGTCTGTGGAGACAAAGAACTTTGTCCTTGGAGGCAAAGAGGGGAATGTATGAGAGTATAGTTTTACCAACGCTCTTATATGGGTGTGAAGCGTGGGTGATGAATGTTGCAGCGAGGAGAAGGCTGGAGGCAGTGGAGATGTCATGTCTGAGGGCAATGTGTGTGTGAATATAATGAAGAGAATTCGTAGTTTGGAAGTTAGGAGGAGGTGCGGGATTACCAAAACTGTTGTCCAGAGGGGCTGGGAAAGGGGTTGGGGGGTTGGGACATGTAGAGAGAATGGAGCGAAAACAAAAAGATTCAAGAGTTTTCCAGTCTGTAGTGAAGGAAGGCGGGGTAGGGGTCGGCCCGGGGAAGGGGTTTTGGGGGGGGGGGGTAAAGGGGTTTTTGTGGCAGGGGCTGGATTCCCGCAGGCATGCGTGACTTTTTTGAAGGGTGAATGGAGCAAATGGGTTTTAATACTTGCGTGCTGTTGGAGTGTGAGCAAATAACATTTATGAAGGGATTCGGGGGAAACCGGCAGGGGGGACTTGAAGCCCGGGGGAAGGGGAAAAGTACAGTGCCTGCACTCTGAAGGAGGGGTGTTAATTTTTTGCATTTTAAAAAATGTAGTGTAAAGCCCCCTTTTTCGGGCAAGAAGTGTGGAGTAAATGATGGTGAAAGTTTTCTTTTTGGGCCACCCCCTTTTGGGGGGATCGGCCATGTGATAATAATAAAAAAAATAATCTTCACGTTTCTGATGATAACCCTTTACACGTTTATGATGATAATCCTTACAGTATTACTGATGATAACCCTTTAACAGAATACTGATGATAATCCTTCACAGTATTACTGAGATAACCCTTAAAATATTACTGAGAAATCCTTACACAGTATTATGATGAAATCCTTACACAGTATTACTATGATAATGCTTACAAGTTTTATGATGAAACCCTTTACACTTTTCTGGATAATCCTTACCAGTATTATGATAAAAATTTTTAACATTTTATGATGATAACCTTCCCACAGTTTTACTATAAAAAATTTTACACAGTATACTGATGATAATCCTTAACATTATACTGTGATAATCCCTTAACTTATTTTTGATGTAATCCTTACACAGTTTATGAAATAATCCTTTAACAGTATTATGTTGATAACCTTAACACGTTTTAAAAAGGGATAATAATCCCTTTAACCCGTATTATGATGATAACCCTTACACAGTATTACTGTGTTAAATTCCTTACCGTATTACTGATGAAAATCCTTACCAAGTATTACTGATGAAATCCTTACACAGATTACTGATGAAAATCCTTACACAGATTATGATTTTTTAATCCTTACCATATTACTGAGATAATCCTTACCGTATTACTGATGTAATCCCTTACCCCAAATTTTAATATATAATTTTACCTGTTTACCTGATGTTAATCCACATTGATTTATTTTTAAAAAAATTTTCATCACATAAAAAATTTACAATACTTTGTAAACACATAAAGAGTGAGTACTACTCATCCTGCTGAAAAACCATCAGAGTGAGTACATAGCTCATTGCTGTAAACCCAAAAGAGTACATAACATTTGCTGAAAAACCCCCCGAGTAAATAGCTCACCCTTTTGAAAACCCAAAAGAGTACTAGTTTTATCTGTGAAACCACAAATCATAGCCACTGCTGTAAACGCTCGAGTGGATCTACCCACTGCTGTAAACCACCAGAGTAACATAGCTCATCTGCTGTAAAACCTTCAAGTGGTAAACACGGGGGGGCCCCCGGGGGCCCCCCACGGGGGGGCCTCGGGGTGGGGAAAAGGGGGGGTTGGGGGGGGGGGGGGGGGGGGAAAAACCCCGGAATGTTTTTTAAAAAAATTGCTCATCTGCTGTAAAACGATAGAGTGGTCTAGTATCCGCTGTAAAGCATCGGGATAGAGCTCCCCTCTGTAAAACACCAAGTAATAGCTCACCCTGCTGTAACCACACCAGAGTACATAGTCATCCTGCGTAAACCCCCAGAAGTAAAAGCCACCTTTGTTAAAGCATAAAGTGGTACGTAGCTCACCTGCTGAAAAAACCCCGGGTTTTTCATAGCTCATCCTGCGTAAACCCCCCAGAGAAATAGCTCATTGCTGTTAAACACAAAGTTTTAGCTAAAATCCTAAAAACCACAGAGTCATACTCTCTGCTGTTAACACACCAGAGTACATACTCCCCTGCTGAAACACCCAAAATAAAGCTCCCCTGCTGTAAACCATCAGAGTGGTACATAGTCTTTTGCTGTAAACACACCAGGTACAAAGCTCATTGCTATAAACACACAGAGTACAAGCTCATCCGCTGTAAACACACCAGGTAATAGTCATCCTGCTGTAAACACCCGGTACTAGTCACCCTGCTGAAAACACCCCAGAGTAATAGCTCACCCGCAGAAAACCCCACCGAGTACTAGCTCACCCTGCTGTAAACAACCAGAGACATGCTATCCTCTGTAAACCACCAGGACATACTCATCCTGCTGTAACACCCCAGGACAAAAGTCTCTGCTGTAAACACCCCAGAGTCATAGCCAACCTGCTGTAAAACCCAGAGTCATAGCTCTCCTGCTGTAAAACCCAAGTATAGTCTCCTGCTGAAAACCCCACCAGAGCATATTCATCTGCTGTAAACCCCAAAAAGGTAATAGTTCCCCCTGCTGAAAACAACCAGAGTACATATCTATCCTGCTGTAACAACCAGGACATAGTTATCCTTCTTAAACACACCAGGTACATGCTACCCTGCTGAAAAACCACCAGAGTCAAAGCTCATCCTGCTTGAAACACCAGGTACATGTCATCCTGCGTGAACACCCAGAGTAATGCTCATCCTGCTTGAACACCAAGTACTTTTTCACCTGCTGTAAACCACAGGACATAGTCACCCTGCTAAAAACCCAACCGAGTAAGCTCACCCTGTTTAAAAACACACCAGATACATATTTATCCTGTGTAAACACCCCAGAGTTCATAGTCATCGCTGAAAAACACCCCGGTACTAGTCATCTGCGTAAAAAACCCCCAGAGTCTAGCTCTCCTGCTGTAAACACACCGGACATAGCTCATCTGCTGTAAACCCCCAGGTGCATTGCTCTCCTGTTTAAAACACCCCAAATCTAGCTCACCTCTGTAAACGCATCAGAGGAAAATAGTTCACCCTGCTGAAAAGCATCAGAGTGAGTACGTAGCTCACCCTGCTGTAAACACACCTTTTTAATAAATCTTGCTGTAAAAAACCAGAGTACATATCATTGCTGTAAACCCCCCAGATACATGCTCACCCTGCTGTAAAAAACCCAGAGTACATGCTCATCCTGCGAAAAACACCAGAGTACATTTTTCACCCGCGTAAACCACCAGGACATAGTTATCCTGCTTTTAACACCCAGATACTTTTGTTCACCGCTGTAAACACCAGGTACATAGTTCATCCTGCGTAAAAACCAGGAAAATGTTCATCCTGCTGTAAACACAAAGTCATGTTACCTGCGGGGAACACACCAAAAACATAGCTCTCCTGCTGTAAACACACCAGAGTACATAGCTCATCCTCTGTAAACACCACCCCCTCATTTTACCCACATTAAATAAAACTGTACAAAAATTTTACTTATTAATTCTCCTTTTCCCATTATATCGCCTAAAGATTAGAAGGGAAAAGGAGGTTTATGGGAAAAATTCGATGAAAAATTGAAAAGCAAGTGGAGGAGGTGGTCTTAATGAATTTAGAAGAAAAAATTTGCATTTTTTGTTTTACGTGAAAATTTAAATTTAAAGAGTGGTTAGTTTTGGGGGGGAGCGGGGAAAGCCGGGGTGAGGACGCTCTTGTTTGGGTTGCTCCCCACTGCCCCCAGCCCGTTAAAAATAAATGCCCACGCATAAGACTTGTTCTATCCCCCTATCCTCCCCCCTCCCTCAAACCCTTCAACAACTTTTTTACTCCCCAACACCCTTCAACACCCTCAACACCTCCCAAAACTCCCTAAATACCTCCAACGCTTCAAATTGTAATATAAGTTTTCAAAAAACAGAGGAAACACACACACACCAAACCCCAAAACACACACACACACACACCACACACACACCACACACACACACACAACAACAACACACAACATAAAAAACCACACCATATTTTATTATCCACTGGCCCATTCCCACAAGGGAGGATGGCCCCAAAAAAAAAAAACTTTTTACCATCATTCACCCATCATGTCTTGCCCGAAGGGGGCTTTACCTACGTTTTTTTAAAAGCAAATTAAAAACCCCCCTTCAGAGGCAGGCATGTACTTCCCATCTCCGGGCTCAAGTCTGGCCCGCGGTTTCCTGAACCCTTCATAAATGTTACTTTGCTCATACCCAACGCCTCAAGTATTAAAAAAACCCTTTTCTCCATTCATCCTATCAAAACGCTCACGAATGCCTGCTGGAAGTCCAAGCCCCCGCACACAAAACCTCCTTACCCCTCCCTCCAACCTTCCTAGGCCCACCCCTTTCCCCCCCTTCCTTCCACTACAGACGAACACTCTTGAAACACTCTGTTTTGCTCCATTCTTTTACAGTCCGAACCACCCAAAAACCCCTTTCCCCACCCTTTGGGCAAAGTTTGGTAATCCCCCCCCCCCTCCTAATTCCAAAAACGAATTTTTTTTGCATTATAATTTACACCCCACATTGCCTAGACAACATTCCACTGCCTCCGCCTTCCTTGCTGCAACATTCCACCCATGCTTCCACCCTATAAGAGGTTGGGAAAAATATACTCTCATAATTCCCCCCCTTTGCCTCCAAAGGGCAAAGTTCTTTGCCTCCCCAAAATCCTAAGGCACCAACACCCTTTTCCCTCTCAAATTTTTGTTACCTCATCTTTCTAGACCCATCCGCTGACCGTCCACTCCCAATTCTGAATACATTCACCTCCTTTTATATTTATATATAATATATTTATAATAAAATATATATAAAATAATATATTTATATATTAAATATTTATATTATATATATATATGCAAAACATCCCGTGAAAGGGTGTGAATTCAATGCTTTTTTGACTACTCACATTGTCAAGGAAACTTTAAAGTAATACATCAAAGGAAGGCAATTAAAAGGGTTTTTTGACTACAATCACATCAAATCCCACAACAAAAAAACACCCTGACGCGCGGCAATACCGGACTCATAAATGAAAAAGAGGAAACACTCCGCAGTAGGTCCGCTGGTCCCAACTGATCAGGGTCCCTCAACGACATCCCACTAACAAATATTCTACCAAGAAATAAGGTTTATTATTTGTCCAATGTATTATTAAAAAACCCTTCTAGCCAAATTTTATTTATTATAAATGAGTCTAATTTTATTTAAAACCTAAGGAAATATTCATATTATTTTCAAAACTGCTTTTATGACACAAGATTCAATTATATTTCTGTTCGACCATGGACTTGCTTGGATACAACTTTCTCAACTGTTTTTGAAAATCAACTGGATGGTTTAAAATCTCTCACATGAACTAAATAGTGCATTGGGAATCTTGTCCAGTTATTAATGCTATATTTATGTTGTTTTTAATCTAAGTTCGAGATTTTTACCAGTTGCACCGTAATATACTTTTATCGCTAATTTGTACAAGGATTATGACAAATCGTCAGCATTTTGGGAGGAATTCTTTATTCAAAGTTTTTTTTACTGTATCAAGATTTTTGAAAATACAACTTTAATATTAAAAGTCTTATGAAAGAGAAGGCATATCAACCAAAGTTTTCATGTAAGGAGAATGAAACCAACATATTGTTAGTTGGAATAGGTTGGTTGATCCCTTTTTAGGGTTGTAAAAAAGTATGTCTAGCAACTTTTAAAAGTTTATCAGTTACATTTCTCGGGTATTTCAGATATAATTTTGGGATATTTCTTTCAGCTATGTTTAAACTCTGGACTACAAAATAGGTAAAGCTCTTTCTTTTTTCGAGCCACCCTGCCTTGGGGGGAATCGAGCCAGTGTGATAAAAAAAAAATATAGGCTAAAATAAATTGTATGGTTATAATAAGGTTAGGTAGTTTTCTAAAGATTCTTTTGGAGCAAATTAAAATTTTTTATATTTAACATTAATGAAAAAATATATCTTTACATATTCATATATATATATATATATATATATATATATATATATATATTATATATAATATTATATATATATATATATATATATATATATATGGCTGAAAGGAGACTCGAACCTAACGAACCTTAGGACAGAAGGTACGCAGTGGCTTACCAATCCTACCCACACTGGACCAATTACCTTTGGCGTCCACCTCGTACACGTTTGATCCAAGGCAGCCAGCGTTCGGTAAGGAGAAGAAGGGCTTAACAGCTTTTATTCATCCCCTGCATGCATCAGCGCCCCTTTACTAGAGATTTGAAACAATGGTCTCGCGAACTATTTCCTTGCATACATATATATATATATATTATATATATATATATATAAATATATATTTATATATTATATATATATATAATATATATATATTATATATATAATATATAATATATATCAGTATATATATATATATATATATATATATATTATATATATATATATATATATATATAGATACACTCACATACACATTCAAACACACACACATGCATTATGCACACAAATATAAAACAATTGGAGAAAGAAATGTAGACTTAAGTTTTGGTCGGTGTTGACGAACCATTGTCAAGTCACAACTGTAAAAACAAAAATGAGAAGTGCACAAATTAAGCTGGTGTACTGGTTGTTCAGTTTCTCGTCTTTTCTCATCTAGCTGTGACTTGACAAATGTCCCAGAAAGAATCATAACGTCGTCTAAGGTTCCCAGTGCGAGGTCTGGCTTCTTTGTGTACGACAACTGTTAACTGAAAACACCTGTGAAAGAAAGACGATGAATAACTTATATAGATTGTGACAGGTTTTGATGAAGTAAGTTACGTGTACAACACCTGTGTTCTTACCATGTACAACACCTGTGTCTTTATCATGTACACCTGTGCCTTTATCCTGTGCAACACCTGTGTCTTTATCATGTACAACACTTGTGTCTTTATCATGTACAACACTTGTGTCTTTATCATGTACAACACCTGTGTCTTTATCATGTACACCTGTGCCTTTATCCTGTGCAACACCTGTGCCTTTATCATGTACAACACCTGTGTCTTTATCATGTACACCTGTGCCTTTATCCTGTGCAACACCTGTGCCTTATCATTTACAACAACCTGTGTCTTTATCATGTACAACCTGTGCCTTTATCCTGTGAACACTTGTGCCTATATCATGATACAACACCTGTGTCTTTATCATGACTCCTGTTGCCTTTAACCTGCTGCAACACCTGTGGTCTTTATTCATGTACAAACCTGTGTCTTTATAATGTCAACACTTGTGTCTTTTATCATGTACAGCACTTGTGTCTTTTTCATGTAATACCAAAACAACTGTGTCTTTATCATGTACAACACCTGTGCCTTTATCATGTACAACACCTGTGTCTTTATCATGTACAACACCTGTGTCTTTATCATGTACACCTGTGCCTTTATCCTGTGCAACACCTGTGTCTTTATCATGTACAACACCTGTGTCTTTATCATGTACAACACTTGTGTCTTTATCATGTACAACACCTGTGTCTTTATCATGTACAACACCTGTGTCTTTATCAGTTACAACACCTGTGTTTTTATCCTTTACATCACCTGTGTCTTTATCATGTACAACACCTGTGTCTTTATCATGTACAACACCTGTGTCTTTATCATGTACAACACCTGTGTCTTTATCATGTACAACACCTGTGTCTTTATCAATACAACACCTGTGTCTTTATCATGTACAACACCTGTGTCTTTATCATGTACAACACCTGTGTCTTTATCATGTACAACACCTGTGTCTTTATCATGTACAACACCTGTGTCTTCATCATTCACAACATCTCTGTCTTTATCATATACAACACCTGTGTCTTCATCATGTATAACACTTGTGTTTTATCATGTACAACACCTGTGTCTTTATCCTGTACAACACCTGTGTCTTTATCCTGTACAACACCTGTGTCTTTATCATGTACAACACCTGTGTCTTTATCATTCACAACATCTCTGTCTTTATCATATACAACACCTGTGTCTTTATCATGTATAACACTTGTGTTTTATCATGTACAACACCTGTGTCTTTATCATATACAACACCTGTGTCTTTATCATTCACAACATCTCTGTCTTTATCATATACAACACCTGTGTCTTTATCATGTATAACACTTGTGTTTTATCATGTACAACACCTGTGTCTTTATCCTGTACAACACCTGTGTCGTTATCATGTACAGCACCTGTGTTTTTTATCATGTGCAACACCTGTGTTTTTTATCATGTACAACACCTGTGCCTTTATCATGCAGACGTTTCACCAACCAGTGTTTTTTTTTTAATTCAGTTTTTTCAGTAAAGTGTCAGTACTGGTTGATGACACGTACAGTGGTGCAGGCGTTGCACCTCTGTACGCCATCAACTCGTCGGTAATGTTCATCATTAAATCCCACCAGTTAAAAACCCATGGGAGGAAGAATGAGAAATGTTGCATCTTAATCGTCATCCTCTCTTCCTTGCATCTTTTTCTCCTCATTTCCTGACATCTTCTTCCTCATTTCCTCACATCTTCCTCCTCATTTCCTTGCCTCTTCCTCCTCCATTCCTTGCGTCTTGATCACTCCTCTAACTCTTTCTCAACTGACCTATCTAAAATGCCAAGCACTGTGTACGTTGTTGCCTTACCTAACTCTCTGTGCTGGTCGCTTCCAACACCTCGAGCATTAAGATGCCTTACCTATCACCAAGCTTACCCAATACCCCAACACTCTGCCCATCACAATGCTTACCCAATACTCTGTCACCCCGTCGTCAGCATTTAATGCAACTTCCCTAAGCTTCACTTCTATTTCGGTCGTTCAATTGTCGTTGCTGTGCTCTATCCACTTTTGCCTGCCTTTTTGCCTGCCTGCCTGCCTGCCTGCCTGCCTCCCAATTCACCTGTCACTCAACCATTCCACCACCACATACATCCACCATCCTTTCCTTCATTACAAGATGCCTACCAACCCAGCCATTCTCTCTACCCTTTAATACCACCCTCCGTCTTGACAACACCAAACAGCCCACCCCAATTCTAATGCCCTCACTACCAGCACACCCCCTACTTCCTTCCACATTAAGTAGACTTCACAGGTTCATTCTATTACAAACCAAACAATCTTATCACCCAACACACACACCACACACACACACACACACACACCTCACACACACCACACACACACCACACACACACACACACACACACACACACCACACACGAACACCCACTGCTGTTGTTGCGACAGTCTTGGTGCTGATAATCATTGGTAAACCCACATAGTTCTCTCATAATTATCTACGTGTACACATCTTGCCACACAGTATCACTCTTGTTTTATTCATTGGTTCAAAACCTGTGTTCTCTCCTCACCTCCTCCTCCTCCTATCCTTCTCTTCCTCCTCCTCTTCCTTTTTTCCTCCTCCTTTTCCTCCACTTCCTCCTCCTCCTCCTCCTCCTTCCTCCCTCTTCTTACTCATTAAACGTGAGAGGAAATAAGATATTGATTTTATTACTTTACATTCCTACAAAGATAAGGGTTTTAAATGAGAAGTCCATAGTAATAAATATGAACAATCTTCCGTTGTTGGGATAGCAAAGGTGATGATGACTTACCTTGTAAGTTGTTCACCGAGACTCTGCTTGTACACAGAGAACCACTCAGATTCCATAAAGTTGTTCAACACGCGAGACTCTGGCAAAAGTTTTTTTTTTTTTTGTTTTACCAGAGAAACAATCAGATTCATAAGTTGTTCACCGAGATCTGCAATACAGAGAACACTACAGATACCTTAAGTTTTCACGAGACTCTGCAATACCAGAGAACCTCATGATTACCACTAAGTTTTACCGAGACTCTGCAGTACCAGAGAACACTATCGATACCATAGTTGTCACCGAGACTATGCTAGTACCAAGTGAAAAACTCAAGATACCATAAGTTGTTCACTACGCGGACTCTGCAGTATACAGAGAAACACTCAGGATTACCATAGTTGTTTTTTTCACGAGACTCTGAGTACCAGAGAACACTCAGATACCATAAGTTGTTTTCACCGAGACTCTGCCAGTTACCAGAGGAACTCCCACGATAACCATAAGTTGTTCTCCGAGATCTGCAGTACCAGAGAACACTCAGATACCATAAGTTGTTCACCGAGACTCTGCAATACCAGAGAACACTCAGATACCATAAGTTGTTCACCGAGACTCTGCAGTACCAGAGAACACTCAGATACCATAAGTTGTTCACGCAGACTCTTGCAATACCAGAGAACACTCAGTACCATAAAGTTGTTCGCGAGACTCTGCAATACCAGAGGAACAACTCAAGATACCATACGTTGTTCACCGAGACTCTGCAGTACCAGAGAACACTCAGATACCATAAGTTGTTCACCGAGACTCTGCAGTACCAGAGAACACTCAGATACCATAAGTTGTTCACCGAGACTCTGCAGTACCAGAGAACACTCAGATACCATAAGTTGGTCACCGAGATTCTGCAGTACCAGAGAACACTCAGATACCATAAGTTGTTCACCGAGACTCTGCAGTACCAGAGAACACTCAGATACCATAAGTTGTTCACCGAGACTCTGCAGTACCAGAGAACACTCAGATACCATAAGTTGTTCACCGAGACTCTGCAGTACCAGAGAACACTCAGATACATAAGTTGTTCACCGTAGACTCTGATGTTACCAGAGAACACTCAGATACATAAGTTGTTCACGGACTCTTGCAGTACCAGAGAACACTCAGATACCATAAGTTGTTCACCGAGACTCTGCAATACCAGAGAACACTCAGATACCATAAGTTGTTCACCGAGACTCTGCAATACCAGAGAACACTCAGATACCATAAGTTGTTCACCGAGACTCTGCAATACCAGAGAAACACTCAGTGATACATAAGTTGTTCACCGAGATCTGCCAATACCAGAGAACACTCAGATACCATAAGTTGTTCACCGAGACTCTGCAATACCAGAGAACACTCAGATACCAAAAATAAAGTATTATACGATCATTTGCAATTAAAAACAGGGATATAAACGGAAGATTATTGGCTCTATTTACACAAACACCATATAAACACTATCACAAACTTTGAGATATCTGCTGAGCAGTGGATACAGGATGCAGCGAGTGTTTAGGTTAAGATGTGATTAATAAATTAAGTTTACTCAGAGGCGCTTCCCTCACCTGTATTACAGGTGACATGTGACTACTGTCACACACACACACTTGTAGTTCATGTTTATCAAAGAGAGGACAGACAGAGTGGCCTCAGCAGACTGCAAAAGTGATCAAAATAGTTGCCTCCCGAGTTCAACCTAAGCAAATGCGAGGTCATGCGTTTTGGAGAAGAAGACAGACCAGACACGGAGTACAGCATGGGTAATGAAGAGAGGAAATGCTAATATCAGGAAGTGAAATAGACCTGGGGGTGAACATAACTCCCAGCATATTACCGGAGCTGCACATAAAGCATATAACGGGAGTCGTATAACCAAGACTAACAAACCTCTGTTTAGCATTCACGAAGTTTAAAAGAGAAACCTTCAGCAAACCTCCTCCCCCCCCACTATACTCGAGATATATCTTATTCAATGTCACCGATGTAAGTACGCGGCCAGCATGAAGCCCACACATGTTAATGCCCAAGTGAGATATGGGAAAGAAAGGTTCAATAGTTACAGGAGTAATACATTTGAGGAGAACATGTCGGTTAGAAACTGAGACATTGTAAGGGAGACGGAGAACATCAATAATACGTTCAAAAATTTATGAGGAATTGATAATGCAGATAGGAACAGTCTGGCATGTGCCTAAACTCTTGTGTGTGAACTATTACCAGGATCCAGGGAGACACAGGGTAGAGGACTGAGAATTACTGGAAGTATTTCTTTAGTCTTTGGGTTGGTTTTGAAAAAAAAGTTCGATCGGACTTGGATGAGACGTGATGGAGCAAACTTAATACACAGCTGTCAAGAGTTATATATGATAAAAGTCCAACAGGCCAGGGAGAGGCCTGGGGTCAGGAGTTAATTTTTATGACCCCCCCCACACAACGGTAAGTACAAACACACACAGACACCTCACGCACACACACACACATACACACACACACACTACAACACTACACACCAAACACACACACGCGTATCACACACACACACACACACACACACACACACACACACACACACACACACACGCACACACATACACACACACACCACCGCTACTACTCACTAACACACACACACACACACCCACACGCACACCACACACACACACAACTCACACACACTCACACACAACACACACACACACATGCACACACACACACACCACAAACTCACAACACACAACACAATACACGCACACACACACTCACACAACCACACACACACACACACACACACACACACACACAAAACACACACACAACGCACACCACACACACACACCTCACACACACACACACACACGCACACACACACACACACACATACACACACACACACACACACACACACGCACACAACTCACACCACACACCACACACACACACACACAACACACAACACACCACAACACCACACATTAACGCACGCCACACACATGCTTACCCTTCAATCTTACTCATTGTCCAAACCATCTGAGAAACTGATAACCGTAGCTATCTCTCACCTATTACTATCTGTCTTTGTCTTGTAATCACCTCAGTCCTTATTCATCACTAGCTCCTCAGTGCTTGGCGCCTGGCTCACTGGTACTAGGATCTGGGTTTGATCTCTGGCAGACTTTAGGTCAGTTAACTCTGTTGCTCCTGTCTACTACAGTTGAAAATATGTATCTGCTGTTGTCGGTCGGCATCCAGGAAAAAAAAGTTATTACAGAAATTCCTGCAAGCATACAGTTACAAGAGCAACACATCAGTAGAAGAGCAAGAAAAAAATAGAAAGGGCAACTGTAGCAAACAACAACAGAAGAAACAGTAGGGACAGCAGCTGCAGCTCGCCGCATCAGCAACGCAGCAGCAACAACACACAGAAACAGTAGGAACAGCAGAGCCAGCAACAGAAGCAGAGGCAAGCACTGCAGCAGAGGCAGCAACATGCAGAAGGCGCCAGCAAGCAGCAGCGCAGCAGCTGCAGCAGCACCAAATAGCAGCAGCAGAATAAGCAGCAGTAGCAGCAGCAGTAACAACAACAACAACAACAACAACAGCAGCAGCATAGGCAGCAACAGCAGAGGCAGCAACAGCAGCAGGGGCAGCAGCAGCAGAGGCACAGGCAGCATGGCGTTCCTCACCACAATTTGTGTCACCGCTTATGGGCATAATATATATCGTGGATTGTCTGCATTTGCCGGGCGCTCACCCTCCACCGTGCAATATGCTGTGTAATTCGAGCCTTCCCTGCAGGGGCTGTCAGGCGCTGGGCTTGTTTGAGCTTCTGCTGCCCGATCTTGGCCTTGGCTTAGCTTTTCAGCGAGGCATCTTACCCTGTGTTGGACACGAGAGGTTCTTGTCTACATTGACCTCTGCTGCAAGAGAGGACTGCCTTTATCATACCTTCTTCAGGCTAACCTTTAAGTGCTATTGCTTCTGCCGCAGAGATTTTGAAGCTTAGCTTCGGTAGGTATCAGTGTGACTAGTTAATGGTCCAAGTTGTACCATTAACTAGTGACACTGATCAGTTTCACCTGCTAGAAAAACAGTTTAAAACTTGACGGCTTCCAGGGGGAGTGGGTTCTGGGTGAACACTCGAGGTTGTTATGTTGATTACAACGAGCACCTTCGCCCCAGAGGGAAGGCGGAGGGAGGGACTGGCATTCGAAGTATTTCACTCCTCCAAAGATGGAGTTGAGGGAGTTTTAATTTCCCCCTCTCACTCCCTCGGGGGGACTGATCGATAGAGTGGGTGATATTACAGGTAATTTTACTCCTGAGAGGATTAGAGGGTAGGCTTGAGGATTAACATTTCTCATAGTTCACCTGCCCGAGGAGGGTAAGGAAAGAGGGGAGGGGCACAGGGACCCGCTCGTATATTACATTAATACCTAACCCTTACGCCCAAGATTGAACGGAATTGGCAGCCTATTTCTCCCTAATTGTATATCCCTGAGTGATAGGTCGATAGAGTGGTAATACCGCAGGTACATCACTGCCTCTAGGATGGACAGGGGTGTTGATATTGTAGATATACCCTGGGGTTCTGGTGGAGCCCGCTGACCAACGGATTACTTGGGCGCGGTGCTTGGCGGTCCGATTGCTCGGCAGAACACCACAAGTGTGTAATTAGACATATATGCGGTAACTAGGACGTTAAGGACACGTTTCACCAGCTAGTGGCTATGACTGGATTGACAAAGCCACTGGAGGACAAAATGTTTCTTTAAACTGTTATAGTTAACCGCGCATTTAACATGAGGTGTTAAACACAGTTTATCACCCCAGGGAACACCACTGCACACAGTCCCCCCCCCCTACCCAGTTTTTGTTCGGAGGACACGACGGCCATACACAATAATGATGTTTATACAAACACAATAGTGTGATAAACGCCTGGCAGTGGCACAATCAATGAACACTCTCTAGGCTGGACAACTGGTATGGTGTTACCGACAGTATATCGATGATAAATATGCACGGTTCAAGACAATGTGGAAACGTTTCGCCACGAGGGGCTTCTTCTGTTCTGCATATTTCTGCCTCACTGAGTCAGCCGAAGAGGACCTCAGTGTGAGCCAGAAATATACTCTTTAATTATATTCATGCAACCTGATTCCTGCCATGTTATCAATATTTGGTACATTTGTATTTTTATGTGAAGCAGCACACCCATGTGGATGATTCAATATAATATGTTATACAGGCTCAATCCTCCGTCAACTAACTACTGGACTGACTAACTACCACTGTGTATACACCGCCTTGATACACTCACAGTAGGTTGTGATGATATTACACCACTGTTTGCTACGAGGGAAACACAGTACGACATAACACCATAACTCGTGATATCACTATTTGATAACAGTTATCAATGCATTCTAGAGTGTATAGGGTTATGACAGAGTGGCAACGTGAGTGATCATTACACTCTTATTCAATGTTCAATACACATGCACTCTTTATAGGAGATAACTAAATAAATAATATACATTCACTGTGTTAAGAACATAACATTCACACATGTTCTGTGTTAAGAACATAACATTTCAACACAATTGTGTTAAGAAACATATCATTCACCACTGTGTTAGGAACATAACATTCACACACGATGTTAAGAACTATAAAACATTCACCCTACTGTGTTATTAGGAACTTAACCATTCCACACTGGTTAAGAACATATCATTCACACACTGTGTTAAGAACCTAAACATTCACACACTGTGTTATGAACATAACACATGTACCACTGTGTTAGGAACATAAACATTCACACACTGTGATTTAGAACATAACATTCACACAACCCCTCGTGTTACGAAAAATAACATTAACACACTGTGTTAAGAAACATAAATTCATCACACTGTGTTTAGAAACATAAAATCATTCACACATGTATTAAGAAACATAACATCACACACTGTGTTAATGAACATAAACATTCACACACTGTGTTAGGAACATAACATTCACACACTGTGTTAAGAACATAACATTCACACACTGTGTTAAGAACATAACATTCACACACTGTGTTAAGAACATAACATTCACACACTGTGTTAAGAACATAACATTCACACACTGTGTTAAGAACATAACATTCACACACTGTGTTAAGAACATAACATTTCACACCTGTGTTAAGAACATATCCATTCACAACTGTGTTAGCACATAACATTCACACACTGTGTTAAGGAACATAACATTCACACACTGTGTTAAGAACATAACATTCACACACTGTGTTAAGAACATAACATTCACACACTGTGTTAGGAACATAACATTCACACACTGTGTTAAGAACATAACATTCACACACTGTGTTAAGAACATAACATTCACACACTGTGTTAGGAACATAACATTCACACACTGTGTTAAGAACATAACATTCACACACTGTGTTAAGAACATAACATTCACACACTGTGTTAAGAACATAACATTCACACACTGTGTTAAGAACATAACATTCACACACTGTGTTAAGAACATAACATTCACACACTGTGTTAAGAACATTATACATTCACACACTGGGTTAAGAACATAAAACATTTCACACACTTTGGTAAGAACATAGAACATTCACACACTGTGTTAAGAACATAACATTCACACACTGTGTTAAGAACATAACATTCACACACTGTGTTAAGAACATAACATTCACACACTGTGTTAAGAGAACTATAACATTAACACACGGTGTTAAGAACATAACATTCACCACTCTCGTGTTAAGAAAATTAACTCATTCACACACTGTATTAAGAACATAACAATTCACACACCTGTGTTAGAACATAACATTCACACACTGTGTTAGGAACATAACATTCACACACTGTGTTAGGAACATAACATTCACACACTGTGTTAAGAACATAACATTCACACATTGTGTTAAGAACATAACATTCACACACTGTGTTAAGAACATAACATTCACACACTGTGTTAGGAACATAACATTCACACACAATAAGTGTCTGGGGCCCAAGACTGTTCAATTGCCTCCCAGCATACATAAGGGGGATTACCAATAGACCCCTGGCTGTCTTCAATAAGCACTGGACAGGCACCTAAAGTCAGTAACTGACCAACCGGGCTGTGGTTCGTACGTCAGCTTGCGTGTGGCCAGCAGTCAAGGCAGTAACAGCTTGGTTGATCAGACCCTGGTCCACCATGAGGCCTGATCTCAGACTGGGCCGCGGGGGCGTTGACCCCCGAAACCCTCTCCAGGTAAACTCCAGGTAAACTGTGCTTAGGTGAACATTCAATATCTTGGTCTCTCATGTTAGACACAACGAACAGGTACTGCACTCAACATATTCTTGAAACTAACTGTAAAAAAAATTAATAATGTTCATTTCANACCAACTAACTCACACAGACGAAATTAAACTGAGAGATGTATCGATCAGTCCTGCAGTTCGTAATGGTTTAGGATGGGGCGAAACATCGTCCAGATTCATTACGGTATTGTAACTTATATTCCTAATAACGATATCATGTAAGGGGGAAAAAACTGAATGTCAAATATTGTAAGTCTCTACGGAATTTAGATAATTAGTAATTAATTCGAAAAAGAGGATAATTAGTCAATTCGTCCCCCCCCCCCCCCCCCCCTCCCCCCCCCCCCCCCCCCCCCCCCCCCCCCACACCTGGAATTATTAATTAAGAGTGAATAATAAGACAAGTCGAAGAGAATAACAGAAGGAGATAAACAGACGCTGGAGGCTGCTCGCTTCCACACATGATGCCAAGCGTCAAACACGTATTTCATTGAGATGGTTTTATGTGGTGGGAGGGAGGAGGCAAGATTTCCTAGAATGACCCTAAGAGCTTCCTGCCGCAGGTGATGTAGGGAAGGAGGAGGTGCAAAGTGTCATGGTTATTCCTAGATATTTTCCTTATACTAGAAATAAAGAGGACAATAGACGGGGACTGGAACCGTGTACCTGGAACTGTTTACCTTGTGTTCGTACAGCAGTCCCAACGCTGTAAACACTCGTTACTGTTATCTCAAGTTCCTTGTGTTACATTCGTACTGTGTTACATTCCTCATTAGTTTCACATCAGGTACAAATTGTGGTATGAAATATTTTATTTCCTTCTGCAATTGATTTATGTGTATCAGAAACAGTGGGGGACCCTGAACTTGTCCTTAAGGGGCTCCACTCATCATCCATGCCAACGTATATGTTTTGTACTTGTAGGGAAAGGGGTTGGTGAGAGGGTGAAGGAGGAGTAGTGAGAGGGAGGGGGGGGAGAGTTCTTTTATATTTAACAAAATTGGATATATTGTCAGTGTACTGCTACCATGTTCAGTATGGTAGTTACAGTGGGAAAGAAAGCTGTTTCCTTGTCATAATCCATCACACAGGATAGGGTTCATACATAACGTTGAAATGTGTCAGTCTCAGCTGGAAGACTTCAGTAGGGCAATAAGGATATCGTCAAGTATTCCAGTAAAGGTTCATCAGCTACGGGAGCTTCAGAGCTTTTGTTCCAGCATTGCTGGAGTTACTATTACTTGGGAACTGCCATCTCTCAGGATAGGGTAAGAGGTGGAGAGAAGGAGGGGAGGGGTGCAGAGGGGACTGGTGGGGAATGAGGGAAGGTGGGACGGTTAAACCATAAAGCACAGGGTCGTGAGGTACCCCCAACCCAACCCTACCACCGCTGCCTCCTGGGCACACACCTCCTGATGATAATGCCCAACTGGTGTGGATGAGAAGTGTGCGGCCAGGTAAGCCGAGCCTGGCACAAGTGGCCACCTCGGGGATGATTGGGATAGTTGAGGATGAACGCGCGAGCCACAGATGAATGGCTGACCTCAGGAATAAGATAGCTAGTCTGGGGATGAATAGGCAGTAAGTTAACAGGTTCAGGGACGAATTGAAGAGCTGAATGTTGAGCTGAGTATAGGATTATTATGAAAATTGTAGAGATAAATAAGAAAGTGTAGTAAATGGGGAGGGAACGTATTCGAATAA
>NC_069441.1:15170021-15175021 GCF_026875155.1 Cherax quadricarinatus
GTTCCAGGGAATACAGGTTTAGGAATCTCAAGCGCTCCCAGTAATTGAGGTGTTTTATCTCCGTTATGCGCGCCGTGAAAGTTCTCTGTACGTTTTCTAGGTCGGCAATTTCACCTGCCTTGAAGGTGCTGTTAGTGTGGCAGCAATATTCCAGCCTAGATAGAACAAGTGACCTGAAGAGTGTCATCATGGGCTTTTGGGCCCCCTAGTTTTGAAGGTTCTCATTATCCATCCTGTCATTTTTCTAGCAGATGCGATTGATACAATGTTATGTCCTTGAAGGTGAGATCCTCCGACATAATCACTCCCAGGTCTTTGACGTTGGTGTTTCGCTCTATTTTGTGGCCAGAATTTGTTTTGTACTCTGATGAAGATTTAATTTCCTCATGTTTACCATATCTGAGTAATTGAAATTTCTCATCGTTGAACTTCATATTGTTTTCTGCAGCCCACTGAAAGATTTGGTTGATGTCCGCCTGGAGCCTTGCAGTGTCTGCAATGGAAGACACTGTCATGCAGATTCGGGTGTCATCTGCAAAGGAAGACACGGTGCTGTGGCTGACATCATTGTCTATGTCGGATATGAGGATGAGGAACAAGATGGGAGCGATTACTGTGCCTTGTGGAACAGAGCTTTTCACCGTAGCTGCCTCGGACTTTACTCTGTTGACGACTACTCTCTGTGTTCTGTTAGTGAGGAAATTATAGATCCATCGACCGACTTTTCCTGTTATTCCTTTAGCACGCATTTTGTGCGCTATTACGCCATGGTCACACTTGTCGAAGGCTTTTGCAAAGTCTGTATATATTACATCTGCATTCTTTTTGTCTTCTAGTGCATTTAGGACCTTGTCGTAGTGATCCAATAGTTGAGACAGACAGGAGCGACCTGTTCTAAACCCATGTTGCCCTGGGTTGTGTAACTGATGGGTTTCTAGATGGGTGGTGATCTTGCTTCTTAGGACCCTTTCAAAGATTTTTATGATATGGGATGTTAGTGCTATTGGTCTGTAGTTCTTTGCTGTTGCTTTACTGCCCCCTTTGTGGAGTGGGGCTATGTCTGTTGTTTTTAGTAACTGTGGGACGACCCCCGTGTCCATGCTCCCTCTCCATAGGATGGAAAAGGCTCGTGATAGGGGCTTCTTGCAGTTCCATGAGTCTGGCCCTGGGGCAGAGTGCATGGGCATGTCATTTATCGCCTGTTCGAAGTCATTTGGCGTCAGGATAACATCGGATAGGCTTGTGTTAATCAAATTTTGTGGCTCTCTCATAAAAAATTCATTTTGATCTTCGACTCTCAGTCTGGTTAGCGGCTTGCTAAAAACTGAGTCATATTGAGACTTGAGTAGCTCACTCATTTCCTTGCTGTCATCTGTGTAGGACCCATCTTGTTTAAGTAGGGGCCCAATACTGGACGTTGTTCTCGATTTTGATTTGGCATAGAAGAAATACTTTGGGTTTCTTTTGATTTCATTTATGGCTTTTAGTTCTTCCCGCGATTCCTGACTCCTAAAGGATTCTTTTAGCTTAAGTTCGATGCTTGCTATTTCTCTGACCAGTGTCTCCCTACGCATTTCAGATATATTGACCTCTTTTAGCCGCTCTGTTATTCTTTTCCGTCGCCTGTAAAGGGAGCGCCTGTCTCTTTCTATTTTACATCTCCTCCTCCTTTTTCTTAGAGGAATAAGCCTTGTGCATACATCGAGTGACACCGAGTTAATCTGTTCTAGGCATAAGTTGGGGTCTGTGTTGCTTAGTATATCTTCCCAGCTTATATCGGTTTAGGACTTGGTTTACTTGGTCCCACTTTATGTTTTTGTTATTGAAGTTGAATTTGGTGAATGCTCCCTCGTGACTAGTCTCATTATGTCGGTCTGGGGCTCCGCGCATACATGTCTGAACCTCAATTATGTTGTGATCTGAGTATATTGTTTTTGATATGGTGACATTTCTTATCAGATCATCATTGTTAGTGAAGATGAGGTCTAGTGCATTCTCCAGTCTAGTAGGCTCTATTATTTGCTGGTTTAAATTGAATTTTGTGCAGAGATTTAAAAGCTCGTGTGAGTGTGAGTTTTCATCAGAGCTGCCTCCTGGTGTTATTACTGCAACAATATTATTTGCTATATTCCTCCATTTTAGGTGCCTTAAGTTGAAATCCCCCAGGAGCAAGATGTTGGGTGCAGGAGCTGGAAGATTTTCCAGACAGTGGTCAATTTTTAACAGCTGTTCCTGGAATTGCTGGGATGTTGCATCCGGAGGCTTGTAGACTACCACATTGACTAGGTTTTGGTTCTCGACGTTTACTGCTAAAACTTCCACTACATCATTTGAGGCATTAAGCAGTTCTGTGCAAACAAGTGACTCTGCAATGTAAAAGGCCAACCCGCCCCCTTTTGCCTGTTCACTCTGGTCACATCTGTATAGGTTGTAACCTGGGATCCATATTTCGTTGTCCAAGTGATCCTTTATGTGGGTCTCAGTGAAAGCCGCGAACATTGCCTTTGCCTCTGCAAGCAGTCCACGGATGAAAGGTATTTTGTTGTTTGTTGTTGGCTTTAGACCCTGTATATTTGCAAAGAAGAATGTTATCGGACTGGTGGTATTGTTGGTACTGGGGTTTTTTTTTTTTTCCGGCATTAGTATCTGTATCTGTTGGTTTGGAGTGGAGGCCATTGACTGTGGTTCCACTCCAGGAATGACTGGATTTGGTGTACGATTTCTGTCATTTCCTGCCAGTTTTTTTTCCTTCCTGGCACTAAAAAACCTCTCCCTCTTGAGTGGCTGTGACTACCCAGGTTTTCCCATGGCCTGGATGTTTTGTATCTTTTTGTTCCCTTTAGATGGTATGCCTGGCAATTTAAGTTATAGCACAGTCTTTCCTGTACTGAAGAGGTACACAGTTCAGGGTGAAAAAGCTTACAGGAAGGAAGTTTGCATTTTCCTGTTGTCATATGGGCATGACATTTTCTAGGGTGGTCATAGTTGCACGTCCCATCTGTTTTTCCAGATTTCCCATGCCAGCAGATACCAAGTGCATAGTACGTGCACAGGCTTGGTTTCCGTTTGCCTTGGGTTTCTGTGACTGTATTCCCTGTTGGTGCATGTTTCCCTGTCTTACTTCTATCCTCCCTAGCACCAACAATGGAGCTCCCACCAGTTGTTTTTGGTAATATATCCTCACTATTGCTAGTGGAGTCCTCTTGTTTGCTATTTCCTCCCGGTATTTCTAGTTTGCAATATTGGTTTTATCTTAACTTTGACTACACTTGTTTCCCTACTATGGCTCCTGTCCCCTATGAGGTCATTAATATGTATTCCTTCCCGCGTATAATTCCCGACTACCTGGACAAAATCTCCAGCTTCACCATTACTGTCTCCCAGGACAGCATCTCCAGCTTCACCATCACTGTCTCCCAGGACAGCACCTCCAGCTTCACCATTACTGTCTCCCAGGACAGCACCTCCAGCTTCACCATTACTGTCTCCAAGGACAGCACCTCCAGCTTCACCATTACTGTCTCCCAGGACAGCACTATCAGCCACACATTTACTGACTACCAGGACATCACCTCCAGCCTTACAGTTTGTGACTACATGGCCAGTATCAAGGGCAGTATCATACAGCCCAGACTTTTAATGTTCCCATCTGTTGTAGAAAGCTTCCAGGTTTTCTATGAAAGCAGCTTTGATGTTATCCTCTTTTAATACCCTTGTGATTTTAGTCCACAGATTTTCCTCATTTGGGCATACCCAAAAACACTTCCCTGTTTTAACACTGCTTGTAGCTAGTTCTTGGATATCTGCACAAGGGGCATGACACCAAAGGTCAGACACGTCACTTAAGGGAGAAGCATGGCATCTGACCTAGTAGCACAAGTTAGTCAGGTCCAACTCACACCCACTCACACCCATTCATGTATTTATCTAACCTATTTTTAAAACTACACAAATTCTTAGCTTCTATAACGGTACTCGGGAGTTTGTTCCACTCATCCACAACTCTATTACCAAACCAGTGCTTTCCTACATCCTTCCTGAATCTGAATTTTTCTAATTTAAAGCCATTGCTGCGAATCCTGTCTATGTTAGATATTTTTAACACGCTATTTGCATCCCCTTTATTAATTCCTGTTTTCCATTTATACACCTCAATCATATCCCCCCTAATTCTACGCCTTTCGAGAGAGTGCAGATTTTATCCTCATAGGGAAGATTTCTGACACATGGGATCAACTTTGTCATCCTCCTTTGTACGTTTTCCAGTGCATTTATATCCATTCTGTAATATGGTGACCAGAACTGTGCAGCATAATCTAAATGAAGCCTAACCAAGGATATATAGAGTTGAAGAACAACCTGAGGACTTCTATTATTTATACTTCTTGATATGAAGCCAAGAATTCTGTTAGCTTTATTGCGAACACTAATGTACTGTTGTCTTGGTTTTAGGTCACTGCTAAACAGAACTCCTAAATCCTTTTCGCAATCTGTAATATTAAGATCTACATTATTTAGTTTATAAGTGGCATGGTTATTTTCCTGTCCAACATTTAGAACTTTGCATTTGTCTATATTAAACTGCATCTGCCACTTCTCCGACCACTGCATCAGTCTATTCAAATCAACCTGGAGTGCTCCAATGTCCTCATTAGAATGAATTGGACGGCCTATTTTGGTGTCATCAGCAAATTTGCTTATGTCGCTATTTATTCCCTCATCTATGTTGTTTACGTAGATTGTGAACAACAAGGGGCCCAACACTGACCCCTGTGGAACACCGCTTGTGGCGTGCCCCCATTCTATTTGTCAGCCATGACTCTACCCAGGAAAAAAATTCTTCTCCTATTCCGTGAGCCTTAAGTTTCCTCAATAGACTCTGATGTGGAACTCTATCGAAAGCCTTACTGAAGTCCATATACACAATATCATATTCATTACCATGATCTACCTCCTCAAACACCTTAGTGAAGAAAGTTAGTAAATTCGTAAGACAGGAA
>NC_069441.1:15180021-15200021 GCF_026875155.1 Cherax quadricarinatus
TCTCTCCTCTCTCTCTCTCTCTCTCTCCTCTCTCTCTCTCTCTTCTCTCTCTCTCCTCTCTCTGCTCTCTCGCTATTCCTTCTCCTTAGCATTTCGCACTTATCTCGTTATCTTGCGGGGCTTGGATCAACCCGAGAGGTCTCGTTGGTCCATTATCCTAGGGAGTATGCACCACACCCTTGGATAATAGGCATCGAAAACCCTATGTTGACGAAAGCCTCTCTTTTTTTGTGTTGACAAATTAAAGCTTTTCTCAGCGGTCGGCAAAATATGAGGAAGTTTGAATTGTGAAGGTGAAGAACCTGGCGGTGATAGGTCTTCGTTACTGATGATATCTCCTCTTGACTTACCTGTGAGATCTGATTGATATCTGGATTCCCAGTGAACAAACTCCAGGATTCTCCTGAGGAGTGGGAGGTGCTGGTGTGGGAGATGCTGGTGTGGGAGGTGCTGGTGTGGGAGATGCTGGTGTGGGAGATGCTGGTGTGGGAGATGCTGGTGTGGGAGGTGCTGGTGTGGGAGATGCTGGTGTGGGAGATGCTGGTGTGGGAGATGCTGGTGTGGGAGATGCTGGTGTGGGAGGTGCAGGTGTGGGAGATGCTGGTGTGGGAGTGATGGTGTGGAGATGCGGTGTAGGAGGTGCTGGTGTGGGAGGTGCTGGTGTGGGAGATGCTGGTGTGGGAGATGCTGTGTGGGAGATGCTGGTGTGGGAGATGCTGGTGTGGGAGATGCTGGTGTGGGAGATGCTGGTGTGGGAGATGCTGGTGTGGGAGATGCCTGGTGTGTGAGTTGCTGGTGTGGGAGGTGCAGGTGTAGGAGGAGCTGGTGTGTGAGTTGCTGGTGTGGGAGGTGCAGTGTGGCAGGTGCTGGCGTAGGAAGTGCTGGTGTGTGAGGTGATGATGTGTGAGGTGCTGGTGTGTGAGGTGCTGGTGTGTGAGGCGCTGGTGTGGGAGATGCTGGGTGTGGGAGATGCTGGTGTAGGAGATGCTGGTGTGTGAGGTGCTGGTGTGTGAGGTGCTGGTGTGGGAGGTGCTGGTGTGTGAGGTGCTGGTGTGTGGAGGTGTGCTGGTGTGTGAGGTGCTGGTTGTGGTGAGTGTGATGGTGTGTGAGGTGCTGGTGTGGGAGGTGCTGGTGTGTGAGGTGTGTGTAGGAGGTCTGGTGTGTGAGGTGCTGTTGTGCGAGGTGCTGGTGTGGGAGATGCGGTGTGTGAGGTGCTGGTGTGTGAGGGTTGTGTAGGAGGTGCTGGTGTGGAAGATGCAGTGGGGATGTGTGGGAGGTGCTGGTGTGGGGGTTGCTGGTGTGGAGGTGCTGTGTAAAGGTACTGGTGTGTGAGATGAAGTGTAGGAGGTGCTGGTGTGGGAGATGCAGGTGTGGGAGGTGCTGGTGTGGGAGGTGCTGGTGTTTGAGGTGCTGTGTAGGAGGTGCTGGTGTGGGAGGCTGGTGTGGAGGTGCTGGTGTGGGAGATGCTGGTGTGGTAGGTGCTGGTGTGTGAGTGCTGCGTTAGGAGGTGCTGGTGTGGAGGTGCTGGTGTGGGAGATGCAGGTATGGGAGGTGCATGTGTGGGAGATGCAGTTGTGGGAGGTGCTGGTTGAGGAAATGCTGGGTTGTGAGGTGCTGTGTAGGAGATGCTGGTGTGGAGGAACTGGTGTCGAGAGGTGCTGTGTGTGGAGGTGTCTGGTGTGAGAGTGCTGTGTGTGAGGTGCTGGTGTGGGAGGGTGGCCTGGTGTGTGAGGTGCTGTGTAGGAGGTGCTGGTGTGGGAGGTGCTGGTGTGGTAGGTGCTGTGTGTGGGAGGTGCTTGTGTGGGAGGTGCTGTGTAGGAGGTGGCTGGTAGTGGGATGTGCTGGTGTGAGAGGTGCTGGTGTGCGAGGTGCTGGTGTGTGAGGTGCTGGTGTGGGAGGTGCTGGAGTGTGAGGTGCTGGTGTGTGACGTGCTGGTGTGTGAGGTGCTGGTGTGTGAGGTGCTGGTGTAGGAGGAGCTGGTGTGTGAGGTGCTGTGTGGGGGTGCTGGTGTGGGAGGTGTGGTGTAGAGGTGCTGGTGTGGAGGTGCTGGTGTGGGAGGCTGTGTGTGGAGGTGCTGGTGTGGGAGGTGCTGGTGTGTGAGGTGCTGTGTGTGGAGGTGCTGGTGTGTGAGGTGCTGGTGTGTGTGAGGTGCTGATGTGGGAGTGCTGGTGTGTGAGGTGCTTGTGTGGGAGGTGCTGGTGATTGTGAGGTGCTGGTGTGTGAGGTGCTGGTGTAGAAGGTGCTGGTGTTGTGTGAGGTGCTGGTGTGGGAGTTGCTAGTGTGAGAGGTCCTGGTGTGTGAGTGCTGGTGTGTGAGGTGCTGGTGTGTGAGGAAGCTGGTGTGGGAGGTGCTGGTGTTTGGAGGTGCTGGTGTGTGAGGTGCTGGTGTGGGAGTGTGCTGTGTAGGAGGGGTGCTGGTGTGTGAGGTGCTGGTGTGGAGTTGCTGGTGTGTGAGGTGCTGGTGTGGGAGTGCTGGTGTGTGAGGTGTGTGTAGAGGTGCTGGGTGGAGGTGCTGGTGTGGAAGTGCTGTGTGGGAGGTGCTGGTGTGGAGATGCTGTGTAGAGGTGCTGGTGTGGAGAAGGTGATGGTGTGTGGGTTGGTGTGTGAGGTGCTGGTGTGTAGGTGCTGGTGTGTGAGCTGCTTGTGTGAGGTGCTGTGTGGAGGTGCTGGTGTGGGAGGTGCTGATGTGAGAGGTGCTGGTGTGGAGATGGCTGGTGTGGTAGTGCTGGTGTGTGAGGGAGCTGGTGTGGAGGTGCTGGTGTGGGAGGTGCTGGTGTGGTGAGTGCTGGTCGTGTGAGGTGCTAGGTGTGTGAGTCGCTGGTGTGGGAGTGTTGGGTGCGTGAGATTCTGGTGTGTGAGGTAACTGGTGTGGAGGTGTGTGGTGTGTGAGGTGTAGGTGTGTGGAAGGTGCTGGTGTGTGAGGTGCTGGTGTGGAGGTGCTGCTGTGGGAGGTGCTGCTGTGGGAGGTGCAGGTGCGTGTAGGTGCTGTGGTGAGAGGTGCTGGTGTGTGGAGATGTTGGTGTGGGAGGTGCTGGTGTGTGTGAGGTGCTGTGTGGGAGGTGCTGAGTGTGTGAGGTGCTGGTGTGTGGAGGTGCTGGTGTGTGTGGTGCTGGTGAGTGAGTGTGTTAGGTGTGGGAGGTGCTGGTGTGGGAGGTGCTGGTGTGTGAGGTGCTGGTGTGGGAGGTGCTGGTGTGTGAGGGCTGGTAGGCGTGACGTGCTAGTGTGGGAGGTACTGATGTGGTGAGGTGCTGGTGAGGGAGGTGCTGGGTGTGGGAGTGCTGGTGTGAAAGGTATCAGGTGTGTGAGGTGTGTGTGTGGGCAGGTAGGCTGGTGTGGGAGGTGCTGTGTGAGAGTACTGTTGTGGGAGGTGCTGGTGTGGTGAGGTGCTGGTGTTGGAAGGTGCTGGTGTGGGAGGTGCTGGTGTGTGAGGTGCTTGTGTGGGAGGTGCTGGTGTGGGAGGTGCTGGTGTGTGAGGTGCTGGTGTGGGAGGTGCTGGTGTGGGAGGTGCTGGTGTGGGAATGCTAGTGTGTGAGGTGCTGTGTAGGAGGTGCTGGTGTGGGAGGTGCTGGTGTCGGAGGTGCTGGTGTGGGAGGTGCTGGTGTGGGAGGTGCTGGTGTGTGAGGTGCTGTGTAGGAGGTGCTGGTGTGTGAGGTGCTGTGTGGTGGTTTGTGTGCTTGTGTGGAAGGTGTTGGTGTGGGAGGTGGCTTGTGTGTGAGGTGCTGGTGTGTGACGTGCTAGTTGGGAGGTGCTGGTGTGGGAGGTGCTGGTGTGGGGATGTGCCGGTGTGAGGGGGGGGGAGGTACGGGTGTGGGAGGTGCTGGTGTGGAGGTGCTGTGTGGGAGGTGCTGGTGTGAGCTGTGTGTGAGGTGCTGGTGTGGGAGGGTGTGTTGGGAGGTGCTGGTGTGTGAGGTGCTGGTGTGTGAGGTGCTGGTGTGTGAGGTGTGTTGGTGGGGTGGAGGTGCTGGTTTGTGAGGTGTGGTGTGTGAGGTGCTGGTGCGTGAGGTTGCTGGTGTGTGGAGGTGCTGGTGTGTGAGGTGCTGGTGTGGAGGTGCGATATGTGAGGTGCTGGTGTGCGAGGTGCTGGTGTGAGGTGCTGGAGTGGAAGTGTAGGTGATGGGTGAGGCTAGGTGTGGAGGTGATGGTGTGTGAGGTGTGGTGTGGGAGGTGCTGGTGGGAGGTACTGGTGTGGGAGGTGCAGGTGTTGGAGGTGCTGGTGTGGGAGGTGCTTGTGTGTGAGGTGCTGGTGTGTGAGTTGTGGTGTGGGAGGTGCTGGTGTGGAGGTGCTGTGTGAGAGGTGCGGGTGTGGGAGGTGCTGGTGTGGAGGTGCTGGTGGGTAGGTGCTGTGTGTGAGGTGCTGGTGTGGGAGGTGCTGATGTGCGAGGTGCTGGTGTGTGAGGTGCTGGTGTGTGAGGTGCTGGTGTTGTGAGGTGTTGGTGTGGGAGGTGCTGGTTTGTGAGGTGTTGGTGTGTGAGGTGCTGGTGCGGAGGTGCTGGTGTGGGAGGTGCTGGTGTGTGAGGTGCTGTGTGGGAGGTGCTGATATGTGGGGGTGCTTCGTGTGCGAGGTGTGGTGTGTGAGGTGCTGGAGTCTGGGTAAGTGTAGTGTGTGGGTGGAGGGGCAGGTGTGGGAGGTGCTGGTGTGTGAGGTGCTGGTGTGGGAGGTGCTGGTGTGGGAGGTACTGGTGTGGAGGGTGCAAGTGCTTGGGAGGTGCTGGTGTGGAGGTGCTTGTGTGAGGTGCTGGTGTGTGAGTGCTGTGTGTGTGAGGTGTGGTTTTGTAAAGTGCTGGTGTGGGATGGTGCTGGTGTGTAAGGTGCATGGTGTGTGAGGTGCTGGTGTGGGAGGTGTCTGGTGTGTGAGGTGCTGGTGTGGAGGTGCTGGTGTGGGAGGTACTGGTGTGGGAGGTGCAGGTGTGGGAGGTGCTGGTGTGTGAGGTGCTGGTGTGTGAGGTGCTGGTGTGTGTTGTAGGGTGTTGTGGGAGGTGCTGGTGTGTGAGGTGTTGGCGTGTAGTGAGGTGTCTGGTGCGTGAGGTGCTGGTGTGGAGGTGCTGGTGTGTGAGGTGCTGGTGTGGGAGGTGCTGATATGTGAGGTGCTGGTGTGCGAGGTGCTGGTGTGTGAGGTGCTGGAGTGGAAGTGTAGGTGTGGGTGGAGCAGGTGTGGTGAGGTGCTGGTGTGTGAGGTGCTGGTGTGGGAGGTGCTGGTGTGGAGTACTGGTGTGGGAGGTGCTAGTGTGTGGAGGTGCTGTGTGTGAGGTGCTGGTGTGTGAGGTGCTGGTGTGGAGGTGCTGGTGTGTGAGGTGCTGGTGTGGAAGTGCGGTGTGGGATGTTGAGCAGGTGTGGAGGTGCTGGTGTGTGAGGTGCATGGTGTGGGAGGTGCTGGTGTGGGAGGTACTGGTGGTGAGTGTGGTGGGAGTGCAGGTGTGGAGGTGCTGGTGTGGTGAGGTGCTGGTGTGTGAGGTGCTGGTGTGTGAGGTGCTGGTGTGATAAAGTGTGGTGTGGGAGTGGCGGTGTGTGAAGGTGCTGGTGTGTGAGGTGCTGGTGTGGGAGGTGCTGATGTGTGAGGGTGCTGGTGTGGGACGTGCAGATGTGTGAGGTGCTGTGTGTAAAGTGCTGGTGTGGGAGTGTGCTGGTGTGGAGTCCTGATGTGTGAGGTGCTGGTGTGGGAAGTGCTGGTGTGGGAGGTGCTGGTGTGGGAGGTGCTGGTGTGTGAGGTGCTCGGTGTGTGAGGTGCTGTGTGTGAGGTGCTGTGTGTGAGGTGCTGGTGTGGGAGGTGCTGGTGTGGGAGGTGCTGTGTAGGAGGTGCTGGTGTAAGAGATGGAGGTGTGGGAGGTGCTGGTGTGGAGGTGCGTGGTAGAAGTGCTGGTATGGGAGTTGTAGGTATGGAGGTGCTGGTGTGGGAGGTGGTGGTGGAGGAGGTGCTGGTTTGAGAAGTGCGGGTGTGAGTGGAGCTGGTGTGGGAGGTGCTGGTGTGTGAGATGCTGGTGTGTGATGGGCTGTGTGAGGGAGTGCTGGTATGGGAGGTGCAGTTGTGGGAGGTGCTGGTGTAGGAGGTGCTGGTGTGTGAGTTGCTGGTGTGGGAGGTGCAGGTGTGGTAGGTGCTGGTGTAGGAGGTGCTTGTGCGGGAGGTGCAGGTGTGGGAGGTACTGGTTTAGAAGTGCTGTTGTAGGAGGTACTGGTGTGTGAGGTCCTGGTGTTGGAGGTGCTGCTGTAGAAAGTGCTTGTGTGGGAAGTTTTCGTGTGGGTGGAGTTGATGTGGGAGGTGCAGGTGTGGTTTGGACATGTAGAGAGGATGGAACGAAATAGAATGACTTCGATAGTGTATAAATCTGTAGTAGAGGGAAGGCGGGGTAAGGGTCGGCCTAGGAAAGGTTGGAGGAAGGGGGTAGAGAATGTTTTGTGTTCGAGGGGCTTGGACTTCCAGCAAGCCTGCTTGAGCGTATTAGATAGGAGCGAATGAAGACAAATTGTTTTCAGGATTTGACGTGCTGTTGGAGAGTAACTTTTATGAAGGGATTCAGTGAAACCGGCAATAAGATCACATAAACAGGTGATATCAGAATATGCTAAACAACCAATGTGAAAGAATAGTGAAATTCCAAGCGCTTTCTTGACTTCTTATATATATATATATATATATATATATATATATATATATATATATATATATATATATATATAATATATATATATATATATATATAATATATATATATATATATATATATATATATATATATATATATATTAGTATGTGTTTGTGCGAGAGAGAGAGAGAGCCTTTTGCTTTTCTATCTTCAACACATCTGAATGTAACACGAGTCTGTAACCATTATTTTATTTATTATTTTTAATAACACACAGGCCGATTCCCACTAAGGCAGGGTGGCCCGAAAAAGAAAAACTTTCACCATCATTCACTCCATCACTGTCTTGCCAGAAGGGTGCTTTACACTACAGTTTTTAAACTGCAACATTAACACCCCTCCTTCAGAGTGCAGGCACTGTACTTCCCATCTCCAGGACTCAAGTCCGGCCTGCCGGTTTCCCTGAACCCCTTCATAAATGTTACTTTGCTCACACTCCAACAGCACGTCAAGTATTAAAAACCATTTGTCTCCATTCACTCCTATCAAACACGCTCACGCATGCCTGCTGGAAGTCCAAGCCCCTAGCACACAAAACCTCCTTTACCCCCTCCCTCCAACCTTTCCTAGGCCGACCCCTACCCCGCCTTCCTTACACTACAGACTGATACACTCTTGAAGTCATTCTGTTTCGCTCCATTCTCTCTACATGTCCGAACCACCTCATCAACCCTTCCTCAGCCCTCTGGACAAGTTTTGGTAATCCCGCACCTCCTCCTAACTTCCAAACTACGAATTCTCTGCATTATATTCACACCACACATTGCTCTCAGACATGACATCTCCACTACCTCCAGCCTTCTCCTCGCTGCAACATTTATCACCCATGCTTCACACCCATATAAGAGCGTTGGTAAAACTATACTCTCATACATTCCCCTCTTTGCCTCCAAGGACAAAGTTCTTTGTCTCCACAGACTCCTAAGTGCACCACTCACTCTTTTCCCCTCATCAATTCTATGATTCACCTCATCTTTCATAGACCCATCCGCTGACACGTCCACTCCCAAATATCTGGATACATTCACCTCCTCCATACTCTCTCCCTCCAATCTGATATCCAATCTTTCATCACCTAATCTTTTTGTTATCCTCATAACCTTACTCTTTCCTGTATTCACTTCTAATTTTCTTCTTTTGCACTCCCTACCAAATTCATCCACCAATCTCTGCAACTTCTCTTCAGAATCTCCCAAGAGCACAGTGTCATCAGCAAAGAGCAACTGTTACAACTCCCACTTTATGTGTGATTCTTTATCTTTTAACTCCACGCCTCTTGCCATGACCCTCGCATTTACTTCTCTTACAACCCCATCTATAAATATATTAAACAACCACGGTGACATCACACATCCTTGTCTAAGGCCTACTTTTACTGGGAAATAATTTCCCTTTTTCCTACATACTCTAATTTGAGCCTCACTATCCTCGTAAAAACTCTTCACTGCTTTCAGTAACCTACCTCCTACACCATACACCTGCAACATCTGCCACATTGCCTCCCTATCCACCCTGTCATACGCCTTTTCCAAATCCATAAATGCCACAAAGACCTCTTTAGCCTTTTCTAAATACTGTTCACTTATGTTTCACTGTAAACACCTGGTCCACACACCCCCTACCTTTCCTAAAGCCTCCTTGTTCATCTGCTATCCTATTCTCCGTCTTACTCTTAATTCTTTCAATAATAACTCTACCACACACTTTACCTGGTATACTTAACAGACTTATCCCCCTATAATTTTTGCACTCTCTTTTGTCCCCTTTGCCTTTATATAAAAGAACTATGCATGGTCTCTGCCAATCCCTAGGTACCTTACCCTCATCCATACATTTATTAAATAATTGCACCAACCACTCCAAAACTATATCCCCACCTGCTTTTAACATTTCTATCTGTATCCCATCAATCCCGTAACCATTATGATGATTATATTTCGAATTTTTCAGAATATTGTTATCATTCGATGACTGTCAGGCTAAAAGCTTTCTAATGTAACACTTCAGATGACCGTCCAAGCTGCAATATCACCATTCATCCATCAGAGTGCAGACACTCTGCTTTCTACCTCCAGGACTCAAGCCCGGTTAGCTAATGTCACCTAATTCTTTAATAAATGTTACCTTACTCTCACTACTACATCACTTTCAGTCATACAAACCACTTGTTCTCATTCTCACACACGCCTGCTGAATATCCAAGACCCTTGCACACAAAATCTCCTTTATCCCCCCTCCATCCTTTCTTGGGACTACCCATACTCGTCCTCTTTAACTTAGATTTTGCACCCTCTTAATCATCCTATTTTTCCTCATCTTCTTTGTATGTCAAAAACACATCAACAGCTCCTCAGATCTCTGAATAATACTTTTGGTAGACACACACATTTTAATCAAATTCTCTGAATAATATTTCCACCACACATTACCCTCATATATTTCCACTGCAACCAGGTTCCACCTCGCTGCAACGTTTAAAACACATGCTCATCAGCCATATAACAGTGTTGGAACCCCATACTCTGCTACAGTATCTTCCCTTTTTGCCTCCATGAATACAGTTCTTAGTACAGCCCGACTTTAAGGACCCCCAGCCCATGTTTAAGGGCCCCCAGCCCGACTGTAAGGGCCCTCAGCCCGACTTTAGAGAAACCTAGCATGTCATTACATTACTGCCATGAGCAGTTATGTGCGTCAGTTAGTACTGATGCAGCAGAGGAAGTGCTCAAGGGCTGTAATTTGTGTTACTCGGTTCGTTAACATCCAAAACATTTATATTCAGTAAGGACATAAAAGTAATATCCTGTATTAACTCACCATAACTACTGTTCACCAAATATATATATATATATATATATATATATATATATATATAATATATATATATATTATATATATATATGTGTGTGTGTGTGTGTGTGTGTGTGTGTGTGTGTGTGTGTGTGTGTGGTGTGTGTGTGTGTGTGTGTGTGTGTGTGTGTATTATAAACACTGATCTCTGGCCGAAGAAGACTCGAACCTATGAACCTTGGAACAAGGTACGCAGTAGGTTCGAGTCTCCTTCGGCCAGAGATCAGTGTTTGTGTATATTTCGCCTGCTCTTGCGAATTCCTTGCATTGTTAAAATCTCTGGTTGGTTGATGCATAAAAAGGGGATGAGATGAAAAGCTATAAGCCTCCTGCCTGAAAGCTGGCTGCCTTGGATCAACGTCTAGCGTGAGCTGGGCACCAAGGTATTGTCCAGTGTGGTGAGAATTGTAAAGCACTGCGTACCATGTTCCAAGGTTCGTAGGTTCGAGTCTCCTTCAGCCAGAGATCAGTGTTTGTGTATATTTCGCCTGCTCTTGCGAATTCCTAGAATATATATATTATATAATATAAACTAAGGGAGGAGGAAGTTCTGGTAAGATATAAGCAACTATTGGCAGAAAGGTGGGCTGGTGCAAGTATGAGTAGTGGGGGGTTGAAGAGGGTTGGAATAGTTTTAAAAATGCAGTAGTAGAATGTGGGGCAAAAGTTTTTGATTATAGGAGGGTGGGTGCAGGAGGAAAGAGGAGTGATTGGTGGAATGATGAAGTAAAGGGTGTGATAAAAGAGAAAAAGTTAGCTTATGAGAGGTTTTTACAAAGCAGAAGTGTTATAAGAAGAGTAGAGTATATGGAGAGTAAAAGAAAGGTGAAGAGAGTGGTGAGAGAGTGCAAAAGGAGAGCAGATGATAGAGTGGGAGAGGCACTGTCAAGAAATTTTAATGAAAATAAGAAAAAAATTTGGAGCGAGTGAAAAAAGATATGAAAGCCTAGGAAACAAATGGATTTGTCAGTTAAAAACAGAGTAGGAGAGTTAGTAGATGGGGAGATGGAGGTATTGAGTAGATGGTGAGAATACTTTGAGGAACTTTTAAATGTCGATGAAGAAAGGGAAGCGGTAATTTCATGCACTGGTCAGGGAGGTATACCATCTTTTAGGAGTGAAGAAGAGCAGGATGTAAGTGTGGGGGAGGTGCGTGAGGCATTACGTAGAATGAAAGGGGGTAAAGCAGCTGGAACTGATGGGATCATAACAGAAATGTTAAAAGCAGGGGAGGGGGGTATAGTGTTGGAGTGGTTGGTATATTTATTTAATAAATGTATGAAAGAGGGGAAGGTACCTAAGGATTGGCGGAGAGCATGTAGAGTCCCTTTATATAAAGGGAAGGGGGACAAAAGATATTGTAAAATTTTTAGAGGAATAAGTATACTGAGTATATCAGGAAAAGTGTACGGTAGGGTTATTATTGAAAGAATTAGAGGTAAGACAGAATGTAGGATTGCGGATGAGCAAGGATGTTTCAGAGTGGGTAGGGGATGGGTAGATCAAGTGTTTACATTGAAGCATATATGTGAACAGTATTTAGATAAAGGTAGGCAAGATTTATTGCATTTATGGATTTAGAAAAGGCATATGATAGAGTGGATAGGGAAGCAATGTGGCAGATGTTGCAAGTATATGGAATAGGTGGTAAGTTACTAAATGCTGTAAAGAGTTTTTATGAGGATAGTGAGGCTCAGGTTAGGGTGTGTAGAAGAGAGGGAGGCTACTTCCCGGTAAAAGTAGGTCTTAGACAGGGATGTGTAATGTCACCATGGTTGTTTAATATATTTATAGATGGGGTTGTAAAAGAAGTAAATGCTAGGGTGTTCGGGAGAGGGGTGGGATTAATTTATGGGGAATCAAATACAAAATTTGAAGTGACACAGTTACTTTTTGCTGATGATACAGTGCTTATAGGTAATTCTAAAGAAAAATTGCAGAGGTTAGTGGACGAATTTGGGAGTGTGTGTAAAGGTAGAAAGTTGAAAGTGAACATAGAAAAGAGTAAGGTGATGAGGGTATCAAATGATTTAGATAAAGGAAAATTGAATATCAAATTGGGGAGGAGGAGTATGGAAGAAGTGAATGTTTTCAGATATTTGGGAGTTAACGTATCAGCGAATGAATTTATGAAGGATGAGGTAATCATAGAATTGATGAGGGAAAAAAGGTGAGTGGTGCATTGAGGTACATGTGGAGACAAAAAACGTTATCTATGGAGGCAAAGAAGGGAATGTATGAAAGTATAGTAGTACCAACACTCTTATATGGATGTGAAGCTTGGGTGGTAAATGCAGCAGCGAGGAGACGGTTGGAGGCAGTAGAGATGTCCTGTCTAAGGGCAATGTGTGCTGTAAATATTATGCAGAAAATTCGGAGTGTGGAAATTAGGAGAAGGTGTGGAGTTAATAAAAGTATTAGTCAGAGGGCTGAAGAGGGGTTGTTGAGGTGGTTTGGTCATTTAGAGAGAATGGATCAAAGTAGAATGACATGGAGAGCGTATAAATCTGTAGGGGAAGGAAGGCGGGGTAGAGGTCGTCCTCGAAAGGCTTGGAGGGAGGGGATAAGGGAGGTTTTGTGGGCGAGGGGCTTGGACTTCCAGCTAGCGTGCATGAGTGTGTTAGATAGGAGTGAATGGAGACGAACGGTATTTGGGACCCTTACGAGCTGTTGGAGTGTGAGCTGGGTAATATTTAGTGAAGGGATTTAGGGAAACCGGTTATTATATATAGCCGAACTTGAGTCCTGGAAATGGGAAGTACAATGCCTGCACTCTAAAGGAGGGGTTCGGGATATTAGCAGTTTGGAGGGATATGTTGTGTATCTTTATACGTATATGCTTCTAAACTGTTGTATTCTGAGCACCTCTGCAAAAACAGTGATTATGTGTGAGTGAGGTGAAAGTGTTGAATGATGAAAGTATTTTCTTTTTGGGGATTTTCTTTCTTTTTGGGTCCCCCTGCCTCAGTGGGAGACGGTCGACTTGTGTTTATATATATTTATATATATAATATAAATATATATAATATATATATATATATAATATATATATATATATATATATATATAATATATATTATATATATATATATATATATATTAATATATATATATATATATATATATTTTATATATTATAATATATATATATAAAATATATATATATATATATAATATTATATATATATATATATATATTTATATATATATATATATATATATATATATATATATATATATATATATATATATTATAGGTAGTAGGTTGGTAGACAGCAACCGCCCAGGGAGGTACTACCGTCCTGCCAAGTGAGTGTAAAACGAAAGCCTGAATTGTTTTACATGATGGTAGGATTGCTGGTGTCCTTTTTTCTGTCTCATGAACATGCAAGATTTCAGGTACGTCTTGCTACTTCTACTTACACTTAGGTCACACTACACATACATGTACAAGCACATATATACACACCCCTCTGGGTTTTCTTCTATTTTCTTTCTAGTTCTTATTCTTGTTTATTTCCTCTTATCTCCATGGGGAAGTGGAACAGAATTCTTCCTCCGTAAGCCATGCGTGTTGTAAGAGGCAACTAAAATGCCGGAGCAAGGGGCTAGTAACCTCTTCTCCTGTATATATTACTAAATGTAAAAGGAGAAACTTTCGTTTTTCCTTTTGGGCCACCCGCCTCGGTGGGATACGGCCGGTGTGTGTTGAAAGAAAGAAAGAAAGAAGATATATATATATATATATATATATATATATATATATATATATATATATAATATATATATATATATATATATATATATATATATATATATATATATATATATAATATATATTATATATATATATATATATATATATATATATATATATATAGGTAGTAGGTTGGTAGACAGCAACCACCCAGGGAAGTACTACCGTCCTGCCAGATGACTGTGAAACAGAAACCTGTACTGTTTTGCATGATGGTAGGATTGCTGGTTCTTTTTCTGTCTCATAAACACGCTAGATAACAGGGATATCTTACTACTCCTACTTACACTTTGGTCACACTTCACAGACACGCACATGCATATATATATATATATACATACATCTAGGTTTTTCTCCTTTTCTAAATAGTTCTTGTTCCCCCTTTATTTCTTCTATTGTCCATGGGGAAGTGGAAAAAAAATCTTTCCTCCGTAAGCCATGCGTGTCGTATGAGGCGACTAAAAGCCGGGAGCAAGGGGCTAGTAACCCCTTCTCCTGTAGACATTTACTAAAAAGAGAAGAAGAAAACTTTATAAAACGGGGATGCTTAAATGTGCGTGGATGTAGTGCGGATGAAAAGAAAAAGATATTGCTGATGTTATGAATGAAAAGAAATTGGATGTCCTGGCCCTAAGCGAAACAAAGCTGAAGGGGTAGGGGAGTTTCGGTGGGGGGAAATAAAGGGGATTAAATCTGGAGTATCTGAGAGAGTTAGAGCAAAGGAAGGGATGCATAATGTTGAATGATCAGTTAAGGAAGGAGAAAAGAAATATGAATGTGTAAATTCAAGAATTATGTGGATTAAAGAAAGGTTGGATGCGAGAAGTGGGTAAATAATAAGCGGGTATGCACCTGGAGAAGAGGGAATGCAGAGGAGGGAAAAGTTTTTTGGGAGATGTTAAGTGAATGTATAGGCCTTTGAACCAAGTGAGAGAGTAATTGTGGTAGGGGACCTGAATGCCCAAAGTAGAGAAACTTTTTAGAGAGGGTGGGTAGGGAAGTTTGGGGTGCCAGGTGTAAATGATAATGGAGTCCTTTGATTGAACTTTGTATAGAAAGGGGTTTTTTTTATAGGTAATACATATTTTAAGAAAAAGAGGATAAATAAGTTTTAAAAGATATGATGTAGGGGGAAATGACAGTAGTTTGTTGGATTAAGTACTGGTAGATAAAAGACTGTTGAGTAGACTTCAGGGTGTACATGTTTTTTAGAGGGGCCACAGATATATCAGATCACTTTCTAGTTTGTAGCTACACTGAGATAAAAAGGTAGATGGGATACAAGGAGAATAGAAGCATCAGGGAAGAGAAGGTGAAGGTTTATAAACTAAAAGAGGAGGCAGTAGGGTAAGATATAAACAGCTATTGGAGGGTAGATGGGCTAATGAGAGGGATAGGCAATGGGGTCGAAGAGGTATGGGTAGGTTTAAAAATGTAGTGTTAGTGTTCAGCAGAAGTTTGTGGTTACCAGGAAAGTGGGTGCTGGAGGGGAAAAGGAGCGATTGGTGGAATGATGATGTGAAGAGAGTAGTAAGGGAGAAAAAGTTTAGCATATGAGAAGTTTTTTTCAAAGTAGAAGTGATGCAAGGAGGGAAGAGTATATGGAGAAAAAGAGAGAGGTTAAGAGAGTGGTGAAGCAATGTAAAAAGGAGCAAATGAGAGAGTGGGTGAGATGTTATCAACAAATTTTGTTGAAAATAAGAAAAAGTTTTGGAGTGAGATTAACAAGTTAAGAAAGCCTAGAGAACAAATGGATTTGTCAGTTAAAAATAGAAAAGGAAGTTATTAAATGAAGAGTTAAAGGTATTGGGAAAAATGGAGGGAATATTTTGAGGAATTGTTAAATGTGATGAAGATAGGGAAGCTGTTTATTTCGTGTATAGGGCAAGGAGGAACAACATCTTGTAGGAGTGAGGAAGAGCCCGTTGTGAGTGTGGGGGAAGTTCGTGAGGCAGTAGGTAAAATGAAAGGGGGTAAGGCAGCCGGGATTGATGGGATAAAGATAGAAATGTTAAAAGCAGGTGGGGATATAGTTTTGGAGTGGTTTGGTGCAATTATTTAATAAATGTATGGAGAGGGTAAGGTACCTAGGGATTGGCAGAGAGCATGCATAGTTCCTTTGTATAAAGGCAAAGGGGATAAAGAGAGTGCAAAAATTATAGGGGGATAAGTCTGTTGAGTATACCTGGCAAAGTGTATGGTAGAGTTATTATTGAAAGAATTAAGAGTAAGACGGAGAATAGGATAGCAGATGAACAAGGAGGCTTTAGGAAAGGTAGGGGGTGTGTGGACCAGGTGTTTACAGTGAAACATATAAGTGAACAGTATTTAGATAAGGCTAAAGAGGTCTTTGTGGCATTTATGGATTTGGAAAAGGCGTATGACAGGGTGGATAGGGGGGCAATGTGGCAGATGTTGCAGGTGTATGGTGTAGGAGGTAGGTTACTGAAAGCAGTGAAGAGTTTTTACGAGGATAGTGAGGCTCAAGTTAGAGTGTGTAGGAAAGAGGGAAATTATTTCCCAGTAAAAGTGGGCTTAGACAGGGATGTGTGATGTCACCGTGGTTTTTAATATATTTATAGATGGGGTTGTAAGAGAAGTGAATGCGAGGGTCTTGGCAAGAGGCGTGGAGTTAAAAGATAAAGAATCACACATAAAGTGGGAGTTGTCACAGTTGCTCTTTGCTGATGACACTGTGCTCTTGGGAGTTTCTGAAGAGAAGTTGCAGAGATTGGTGGATGAATTGGTAGGGTGTGCAAAAGAAGAAATTGAAAGTGAATACAGGAAAGAGTAAGGTTATGAGGATAACAAAAAGATTAGGTGATGAAAAGATTGGATATCAGATTGGAAGGGAGAGAGTATGGAGGAGGTTTATGTATTCAGATATTTGGGAGTGGACGTGTCAGCGGATGGGTCTATGAAAGATGAGGTGAATCATAGAATTGATGAGGGGAAAAGGGTGAGTGGTGCACTTAGGAGTCTGTGGAGACAAAGAACTTTGTCCTTGGAGGCAAAGAGGGAATGTATAGAGTATAGTTTTCCCAACGCTTTTTATTGGGTGTGAAGCATGGGTGATGAATGTTGCAGCGAGGAGAAGGCTGGAGGCAGTGAGATGTCATGTCTGAGAGCAATGTGTGGTGTGAATATAATGCAGAGAATTCGAGTTTGGAAGTTAGGAGGAGGTGCGGGATTACCAAAATTGTTGTCCAGAGGGCTGAGGAAGGGTTTTGTTAAGGTGGTTCGGAATGTGGAGAGAATGGAGCGAAACAGAATAACTTCAAGAGTGTATCAGTCTGTAGTGTAAGGAAGGCGGGGTAGGGGTCGGCGGCCTAGGAAAGGGGTTTGGGGGGAGGGGGTAAAGGAGGTTTTGTGTGCGAGGGGGTTGGACTTCCAGCAGGCATGCGTGAGCGTGTTTGATAGGAGTGAATGGAGAAAAAAATGGTTTTTAAATAACTTGACGTGCTGTTGGAGTGTGAGCAAAGTAAAAAATTTATGAAGGGGTTTTAGGGAAACCGGCAGGCCGGACTTGAGTCCTGGAGATGGAAGTACAGTGCCTGCACTCTGAAGGAGCGGTGTTAATGTTGCAGTTTAAAAACTGTAGTGTAAAGCACCCTTCTGGCAAGACAGTGATGGAGTGAATGATGGTGAAAGTTTTTCTTTTTCGGGCCATCCTGCCTTGGTGGGAATCGGCCAGTGTGATAATATATATATATATATATATATATTTATATATATATATATATATATATATATATATATATATTATATATATATATATATATATATATATATATATACTATATATATATATATATATATATAATATATATATATATATATATATATAATATATATATATTATAATTATATATAATATATATATATATATATATATTATATATAGTAATATATATCATATAGATAATATATATATATATATATAATATATATATATATATATATATATATATATATATGCCAAAACAACCACTATGAAAGAGTAGTGAAATTCCAAGCGCTTTCGTGACTACTCACATTGTCAAGGAACTATGGAAGTAATACATCAAAGGAAGACAATTAAAGGGCTTAGACCACACCTCACAGTCAACTCCCACAACAAAGAAACACCTGACGCGGGACAATACCGGACTCATAAGAAAAGAGGAACACTGCAGTAGGTCCGCTGGTCCAACTAGACAGGTCCTCACGACAACACACTAACAAACAAATTATATATATATATATATATATATATATATATATAATATTATATATATATATATATATATAATATATATATATATATATATATGTATATATATAATAAGGCATACCAACAAAAATTAAAAAGCCAAATCTTACGACTTTGAAAATTCACTGGGAAAAATTAATTTTCCTAAACGAAGCAAAAATTGTGTAGAAGAATGGTCTGGCGGACCAAGAGAAGAAACAAAACAACTAATTGATGAAGACAAAGAAGAAACACTGCAAGGAAAGGTAATTAACGGGTGTGTTTGAAGTCATCGTCTTAGCTGTTGAGAGCCTTTCTAAGTGCTGCTTGCTGCTTCGTGTTGAAGATGGTGGAGACAAGCTCAGGACAATGGCTATATCTTTCTCGGGATCCAGGACCCAAAGACCGCTCTCTGAGGAATAATAATTGCTGTTCCAGCACTTCATCCTCACCAGGGAGGGCACGGAGACGCCCCAAAAGATACCCGGACAAGATAACGTCGCCAATGATGCCACAATGGAGACAAATAGCGGGAGGTGTGGGATGTTGTGGGTCTGTGGGAGGTAACCATCAGCCTCACGCCAGCCAACAACACAACAATAAATGTAAATATTTCTCAAGCGTCCAGCGGGGTAAAATTGCTTCGCACTGAAGTCGATTTTTATTAAGAGTTTTTCGTACATCTGTTTAGCATCTCAAGAAAACGATTTTGATGATTCTGACACTTGTTTGGTCGACTGTGTCTATGTTGATGGTCCAGCGCATCGAATCCTGTATTGTACTTATTTAAAGCTCGATGCGTGTCTGAAGTAGAATTGAAGCCGGGTTTTCACATCTCTTAAAGGTGATTTCATTGTGTGTGTGAAGTCGGCTGTCAGACTGAGTCCTGGTTTTACTGACTCACTGGTCTTAAAGACTGACATGCTGCTCCTCAGAAAACAAAATAAATTTTTTATTAGACTTTCAGATCAAACAGAGCATAAATTAGGAGTCAAAGGAATAAAGACAAAAGAAGATGAAGAAAAGAAGAAGAAAGAAGAAAAATGGAAAAGACATGAGAATTGTAGATGGAAGAAGAAATAGGAAGAAATAAATAACAAAAAGGCACAATACCGTGACTGGAACGATACACAAATAACCCGCACATAAAAGAGAGAAGCTTACGACGACGTTTCGGTCCGACTTGGACCATTGACAAAGTCACACTTTGTCAATGGTCCAAGTCGGACCGAAACGTCGTCGTAAGCTTCTCTCTTTTATGTGCGGGTTATTTGTGTAAATAGGAAGAAAATAGGGAACACATGCAATAACCAGATAATAAACAGAAAAAAAAACACGTACCTAGTCCGCAACACTTCCAAAATTAAACAAAATGCAAGCCTATTGTCCCTCCAATATAGAATAAAAAAAATCAAAGAAAAGAATTACGGAGGTAGAGATTAGGTATGGCACAATGTAATTCCTTCGTCGTCGTCTTCATCAGACCTCGAAATCGTGTCGTTCTCCTCCAGTGGTTTAGAGTAACCAAGGGCTACGGGGCTATCACTTACGGGGCTATCACTTACGGGGCTATCACTTACGGGGCTATCATTGATGTGATGTAACCTGGCATTATCACATGAGCTGGCCAGCCTCTTTGATGACACAATACACGCCCTCTCCTCAGCCTGCTGCTGCTGCTGCTGCTGCTGCTGCTGCTGCTGCTGCTGCTGCTGCTGCTGCTGCTGCTGCTGATATAGGCTTTAGAGGCGTAGAAAGGAGATCTAGTCTTTCTGCCAAGAGCTGCGACAAACTGCGAAAGACTGAGCATGAGATGCACTGCTACAACCTGGGAAAGACTAAGAAAGACTGGAGGAACTGGAGGGTGCTGGAAGGAGCGAGGTGCACTGGTGCTGCTGACGGGACATGGTTCAAACTGCTGGAGCGACCTTATTAATTTAGAACCTTCAAGGAAAAGGCCTTGATGTGGTGAAGGTTCTTTATCCAAGTAACTGGAGATATTCTCCCCTTACTTGGATTATACATGATTATCTCGTGTTTCATCATATGCTGCATAATCTCTGGTATATTACTACTACTACTACTACTACTACTACTACTACTGCTACTACTATACTACTACCTATACTATACTACTACTACTACTACTACAAACTGCTACTATTATACTACTACTACTACTACTGCTGCTATACTACTACTACACTACTACTACTACTACTACTGTACATATACTACTACTGCAACTACTATACTACTATCTACTACTACTACTACACTACTACTGCTACTACTACTACTACTACTACTACTACTACTACTACTACTACTACTACTACTACTACTACTACTACTACTACTACTACTACTACTGCTACTACTCCCTCAAACTACTACTACTACTACTACTACTGCTACTACTACTACTACTATCTACTCCTACTACTATACTCTACACTATGCTACTACTACTACTACTCTACTACTATGTACTACTACTACTATTCTATTTACTACTACTACTG
>NC_069441.1:15202521-15205021 GCF_026875155.1 Cherax quadricarinatus
TGCTGGGTGTTTTGGTACCCCAAGGTCTTTCCCCCCTGAGTGAGGTCTGTGCTTTGCCCCCTAGCCTATACTCTGTCGCGGTCTTTTTCCCCCTCCCCCAATTTCAGATTTTCATTGGCTGGTTTGAATTCGAGAACCCAGTTACTGGACCACATGCCCACCTCCCCAGTTCTCTTTGCAGTCCTGCCCATCCTCGTCCGATTTAATTCTTCCATCAACCATCATCTGCGAACGGGACACTTCAGATTTTCTTTTCCTTCCATCATGTTTTACATATATAAAAAATACAGGGGTCCTAAATGACCCTGGGACCCCGCTGTAACAGCGCCCACTGTTTTGGTATGTGTGTGGGGTTTGTTGTGTGTGTGTGTATGCGTGTGTGGTGTTGTTGAGTGTGTGTGTGTATGTGTGTTGTGTGTGTATGTGTGTGTGAATATTTGGTATTTTGTGTATGTTGTTACTCACCAATGTGGTTGCGGGGGTTTGATCATAGTCCTGCCCCGCCTTTTCCCGGTCGATACAAATTTTTCTCTCCCTGCCCATGTATTTGCAAACTCTTTTTAAAGCTATTCAGGGAACTTGCTTCCACTACTTCACCTCCAATTTTTCCACTTTTGACAACCTAAGACAAAGAAAATACTTCCTAACACCCTATGCTCATCTGGGTTTTTCATTTTTCCAATTGTGCCCCGGTTTTGTATCCCATCTCTGAAACATTCGACCCTTGTCCACTTCCCAAATGCCTTTTATATTTTTTTCTTGTTACATGTCTCCTCATCCCTCCTACCTTAGTGCCATGGGGTTAAATTTCCTTAACCTCTCCTTTAAGACTACCCCTCGTTCCGGGACTAATCTGTTGCAAATTTTTGCATTTTCCCTCCAATTTTTGCGTGTTTGATAATGAGGGTTCCAAACTGGCGCGCATTTTCCCAAATATGGGCTTACGTACATGTGTCAATGTCGTGAATGACCCCTTATCAATGTCAAAACGCCAATCTCAGGTTTGCCAATCTCCCATATGCGCAGCATTTTTTGGTTTGATGTATGCCCGGGGGACATGTTCTTATATGTTCCCCCAAGTCCTTTTGTGTGTGGTGTGTGTGTGTGTGTGTGTGTGTGTTGTGTGTGGGGTGTGTTGTGTGTGGGGGTTTGTGCTCACCTAACTGGGGTTGCAGGGGTCGAAATCAGCTCCGGGCCCCCTCCTCTTCACTGATCGCTACTAGGTCCTCCTCCTCTTTTTTCCAGAGCTTTTTTACCTTTTATTAAAAAGTATGGTTTGCCCCCCACATTTCCCTTTTGCTGGGCTATTCCCCTTGTTTATGTGCCCACTCTCTGGAACACCCTATCTTGTCCACCTTGATTTTTCCCCCTGCGAATCTTGTATTTTTTGTTAGTGGGAAAATTGAAATTGTTATGGGATGAATTGTAAAGGACCCCTAATGGGCCAACAGGCTTGCTGCTTTTCCCCTTTTTTTTAGTTCTTATTCTTATGTCGTTTTCATGTCTCCCCCCGACCCTTTTGTCCCCCCATGTGCACTTTCCCCTTTCCCTCAACTTTTTTCGTATGACATTCCCCCCCGAGGTCTGGAAAACCTTTTTGAAACCTTTTACTTTTTTCTAACTTCATGACGTGCTTGACCAGGTGTGGGTTCCAATGGTGCTGCTACTCCCGTATGGGCCAACAACACGTGTACAGTGTCTTGAAAAGATTCCTTTTTAAGGTATCGGAACGCATTCTCAGGTTTGCAAGGGCCCGTATGCTGCAGCAGTTTTTGGGTTATGTGTGCCTCCGTGACGTGCTCGGGATTAGGTCCCCCCAAAATTTTTTCCTTGAGTGAGGTCTGTATCTTTGTCCACCTAGTCTATACTCTGTCTGCGGTTTTTTTGCCCTTTCCCAAACTTCATGACTTTGATTTGCAGGGTTGAATTTGAGAAGCAGTTTTTGGACCACGTGTCCAGCCTGCCTGGTCTCTTTCTCCCGCCTCATCCTATCCATTTAATTCTTCCATCGGTTCACATCATCTGCGAATGGGACACTTCAAAGACTATTTCCCTTCCCTCATGTCGTTGCATAATCAAAATAGACGGTCCCCAGAACGACCCCTTGGGGGCCTCGTCGTCAAGGCGCCCCCTTGAACCTCTTTTACGTCCCCCGACTCGTTTTGCCTCCCTGTCGGTTTTTTCTGACCATTGAGGGCCCCCCTGTTATATTCGCCGATCCTCCAGCTTCGCACTAAAACTCTGTGAGGAAATGTGTCAAAAGGGCCCTTTCCTGCAGTCCAGAAAAATGCAATCAAAACCCACCCCTTTTTCTCGGTCCTTTGTTCCTTGTCATAAAACTCCAGGGTTTTTTGACCAGGATTTTTCCCTTCCCTGAAAACCCCTGCTGGGTTTTATTTATAATCTTGTTCCGTTTCCCGGGGTTCCACCAATCTCCCCCTGATAATCTTTTTCCATGACTTTGCATCTATACTGTCAAGACACAGGTCTGTAGTTTAGT
>NC_069441.1:15210021-15254587 GCF_026875155.1 Cherax quadricarinatus
ACCTCTTGTCCCGTCCCCGCCAGCTGGCCTATATATTCTCTTTTGTGTTAGTGTGACTTTGTAAATGATCCAAGTTGAGCCAAAACCTCATAATAAACTCTTCTCTGCTATGTGCGAGTTACTTGTTTACTCTATTATCTTCTTGTTAGACATGCTTATCATTATCCTTTTACGGATTTTTAGTAATTCTCTTTCCCTATATTTGTCATTAATTTCACATTATGTAGAAGCAAGTTCTTGAAGGAGTCTACCTCTGTAGGACGGTTGTCTACATGTGGAAGGTTGTCTACATGTGGAAGGTTGTCTACATGTGGAAGGTTGTCTACATGTGGAAGGTTGTCTACATGTGGAAGGTTGTCTACATGTGGAAGGTTGTCTACATGTGGAAGGTTGTCTACATGTGGAAGGTTGTCTACATGTGGAAGGTTGTCTACATGTGGAAGGTTGTCTACATGTGGAAGGTTGTCTACATGTGAAAGGTTGTCTACATGTGGAAGGTTGTCTACATGTGGAAGGTTGTCTACATGTGGAAGGTTGTCTACATGTGGAAGGTTGTCTACATGTGGAAGGTTGTCTACATGTGGAAGGTTGTCTACATGTGGAAGGTTTCTACATGTGGAAGGTTGTCTACATGTGGAAGGTTGTCTACATGTGGAAGGTTGTCTACATGTGGAAGGTTGTCTACATGTGGAAGGTTGTCTACATGTGGAAGGTTGTCTACATGTGGAAGGTTGTCTACATGTGGAAGGTTGTCTACATGTGGAAGGTTGTCTACATGTGGAAGGTTGTCTACATGTGGAAGGTTGTCTACATGTGGAAGGTTGTCTACATGTGGAAGGTTGTCTACATGTGGAAGGTTGTCTACATGTGGAAGGTTGTCTACATGTGGAAGGTTGTCTACATGTGGAAGGTTGTCTACATGTGGAAGGTTGTCTACATGTGGAAGGTTGTCTACATGTGGAAGGTTGTCTACATGTGAAAGGTTGTCTACATGTGGAAGGTTGTCTACATGTGGAAGGTTGTCTACATGTGGAAGGTTGTCTACATGTGGAAGGTTGTCTACATGTGGAAGGTTGTCTACATGTGGAAGGTTGTCTACATGTGGAAGGTTGTCTACATGTGGAAGGTTGTCTACATGTGTCAAACACAGGGCAGATTCTTGGACACATTCTTGAGCTTTCCTGACATCCATGTCATTAATCATCGGCATCATCCACCTGGCTCCTACCTGCTACCAGACCATAATACTGGGGATAATGAGAGGCCTACTAATGAAAGATTCCCGAGTGATGGTACTGTGTCTTGAGGCGACCAGTGTATGGTTCATCTTGACGGTAATTATAGGCCTAGATGAAGATGGGAGGGAGGGAGGGAGGGGCAGCCAGGAAGGGAGGCAGGCAGACAGGCAGGCAGGCAGGCAGGCAGGCAGGCAGGCAGGCAGGCAGACAGGCAGGCAGGCAGGCAGGCAGACAGGCAGGCAGGGAGTACATATATCAGGACGCTCCCTACCAGAGTAGGTTGACCCAAAAGAAAACATCATATTCACAATCATTCATTCAACTACTGTCTTGCCAGATTTGCTCTGCAATCACAATTTACATGACCCTTCTATCTGCAACATTCTCACCCCTCCTACAGAGAAGTGCAGGCACTATACGTTCCACCTCGAGGTCCAGTTATCCAGCTATCCCTTCAAAAACGTTACCTTGCTCACACTCTAACAGCACGCCAAATCTTAAAAATAATTTGTATACACTCACGCTGGTATAACAAGCCTGGCAGATGCTCAAGCGCATACAACTCAAAACCTATTTCGCAGCCTAGTTCCAGCTCTTCCTGGGACGTCCCCTACACCTCACTCTACTTATCTTAGACTTACAAAGCCAGTTTATCAGTGTACCATTAACATGACTGTACTATCTCAACAATCCCTCCTCCACTAGATTTATTTATGAATCATACCACGACAGCTATTAAACAAATAATGGTGAAAGGGTTCCATTATTTAGGGCCACCCTAACTAAGTGGAAGCCGGCCATTTTGTTAAAAAAGAGTTCCACCACATGTAATTTCTAGTCCCATTAATACCAAAACGCCTATTGACTGAATGATGGTGAATTTGTTTTCTTATTGGGTCACCCTACCCCGGTAGAAGGTCCGTGTGGTACAAAAAAAATTTTTTTTACCGCCTCGTATAATTTCGCAATGTACATTGACCTAAAGATCATCTGCACTGCCGCCAGTCTCCTCTCTGCTGCATCATCTGCACCGCCTCCAGTCTCCTCTCTGCTGCATCATCTGCACTGCCTCCAGTCTCCTCTCTGCTGCATCATCTGCACTGCCTCCAGTCTCCTCTCTGCTGCATCATCTGCACTGCCTCCAGTCTCCTCTCTGCTGCATCATCTGCACTGCCGCCAGTCTCCTCTCTGCTGCATCATCTGCACCGCCTCCAGTCTCCTCTCTGCTGCATCATCTGCACTGCCTCCAGTCTCCTCTCTGCTGCATCATCTGCCACGCCTCCAGTCTCCTCTCTGCTGCATCATCTGCACTGCCTCCAGTCTCCTCTCTGCTGCATCATCTGCACCGCCTCCAGTCTCCTCTCTGCTGCATCATCTGCACCGCCTCCAGTCTCCTCTCTGCTGCATCATCTGCACTGCTCCAGTCTCCTCTCTTTCTGCTTCATCTGCACTGCCTCCAGTCTCCTCTCTGCTGCATCATCTGCACTGCCTCCAGTCTCCTCTCTGCTGCATCATCTGCACTGCCTCCAGTCTCCTCTCTGCTGCATAATCTGCACTGCCTCCAGTCTCCTCTCTGCTGCATCATCTGCACTGCCTCCAGTCTCCTCTCTGTTGCATCATCTGCACTGCCTCCAGTCTCCTCTCTTGCTGCATCATCTGCACTGCCTCCAGTCTCCTCTCTGCTGCATCATCTGCACTGCCTCCAGTCTCCTCTCTGCTGCATCATCTGCACCGCCTCCATCTCCTCTCTGCTGCATCATCTGCACTGCCTCCAGTCTCCTCTCTGCTGCATCATCTGCACTGCCTCCAGTCTCCTCTCTGCTGCATCATCTGCACTGGCCTCCAGTCTCCTCTCTGCTGCATCATCTGCACCGCCTCCAGTCTCCTCTCTGCTGCATCATCTGCACCGCCTCCAGTCTCCTCTCTGCTGCATCATCTGCACTGCCTCCAGTCTCCTCTCTGCTGCATCATCTGCAAACCCCCTCCAGTCCCCCTCTATGCTGCATCATCTGCACTGCCTCCAGTCTCCTCTCTGCTGCATCATCTGCACTGCCTCCAGTCTCCTCTCTGCTGCATCATCTGCACTGCCTCCAGTCTCCTCTCTGCTGCATCATCTGCACCGCCTCCAGTCTCCTCTCTGCTGCATCATCTGCACCGCCTCCAGTCTCCTCTCTGCTGCATCATCTGCACTGCCTCCAGTCTCCTCTCTGCTGCATCATCTGCACCGCCTCCAGTCTCCTCTCTGCTGCATCATCTGCACTGCCTCCAGTCTCCTCTCTGCTGCATCATCTGCACTGCCTCCAGTCTCCTCTCTGCTGCATCATCTGCACTGCCTCCAGTCTCCTCTCTGCTGCATCATCTGCACTGCCTCCAGTCTCCTCTCTGCTGCATCATCTGCACTGCCTCCAGTCTCCTCTCTGCTGCATCATCTGCACTGCCTCCAGTCTCCTCTCTGCTGCATCATCTGCACCGCCTCCAGTCTCCTCTCTGCTGCATCATCTGCACTGCCTCCAGTCTCCTCTCTGCTGCATCATCTGCACTGCCTCCAGTCTCCTCTCTGCTGCATCATCTGCACCGCCTCCAGTCTCCTCTCTGCTGCTCATCTGCACTGCCCTCCAGTCTCCTCTCTGCTGCATCATCTGCACTGCCTCCATCTCCTCTCTGCTGCATCATCTGCACTGCCTCCAGTCTCCTCTCTGCTGCATCATCTGCACTGCCTCCAGTCTCCTCTCTGCTGCATCATCTGCACTGCCTCCAGTCTCCTCTCTGCTGCATCATCTGCACTGCCTCCAGTCTCCTCTCTGCTGCATCATCTGCACTGCCTCCAGTCTCCTCTCTGCTGCATCATCTGCACTGCCTCCAGTCTCCTCTCTGCTGCATCATCTGCACTGCCTCCAGTCTCCTCTCTGCTGCATCATCTGCACTGCCTCCAGTCTCCTCTCTGCTGCATCATCTGCACTGCCTCCAGTCTCCTCTCTGCTGCATCATCTGCACCGCCTCCAGTCTCCTCTCTGCTGCATCATCTGCACTGCCTCCAGTCTCCTCTCTGCTGCATCACTGCCCCTGCCTCCAGTCTCCTCTCTGCTGCATCATCTGCACTGCCTCCAGTCTCCTCTCTGCTGCATCATCTGCACTGCCTCCAGTCTCCTCTCTGCTGCATCATCTGCACCGCCTCCAGTCTCCTCTCTGCTGCATCATCTGCACCGCCTCCAGTCTCCTCTCTGCTGCATCATCTGCACTGCCTCCAGTCTCCTCTCTGCTGCATCATCTGCACTGCCTCCAGTCTCCTCTCTGCTGCATCATCTGCACTGCCTCCAGTCTCCTCTCTGCTGCATCATCTGCACCGCCTCCAGTCTCCTCTCTGCTGCATCATCTGCACTGCCTCCAGTCTCCTCTCTGCTGCATCATCTGCACCGCCTCCAGTCTCCTCTCTGCTGCATCATCTGCACCGCCTCCAGTCTCCTCTCTGCTGCATCATCTGCACTGCCTCCAGTCTCCTCTCTGCTGCATCATCTGCACTGCCTCCAGTCTCCTCTCTGCTGCATCATCTGCACTGCCTCCAGTCTCCTCTCTGCTGCATCATCTGCACTGCCTCCAGTCTCCTCTCTGCTGCATCATCTGCACTGCTCTCCAGTCTCCTCTCTGCTGCATCATCTGCACCGCCTCCAGTCTCCTCTCTGCTGCATCATCTGCACCGCCTCCAGTCTCCTCTCTGCTGCATCATCTGCACTGCCTCCAGTCTCCTCTCTGCTGCATCATCTGCACCGCCTCCAGTCTCCTCTCTGCTGCATCATCTGCACTGCCTCCAGTCTCCTCTTGCTGCATCATCTGCACTGCCTCCAGTCTCCTCTCTGCTGCATCATCTGCACTGCCTCCAGTCTCCTCTCTGCTGCATCATCTGCACTGCCTCCAGTCCTCCTCTTTGCTGCATCATCTGCACTGCCTCCAGTCTCCTCTCTGCTGCATCATCTGCACTGCCTCCAGTCTCCTCTCTGCTGCATCATCTGCACCGCCTCCAGTCTCCTCTCTGCTGCATCATCTGCACTGCCTCCAGTCTCCTCTCTGCTGCATCATCTGCACTGCCTCCAGTCTCCTCTCTGCTGCATCATCTGCACTGCCTCCAGTTCTCCTCTCTGCTGCATCATCTGCACCGCCTCCCGTCTCCTCTCTGCTGCATCATCTGCACTGCCTCCAGTCTCCTCTCTGCTGCATCATTCACTGCCTGCCTCCAGTCTCCTCTCTGCTGCATCATCTGCACTGCCTCCAGTCTCCTCTCTGCTGCATCATCTGCACTGCCTCCAGTCTCCTCTCTGCTGCATCATCTGCACTGCCTCCAGTCTCCTCTCTGCTGCATCATCTGCACTGCCTCCAGTCTCCTCTCTGCTGCATCATCTGCACCGCCTCCAGTCTCCTCTCTGCTGCATCATCTGCACTGCCTCCAGTCTCCTCTCTGCTGCATCATCTGCACTGCCTCTAGTCTCCTCTCTGCTGCATCATCTGCACTGCCTCCAGTCTCCTCTCTGCTGCATCATCTGCACTGCCTCCAGTCTCCTCTCTGCTGCATCATCTCACTGCCTCCAGTCTCCTCTCTGCTGCATCATCTGCACTGCCTCCAGTCTCCTCTCTGCTGCATCATCTGCACTGCCTCTAGTCTCCTCTCTGCTGCATCATCTGCACTGCCTCTAGTCTCCTCTCTGCTGCATCATCTGCACTGCCTCCAGTCTCCTCTCTGCTGCATCATCTGCACTGCCTCCAGTCTCCTCTCTGCTGCATCATCTGCACTGCCTCCAGTCTCCTCTCTGCTGCATCATCTGCACTGCCTCCAGTCTCCTCTCTGCTGCATCATCTGCACCGCCTCCAGTCTCCTCTCTGCTGCATCATCTGCACTGCCTCCAGTCTCCTCTCTGCTGCATCATCTGCACTGCCTCCAGTCTCCTCTCTGCTGCATCATCTGTACTGCCTCCAGTCTCCTCTCTGCTGCATCATCTGCACTGCCTCCAGTCTATTCTCTGCTGCATCATCTGCACTGCCTCCAGTCTCCTCTCTGCTGCATCATCTGTACTGCCTCCAGTCTCCTCTCTGCTGCATCATCTGCACCGCCTCCAGTCTCCTCTCTGCTGCATCATCTGCACTGCCTCCAGTCTCCTCTCTGCTGCATCATCTGCACTGCCTCCAGTCTCCTCTCTGCTGCATCATCTGCACCGCCTCCAGTCTCCTCTCTGGAGAGTACCTGGAGAGAGTTCTGGGGGTCAACGCCCCCATGGCCCGGTCTGTGACCAGGCCTCAATTTAATGATCCTCGAGTAGCAGCGGCTGCCACTCTGTTATTGTTGGGTTCAAAACCCTTGATGCCTCACACTCATAAAATATAGTTACTACTGTACTCAAGTATAGTCCTCTGATTTTGCAACCACTGACTTACTTCTTTCCCTCTAAACCTCTCCAGTTATTGTTATTTATTACAATGACCGCCTTCTAAAACTTCTCCAGAGCAAACTAGAGAGTTAACTAACTGGTCGCTTCTGACTCCTGACCTGTTTCTGGTTTCGTAACAAGAGGTTGGATTATATTCTATTTTAGTTATCCAGGCTACTCTGTAAGCTGGAGTTTACCTGGAGAGAGTTCCGGGGGGCAACGCCCCCGCGGCCCGGTCTGTGACCAGGCCTCCTGGTGGATCAGAGCCTGATCAATCAGACTGTTACTGCTGGATCTCTTCAATATTAATAAAGATCCCAAATGAATGAATACAAAACAAAATAAAATTTAAAGATCTTTACTAGTAAAGTTGTCGAGGAGTATACATTCAGAACTAAAATATTTAACAAACAGGGAGTTAAGTTCCTACACTTCTCTTGATATATATATATATATATGTATATATATATATATATATATATATATATATATATATATATATATATATATATATATATAAATATATATAATATATATATAAATATATATATATATATATATATATATATATATATATATATATATATAGGTAGTAGGTTGGTAGACAGCAACCACCCAGGAAGTACTACCGTCCTGCCAGATGACTGTGAAACAAAAACCTGTAACTGTTTTGCATGATGTAGGATTACTGGTTTCTTTTTCTGTCTCATAAACACGCTAGATAACAGGGATATCTTGCTACTCCTACTTACACTTTGGTCACACTTCACAGACACGCACATGCATATATATATATATATATACATACATCTAGGTTTTTCTCCTTTTTCTAAATAGCTCTTGTCCTTTTTATTTCTTCTATTGTCCATGGGGAAGTGGAAAAGAATCTCTCCTCCGTAAGCCATGCGTGTCGTATGAGGCGACTAAAATGCCGGGAGCAATGGGCTAGTAACCCCTTCTCCTGTATACATTTACTAAAAAAGAGAAGAAGAAAAACTTTATAAAACTGGGTTGCTTAAATGTGCGTGGATGTAGTGCGGATGACAAGAAACAGATGATTGCTGATGTTATGAATGAAAAGAAGTTGGATGTCCTGGCTCTAAGCGAAACAAAGCTGAAGGGGGTAGGAGAGTTTCAGTGGGGGGAAATAAATGGGATTAAATCTGGAGTATCTGAGAGAGTTAGAGCAAAGGAAGGGGTTTAAAAGTAATGTTTAAAGATCAGTTTTTGGAAAGGGAAAAAAGAAAATTATTTTTGTGTAAACCCAAGAATTTTGGGGTTTTAAAATTTAAAAGGTTTGGGATGCGAGAAGGGGGTTTTTTTAATAAGCGTGTATGCACCTGGAAAAGAGGGGGAATGCAGAGGAGAGAGAGAATTTTGGGAATTTTAAAGTGAATGTATGGGCCCTTTAAACCCCAAGTGAGAGAGAAATTTGTGGTAGGGGACCTGAATGTAAAGTAGGAGCAACTTTTAGAGAGGGTGTGGTAGGAAGTTTGGGGTCCCCAAAGGTTTGTAAATTGATAATGGGAGCCCTTTGATTAAACTTTGTATGAAAGGGCTTTAGTTATAGGTAATCCATATTTTAAGAAAAAGAGGAAAAATTAAGTATACAAGATATGATGTGGGGCAAAATGACAGTAGTTTGTTGGTTTTGGGGTTTTGGGTAGAAAAAAGGAAGCTGAGTAGACTTGGATGTTAATTTTTGGGGGGGGCCCCCACAGATATTCAGTTAAATTTCTAGTTGTGCTACACGGGGGAGAAAAAGGGTTTGGGGAAAAAAGGGAATAAAAGCATCGGGGAAAGAGGGGGTAAAGGGTTTAAAAATTAAAAGGGAGGAAAGTTAGGGTAAGTTATAAACAGCTATTGGGGGGATAGATGGGAAAATGAGAGCATAGGCAAGGGGGGTCGAAGGGGTATGGGGGTAGGATTAAAAAATGTAGTTTTTGAGTGTTCAGCAGATTTTTGTGGTTCCCAGGAATTGGGTGCAGGGGGAAGAGGAGCGTTTGGGTTTGGAATGATGATTAAAGGGGTAGGGTAAGGGGAAAAGTTAGCTTTATGAAAAGGTTTTTACAAATTTGAAGGGTGAAAGGGGGAAGTGTATAGGGGAGAAAAAGGAGAGGTTAAAGGAGGGGGGAAAAAGCAATGTAAAAAGAGACCCAAATGAAGAGAGGGGTAAAGATGGTTTTCAAAAAATTTTGTTGAAAAAAAAAAAAGTTTTGGAGTGAGATTAACAAGTTAAGAAAGCCTAGAGAAAAAAAATGGATTTTTTTCAGTTAAAAAGGAGAGGAGGTTTTTAAAAATTGGAGAGTTAGAGGTATTGGGAGAGGGAAAGGGAAATTTTTTTTGGGAATTTTTAAAATTTTTTATAAAGATAGGGAAGCTGTGATTTCGTTTTTATAGGGCCCAAGGGGAATAAATTTTTTGTAGGAGTGGGAAGACCCATTTGTGAGTGGGGGGGGAAGTTCGGGGAGCAGTAGGAAAAATTAAAAGGGGGGTAGGCAGCCGGGTTTTGGGGGGAATAAAGATAAAAATTTTAAAAAAGAAAGGTGGGGATTTTGTTTTGGGGGGTTTGGGTTTGCAATTTTTTTTTAAATTTTTATGGAAGAGGGAAAGGGGTACCTGGGGATTGGCGGAAGGAGATGCTTATTTTCCTTTGTAAAAAAGGCAAAGGGGGAAAAAAGGGGAGTGCAAAAATTATAGGGGGAAAAGGTCTGTTGAGTGTCCCTGGAAAAAGTGTAGGGTTTGGGAGTTAAAATTGAAAAAAATTAAGAGTAAGCGGGGGAATAGGATAGCGAAAAAACAAGGAGGTTTGGGGAAAGGGTAGGGGGTTGTGGACCAGGTTTTTTCCAGTAAAACATATAAGTAAACAGTATTTAAAAAGGCTAAAGAGGTCTTTGTGGCATTTATGGAGGGGGAAAAAAGGCGTATGACGGGGGTTTTTGGATAGGGGGGCAATGTGGAGATGTTGAAAGTTTTTGGGGTGTAGGGGGAGGTTACAAAAAGAAAGGGGAAGAGTTTTTCGGGATATTTAGGCTCAAGTTGGGTTTTAAGTAGGAAAAGGGAAAATTTTTTTCCCCAGAAAAAAGTGGGCCTTGAAAGGAGGTGTGATGTCCCCGGGGTTTTGTTTAATTATTTATAGATGGGGTTGAAAGAGAAGTAAATTTCGAGGGTCTTGGCAAGGGCGGGGAGTTGAAAGATAAAAAATTTCACAAAAAAGGGGGAGTTGTCCCAGCTTGCTTTTGTGATGACACTGTTGCTCTTGGGAGATTCGGGAAGAGAGTTGCAGGATTGGTGGATGAATTTGGTAGGGTGTGAAAAAGAAAAAAATTTAAAAAGGTAAATACGGGAAAGAGAAAGGTTTTTTGAGGTTTAAAAAAAAGTTTGGGTGATGAAAGATTGAAATCGTTTTGGGGGGAGAGATTATGGAGGAGGTAAAACTTTATTCAGATTTTTGGGAGTGGACGGGTCAGCGGATGGGTTAAAAAGTGGGGGTGAATAATGGGAATTTGAGGGGGGAAAAAGAGTGAGGGGTTCCCACTTGGAGTCGGGGGGAGACAAAAAACTTTGTCCTTGGAGGCAAAGAGGGGAATATTGAGGTATAGTTTTCCCAACGCTCTTTTATGGGTGTAAAGGGTTTGGGTGAAAAAATTTTTGAAAGCGGGGGGAAGGCTGGAGGCAGTGGAGATGTCAGTTTGGGGGAAATGTGGTGTGATTAATGCAGGGGAATTCTTTGTTTGGAAGTTAGGAGGGGTCCCGGGATTCCCCAAAACTGTTGCCCCAGAGGGCTTGAGGAAAGGGGTTGTTGAGGGGGTTCGGAATTGTAGAGAGAATGGAGGGGAAAAAAGAATAAATTTAAAGAGTTTTATCAGTCTTTTGGGGAAAGGAAGGGGGGGTAGGGGTCGGCCTAGGAAAGGTTGGGGGAGGGGGTTAAAGGAGGTTTTTTTGTGCGAGGGGCTTGGACTTCCAGGGGGGCATGATGACCCGTGTTTGATAGGAGTGATTGGAGAAAAAGGGTTTTTTAATTTTTGAGGGGTTTTGGGTAGTGTAGCAAATTTAAAAATTTATGGGGGGGTTTTCGGGGGGAAACCGGCAGACCGGACTTGAGCCCTGGAGTTGGGAATTTCAGGGCTGCACTCTGAAGGAGGGGGGGTTAAAGTTGCAGTTTAAAAACTGTAGTGAAAAGCCCCCTTTGGAAAGAATGTAGGGAAAGTGAATGGGGGTGAAAGTTTTTTTTTTTTCGGGCCCCCCTGCCTTGGTGGGATCGGCCAGTGTGTTTAATAAAATAATAAAAATTATATTTATATATATTTAATAAATTTTTATATATATATATATATTTATATATTTTATATATTAATTTTATATATATTATATATATTACATATGAATTTTGGCTTACCCTCAATAATTAAGGTTGTAAAGTACCTATTGGTTTTTCTATGAACAATACTATAAACATTACAAAAAAATGAAAAGGCCTTTTAAAACTAATTAGTGTGTTTTCTTTTTTCCCGAAAAGATTTTTTAACAAGTACACAAAAATTAACTGGGTCCCAGAGTAAACAAAAACAGTAATTCAATCTGCCAAACAAAGAAGCCTACCCCAAACCCAAAAACCCCACAAGGGTTTGAAAGGCGGGGCAAAAAAAAAAGGGGGCTGAACAAAAAAATTTAACCCCGGGGAAGTAAGGAGAATCCAAAAAGACCCTTAAAGAGGGGGAAAATAAACCCCAGGAGGTAACTTAGAGGGACAACGGGTCCTGCTTGGGGGAAACCAGAAACCCCCAACACGGGGGTTTGTGTTAAAGGGGGTTGGGGGGGTGGTAAGTAAATTCCCGGAAACCCCCGGGTTTAAAAAAGAGTTAAACCCAAATTAAAAAATAATTTTTTTTTTTAAAAAATTTTCCGAAAATTTTTCCCTTAATTTTTTTTGTTTTTGATTTTGTATTTAAAATTTTTTTTATTGGAAATTTTTTGAAAATTTAGGGGTTTTTTTAAAAAAAAAAAATTGGGGGGGGGGGGGGGCCCCACCCTTTTTTTTAACTTCTTGGGGGGTTTTTACCACTATTAAGGCCCCTTCTTAAAAATTAAAGGCTTCCTCAACTAAATCGGGGGGGGGGCTTCCTTTCTTAAAAATTTTTGTGGCCCCCAAACTTAATCAATTGCTTAAAAATTTAAACTAACTAGGTTTGTTTTAAACCCCACCCAAAATTTTTTTGGGGAAAATCATTTTTTGGTTTTTTTCCCCACTAAATGTTTTTTAAAACTAATCAATTTTTTTTTAAAATATTTTTGTTTTTTTAAACAACCCATTTTTGTTTTTTAATAATTTTTGGGTTTAAGGAAACATTTTTGGTTTTTTAACCCAAGGCCTTTCCCCACCCCTTTAAAGGGGTCCCCCTTTTTTTAAAAAAAAAGTTTTTTAAACCCCCAAAGTTTTTTTTGGGGGGAATCCACAATTGGGGGGGGGGTTCCTTTTAAACCCAAAAATTGCCTTTTTTAAAAGGCTTTTTCTTAAAAAACCCTTTTGCCCTTTTTAAATTTCGGAAGGGTCCCTTTGGGTAAATAAATTATTTTTTGGGGGGGGCCAAATTTTAAAAAATTTTTTTTTAAAAATTTTTGTTTTTTTAAAAAGGTTTCATTTTAACCAAAAAAAATTAGGGGGGGGTTTTTTTTTTTACAATCAAAAATTTGCCTTTTAACCCCCCAAATAAGGGGTTTTTAAAATTTTAAATTTTTTTCCCCCCAATAATTTTTGGGTTAAAATTTAAATATTGGGGGGGTTTCTTTTAAAAAAAAATTTGGGGGGGAAAAAATTATTTTTTTTCCCCATTCCTCGTCCTTTTTAAACCAATTTTGGCCCGGGGGGAAAAATTTTAATTGTTTTTAAAAAATTTTAAAAAATTGGGGGGGTCCTTCTTTGGGGGGAAAAATTTTGGGGGTTTTAAGGATTTTTTGGGTTTTTCTAAAAAAAGGGGGGGGGTTTTTAAATATCAAGGGGGTTTAATAAAATGGGGGAGGCCGGGGTTTCTTTCCCTTTTGGGGAAGGGTATTCTTTTAAAAGGACAAAATTGGGGTTTAAAAAGGGTTTAATTGTTTTTAATAAATTATGTGGGGGGGGGGGTTTTCAATTTGGGGGGAAGGGGTTTTTCGTTGTTTCCCCAAATTAAAAAATTGGGGGGAAGGGGGCCTTGTGAGGGGGGAAGGGGAAAAATGAAGGGGGTGGAAAAGGAGGTTTAAAAAGGGGTTTGGGGCAACCACTAATGGGGGTGGGGGGAAGGCTTAAAAATAGTCAAGGGGGGGTTCGAATTAATGGGGGGGAAATATTTTGGGTTGGGGGGGGTTAGCCGGGTTGGGGGGGGCTTTGGTTAATAAGGGGTTGTGGTTGGGAAAGGGGGCCGGGTGAAAATTTGGGGAAAGGCGGGGCACTGAGGTGGGGGGGGGTAATAGCTTAGGGGGGGGAAATTTTTAAGGAAAGGGGGCCCGGAAAGGGGGTCTTTGAGGGGGGGGGGGCCCGGTTAACCCCAATGATTGGGGGGAAAGGCGGGAAAAGAAGGGTTGGGGGGGGTTTCCTTCTTCCCCCGGAGGCTCCCCCCCCTCCCAGGGGGCCCGGCCGGGCTCCCCAATAAAGGGCGGGGGGGAGGTAAAGAATGGTGGGGGGAGGGAGGGGAAAGGACGGGGGAAGGCCAGTTTTTGGGGGGGGGAAAAAGGGGAGTGGGGGGGGATTTGAATGAGTGGGGGGGGGTTTAAAATGGTGGGGGGGGAAAATGGAGGGGGGGGGGGGACTATAAATGGGTGGGGGAAGGAAGGGGGTTAATTTGGGTTTTGTGGTGGGTGGGGAAAATTGAAGGGGGGAAATTTTGGAAGGGGGATAATCCTCCCGGGGGGGCCCCAGGTTGTTGGGGGGGCTTTCACGAATAGGGGGCGGGGGTTTAAGGGGGGAAGGGGAGGTGGGTTGGGGAAAGGGGGGTTTGAGGTGGGGGGGGGTTAAAGGGATGGGGGGCGGGGCTCCTAGAATGAGTGGGGAAGGGGGGGCCGTAATAAAATGGTGGGGAAGGATGGGGGTTGGGGGGCGGGGCAAATTGTTTGGTGGGGGGGGCGGAAAAACCCCGGAGGGGGAAGGGGAGTTTGAAGGTGGGGGGGGGTAATGCATAGGGGGGGGGGTTTGAGGTGGGGGGGGGGATGCTTGAGGGGGAAGGGGGGCAATGTGGGGGGGGGCCCGGGGAAATTCGTTGGGGGGGAAACGGAAGGAGGATAAATGGTGGGGAAGGCGGCGTCTCATTAGGCGGGGGGAGGGAAAGGAGGTTTAGAATGAGTGGGGGGAAGGGGAAATGCTTGGGGAAGGAGGGGTCCCATCATGGGGGGGCCGGGGGCCCCCAGGGTTTTGGGGCGGATAAATTTAAAGTGGGGAAGGGGAGGCTTTTTTAAAGGTGGGGCGGCAAGGGGCAATGTGGTGGGGGCGGCCGGGGATGTTGTGGGGGGGAAGGGGGGAATCGTGGTGGGGGGGGGTTAAAAGGATGGGGGGAAAGGGGAAAATCCCCTGGGGGGAAGGGGTTAAAGCGGGATTTGGGGGGCCCGGGGGATAGTGCGGGGCCGGGGCCCGGGTTAAAAAGAGGGGCCCGGAAAGGCGGTAATAAAGGGGGGGAAAGGAAGGGGTTAAAATTTGGGGGGGAAGGGGTTGTGAGTGGGGGGGGGAAATGCCGGGTTTGGGGGGGGCTTTAGGGGTTGGGGGGGGGGGCCCAATGACTGGTGGGGGGGGACCCTCCCAGCTTGGGGGGGGGGTTTGAAGGGGGGGGGCCCGGGGTAAAAGGTGGGAGGGCCCAGGGTTCTGAGGGGGAGGGGAGGGATTGCCTGATTGGGGGGGGGGCCACACCAAAATGGGGGGGAAAGGCGGGGGGAAAGAATCGTTGGGGCCGGGGGAAATGAAGAGTGGGGGGGGTTTTAGCCGGTGGGGCCGGGAGGGGAAATTAGAATGGTGGGGAGGGGGGGAAAATAGATGGGGGGGGAAAGGGGGAAACCCTCAGCTGCTTTGGGGGAAGGGGGGTCCTCGCCGCGGGGGGGGGGGTTTTTGGGGTGGGGCGGCCTGGAAAAGCCGGGAGGGGAGGAAAGGAAAGGATAAAAAAATGGGGGGGGGGGAAAGGGCCGGGGGACAACGAGGGTTTTGGGGAAAGGGGGTTAATCGAAGGGTTTGGGGAAGGGGGGAAACTGAAGGTGGGGGGGAAAGGGGTAATAGAATGGGGGGGAAAGGAAGGGGTCCTGAATGCTTTGGGGGGCCGGTTTTGCCTCCCCCAAAATAGGGCCGGTTTTCCCCCTTCCCTCACCTTGTCCCCTTCCACCCTCATCCCTTCCCCACCACTCCTCTTTGGGCCCCCCCAAACCCCACGGGGGGGGCCCCACCCTCCCATCTTTGGGCCCCTTTACACAATCCACATTTATCCGGTTTCCTCCCCCCACCCTTTATTGGGTCCCCCTTCCCACCCTATTTTCCCCCACTTCCTTTAAGGGCCCTTCCCTTCATCTCAAATTGCCCCCCAACCTTTTTTCCTTTCCCTTTAACCACTCCTCTTTTCCCTTTTCTTACCATCTCATTGCCTAAACCCCAAACCTTCCCTTCCCCCAAATCCTTTGGGGGCCTTTCCTTCCAACTCCTCTAAGGACCCCTTAAATCCCGGGGGGGAAACCGGAAACCACTCCTTATTTTTCCCCTTTTTCCCCACCCTTTTTTTTCCCCTTCTTCCCATCCCTTTTGGGGCCTTCCCCCCCCCCAACTTTTTTTTTTTAACCCACCTCGCCTTTCCTTTTCCCCCGGGGGGCTATGTGCCTTCCCTTAAACCACCCAAAGGGGCCCCCTTTTTCCCCTCCCCCAACCTCCCCTTCACCCTCCACAAAAACCCCTTTTTCCCCCCCAAATTTTGGGCCTTTCCCAAACCAAACTCAACCCTTTTGCCCTTTTTTAAACCCGGAAAATTGCCTTTTTTAAAAATATTATTGGGGGGTCCCCTTCTCCACCCCTCCTTTTGGGCCCCCCCCCCCGATAAGGGGGGGCCCCCCCCACTCCAAATTGGGGCCCCCACCACCTTTGGGGGGGGCCTTCTCTCCAAACCATCAAGGGCCTTTCCTTTCCTTCCACCCCCCATCATTGCTTCCTTCCCCCAACCCCTTTTTCCCCCTTGTACCCAAGCCCCTTTCCCCCTAACAGGCCCCTTTCCAACCCTCTTTTTTGGGGTCCCTTTCCTTTTTCAAAATTTGGGTTTTCCCTTACCTACAAGGCCTTTCTTTCCCCCCCCCAAGGGCCCCCTTTTCCCCCCTCGGGGCCCCCAACCCCTTTCAGGGCCTTTCCCCAACTCCCCCCACCCGGGGCCAACGCCCCCTTTTTCCCATCATCGCACTTTTCCCCCCCTATTTTGCCTTTTAAAACCCATTCGCCTTTTTTAAACCCACCCAAAAGGGGGGTTTCCCAATAATAGCTTTTCCAAAACTCCCTAGCCCTTTTTTTCCCCCCCCAAACTTTTACTTTTTTTAACCCCATTTTTCTGCCTTTTCACCAAACCCATCTAAGGCCTTTTTTACCCCCCAACTTTTTCCCCTTTTCACCAACTCCAAACCCCTTTTAAAAACCCATTTTAGGGGGCCCCCAACCAACTCCAAAACCCCGGGCTTTAATCCTTAAGGCCCCTTTCTTAACCCAAACAGGCCCTTCCCTAAAAACTCCAAAAAAGGGTTTCCCTTTTTAAACCCCCCGTTTTTTGCCCCCCCCCACTACATTGTCCCCTCTTAATAAAAGGGGGTTTTTTTTAAAATCTATTGTCCTTCCCCAATAAATTTTTGGTTTTTCCCAAATTTTTGCCCTTTTTAACCAAAAAATTTTCCCCTTTTAACCAATCAAATTGCTAAACCCAACCCCCCAATTAAAATTTTTCCTTCTTAAAAATTTTAAAAGTTTTTTTCCCCAATCCATCTTTTGCCTTCCCCTTCAAATTATTTTGGGGGGTTTTCCCCTTTCTTCCAAAATTTTTGCCTTTTTAAAAATCAATTTTCCCCTTTTTCACCAAATCAAAATTGCCCCCAACTCCCGATGTTTTTCCCCCTCCCCATCACCTTTTTCTTAACCCAAGGCCTTCCCCAATCCACAGGCCTTCCATTCTTAATTTCTACAGGGCCTTCCTTTTAACCACAGGGCCTTCCCTTTTTCCCCACATTGTCCCCCTTTTTCAAACCTCGGGGGGCCCCCTTTTTCCCCACTCTTTTTCCTTCCTTTTTCCCCATCCCTTTTCTAATTTTTTTTTAATTTACCCACCCCTTTCTATTGCCCTTCCCTTTCCCTTCACACCCCCATTATTTTCCCTTTCTCACCCCCCAACTATTCCTTTCCTTTTTAAACCATCCTGGGGGGCCCTTCCTTTTCCCACTTTTTTTGGCCTTCCCTTTTCACCATCCTTTATTTGCCCTTTCCTTTTTTCACCATCCATCTATTGTCCTTTTCTACACCACTCCATCTATTGTTTTTTTTCTTCACCACTCCATCTATTTTTCCTTACTTCTTCCCCCCACCCCAAATCTTTTTTCCTTTCCCTTCTTCACCACTCCATCAAATTTGCCCTTCCTTCTTCCCCCAATTAATTATCCTTCTTTCTTCACCACCCCCATCTATTGCCCTTTCCCTTCTACCCACCCCATCTTTTGGGCCTTCCTTCTTACCGCCCCATTTTGCCCTTCCCTTCTTCCCCCTTTCCAATTTTTGGGCCTTTCCCTTTTCAAAAACCACCCATCTTTGCCCTTTCCCTTTCTTCCCACCCCAATTTTTTATTTTCCTTTTTGGACCCTCCATCTATTGTCCTTTTTTTTTCCCCACCCCAATCTATTGTCCCTTTCCTTCTTCACCACCCTTTAAATTGCCCTTTTCCTTTTTCCCACCTCCATCTATTGCCCTTTCCCTTTCTTCACCATCCATCTTTTGCCCTTTCCCTTTTCTTCAACCCATCAAATTGCCCTTCCTTTTTTCCCCACTCCATCTATTGTCCTTCCTTCTTCCCACCCCAACTTTGCCTTCCTTTTTTCACCACCCCATCTATTGTCCTTCCTTTTCCCCAAACCCCATCAAATTGCCCTTTCCCTTTCTTAAAACCCCAATCTATTGTCCTTCCTTCTTCCCCCACTCATCTATTGCCCTTTCCCTTTTCCCCCCCCAAAACCCCATCTATGCCCTTTTCCTTCTTCCCCACCCCAAAATTCAAATTGCCTTCCTCTTCCCCCCCCCTCTATTGCCCTTCCTTTTCCCAACACCATTTTTGGCCCTTTTCCTTCTTCCCCCACCCATAAAATTCCCCTCCTTTTTTAAACCACCCCTTCTATTGCCCTTCCCTTTTTCCCCCACCCCATCTATTGCCCTTCCTTTTCACCACCCTTCTTTTTCATCCTTTTCCCCACCACTCCATCATTGTCCTTCCTTCTCCCCAAAATTTCATCTATTGTCCTTCCTTCTTAAACCATTTCCATCTATTGCCCTTTCCTTTTTTTCCCCCATCATCTATTGCCCTTCCCTTCGTCACCACTCCACTATTGCCCTTTTCCTTCTACAATTTCCATCTTTTTGCCCTTCCCTTCTAAACCACCTTTCTATTGCCCTTTCCCTCTACCACCCCATCTTTTGTTCTTCCTTCTACACCACTCCTCTATTGCCCTTCCTTTTTCCCCCACTCCATCTATTGTCCTTTCTTCTTCACCACCCCATTTTTATTGCCCTTCCCTTCTTCCCCACTCCTCATTGCCCTTTTTTTACCCACCCCACTTTTGCCCTTCCCTTCTTCCCCCACCCCCTTATTGTCCTTCCTTTTACCCATCCAGCTATTGCCCTTTTTACCCCAAATCCATCTATTTTCCTTCCTTCTTCCCCCCACCCCTCTATTTTCCTTCCTTCTTCCCACCCCATTATTGTCCTTCCTTTTCACCACCCATTATTGCCCTTCCTTTTCACCCCCATCTTTGGGCCCTTTCCTTCTTCACCTCCCCATTTATTGTCCCTTTCCTTCACACCATCCATCAATTGTTTTTTTCTAAAACCACCCCTTTTTGTTTTCCTTCCCTTTTTTCCCATCCCATCTATTGCCCTTTCCCTTCTTCCCACCCCATTTTTTTCCCTTTCCTTCTTCACAATCCATCAATTTCCCTTCCTTCTTCACCACCCCATCTTTTACCCTTCCCTTCTTGCCCTCCTCTATTGCCCTTCCTTTTCCCACTCCATCTATTGCCCTTCCTTCTTCACCACCCCATCTTTGTCCCCCTTCTTCACATTTAATCTATTGGCCTTCCTTCTTCCCCTTTCCATCTATTGTCCTTCCTTTTTACCCCCACTCCATCTATTGTCCTTCCCCCTTCCCACCATCCATTATTGTCCTTCCTTCTTCCCCACTCCATTTTATTTTTCCCCCTTCTACACCACTCCATCATTGTCCTTCCTTCTACACCACTCCATTTTTTCCCTTTCCTTCTACCCCACTCCTCTATTGTCCTTCTTTCTACCCCACTCCATTATTGTCCTTCCTTCAACCCACCCCACCCTATTGCCCTTCCTTCAACCCCCACCCATCTATTCCCCCTTTCCTTTACACCATCCACTATTGCCCTTCATTTTTAAAACCACCCCTTTAATTGTCCTTCCTTCTTCCCCACTCCATCTATTGCCCTTCCTTCTACAAAACCCCATCTATTGCCTTCCCTTTTCTAAAACCACTCCATCTATTGCCCTTTCATTTACCCCACTCCATCTATTGCCCTTCCTTCTTCACCCTCCATTATTGCCCTTTCCTTTTAAAACCACTCCATCTATTGCCCTTTCATTCTAACATTTCCTCTATTGCCCTTTTCCTTTTCTTTCCCACCCCCCATCTATTGTCCTTCCTTTTCAACCCCCAATCTACTGCCTTCATTCTACACCTCCACTATTGGTCCCTTAAATTCAGCACCCCCTCCATTTTTAAAAGTCTTCTTTTATTTCCACTCCATCTATTGCCCTTCATTCAACCACTCTATCTATTGCCCTTTTCCTTCTACACCACTCCATCTATTGCCCTTTTCCCCTTCTACCCCACTCCATCTATTGTCTTCCTTCTTCACCATCATCTTTTAACCCTTCATTCTACACCACCCCCAATCTTTTGTCCTTCCTTCTACACCACTATCTATTGCCCTTCCTTCTTCACCACTCCATCTTTTGCCCTTTCCCTTTTTTCACCACTCCATCTATTGTCCTTTTTCTTCACCATCCATCTTTGGGCCTTTTTTTCTACACCATCCATCTATTGTTTTTCCTTTTCACCACCCCCACTTTTGTCCTTCCTTCTTCAAACCCCATCTTTTGTCCTTCCTTTTTTACCACCCCAATCTTTTTGTTTTTTTTTCTACACCACCCCTTTCATTTGCCCTTTCCCTTTCTACACCACTCCTTCTTTTTTCCCTTTCCTTCTACTCCACTCCATCTATTTTTTTCCTTCCCTTACACCACTCCATCTATTGCCCTTTCATTCTACCCACCCCATCTATTGCCCTTTCCCTTCTTACCACTCCTTTAAAATTGTCCTTCTTCTTCCCCTCCATCAATTGCCCTTCCCTTCTTCAAAAACCCCACTATTATTTTTCCTTCTTCACCCCCCCAATCTATTATCCTTCCTTCTTCGCCACTCTCTTTTGCCCTTCCCTTTTTTCCCACCCCCATCTATTGCCCTTTCCCTTTTAAACCACCCCATCTGGGTTTTCCCTTTCTACACCACTCCTTTATTTTTCCCTTCCTTCTTCACCCCCCCAATCTATTGTCCTTCCTTCTTCAACACCCATCTTTTGGGCCCCCTTCTAAAACCCTCCATTTTTGTCCTTCCTTTACCCCACCCCAATCTATTTTTCCTTCCTTTTTTCCCCAATCCATCATTGTCGTTCCTTCTAAACCATCCTTTCTATTGTCCTTCCTTTACCCCCACTCCATCTATTGTCCTTCCTTCTTCACCCCCCAAACTTTTTGCCCTTCCTTTTAAAAAATCCATCTATTTTTCCTTCCTTTTTAAACCACCCCCTCTATTTTTCCTTCTTCTACCCACTCCATCTATTGCCCTTTCCCTTTACCCCACTCCATCTTTTGTCCTTCCTTTTCCCCCCTCCATTTTTTGCCCTTCCTTTTTACCACCCCCATCTATTGTCCTTCCTTCTAAACCACCCCAATCTTTTTCCCTTCATTCAAACCCCACTAAAATTTTTAATTGTCCTTTTTTTTTCCCCCCCCATCTTTTGTCTTATTCTGAAAACCCCAACCCCATTATTTTTCCTTCATTCTAAACCACCCCATTATTTTTCCTTCCCTTCTTCACCACCCCATCTATTTTTCCTTCCTTTTTCCCACCACCCCATCTATTGTTTTTTCCTTTCTGCACCATCCACCTTTGTCCTTCCTTTTTTCACCACTCCATCTTTTGGGCCTTCATTCTACCCCACTCTTCTTTTTCCCTTTTCCTTCTTCACCCTCCATCTATTGTCCTTAATTCTGCCCCAACTCCATTTTTGTCCTTCTTTTTCACCTCCTTTTCTTTGCCCTTCATTCTACCCCCACCCCTTTTTTATTGTCCTTCCTTTTCCCACCACTCCATTATTTTTCCTTTCCCATTCTGCCCCACCCCACCTTTTGCCTTCCTTCTTCCCCCAAACTCCATCTATTGGCTTTCATTCTGCCCCAAATCCCCTATTGCCCTTTCCCTTTTCCCCACTCCATTATTGCCCTTCTTTCTACCCCCACTCCATCTTATTTTGTCCTTCATTTTTCCCCAACCCTTTTTGGCTTTCTTTCTGCACCACCCCATCTTTTGCCCTTTCCCTTCTTCACCATCCATTATTGTCCTTCATTCTACCCCACCCCTTTATTGCCCTTTCCCTTTCTACCCCCACTCCTCTTTTGGGCTTTCTTTCTGCACCACCCCATCTATTGTCCTTTCATTCTACCACTCCATCTATTGTCTTCTTCTACCCCTTCCATCTATTGCCCTTCTTCTACAAAACTCCATTTTTGGTTTCATTCACCCCACTCCATCTTTTTGCCCTTCCCTTTTCCCCACCCCTTTCTTTTTCCCTTCATTCTACCACTCCATCTTTTTGGTTTTCCCAATTTTACCCCACTCCATTATTGTCCTTAAATTCTACACCACCCCATTTTATTGCCCTTCCCTTCTACCCCTCCTTTATTGCCCTTCATTTCCCCCCCCACTCCATTTTTGGCCTTCTTTTCTGCCCACCCCATCTTTTGGCCCTTCTTTCTACACCACTCCATTTTTTTTCCTTCATTTACCCCAATTCTATTGCCTTATTCTGAAACACCCCATTATTTTTCCTTCTTCTACACCCTCCATCTATTGCCCTTTCCTTCTGCACCACCCATCTTTGTCCTTAATTGTTCCCACTCCATTTTTGTCCTTCATTCTGAACCACTCCATTATTGCCTTCTTTCTACACCACTTCTATTGTCCTTCATTTTTCCCACCCCTTTCTTTTGTCCTTCATTGTTCCCCACCCCTTTCTTTTGGGTCTTATTTTCACCATTCGTGTCTAATTCCAAAAAACTGAAAAATGCAATCCCAACCCCCCGTTACTTCCACCCGACTGAAAACGACGGGGTTTTAGGGCCCTTATCAAAAAAAAACAATAAATATTTAAAAAAGGAACGTACCCGGTAAGCTGTCCTAATTTTACAATACCCGTTAGAAAAAGAAAAACAAATAGCTAAATATTCACTTTAAGGAGGTTATTCGTAGGGAAATTCAAGGGGTTTCCCAGTAAAATATAGTAAATCAACCATTCAAAAACAATTATGAAGCTCTGTGTAAATCTGCAGCAATCAAACAAACGGGCTTCCACATGATTACTTGACATTTTTGTGAAAAAAAGGTGTGAGGCCCCCCGTGCAGTTTTCCAAGAAATTTCTAAACAAACAGTATTTTAAAACGCTTAAGTGTTTTTGGGGTTTTGCCCAAAGAGATCAACTGTGGATTTTCAATCAATTGGTATTAAAAGAGGATAACATTTAAAGCGCTTTCATAGGGAAAAACCCGGAAGCCCAAAAAATTCCCCCCCAAAAAAAAACAGATGGGAAAAATAAAAAGTCTGGGCTGGTGGTTTTCGCCTTTTGGGGCTGGCCATGTTGTTAAAATGTAAGGGCTGGAGGTGCTGTCCTGGGTGAAAGTAATGGTTTAAGCTGGAGGTGCTGTCCGGGGGGACAGTAATGGTGAGGATGGAGGTGCTGTTTCCCGGGAAGACAGTAATGGTGGGGGATGGAGGGGCTGTCCCGGGGGACAGTAATGGTGAGGATGGGGGTGCTTTTCCTGGGAGACGTAATGGTGGGGGAGGTGTTTCCCGGGAGGGAAATAAAGGTGAGGCGGAGGGGTTCAAAGGGGGACAGTTAAAGGTTTAGGATGGAAGGTGCTGTCCTGGGAGAAGTAATGGTGGGGGTTGGGGTGCGTCCGGTAAATCAGTAAAAGTACGTGGAGGGAAAGATATAAAAGGGCCTTGGGGGGGGACAGGAGCTGTAGTGAGGAAATAGTGTAGTAAAAGGGCAAGATAAAACCCAAAATTTCAAAATGTTAAAACCACAGGAGATAGCCCAAAAAAGGGGGGTCCACTAGCAATAGTTTAGGGGTATTTTACTAGAAACAAATGGTGAGGCTCCTTTTTCGTACTAGTGGGGGATAGGAAAGAGACGGGAAACATGCACCCAAAAGGGGAAAACAGTACAGAACCAAGGCAAAACGGAAAACCCAAAACTGTGGACATTTTTATGGGATGGTATCTGCAGGACATGGGAAATCTGGAAAAACGAAAGGGGGCCCGGGAAACTATGACCCCCTTGGGAAAAAGCCGTGCCCATTGGGCAACAGGAAAATGCAAAAAAACCCCTTTCCCGTAAGCTTTTTTACCCGAATGTGACCTCTTCAGTACCCGGAAAAAAACTGTGCTAAAAAACTTAAATTACCAGGCACCCATCTAAAGGGGACAAAAAGTTTCCAAAAAAATCCAGGCCATGGGAAAAACCCGGGTTCCAAAAGCCCTAAGAGGGGGAGGTTTTTTTTGTGCCGGAAGAAAAAAAAAAAATGGCAGGGAAAAAGGGGGAAATGTACACCAAAATCCCGGGCAAATTTTTGGGGTGGAACCACAGTCGTTTGGGCCCCCAAATCCCAAAACCAAAAGAAACAGACACTTGTGCCCGGAAAAAAAAAAATCCCCCCCCGTAACCCCCGTCCGATAAAAAATTTTCTTTGCCAAAATTTCAAGGTCTTAAAACCCGCTACGAAAAAAACAAAATATTTTTATTCCCGGGGCTGCTTGAGGGCAAAGCAATGTTTGGGGGCTTTTTACAGAGACCCACATAAAAAGGGTTACTTGGACAATGAAATTTGGATCCCGGTTACAACCCTTTCAGATGCGACAGGGGTTAACGGAAAAAGGGGGGGGTTGGCCTGTATAAACGCAGAGGGCATTGTTTGCAAAAGAATGTTAATGCCTCAAATGTGTAGTGAAAATTTTTGCAGTTTAAAAATCGAGAACCAAAAAAACCCAGTCATTGTGGGTAGTCTACAAGCCCCCGGATGCAACGTCCCAGCAAAATTTCCAGGAACAGCTGTCCCGAAATTGACCCCTCTTGGGGGCTTTCCAGCCTCCCCCAAATCTTGGGTCCCGGGAAAATTTTAACTTGAGGCCCCCTAAAAAGGAGGAATATAGCAAAAATTTATGTTGCAGTGAAAAACACCGGGGGCCCCCCCCCTTGACGAGAAACCCCCAACCCCCAAATACGAAAAATTTTTAAAACTTCCACAAAAAATTTAACTTAACCCGCAGATAAAAAGAGCCTAAAAGACGGAGAATTTCACTAGACCTCATTTTTCATAACAATGATGGGTCTGATCGAATGTCACCATATTCAAAAAGAATATACTCAGATAAAAGCTTTAAACAGGTTCAGACATGTTGCGCGGAAACCCCCGATCGACAAATTTAGATTAGACGAGGGGGCCTTTCCCCCAAATTCAACTTCAACAAAAGAACAAAAGTGGGACCAGGTAAATCAAGCCTAACCCATTTTAAACTGGGAAAATAGATAAGCATACAGGGCCCCCTTATGCCTTGAATAGATTAAATCGGTGGTATCGATGTATGTCAAGGTTATTCCTTTTTAAAAAAAAGGGGGGATGTAAAATTTGGGAAAGGGGACAGGCGCTTCCCTTTTCGGCGACGGAAAAGAATAACCCGAAACGGCTAAAAGAGGCCCCCAAAATATCTGAAATGGTTTGGGAGTCCCCCGGTAAGAGAATAGCAAAAATCGAAACCCTTAAAACTAAAAGGTTTTTTAGGAAATAGGGGAAACGCCGGGGAAAAACTAAAACCCCTAAAAAAAATCGAAAGGGAAAAACCCAAAATATTTCTTTTTTTATGCCAAAACAAAGTCCCCCAGAAAAATATCCCGTATTGGGCCCCTTTCTTTAAACAAGATGGGTTTTTTCCCCCCCCAACCCCCCCAAAAAATGGACTGCAAGGAAATGAATGGCCCACTTAAGGCCCCGTGTGACTCAGTTTTTTTGAAGCCCTTAACCAGAATGAGAAACGAAGATAAAAAAAGACCCTTTTTTTTGAGGAGTCACCGAATTTGGTTTTACACAAACCCATTGTTTTTTTCCCCACCAAAAGAAAATTTTTAAAAAAAAGGCGATTTAAAAGACATGCCCCTGCCCCTCTGCCCCCGGCCCGACTCATGGAACTCCCTGTTTATCAAAAAATTTAAGAAACCCCTAAATGAGCTTTTTTCCATCCCATGGGAGGAAGCATGGACACGGGGGTTTCCCCCCAAATTACTAAAAAACAAAAAGGGAAAACCCCACTCCCCAAAAAGGGGCGTAAAAACAATAGCAAAGAACTACAGACCCATAGCACCAAAAATTTTCCCTATCATAAAAAAACCCTTTTAAAGGGTCCCAAGAAGCAAGATCGCCACCCATCTAGATACCCCTCAATTACAAAACCAGGGGAAAAGGGTTTAGGCAGGTTTGCTTCTGTCTGTCTCAGCAGATGTAATTATACAGACGTTTTTCAAAAACCTTCGACAAGTTGCCATGGGGTAGTAGTGCACAAAATGCGTGCTAAAGGGAAAAAAAGGGAAAAATTGGTAGAGGGGTCTATAATTTTCCCCACAAACAGAGCCAAAGAGTTGTAGTCAAAAGGTAAAATTGGGCAGCTCCCCCGAAAAGCTCCCGTTCAACAAGGCCCCAGTATTCGCTCCCCTTTTTGTTTTTTATCCCTTCAAACTGACATTTGACAAGGATGTCAGCCACAGAAACCCTGTTCCTTTCCTTTGCAGGGTGGGCACCCGAAAACTGCATGACAGTGTCTTCCATTTTCAGACACTTGGGAAGGGCTCCAGGCGGGACATCAAAAAAATTTTTCATGGGCTGCAGAAAAAAAATATGAAGTTAACGAGGAAAATTTTAATTACTCCCAAAATGGTAAGGGATGAGGAAATTAAAAAAATTTATCAGAGTAAAAAAAAATTCCTCCACCAAAAAAGGCAAAAAACAACGTGATCATGTCGGGGATCTCACCTTCAAGGACCCTTTAAAATTGTTTCAATCGCATCTGCTGGAAAAAAGAAAAGGGATGGATAATTTGGAAACCCTTTAAAAATGAATGCCTAGCCATGAGGGCACTCTTCAGGTCGTTTGTTTATTTAGGCTAAAAATTGCTGAAATTTTAACGCATTTGAAAGGGAGGTGAAAATTTCTGAACCCAAAAAAAATGTCAGAGAACCCTTCCCCGGCGCGATAAAAGGAGATAAAACATCTCCAAATTTCTGGGAGCGCTTGAAGTTCCCGAACCTTTACTCCTGGGAAAGCAGGCGGGAGAGATTCTTTATTATAACACCCGGAAAAACTAGAGGGACTAGTTCCCAAATTGCCCCACGAAAAACACTCAAAAAAAGGAAAACAAAAAAACTCGGCAGACGATGCAACAACCCCCAATGAAAAGGAAGGGTGTCACTAGCACGTTAAAAGACAATAAATTAAATGTTTGGGGCCGAGGGGCCCGTTTTAACTGCCTCCCGCATACTTAAGGGGGGGTTACCAATTGCCCCCGGCGTCTTCAAATGGAAATGGACAAGCAACTAAAGTGGTACCTGACCGCCGGAAATGTGGTCGTCCCTTTTGGGTTGCGTTTCAGCAGCAAACAACAGCCCCCCCCCCCAAAGCCCGGTTTTTAAAGGCCCGTCCACCAGGAGGCCTGGTCACCCGACCGGGCCCCGGGGGCGTTTACCCCCCGGGAAATCTTTCCCGGTAAACTCCCCCAAATTCACTCTAAACTCCATTCTCTCGCTGCCTTTCCAAAAAGTAAAAATTTCAGTTGCGCACAAGTTTTCACTCAAACACTGTTTCACTCTAATTGAGCGAAAACGTTGTCCTTAAAGGCCTTTCTTTAAAAAAAAGTTTTCTTTTTTTTAAACGTTACCGGGCTTTTCGTGTTCTTTACCCAAAACCCCTACACCAGTGTTGTGGTTTTCACCAACACACTACACCCGGTTGGTTTTACTAACACATACATCAGTGTTGTGTTCTCCCCTAAACACTACACCGTGTTGTGTTTTCACTAAAAACAAACACCAAATGGGTGTTTCACTAAAACAACATCATTTTTGTGTTCTCACTAACACACTACACCAGTGTTGTGTTTTCACTTTAAAACACTACACCCGTGTTGTGTTCTCACTAACACAACATCAAATGTTGTGTTCTCACAAACCACTACACCAGGTTGTGTTCTCATAACACACAAAATTTAGGGGTTGTGTTTTTCACTAAAACATACACCAGTGTTGTGGGTTTTCACCCCCCAACACAATAAACCAGTGTTGTGTTTCACTAAAAACCCCTACCCCCAGTGTTGTGTTTTTACTAACACACTACACCGTGTTGTGTTTCACCAAAACCACTTCAACCCGTGTGTGTTCTCCTAAAACACTTTCCCCCGTATTGTTTCACAAAACACTACACCCGTGTTTTTGGGTTTTTACCAAACACCCCTACACCCGTTTTGTGTTCTCACAAACACACTACTTCGGTTGGGTTCTCACTAAACCCCCCCCCCCCCCCTTCATCAGTGGTTTTGTTCTCACTAACACACTACACCAAAGTTGTGTTTTCACCAAAAACACTATACCGTGTTGTGTTCTCCCCTAGCAAAACCCACACCAGGGTTGTGTTCTCACAACCACTACGCCAGAGGTTTTGTTTTCACCAAGACATTACACCAGTGTTGTGTTTCACCCAAAAACCCAAACCAGTGGGTTTTGTTTCACAAACACCCTACAACCCGTGTTGTGTTCTCCCCAACACACCTTTTACCAGTGTTGTTTTTTCCCAACCACTACACCGTGTTGGGGTTCTCACTAAACACAATACAACCCGTGTTGTGTTCTCCTAACCCAATAAACCGTGTTTGTTCTCATCTTAAAAATAACATCAGTGTTGTGTTTTCACTAACCCAGTACCCCCCCAGGGGTTGTGTTAAAAAAACTTAAAAACACAAAACCCCGGTTGTGTTTCACCAAAAACCCCTACACCCGTGTTGTGTTCTCACTAACACACTACATCAGTGTTGTGTTCTCACTAACACACTACACCATGTTGTGTTCTCACTAACACACTACACCAGTGTTGTGTTCTCACTAACACACTACAACAGTGTTGTGTTCTCACTAACACACTACATCAGTGTTGTGTTCTCACTAACACACTACACCAGTGTTGTGTTCTCACCAACACACTACGCCAGTGTTGTGTTCTCACCAACACAGTACACCAGTGTTGTGTTCTCACTAACACACTACACCAGTGTTGTGTTCTCACCAACACAGTACAGCAGTGTTGTGTTCTCACCAACACACTATACCAGTGTTGTTTTCTCACTAACACACTACACCAGTGTTGTGTTATCACCAACACACTACACCAGTGTTGTGTTCTCACTAACACACTACACCAGTGTTGTGTTATCACCAACACACTACACCAGTGTTGTGTTCTCACTAACACACTACACCAGTGTTGTGTTTTCACCAACACAGTACACCAGTGTTGTGTTCTCACTAACACACTACACCAGTGTTGTGATATCACCAACACACTACACCAGTGTTGTGTTCTCACAAACACACTACACCAGTGTTGTGTTCTTACTAACACACTACACCAGTGTTGTGTTCTCACCAACACACTACACCAGTGTTGTGTTCTCACCAACACACCACACCAGTGTTGTGTTCTCACCAACACACTACACCAGTGTTGTGTTCTCACCAACACACTGCACCAGTGTTGTGTTCTCACCAACACACTTCACCAGTGTTGTGTTCTCACCAACACCCTACAACAGTGTTGTGTTCTCACCAACACAGTACACCAGTGTTGTGTTCTCACTAAAACACTACACCAGTGTTGTGTTCTCACTAAAAAACTACGCCAGTGTTGTGTTCTCACCAAACAACACTACACAGTCTTGTGTTCTCACTAACACACTACACCAGTGTTGTGTTCTCAGTAACACACTACACCAGTGTTGTGTTCTCACTAACACACTACACCAGTGTTGTGTTCTCACCAACACACTACACCAGTGTTGTGTTCTCACCAACACACTACACCAGTGTTGTGTTTTCACCAACACACTACACCAGTGTTGTGTTCTCACTAACACACTACGCCAGAGTTGTGTTCTCACTAACACACTACACCAGTGTTTTGTTCTCACCAACACACTACAACAGTGTTGTGTTCTCACTAACACACTACACCAGTGTTGTGTTCTCACTAACACACTACACCAGTGTTGTGTTCTCACTAACACACTACACCAGTGTTGTGTTCTCACTAACACACTACACCAGTGTTGTGTTCTCACCAACACACTACATCAGTGTTGTGTTCTCACTAACACACTACACCAGTATTGTGTTCTCACCAACACACTACACCAGGGTTGTGTTCTCACCAACACACTACACCAGTGTTGTGTTCTCACTAACACACTACACCGGTATTGTGTTCTCACTAACACACTACACCAGTGTTGTGTTCTCACCAACACACTACACCAGTGTTGTGTTCTCACCAACACACTACACCAGTGTTGTGTTCTCACTAACACACTACACCGGTATTGTGTTCTCACTAACACACTACACCAGTGTTGTGTTCTCACTAACACACTACACCAGTGCTGTGTTCTCACCAACACACTACACCAGTGTTGTGTTCTCACCAACACACTACACTAGTGTTGTGTTCTCACCAACACAGTACACCAGTGTTGTGTTCTCACCAACACACTTCACCAGTGTTGTGTTCTCACCAACACACTTCACCAGTATTGTGTTCTCACCAACACACTTCACCAGTGTTGTGTTCTCACCAACACACTACACCACGTTATGTTCTCACCAACACACTACACCAGTGTTGTGTTCTCACTAACACACTACACCAGTGTTATGTTCTCACCAACACACTACACCATGTTGTGTTCTCACCAACACACTGCACCAGTGTTGTGTTCTCACTAACACTCTACACCAGTGTTGTGTTCTCACCAACACACTACACCAGTGTTGTGTTCTCACCAACACACTACACCAGTGTTGTGTTCTCACCAACACACTACACCAGTGTTGTGTTCTCACCAACACACTACACCAGTGTTGTGTTCTCACAAACACACTACTTCAGTGTTGTGTTCTCACCAACACACTACACCAGTGTTGTGTTCTCACTAACACACTACACCAGTGTTGTGTTCTCACTAACACACTACACCAGTGTTGTGTTCTCACCAACACACTACAATACACCAGTGTTGTGTTCTCACTAACACACTACACCAGTGTTGTGTTCTCACCAACACACTACACCAGTGTTGTGTTCTCACTAACACACTACACCAGTGTTGTGTTCTCACTAACACACTACACCAGTGTTGTGTTCTCACTAACACACTACATCAGTGTTGTGTTCTCACCACCACACTACACCAGTGTTGTGTTCTCACTAACACACTACACCAGTGTTGTGTTCTCACCAACACACTACACCAGTGTTGTGTTCTCACTAACACACTACACCAGTGTTGTGTTCTCACCAACACACTACACCAGTGTTGTGTTGTCACTAACACACTACAACCAGTGTTGTGTTCTCACCAACACAACTACACACCAGTGTTGTGTTCTCACTAACACACTCACTAGTGTTGTGTTCTCACCAACACACTACACCAGTGTTGTGTTCTCACCAACACACTACACCAGTGTTGTGTTCTGAGTCCTGACCTACGTGTTTCTTTATGTAGTATTGTGTGCCCCAGAAAATGTTTTTTATTATTATTATTATTATTATTATTATTATTATTATTATTATTATTATTATTATTATTGAAATACCACTACTACTAATAATAATATTAATTCAAATAATAATTTTAATTATTAAAGAAGATACATATAATAACTACTTTGTTACTACTACTACTATTACTACTATCTACTACTACTACTACTACTACTACTACTACTACTACTACTAATATAATAAATAATAGTAATAATAATAATAATAATAATAATAATAATAATAACAATAACAATAACAAATAAGAGAGAAGCAGAAGAAGAGAAGAAGAAGAGAAGAAGAAGAAGAAGAAGAAGAAGAAGAAGAAAGAAGAAGAAGAAAGAAGAAGAAAGACAGTAGAGAGAAGAAGAAAGAAGAAAGACAAGAAACAATACAGAAGAATTATTGAGTCGCACATGAAAAAAACTCGACCTATAATGCCCTGAGGTTTCTAATGCATTGTAACCAGCAATTACCTTGTCAGAGCGGCCATTACACGTGTAATTTCAGTAGGGCTGTAATGGGAACATATTCTTATGTTAACAAGGTCCCTGTAATCACTGTCAGAACACACGATACTCTCTGCCAACTTTACTTCAATTTTACTGTACTAAGGATAATTATTTTGTACTGATAAATCATAAATTGCTGTGGTGATGTTTGTATCTCTGTGTTGTTATTGTTGTAGAAGCTAAACCCGTAGGTGTCAAGCAGCGTCTGCAGAATGATAAGTGTGTAGGTTTGATTCGAGGATGGGGAAAGTAGTGTTACTTTCTTGGAACAAGAGCTCTTTATCTATGATATTGTGCCATTTCTAGAGAGGTTGGTTTATTGGGTTTAAAATTATCGACTTCACGAGTAGTTTGCTCTTGAGTTCATTACAAATTCTTCTGAGTTTATTATAGCAATGATCCAACAAACTGTGTTTCCATTCTGATGGAATGGCCTGATTAAAAGAGTATTTTTTGTTTCTCAATATTTTGAATGCTTCCTTCTCCTGTATTTTAGTTATTTCAATATGTTTCTGAAGAATAATTCTCATAAAATCATCAAAAGGACGATCTCTCATGTCAAGGAGTATATTGGGTAAAAGAGACTTGGGCAAACTGTTCATTAACAATTTTTGATTAAGTCGAATTTAACTTGTGGACTTGATCAGTGCAGAAGAAAATGTGAACGAAAGATTGTGGATTAGGAAAGTTATCGAGAACATTTGAAGATCGTGTGTACAAATAATGGACAAATAATTTTAGAAAGTTTTCTTGGTAGAATAGTTTGAGGTTGAGTTGTAGCAAAGGACCTGACAAAGTTGGTGGCGGTCAGTGTTTAAACGTTGTGGATCTTAGTGGGTGCTGCCAGACCTATATCTTTTAGCTCCTTGGATGCTTTACTTTCATAGTTCCTTGATAAGTTGGTAGTCACGGAAGCGCTTGGAATTCTCTATTTTCCGAGTGTGTTTTGCATTGTATTAGTGATGTTGGCAATCTATATATATGATTCATTTGATATATTATATATTACATATAATTTCATAATAATAATGTTATATTACTAAAACAGTTGATATTATATATATATTTATATATAGTGTTTATTATATATATATATATATATATATATATATATATATATATATATATATATATATATATATATATTATATATATATATATATATATATATATATATATATATATATATATATATAAAACCTATTTTCATAAATTCTATTTTCGATCACATGACTCAGCTTGCTAGTACCGTACTAAGGATGCTACAAGCGTCGCCTCGCTGGATAGCAACAATGAGTCCTCTTACTCTGGAATCCTCGTTTTCCTGACCAGTTCGTCAGCTAAATCTCCGATACCACTAGAGGAAGGAATCGGTAGTCTGATTTTAACATATTTCTAGCAAAACAGCTATATTATTATTATTATTATTATTATTATTATTATTATTATTATTATTATTATTATTATATTATTATTTATTATTATTATTATTATTATTATTAATTATTATTATTATTATTATTATTATTATTTTATTATTATTTATCATCATCATGAGGAAGTTGAAGGAAATCAGGTCTGATCCCAGCTAGAGAACGGTAGTTCCAAGGCCTCGGAACTAGAGCCCTTCACCTGTATCCAAACTTCTCCCTTGAATAATAAAAATTCTCTGGATATTCACTCACCGCCTTTTCAAAAATTATTTTCTTTTTTTTTTCCTAAAATATAGGCTAGTTGGAACTCTATCACCACCTATGAATTTTTTTCTTATTCTTCTTCCAGACTGCCAGAAAGCTGTGTGAAGTTAATTGTAAAACTATAGAGCGGCGTCTGGGCAGGCGATACCCATCTGCCCTTTGTTGGGTACACGAGTACAGCGATACCCCATGCCCTCTCGGTGCAGCACCCGCCCGCTACTTATCCATATCTGCAGGCTTTATTACAATCTTTTATGAACCTTAATCTTTGGTATCAGCGCCAGGAATCACTTACTTCCTATGCTTGAGTCTGCAAGAGCAGATTAATTATTAACCTTCTTGATCCTGCAAGAAACGGAATGTAAATCAGCGTCAAGACTCGCTATCTGCGTCATTCATCGGAGTTATCAAGAGATTCCTTCATCACAGCTGAGACATAAGTCACTGAGGATGTTATGGTGAGGAAGATCAATCATCGGGCTCTCTCATCACGCCCTGATGTACGTCATCACGCCCTGATGTACGTCATCACGCCCTGATGTACGTCATCACGCCCTGATGTACGTCATCACGCCCTGATGTACGTCATCACGCCCTGATGTACGTCATCACGCCCTGATGTACGTCATCACGCCCTGATGTACGTCATCACGCCCTGATGTACGTCATCACGCCCTGAGGTACGTCATCACGCCCTGATGTACGTCATCACGCCCTGATGTACGTCATCACTCCTTGATGTACGTCATCACGCCCTGATGTACATCACGCCCTGATGTAAAGTCATCACGCCCTGATATACGTCAATCACGCCCCCGATGTACGTCATCCGACGCCCTGATGTACGTCACACGCCCTGATATACGTCATCACGCCCTGATGTACGTCATCATGCCCTGATATACGTCATCCACGCCCCCTTTTGTACTCATCACGCCCTGAGTAAAGTCATCACGCCCCCGATGTAAAGTCATCACGCCCTGATGTACGTCATCCCCGCCCTGATGTACGTCATCACTCCTTGATGTACGTCATCACGCCCTGATGTACGTCATCACGCCCTGATGTACGTCATCACGTCCTGAGGTACGTCATCACGCCCTGATGTACGCCATCATGTAATGAGGTACGTCATCACGCCCTGAGGTACGTCATCGCGCCCTGATGTACGTTATCACGCCCTGATGTACGTTATCACTCCTTGATGTACGCCATCACGCCCTGATGTACGTCATCAAGCCCTGATGTACGTCATCACGCCCTGAGGTACGTCATCACGCCCTGATATACGTCACCACGCCGTGAGGTACGTCATCACGCCATGATGTACGTCATCACGCCCTGATGTACGTCATCACGCCCTGATGTACGTCATCACGCCCTGAGGTACGTCATCACGCCCTGATGTACGTCATTAAGCCCTGATGTACGTCATCACGCCCTGAGGTACGTCATCACGCCCTGAGGTACGTCATCACGCCCTGAGGTACGTCATCACGCCCTGATGTACGCCATCATGTAATGAGGTACGTCATCACGCCCTGAGGTACGTCATCACGCCCTGATGTACGTTATCACGCCCTGATGTACGTTATCACGCCCTGAGGTACGTCATCACTGCCTTAGGTACTGATGTACGTCATCACGCCCTGAGGTAAGTCATCATTCAAAAATGTACGTCATCACGCCCTGAGGTACGTCATCACGCCTTGAAGTACGCCATCACGCCCTGAGGTGCGTCATCAAGCCCTGATGTACGTCATCATGCCATGAGGTACGTCATAACGCCCTGAGGTACGTCATCACTCCCTGATGTTCGTTATCGCGCCCTGATGAATGTCATCACTGCCTTAGGTACGTCATCACACCCTGATGTACGTCATCACGCCCTGAGGTACGTCATCACGCTCTGATGTACGTCATCACGCCCTGAGGTACGTCATCACGCCCTAAGGTATGTCATCACGCCCTGAGGTACGTCATCACACCCTGATGTACGTCATCACGCCCTGATGTACGTCATCACTCCGTGAGGTACGTCATCACTCCATGAGAAAGCACACGCCTGAGGTTACGTCATCACGCCCCCTGAGGTACGTCATCACTGCCTCTTGTACGTCATCACGCCTTATGTACGTCATCACGCCCTGATATACGTCATAACGCCATGATGTACGTTATAGACCCCTGTTGTACGTCATGAAGCCCTACTGCAAGTTATCCTTCCCTGATGTACGTCATGACCTCCTGATGTACGTGATGACGCCATGATGTACGTGATGACGCCCTGATGTACGCCATGACGCCCTGATGTACGTCATGAAACCCTACTGTACGTTATCCTTCCCTGATGTACGTCGTGACACTCTGTTGTACGTCATCACGCCCTGAGGTACGTCATCACGCCCTGAGGTACGTCATCGCGCCCTGAGGTACGTCATCACGCCCTGAGGTACGTCATCACTCCCTGAGGTGCGCCATCACGCCCTGAGGTACGTCGTCACTCCCTGTTGTACGTCATCACGCCCTGAGGTATGTCATCACGCCCTGAGGTGCGTCATCACACCCTGATGTACGTCATTACGCTCTGATGTACGTCATCACGCCATGAGGTGCGTCATCACGCCCTGAGATATGTCATCACGCCCTGAGGTACGTCATCACACCCTGATATACGTCATCACGCCCTGATGTACGTCATCACGCCCTGAGGTACGTCATCACGCCCTGATGTACGTTATCTCGCCCTGATGTACGTTATCACGCCCTGATGTACGCCATCACGCCTTGAGGTACGTCATCACACCCTGATGTACGTCATCACGCCCTGAGGTACGTCATCATTCAAAAATGTACGTCATCACTCCCTGAGGTACGTCATCACGCCCTGAAGTACGCCATCACGCCCTGAGGTACGTCATCACGCCCTGATGTACGTCATCACTCCCTGATGTACGTCATCAAGCCCTGATGTACGTCATCACGCCCTGAGGTACGTCATCACTCCCTGATGAACGTTATCAAGCCCTGATGTACGTCATCACTGCCTTAGGTAAGTCATCACGCCCTGATGTACGTCATCACGCCCTGAGGTACGTCATCACGCCCTGAGGTACGTCATCACGCCCTGAGGTACGTCATCACGCTCTGATGTACGACATCACGCCCTGAGGTGCGTCATCACGCCCTGAGGTACGTCATCACGCCCTGAGGTATGTCATCACGCCCTGAGGTACGTCATCACACCCTGATGTACGTCATCACGCCCTGATGTACGTCATCACGCCCTGAGGTACGTCATCACGCCCTGATGTACGTCATCACGCCCTGAGGTACGTCATCACGCCCTGAGGTACGTCATCACGCCCTGAGGTACGTCATACGCTCTGAGTACGGCTCACGCCTGAGGTCGTCATCACGCCCTGAGGTACGTCATCACGCCCTGAGGTATGTCATCACGCTCTGAGGTACGTCATCACACCCTGATGTACATCATCACTCCCTGTTGTACGTCATCACTCCTTGACTTACGTCATCACGCCTTGATATGTCATGTCATCGCGCCCTGATATACGTCATAACGTCCTGATGTACGTTATAACGCCCTGTTGTACTCATGAGCCTACTGTAGTTTCCTTCCCGATGTACGTCATGACACCCTGATGCACGTCATGACTCCTGATGTACGTGATGACGCCCTGATGTACGTGATGACGCCATGGTGTACGTGATGACGCCCTGATGTACGTCATGACGCCCTGATGTACGTCATGTCGCCCTGATGTACGTCATGAAACACTACTGTACGTTATCCTTCCCTGATGTACGTCGTGACACTCTGTTGTACGTCATAACGCCTGATGTACGTGATGACGGGCCCCGGTGTACGTGATGACTCCCTGATGTACGTCATGACGCCCTGATGTACGTCATGTCGCCCTGATGTACCTCATGAAACCCTACTGTACGTTCTCCTTCTCTGATGTACGTCATCACACACACACACAACCACACACCACACGACACCACACACACACACACACACACACACACACAACACAACACACCACACACCACACACACACACACAACCACACACACACACACCCCACACAACACACACACACACACACACACACACACACACACAACACACACCACACACAACAGGGGGAGAGGTTAAGGAAATCAACCTGACGACACTGAGGACAGGAGAGAAGGGGGACATGAAAAGACATACAAATACGAGAGGAATTGACAAGGTGGACAAAGACGGATGTTCCAGAGATTGGGGACACAGTAACAAGGGACACAGTTGGAAGCGAAGACACAGATGAATCACAGGGGGGTTTGGAAGTATTCTTCAGCCACAGAGTAGCAGTAAGTGAATAGTTTGGAAGCGATGTAGTGGGGCAGGATCCATAACATAGCTTAAGCAGAGGGATGATAAAGCTCACGGCTCAGGGAAATGACCAGTAGCGATCAGTGAAGAGGCGGGGCCAGGAGCTCGGACTCGACCCCCGCAACCTCAACTAGTGAGTACAACTAGGTGAGGTGAGTACACACACACACACACACACATACATACATACACACAAAAGCACACAGCCACACACAACACATACACACACACACACACACACGCACACACACACACACGCACACGCACACACACACACACGCGCGCACACAGACACACACACACACACTCTCTCACACACACACACACACACACACAACACACCACACACACACACACACACACACAGACACACACCACACACACACACACACACACACGCACATACACACACACACACACACACACGCACACAGACACACACGCATACACACATACACACACACACACACCACACACACACACACACACACACACACAACACACACAAACACATACACACACACACACACACACACACACACACACACACACCCCACACACACACACACCACACGCACACAGACACAAACACACACACACACACACACACATACAAATACAAAACACACACAAAACACACACACTGAAAACACAAGACACAGACACACACACACATACATACCACACACACACACATACACCATACACACACACACACACACAACACACACACACACACACACACTTACACACACACGCACACAGACACACACACACATACATACACACGCACACACACATACACACACACATACACACGCACACAGACACACACACAGTAGGGACAGCGAGCGGGCTAGTCACGCCGTCGGTGCTCCGGGGATTTAAGTGTTTTTGAGGGCTACTAAGTGTTCTGCAAGGGTTGCTAAGTGTGTCAGGGTAGTCAACAATCCTAGAAGGGGTTTTTTTTTTTAATTGCCTGAGCCACACAAGTGTGGGGAGAGCCACAATTTTGAAAGTGATCTGGAAAATAAAAGCGTTGTGGCGCAGGCTAGTGTGAAGGCGGCGTTGCCAAGTGTCACCCAAGATTTTAATAAAGTGAAACAATAGTGTGACCAGTGAAAGAAATACAGTGAATAGGGTACATTATTAACGAGAAGAAATTGAGGTGGATCTAGCCAGGACGTACATCGACCTGGACAATCTACACTGCTACAGCTGCACTACAAGTACTGTATCACCTATAGTGGTTTTTTTGGGTGTGGGGTCCAGGTTCCAATTAACCGCCAAGCTGAATGTGAATGTCTAACTCTCATAGCACGATAAAGAATAGGCACTCAAGTATTCAATAAGGTTTTAGCAAATGGTAATCCATTGAACAAGGCGTTTAACTTACTATAAGCAGGTCGATATAGGCAACACTGCAAGGGAGTCAGGTCACAAGAGTTTTTGGACTAAGCGACAACTGAGAATCTACATTACACTCCAAGCAAAAAGCCACCTACCTTTCAGACACATAATAAACCCACACATAATTCGACACAAAATTTAAACACACACACACACACACACACACACACACACCACACACACACCACACACACACATACACACACACACACACCCACAAAACACACCCACATACACACACACACACACACACACACACACAACACACACACACACACACACCACACACACCACACACACACCACACACACACACACATACACAAAACCCCACATACACACACACACACACCCACACACACACACACACCACACACACACACACACACACACACACACACACACACACACACACCACACACACAAAACTGTAAGTGCGGTAAGTCCGGACGTTGGGGTGTCAGGTCACAAGAAAGTGTGAGCAGCCAAGGACCACTGAGACTTACCTTAAACGCACAAGCCACCTCCCTTTTCAGTACATAATAAACCCACCACATAATTCCAAAACAAAATTAAAACACAAAATTACACACTCACACGCACACACACACACAACACACACACACACACACACACACACACACACACCATATCCAGACACACATACACTCCCCCCTAAACCACCGACATCTCACTACTTCCCCTGATCCATCCCCTCCCTCATCCCCCCTCCCCTCCCCCGTTCACCCCAAAACCCCCTCCCCACCCCTCACCACTCAGCTCCCAAATAGCCACAGTTCCTCCACTACTTCCCCCCCCCCCCACACTCTGACACACACATACTAACCTAACATACAGAACTACATAGGTTTTTCCACTCTGAGGCAATCAGGATAAAAAAAAAAAATGGGTTGCCAGAGAGCAACAAGAAAAACCAAGGGACAGGAGGAGGAAAATGCAAAGGAAGATTGGCAGCAGAGCTCATAAAAAGGGATCATGAATGGGAAAAAAACTAGAAGAACTTAGCATGAGAATGGAAGAGAGGATAGATATGGAAAGCGGGAAGTGGGAGGTGCATGTCAAAGCAGCAGAAGCTGGATACAGAGTTTAGAAGAGGAATTGGAAAAATCTGAAAAAACCTAAAGAACTAAAGAACATTTTGGGATTGACAACAGAGACGCTACCCAGCCACAAATAAGGGGACTGTAGGGAAAGAAGGGGAAACAACTGCATGGAGATGCTCTAATCAGAGGAGACTGTAGCAAATGAAAGAGCTAAGCTTTATGGGGAGGCCCTAACAGACAACAACAGAGCCCAAGGAAACCGAGAAGGGAAAATGACAGGCCACTGAGCCCAAGTACTTTAGCCAGTGAACTGATGAAAGGAAAGCTGCAGTGGAGGAAACCAAATTAAATGAGGGGATACACAGGGATATGCAGTGGGAGAATGAAAGGGTGAGGTCAGTCTTTGTGTATGGGCTCCAGGAAGTCGAAGGGGAAACAATGAAGCAAGAAAACAAGGGAAAAAAAAAGCAATTGAAAGCATCATGAAAGCAATAGGAAAAGACGATATGACCCAGCGGGAAAAATTTTTCGGAGAATAGGGGGTTTGTAAAAAAAAGACCCGGCCAGTGAGAGTGACCTTCAAGGCAGAAGCGCCCTCGGACCAGGATACTGCAGGAAGAAAGCACGATTAAGGGACATGATGGCATACAGGAGGGTTGTATCTCGACCGGGGACAGAACACAAGAAGAAAGGAAAAAAACTGAGAGAGATCGTACAAAGGCGAAAGGAGGAAAGAGAGGGGATGGAGAAGACAGACAGAAATCCCAGACCCGGGAAGAAGATCTAATACAGCCCCCCTCACAACTTTCTATAGAAGCCTCCCAACCAGGTCAACCCCAGTGCAACCAAACCTCTAAATCAAAACACCCATCCCCACATCCAGTGCTCCCACCCCACTACATTACAAACTTCACCCCCACAGCAACAACCCATAAGTTCCTTACCAGGTCTCCCACTTCCCCAACCCCAATATACTTCCCAGACCACAGTCTTAGAAAAGAAGTTGAAGGTGTGGTATACAAATGCAGATGGAATAACAAACAAGTATGAGGAGTGGCACGAAAGAATCAAAGAGACATCCCCAGACATAATAGCCTCACAGAAAAAAAAACTCACCAGAATAATAACAGATTCAATCTTTTCCCTCCGGATATCAAATCTTCAGGAAAGACAGAGGGAGGAGAGGGGAGGGGGAGTTGCACTGCTCATTAAAAACCATTGGGGTTTTGAGAAAATGGAAGGAATGGATGGCATGGGCGAAAGGGACTACTTAGTAGGAACAATCCAGTCTGAGGGACATAAGGTGATAATTGCAGTAATGTACAACCCACCACAGAACTGCAAAGGGGGCCAAGAGAAGAATACGATGAGAGCAACAAAGCAATGATCAACACACTAGCCGAGGTGGCCAGGAGAGCACACATGGGGGGAGCAAAATTACTAGTTATGGGTGATTTCAATCACAAGAGGATTGACTGGGGAAAAACCTGGGGCCCCATGGGGGTCCCGAAACATGGAGAGCCAAGTGATGGATGTGGTACTGGAGAACCTCATGCATCAACATGTTAGAGACACTACCAAGAGAGAGGAAGGATGAACCAGCAAGGTTGGACCTTGTATTCACCATGAGTAGTTCGGACATCGAGGGGATCATGTATGAAAGGGCCCCCGGAGCTAGTGATCAAAGTGGTTCTGTGCTTCGACTACATAGTTGAGCTCCAAGTGGAGAGAGTAGCAGGAATAGGCTGGGAAAAACCAAACTACAAAAGGGGGAACACTCAGGCATGAGGAACTTCCTTCAAGATTTCAATGGGAGAGGGAACTGACAGGAAACCAGTACAAAAATGATGGACTAATGTAGCACAAAATGCAAGGAGGCAGAGGAAGGTTTGTTCCCAAGGAAACAGAAATAATGGGGAAAAACAGAAAAGAGTCCTTGGTTCACCCAAAGGTGTAGGGAGGCAAAAACTAGGTGTACTAAGAATGGAAAAGGTACAGAAGACAGAGAACTCAGGAAAATAAGAAATCAGCCGAAGAGCCAAACGAATATGCAGGATAAGAAGGGGGGCTCAGAGACAATATGAAAATGACATAAACATCAAAAGTAAAGACTGACCCGAAGCTGTTGTACAGCCACATCAGGAGGAAAAAAAACAGTCAAGGACCAAAGGGAAATCAGACTGGGGGAAGGGTGATGGGGAATTCCAAGAAAAGACCGAGAGGTATTTCAGGAGCTCAACACAAGATTTAAAGAGGGATTTACAGTGGAAACCAGTAGGACACCAAGAAATCAGAACAGGGGGGGGACACCAGCAAATGCTGGATGAGGTACATATAACCAAGGGGGAGGTGAAGAAGCTGCTATGCGAACTTGACACCTCAAAGGCGGTGGGACCAGACAACATCTCTCCATGGGTCCCCTTTAAAAGAGGAGCAGAGATATTGCGTGAGCCATTAAACAAAGATCTTCAACACATCATTTGAAACTGGGCAACTCCCTGAGGGATGGAAAATGGCAAATGTAGTCCCATTTTTAAAAAGGGAGACAGACATGAGGCACTAAACTACAGACCTGTATCACTAACGTGTATAGTAAGCAAGGTCATGGAGAAGATCATCAGGAGGAGAGTGGTGGGGCACCCGGAAAGAAACAAGTGTATAATTGACAACCCAGACGGTTTCAGGGAAGGAAAATCCTGTGTCCCCAAACCTACTAGAGTTTTTTGACAAGGTGACAGAAGTAAGACAAGAGAGAGAGGGGTGGATCGACTGCGTATTTTTGGACTGCAAGAAGGCTTTCGACACAGTTCCTCACAAGAGGTTACTGCAAAAGCAGAGGGCCAGGGACACATAACAGGAAAGGCACTGCACGGATCAGAGAATATCTGACAGGAGGCAACAACGAGTCATGGTACCGCGAGGTGTCAGAGTGGGCGCCTGTGACAAGCGGGGTTCCACAGGGGTCAGGCCAAAGGACCTGTGCTTTCTTGGTATACGTGAACGACATAAGGAAGGGATAGACTCAGAAGTCCTTGTTTTGCAGACGATGTGAAGTTTAAAGAGAAGAACGAATCGGACGAGGATCAGGCAGGACTACAAAGAGATCTGGACAGGCTACAAGCCTGGTCCAGCAACTGGCTCCTTGATTTTAACCCTGCCCAAAAGCAAAGTCATGAAGATTGGGGAAGGGCAAAGAAGACCGCAGACACAATATAGTTTAGATGGCCAAAGACTGCAAACCTCACTCAAGGAAAAAGATCTGGGGGTGAGTAAACACCGAGCATATCTCCTGAGGCGCACATCAATCAGATAACTGCTGCAGCATACGGGCGCCTGGCAAACCTACGGATAGCGTTCCGATACCTCAGTAAGGATTCGTTTAAGACTCTGTACACCATCTACGTCAGGGCCCATACTGGAGTATTTCAGCACCAGTTGGAAAACCACACCTAGTCAAGCACGTCAAGAAATTAGAGAAAGTGCAAAGGGTTTTCAACAAGACTAGTCCCAGAGCTACGGGGATTGTCCTATGAAGAAAGGTTGAGGGAAATCGGCCTGACGACACTGGAGGCCAGGAGGGTCAGGGAGACATGATAACGACATAATAAAATACTGCGCGGATAGACGAGGTGGACAAAGACGGGATGTTCCAAGATGGACACAGACACAAGAGGTCACAATTGGAAGTTGAAGACTCAGATGAATCAAAGGGATGTAGGAAGTATTTCTTCAGTCATAGAGTATCAGGCCAAGGAATAGCCTAGAAAGTGATGTGGTGGAGGCAGGAACCATACATAGTTTTAAGGCGAGGTATGATTGAGCTCATGGGGCAGGGATAGAGAGGACCTAGTAGCAATCAGCGAAGAGGCGGGGCCAGGAGCTGTGACTCGACCCCCTGCAACCACAAATAGGTGAGTACAAAATAGGTGAGCAAAACACACCCCCACACCACGCACACACACACACACACACACACACACCAAAACACACACCACACACCACACACAAAACACACACACACACACACACAAAAGTATGCAGCACCAGTCTGGAACCCACACCTGGTCCAAACACGTCAAGAAGTTAGAGAAATTAGAAAGGTTTGCAACAAGGCTAGTTCCAGACTCAAGGGGAATGTCGTACGAAAGAAAGGTTGAGGGAAATCGGACTGACGAACACTGGAGGACAGAAGGGTCAGGGGGGATATGATAACGACATACAAGATACTGCGGGGAATAGACAAGGTGGACAGAGACAGGATTTCCAGAGAGGGACACAGAAACAAGGGGTCACAATTGGAAAATGAAGACCGATGAGTCACAGGATGTTAGGAATTATTTTTCGTCATAGAGTCTCGGGAATGGAATGTCTAACAAGGGATAAT
>NC_069441.1:15260087-15265087 GCF_026875155.1 Cherax quadricarinatus
CTCCACACCCCTCTTACCCTCCACACCCCTCTTACCCTCCACACCCCTCTTACCCTCCACACCCCTCTTAACCTCCACACCCCTCCCTTACCCTCCTCACCCCTGCCCTTCCCTCCACAACCCTCCCTTACCCTCCCCACCCCTCTTACCCTCCACACCCCTCTTACCCTCCACACCCCTCTTACCCTCCACACCCCTCCCTTACCCTCCACACCTCTCCCTTACCCTCCACACCCCTCTTACCCTCCACACCCCTCTTACCCTCCCCCACCCTCTTACCCTCCACACCCCTCTTACCCTCCACACCCCTCTTACCCTCCACACCCCTCCCTTACCCTCCACACGCCTCCCTTACCCTCCACACCCCTCTTACCCTCCACACCCCTCTTACCCTCCACACCCTTCTTACCCTCCACACCCCTCTTAACCCTCCACACCCCTCTTACCCTCCACACCCTTCCCTTACCCTCCACACCCCCCCTTACCCTACATACCCCTCCCTTACCCTCCACACCCCTCCCTTACCCTCCGCACCCCTTCCTTACCCTCCACACCCCTCCCTTTCCCCCACCACACCCCTCTTACCCTCCACACCCCTCTTACCCTCCACACCCCTCTTACCCTCCACACCCCTCTACCCTCCACACCCCTCTTAACCTCCACACCCCTCCCTTTCCCTCCACACCCCTCCCTTACCCTCCACAACCCTCCCTTACCCTCCACAACCCCTCTTACCTCCACACCCCTCTTACCCTCCACACCCCTCTTACCCTCCACACCCCTCCCTTACCCTCCAAAACCCCTCCCTTACCCTCCACACCCCTCTTACCCCTCCACACCCCTCTTACCCTCCACACTCCTCTTACCCTCCACACCCCTCTTACCCTCCACACCCCTCCCTTACCTTCCACACCCCTCCCTTACCCTCCGCACCCCTCTTACCCTCCACACCCCTCTTACCCTCCACACCCCTCTTACCCTCCACATCCCTCTTACCCTCCACACCTCTCTTACCCTCCACACCCTCCCTTACCCTCCACACCCCTCTTACCCTCCACACCCCTCCCTTACCCTCCACACCCCTCCCTTACCCTCCACAACACCTTCCTTACCCTCCACACCGCTCCCTTACCCACCACACCCCCTCTTACCCTCCACACCCCTCTTACCCTTCACACCCCTCTTACCCTCCACTCCCCCCCCTTTTACCCTCCACACCCCTCTTACCCTCCATACCCCTCTTACCCTCCACACCCCTCTTACCCTCCACACCCCTCTTAACCTCCACACCCCTCCCTTACCCTCCACACCCCTCCCTTACCCTCCACAACTCTCCTTACCCTCCACACCCCTCTTACCCTCCACACCCCTTTTAAACCCCTCCACACCCCTCTTACCCTCCACAACCCCTCCCTTACCCTCCACACCCCTCCCTTACCCTCCACACCCCTCTTACCCTCCACACCCCTCTTTACCCTCCACACCCCTCTTACCCTCCACAACCCTCTTAAACCCCGACACCCCTCTTACCCTCCACACCCCTCCCTTACCCTCCACAACCCCTCCCTTACCCTCCAACCCCCCTCTTACCCTCCACACCCCTCTTACCCTCCACACCCCTCTTACCCTCCACACCCTTCTTACCCTCAACACCCCTCTTACCCTCCACACCCTTCCCTTACCGTCCACACCCCTCTTACCCTCCCACCCCCTCCCTTACCCTCCACACCCGTCCCTTACCCTCCACACCGCTTCCTTACCCTCCACACCCCTCCCTTACCCACCACACCCCTCTTACCCTCCACACCCCTCTTACCCTCCACACCCCTCTTAACCCTCCACCCCCCTCTTACCCTCCACAACCCCTCTTAACCTCCACACCCCTCCCTTACCCTCCACACCCCTCCCTTACCCTCCACAACCCTCCCTTACCCTCCACACCCCTCTTACCCTCCGCACCCCTCTTACCCTCCACACCCCTCTTACCCTCCACACCCCTCCCTTACCCTCCACACCCCCCCTTACCCTCCACACCCTCTTACCCTCCACACCCCCTCTTACCCTCCACACCCCTTTTTTACCCTCCACACCCCTATTCCCTCCACACCCCTCTTACCCTCCACACCCCTCCCTTACCCTCCACACCCCTCCCTTACCCTCCACATCCCTCTTACCTTCCACACCCCTCTTACCCTCCACACCCCTCTTAACCTCCACACCCCTCCCTTACCCTCCACACCCCTCCCTTACCCTCCACAACCCTCCCTTACCCTCCACACCCTCTTACCCTCCGCACCCCTCTTACCCTCCACACCCCTCTTACCCTCCACACCCTTCCCTACCCTCCACACCCCTTACCCTCCACACCCCCCCCTTTAAACCCTCCACACTCCTCCCTTAAACCCTCCACACCCCTTCCTTACCCTCCACACCCCTCCCTTACCCACCACACCCCTCTTACCCTCCACACCCCTCTTACCCTCCACACCCCTCTTACCCTCCACACCCCTCCCTTACCCTCCACACCCCCTTACCCTCCACACAGCTCTTACCCTCCACACCCTCTTACCCTCCACAACCCCTCCCTTACCCTCCACACCCCTCTTACCCTCCACACCCCTCTTAACCCTCCACACCCCCTCTTTCCCTCCACACCCCTCTTACCCTCCACACCTCTCTTACCCTCCACACCCCTCTTACCCTCCACTCCCCTCTTACCCTCCACACCCCTCTTACCCTCCACACCCCTCTTACCCTCCACACCTCTCTTACCCTCCACACCCCTCTTACCCTCCACACCCCCTTACCCTCCACACCCTCTTACCGTCCACACCCCACTTACCCTCCACACCCCTCTTACCCTCCACACCCCTCTTACCCTCCACACCCCTCTTACCATCGACACCCCTCTTAACCTCCACACCCTCTTACCCTCCACACCCCGTCTTACCCTCCACACCCCTCTTACCCTCCACACCCCTTCCTCACACCCCAAACCCCCTCTTACCCTCCACACACCCCTTTTACCCTCCACACCCCTCTTACCCTCCACACCCCTCTTACCCTCCACACCCTCTTACCCTCCCACCCCTCTTACCCTCCACAACCCCTCATACCCTCCACACCCCTCCCTTACCCTCCACACCCGTCCCTTATCCTCCACACCCCTCCCTTACCCTCCACACCCCTCCCTTACCCTTCACATCCTCCCTTACCCTCTACAACCCCTCCCTTACCCTCCACACCCCTCCCTTACCCTCCACACCCCTCCTTACTCTCCACACCCTTCCCTTATCCTCCACACCCCTCTTACCCTCCACACCCCTCTTACCCTCCACACCCCTCTTACCCTCCACACCCATCCCTTACCCTCCACACCCGTCCCTTACCCTCCACACCCCTCCCTTACCCTCCACACCCCTCCCTAACCCTTCACATTCCTCCCTTACCCTCTACAAACCCCTCCCTTACCCTCCACACCCCTCCCTTACCCTCCACACCTCTCCCTTACCCTCCACACCCCTCCCTTACCCTCCACACCCCTCTTTTAACCCTCCACACCCCTCTTACTTTCCCACCCCTCTTACCCTCCTCACCCCTCTTACCCTCCACACCCCTCTTAACCTCCACACCCCTCTTACCCTCCACACCCCTCTTACCCTCCACTCCCCTCTTAACCTCCACACCCCTCTTACCCTCCACACCCCTCTTACCCTCCACACCCGTTCCTTACCCTCCACACCCCTCTTACCCTCCACACCCCTTCCTCACACTCCACACCCCTCTTACCCTCCACACCCCTCTTACCCTCCACCCCCCCTCCGTTACCCTCCACACCCTTCTTACCCTCCACACCCTCTTACCCTCCACACCCCTCTTACCCTCCACACCCCTCTTACCCTCCACACTCCTCCCTTACCCTCCACACCCGTCCCTTACCCTCCACACCCCTCTCTTACCCTCCACACCCTTCCCTTACCCTTCACATCCTCCTTACCCTCTACACCCCTCCCTTACCCTCCACACCCCTCCCTTACCCTCCACACCCCTCCCTTACCCTCCACACCCCTCCCTTACCCTCCACACCCCTCTTACCCTCCACACCCCTCTTACCCTCCACACCCCTCCCTCACACTCCACACCCCTCCCTCACACTCCGCACCCCTCCATCACACTCCACACCCCTCCCTCACACTCCACACCCCTCCCTCACACTCCACACCCCTCCCATACCCTCCACATCCCTCCTAACCCTCCTGCTCCCTTACTCTACTTCTTGGCTCTTCGACTTATTCAGCTCTTTGCTCTAGGGTACAACTTCTGCTTGATACACATCCAACAAAATCACAGTCTTGCACGTCATACAAGCCAGATGGAAGCACGATGAGCAGAGCCATCTAGTGATGAGTTAACCATCCTAGAATCGGCCTGGTTAACTATTTGCCGAGGCAGTCTGATGTTTCAGAGGAAGGGTGGGCACCCTGGTAAAGTTTGTTTCTAGAAACTCTCAAGATAATTTGACCCTACCGAGCCTACGGTAAGTGCACATCACACTACAAATAAGCTTCTGTGTTTTAGTGTGTTGTCATTGCTGTAACTGAGATTGCTCTCGTGTTCACTTTTCTCTAAAATTAATGTTCATTGCAATGTGTCAGCTGAAGTTTTGTACATAAGTGTACATAGTGTGAAGACTTTCTCTGCTGGGAATGTAAGTTATACTTTTAAACTATAATTGGATATAATTATATTTGATCCGATGAAGGGGAGGGGTAGCTCCACTTTCTTGGATCGAGGTGCCTCTCACTTCCACCTGAAGGATGAAGTTCAAAAATCCTTTTGAGAAGTGCCATCATAGGTGTGGGGTGCCAACTTTGACTCTGATTATGGAAGAAGATATCAGGAACTTTAAATTGAATTCCTTGAGCTCCGTAGAGAGACTCTGACGCCGCCTGTGTGTTACTGGGGAGGATAATGTGGGGTGCAGGGGAGGGCACGAGAGA
>NC_069441.1:15272587-15275087 GCF_026875155.1 Cherax quadricarinatus
CTTGAACGATTCCTTATTAAGGTATCGGAACGCTATTCTCAGGTTTGCCAGGCGCCCGTATGCTGCAGCGGTTATTTGGTTGATGTGTGCCTCCGGTGATGTGCTCGGTGTTATGGTCACCCCAAGGTCTTTCTCCCTGAGTGAGGTCTGTAGTCTTTGTCCACCTAGCCTATACTCTGTCTGCGGTCTTCTTTTGCCCCTCCCCAATCTTCATGACTTTGCATTTGGCTGGATTGAATTCGAGAAGCCAGTTGCTGGACCACATGTCCAGCCTGTCCAGGTCTCTTTGCAGTCCTGCCTCATCCTCGTCCGATTTAATTCTTCTCATCAACTTCACGTCATCTGCGAACAGGGACACTTCAGAGTCTATTCCTTCCATCATGTCGTTCACATATATCAAAAATAGCACTGGTCCTAGAACTGACCCCTGTGGGACCCCGCTCGTAACAGGCGCCCACTGTGATACCTCTTCACGTACCATGACTCGTTGCTGCCTCCCTGTCAGGTATTCCCTTATCCATTGCAGTGCCCTCCCTTTTAGGTGCGCCTGATCCTCCAGCTTCTGCACTAATCTCTTGTGGGGAACTGTGTCAAAGGCCTTCCTGCAGTCTAGGAAAACGCAATCTACCCACCCCTCTCTCTCGTGTCTTACTTCTGTTACCTTGTCATAAAACTCCAGGAGGTTTGTGATACAAGATTTGCCTTCCATGAACCCATGCTGGTTTTCATTTATAATCTTGTTTCCTTTCCAGGTGTTCGACCACTCTGCTCCTGATAATCTTCTCCATGACTTTGCACACAATACATGTCAGAGACACAGGTCTGTAGTTTAGTGCCTCGTTTCTGTTTCCTTTCTTAAATATGGGGACTACATTAGCTGTCTTCCATTTCTCAGGTAGTTGCCAGTTTCAAGGGATGTTGAAGATTTTGGTTAGAGGCACGCACAGCATCTCTGCTCCTTCTCTAAGGACCCATGGGGAGATGTTGTCCGGTCCCATCGCCTTTGAGGTGTCAAGGTCACTTAAGAGCTTCTTCACCTCCTCCTCAGTTGTTCGTATGTCATCCAACATTTGTTGGTATATTCCCTCTTGATGTTCCCTTCTGTGCTGTCTTCCCACAGCCCTTCCTGTCTCTACTGTAAAAACTTCCTTAAATCTCCTGTTCAGCTCCTCACATACCTCCTGATCATTTCTTGTGAGTTCTCCACCTTCTGTCCTTAATCTGATCACCTGGTCTTTGACTGTTGTCTTCCTCCTGATGTGGCTATACAACAGTTTTGGGTCAGTCTTGATTCTCGATGCTATGTCATTTTCATACTGTCGCTGGGCCTCCCTCCTTACCTGTGCGTACTCATTCCTGCTCTGCGACTGATCTCCCTATTTTCGTGTGTGTTCTCTGCCTTCTGTACTTTTTCCATTCTCTATTGCATTTTGTTTTTGCCTCCTTACACCGTCGGGTAAACCAGGGGCTCGTTCTGGTCTTCCCGTTGTTACTGTTGCCCTTGGGAATAAACCTTTCCACTGCCTCCTTGCATTTTGTTGTTACATATTCCATCATTTCATTTACTGGCTTTCCTGCCAGTTCACTGTCCCACTGGACCTCCCGCAGGAAGTTCTTCAACCCTATGTAGTCCCCTCTTTTATAGTCAGGCTTTTCCCATTCAACTCCTGTTATTCTCTCCACTTGCAGTTCTACTATGTATTCAAAGCACAGAACCACGTGGTCGCTAGCTCCTAGGGGACTCTCATACTTGATGTCCTCAATATCTGAGCTGCCCAGGGTGAACAAAAGGTCCAATCTTGCTGGTTCATCCTCCCCTCTCACTCTGGTAGTGTCCTTAACATGTTGGTGCATGAGGTTTTCCAGCGCCACGTCCAACATCCTGGCTCTCCATGTTTCGGGACCCCCATGTGGCTCCAGGTTTTCCCAGTCATTCTCCCTGTGGTTGAAATCCCCCATAACCAGCAACTTTGCTCTACTGGAGTGAGCTCTTCTTGCCACCTCAGCAAGTGTGTCCACCATTGCTCTGTTGCTCTCTTCATATTCCTCTCTTGGCCTCCTGCAGTTCTGTGGTGGATTATACATCAACTGCAATGACCACTTTGTGTTCCCCAGACTGAAGTGTACCTGCTATGTAGTCTCTTTCTCCCGTCTCATCTATTCCTTCCATTTTCTCGAATTTCCATCTGTTTTTTACGAGCAGAGCAACCCCACCTCCCCCCCTGCCCCTTCTATCTTTCCTCATGATCTGGTATCCTGGTGGGAAGATTGCATCTGTTATTGTCTCCATGAGTTTTGTTTCTGTAACTGCTGTGATGTCTGGGGACTCTCATTGATTCTTTCTTGCCATTCCTCATGTTTATTCGTTAATCCATCTGCATTTGTGTACCAAACCTTCAACTTCTGTTCTAATACTGTAACTGTGGTGCGGGGGGTGGAAACAGAGGGATCGGTGTGTGATGGTTGGTTTGGGTTGTTCAGTTGCCTTGGGGGTGTCGTG
>NC_069441.1:15277587-15297321 GCF_026875155.1 Cherax quadricarinatus
GAAATGGTTTACCAGCTAAGGTTAAAGATTAAATATAAAGGGTACTTAGCTGATAAAACAGCTATCGTCCACACAGCCGCCCCTGCAGACGAGGTCTTGAGAAGCTATCATATCCACTTCACAACGCGCTGTAATAGAGTATATTATGTTAACAATAATTTACCCCTAGGGGGTGTTATGTCAGCATATCTCATTCACTGGTTGCTGACGAACTCACTTGTGTGGACTGAAAAGTCCGCACATCACTGCCAACTAGTGATTAGTTGATTACAAGCTCCTTGCAATACAAGAACTGCACAGTCCCCAGTACTACAAGAAATCTACAACCCACCTTGCTCTTGTAGCGTGAACTATGGTGTTCTTTACACCCTCAACAGGTATCGGTGACTTGATAGAATCTGAAGTGTCCTTGGATGTCCACGTCTTCCATAGTCTAGGAATACGCACACTGGCACACTATGTTCCACAAGATTTGTCTTTATTGTTCACAATCTTATCACTAAAGAAGCTGATCACACTTCTCTGTAAGTGTTTATCATGTTTTGTGAGATACTTTGTTGACACTAATGCACATATCAGTGTTCTTTGTTGGTTATCCTGGCGTCAGTGTGACTCCCAGTAGGGTGAAAAGTAATCTGACCTCACAGCCTCCTATGCTGCTGCAATGCCCCTAGAACATAAAGGAAAAGCTGACCTAGTAGTTTTTGCTTCCTTGCCAAACTTCCTCCATGAAGCAAAGCAGAATGCTTGAATCTTGCTGTCTTAAGCATAGACAACAATGTACACTATCTTCACCATGGTAATAAAGTGGGAGCAGGATTTTTCCTTAATTGTCCTGCTAAGGTAAGAGATGGACTGTCTTTTATTAAACTACACATTGCAACACTGGACTATTGCAAGGAGCGTCGGTCACTTGACCACGTCACATACTCGTACTGCATCTGGGATCAATTACTTGCTGTAGCAGTAAACAAGATGTTTGCCCCTTCTGAGAGGACTGGGCCCCTCAGGGCTGAAAGGGGCTGATACCCCTCTCCTGGAGAAAATTTCTCCACATCATCAGTCACATTAGTGGGCACCACCAGTCACAATAGTGGACACCACCAGTCATACTAGTGAACACCACCAATCATAATAGTGGACACCACCAGTCACACTAGTGGACACCACCAGTCATACTAGTGAACACAACCAATCATACTAGTGGACACCACCAGTCACAGTAGTGGACACCACCAGTCATACTAGTGAACACAACCAATCATACTAGTGGACACCACCAGTCACAGTAGTGGACACCACCAGTCATACTAGTGAACACCAACAATCATACTAGTGGATACCACCACAGTAGTGGACACCAACAGTTATACAAGTGAACACCACCAATCATACTAGTGAACACCACCAGTCATAGTAGTGGACACCACCAGTCATAATAGTCAACATCACCAATCATACTAGTGGACACCACCAGTCACACTAGAGGACACCACCAGTCACACTAGTGGACACCACCAGTCATACTAGTGGACAGCGCCAATCATATTAGTAGACACCACCAGTCACACCAGTGGACACCACCAGTCATACTAGTGAACATCACCAATCATACTAGTGGACACCACCAGTCACACTAGTGGACACCACCAGCCATACTAGTGAACAGCAAAAATCATACTAGTGTACACCACCAATCATACTAGTGGACACAACCAGTCACACTAGTGGACACCTCCAGTCACACTAGTGGACACCACCAGTCACACTAGTGGACACCACCAGTCATACTAGTGGATACCACCAGTCACACTAGTGGACACCACCAATCGTACTAGTGGACACCACCATTCACACTAGTGGACACCACCAGTCATACTACTGAACACCACCAATCATACTAGTGGACACCACCGGTCACACTAATGGACATCACAAGTCATACTAGTGGACATAACAAGTCATACTAGTGGACATCACAAGTCACATTAGTGGACATCACAAGTCATACTAGTGGACATTACAAGCCATACCAGTGGACATCACAAGTCACACTCGTGGACACCACAAGTCACACTAGTGGACATCACAAGTCATACTAGTGGACATCACAAGTCACACTAGTGGACATCACAAGTCACACTAGTGGACACCACAAGTCATACTAGTTGACATCACAAGTCCCACTAGTGGACATCACAAGTCACATTAGTGGACATCACAAGTCATACTAGTGGACATTACAAGCCATACCAGTGGACATCACAAGTCACACTCGTGGACACCACAAGTCACACTAGTGGACATCACAAGTCATACTAGTGGACATCACAAGTCACACTAGTGGACATCACAAGTCACACTAGTGGACACCACAAGTCGTACTAGTTGACATCACAAGTCCCACTAGTGGACATCACAAGTCACACTAGTGGACATCACAAGTCACAGTAGTGGACATCACAAGTCATACTAGTGGACATTACAAGTCACACCAGCGCATATCACAAGTCACACTAGTGGACACCACAAGTCACTCTAGTGGACACCACAAGTCACACTAGTGGACATCACAAGTCATACTAGTGGACATCACAAGTCCCACTAGTGGACATCACAAGTCACACTAGTGAACACCACAAGTTATACTAGTGGACATTACAAGTCACACCAGTGGACATCACAAGTCATACTAGTGGACATCACAAGTCCTACTAGTGGATATCACAAGTCACACTAGTGGACACCACAAGTCATACTAGTGGACATCACAAGTCATGCTAGTGGACATCACAAGTCATACTAGTGAACACAACAAGTCATACTAGTGGATATCACAAGTCACACTAGTGGACACCACAAGTCATACTAGTGGACATCACAAGTCATGCTAGTGGACATCACAAGTCATACTAGTGGACACAACAAGTCATACTAGTGGATATCATAAGTCACACTAGTGGTCATCACAAGTCACACTAGTGGACACCACAAGTCATACTAGTGGACATCACAAGTCATGCTAGTGGACATTACAAGTCACACCAGTGGACATCACAAGTCATGCTAGTGGACATTACAAGTCACACCAGTGGACATCACAAGTCATGCTAGTGGACCTCACGAGTCATACTAGTGGATATCATAAGTCACACCAGTGGTCATCACAAGTCACACTAGTAGACATCACATAGAAATCACATAACACACCAGTGACCATTACATAACAATCACACTAGTTCCTATCACATAACACTCACACTAGTGGCCATCACATAACAATCACACTATTGGCTATCACATAACATTCACACTAGTGGCCATCACATAATAACACTAGTGACTGTCACATAACACTCACACTAGAGGCCATCACATAACAATTACACTAGTGGCCATCACATAACAATCACTCTAGTGGTCATCACATAACAATCACACTAGTGGTCATCACATAATAATCACACTAGTGACCATCACATAACAATCACACTAGTGGCCATCATATAACAAACACACTAGTGACTATCACATAACAATCACAATAGTACCCATCACATAACAATCACTTTAGTGACCATCACATAACACTCACACTAGTGACCATCACATAACAATCACACTAGTGGGTATCACATAACAATCACACTAGTGACCATCACATAACAATCACACTAGTGGCCATCACATAACAATCACACTAGTGACCATCATATAACAATCACACTAGTGACCATCACATAACACTCACACTAGTGACCATCACATAACAATCACACTAGTGGGTATCACATAACAATCACACTAGTGACCATCACATAACAATCACACTAGTGGGTATCACATAACAATCACACTAGTGACCATCACATAACAATCACACTAGTGGCCATCACATAACAATCACACTAGTGACCATCATATAACAATTACACTAATGGCCATCAAATAACAATTACATTAGTGGCAATTACATAACAATCACACCAGTGACCATCACATAACAATCACACTAGTGACCATCACATAACAATCACACTAGTGACCATCACAACAATCACACTAGTGACCATCACAACAATCACACTAGTGACCATCACATAACAATCACACTAGTGACCATCACAACAATCACACTAGTGACCATCACAACAATCACACTAGTGACCATCACAACAATCACAATAGTCACCATCACAACAATCACACTAGTGACCATCACAACAATCACACTAGTGACCATCACATAACAATCACACTAGTGACCATCACATAACAATCACACTAGTGACCATCATATAACAATTACACTAATGGCCATCAAATAACAATTACATTAGTGGCAATTACATAACAATCACACCAGTGACCATCACAACAATCACACTAGTGACCATTACATAACAATCACACTAGTGACCATCACATAACAATCACACTAGTGACCATCACAACAATCACACTAGTGACCATCACAACAATCACACTAGTGACCATCACAACAATCACACTAGTGACCATCACAACAATCACACTAGTGACCATCACAACAATCACACTAGTGACCATCACAACAATCACACTAGTGACCATCACATAACAATCACACTAGTGACCATCACAACAATCACACTAGTGACCATCACATAACAATCACACTAGTGACCATCACATAACAATCACACTAGTGGACATCACATAAAAAGAACAGAAGCAAAATCGATAAAAACCAAGAAAAAGATTGATACATTAATTTTTAAAAGCAGAGTATATTCACACAAGACGTAGAGTATATTCACACAAGACGTAGAGTATATTCACAGAAGACGCAGAGTATATTCACACAAGACGTAGAGTATATTCACAGAAGACGTAGAGTATATTCACAGAAGACGCAGAGTATATTCACACAAGACGTTAGAGTATATTCACAGAAGACGCAGAGTATATTCACACAAGACGTAGAGTATATTCACAGAAGACGTAGAGTATATTCACAGAAGACGCAGAGTATATTCACACAAGACGTAGAGTATATTCACTGAAGACGCAGAGTATATTCACACAAGACGTAGAGTATATTCACAGAAGACGCAGAGTATATTCACACAAGACGTAGAGTATATTCACAGAAGACGCAGAGTATATTCACACAAGACGTAGAGTATATTCACAGAAGACGCAGAGTATATTCACACAAGACGTAGAGTATATTCACAGAAGACGCAGAGTATATTCACACAAGACGTAGAGTATATTCACAGAAGACGCAGAGTATATTCACACAAGACGTAGAGTATATTCACAGAAGACGCAGAGTATATTCACACAAGACGTAGAGTATATTCACAGAAGACGCAGAGTATATTCACACAAGACGTAGAGTATATTCACAGAAGACGCATAGTATATTTCACACAAGACGTAGAGTATATTTCACAGAAGACGCAGAGTATATTCACAGAAGACGTAGAGTATATTCACAGAAGACGCAGAGTATATTCACAGAAGACGTAGAGTATATTCACAGAAGACGTAGAGTATATTCACAGAAGACGCAGAGTATATTCACACAAGACGTAGAGTATATTCACAGAAGACGCAGAGTATATTCACAGAAGACGCAGAGTATATTCACAGAAGACGTAGAGTATATTCACAGAAGACGTAGAGTATATTCACAGAAGACGCAGAGTATATTCACAGAAGACGCAGAGTATATTCACAGAAGACGAAGAGTATATTCACAGAAGACGCAGAGTATATTCACAGAAGACGCAGAGTATATTCACAGAAGACGCAGAGTATATTCACACAAGACGTAGAGTATATTCACAGAAGACGTAGAGTATATTCACAGAAGACGCAGAGTATATTCACACAAGACGTAGAGTATATTCACAGAAGACGCAGAGTATATTCACAGAAGACGCAGAGTATATTCACAGAAGAGTAGAGTATATTCACAGAAAACGTAGAGTATATTCACAGAAGACGCAGAGTATATTCACAGAAGACGCAGAGTATATTCACAGAAGACGCAGAGTATATTCACAGAAGACGCAGAGTATATTCACAGAAGACGCAGAGTATATTCACAGAAGACGCAGAGTGAATTCACAGAAGACGCAGAGTATATTCAGAGAAGACGTAGAGTATATTCTCAGAAGACACAGAGTGTATTCCCAGAAGACGCAGAGTGTATTCACAGAAGACGCAGAGTGTATTCACAGAAGACGCAGAGTGTATTCCCAGAAGACGCAGAGTTTATTCACAGAAGACGCAGAGTGTATTCACAGAAGACGCAGAGTGTATTCACAGAAGACGCAGAGTGTATTCGCAGAAGATGCAGAGTGTATTCACAGAAGACGCAGAGTGTATTCACAGAAGACGCAGAGTGTATTCACAGAAGACGTAGAGTATATTCACAGAAGACGCAGAGTATATTCACAGAAGACGCAGAGTATATTCACAGAAGACGCAGAGTATATTCACAGAAGACGCAGAGTATATTCACAGAAGACGCAGAGTATATTCACAGAAGACGCAGAGTATATTCACAGAAGACGTAGAGTATATTCACAGAAGACGTAGAGTATATTCACAGAAGACGCAGAGTATATTCACACAAGACGTAGAGTATATTCACAGAAGACGCAGAGTATATTCACAGAAGACGCAGAGTATATTCACAGAAGACGTAGAGTATATTCACAGAAAACGTAGAGTATATTCACAGAAGACGCAGAGTATATTCACAGAAGACGCAGAGTATATTCACAGAAGACGCAGAGTATATTCACAGAAGACGCAGAGTATATTCACAGAAGACGCAGAGTATATTCACAGAAGACGCAGAGTGAATTCACAGAAGACGCAGAGTATATTCAGAGAAGACGTAGAGTATATTCTCAGAAGACACAGAGTGTATTCCCAGAAGACGCAGAGTGTATTCACAGAAGACGCAGAGTGTATTCACAGAAGACGCAGAGTGTATTCCCAGAAGACGCAGAGTTTATTCACAGAAGACGCAGAGTGTATTCACAGAAGACGCAGAGTGTATTCACAGAAGACGCAGAGTGTATTCGCAGAAGATGCAGAGTGTATTCACAGAAGACGCAGAGTGTATTCACAGAAGACGCAGAGTGTATTCACAGAAGACGCAGAGTATATTCCCAGAAGACGCAGAGTATATTCACAAAAGACGCAGAGTGTATTCACAGAAGACGCAGAGTGTATTCACAGAAGACGCAGAGTGTATTCGCAGAAGATGAAGAGTGTATTCACAGAAGACGCAGAGTGTATTCACAGAAGACGCAGAGTGTATTCACAGAAGACGCAGAGTGTATTCACAGAAGACGCAGAGTATATTCAGAGAAGACGTAGAGTATATTCTCAGAAGACACAGAGTGTATTCCCAGAAGACGCAGAGTGTATTCACAGAAGACGCAGAGTGTATTCACAGAAGACGCAGAGTGTATTCCCAGAAGACGCAGAGTTTATTCACAGAAGACGCAGAGTGTATTCACAGAAGACGCAGAGTGTATTCACAGAAGACGCAGAGTGTATTCGCAGAAGATGCAGAGTGTATTCACAGAAGACGCAGAGTGTATTCACAGAAGACGCAGAGTGTATTCACAGAAGACGCAGAGTATATTCCCAGAAGACGCAGAGTATATTCACAAAAGACGCAGAGTGTATTCACAGAAGACGCAGAGTGTATTCGCAGAAGATGCAGAGTGTATTCACAGAAGACGCAGAGTGTATTCGCAGAAGATGCAGAGTGTATTCACAGAAGACGCAGAGTGTATTCACAGAAGACGCAGAGTGTATTCACAGAAGACGCAGAGTATATTCCCAGAAGACGCAGAGTGTATTCACAGAAGACGCAGAGTATATTCCCAGAACTCGCAGAGTGTATTCACAGAAGTCGCAGAGTATATTCACAGAAGACGCAGAGTATATTCCCAGAAGACGCAGAGTATATTCACAGAAGACGCAGAGTGTATTCACAGAAGACGCAGAGTGTATTCACAGAAGACGCAGAGTGTATTCACAGAAGACGCACTGTATATTCACAGACGACGCAGAGTGTATTCACAGTAGACGAAGAGTATATTCACAGAATACGCAGAGTATATTCATAGAAGACGCAGAGTATATTCACAGAAGACGCAGAGTGTATTCACAGAAGACGCAGAGTATATTCTTAGAAGACGCAGAGTATATTCACAGAAGACGCAGAGTGTATTCACAGAAGACGCACTGTATATTCACAGACGACGCAGTGTATTCACAGAAGACGCACTGTATATTCACAGACGACGCAGAGTGTATTCACAGAATACGCACAGTATATTTACAGAAGACGCAAAATATATTTACAGAAGACGCAGATTATATTCTCAGAAGACGTAGACTATATTCACAGAAAACAGACTATATTCACAGAAAACGCTGAGTATATTCACACAAGACACACTGTATATTCACAGAAGACTCAGAGTGTATTCACAGAAGACGCAGAGTGTATTCACAGAAGACGCAGAGTGTATTCACAGAAGACGCAGAGTGTATTCACAGAAGACGCAGAGTGTATTCACAGAAGACGCAGAGTGTATTCACAGAAGACGCAGAGTGTATTCACAGAAGACGCAGAGTGTATTCACAGAAGACGCAGAGTGTATTCACAGAAGACGCAGAGTGTATTCACAGAAGACGCAGAGTGTATTCACAGAAGACGCAGAGTGTATTCACAGAAGACGCAGAGTGTATTCACAGAAGACGCAGAGTGTATTCACAGAAGACTCAGAGTGTATTCACAGAAGACGCAGAGTGTATTCACAGAAGACGCAGAGTGTATTCACAGAAGACGCAGAGTGTATTCACAGAAGACTCAGAGTGTATTCACAGAAGACGCAGAGTGTATTCACAGAAGACGCAGAGTGTATTCACAGAAGACGCAGAGTGTATTCACAGAAGATGCAGAGTATATTCCCAGAAGACGCAGAGTGTATTCACAGAAGACGCAGAGTATATTCACAGAAGACGCAGAGTATATTCCCAGAAGACGCAGAGTGTATTCACAGAAGACGCAGAGTATATTCACAGAAGACGCACTGTATGTTCACAGAAGACGCAGAGTATATTCACAGAAGACGCGGAGTATATTCACAGAAGACGCAGAGTATATTCACAGAAGACGCAGAGTGTATTCACAGTAGACGCAGAGTATATTCACAGAAGATGCAGAGTATATTCACAGAAGACGCACTGTATATTCACAGAAGAGCAGAGTGTATTCACAGTAGACGCAGAGTATATTCACAGTAGACGAAGAGTATATTCACAGTAGACGAAGAGTATATTCACAGAATACGCACAGTATATTCACAGAAGATGCAAAATATATTTACAGAAGACTCAAAGTATATTCGCAGAAGAGCAGATTATATTCTCAGAAGACGTAGACTATATTCACAGAAAACAGAGACTATATTCACAGAAAACAGAGACTATATTCACAGAAAACGCAGAGTATATTCACAGAAGACTTAGAGTATATTCACAGAAGACTTAGAGTATATTCACAGAAGACTCAGAGTATATTCACAGAAGATGCAGAGTATATTCACAGAAGACTCAGTATATTCACAGAAGACTCAGAGTATATTCACAGAAGACGAAGAGCATATTCACAGAAGACGCAGAGTATATTCACAAAAGACACAGACTATATTCACAGATGATGCAGAGTATATTCACAGAAGACTCAGAGTATATTCACAGAGAACTCATAGCATATTCACAGAAGCCGCAGAGTATATTCACAGAAGGCGGGGTATATTCACAGAAGACGCAGAGTATAGTCACAGAAGACATAGTATATTCACAGAAGACGCAGAGTATATTCACAGAAGGCGCAGGGTGTACTCACAGAAGACTCAGAGTATATTCGCAGAAGACTGAGAGTATATTTACAGAAGACGCAGAGTATATTCACAGAAGACTCAGAGTATATTCAAAGAAGACGCAGAGTATATTCACAGAAGACTCAGTATATTCACAGAAGACTCAGAGTATATTCACAGAAGACGAAGAGCATATTCACAGAAGACGCAGAGTATATTCACAGAAGATGCAGGGTATACTCACAGAAGACTCAGAGTATATTCGCAGAAGACTAAGAGTATATTCACAGAAGACGCAGAGTATATTCACAGAAGACAAATATTTTTCTTTAAAGTGACCTTGAATTCTAAACAGCCAGTTCAACTATAGTTAATTGAAATAATGGAGATAGCAAGAAAATTATCTTGGAAATTAATATAAACAAAGCAAGAGCGAGAGATGAGGCACCTCCTTGAGTTTTAAAAGAAGGAGCATGAAAATTATCTTATTCCCTCTAGAAATTCTTCGGGACTTCATTATTAGACAACAAACTGTGGGAAAAAAAAGGAAAATGACAAATATCTATTTTAAAAAGTACATCACTTGGGTACTCTTGCTGAGGAAATGAGTCGCTAATCAGTAGTATTTCTAATGCAGTATATAGAATAAATATTGAATCCATTATAAATTCTCTGTAAACGAAAAAGCCACTGGTGGTCGAAATGTCTCATCAGTAAAGATTCCCATGTGTTACACATGTGTCTTATTCATCGACTTGTCAGTATTTTATACCATTGATGTACTAATGACCTTTTTAACTATTGGTCAGTCTCACTAGCAGGCGTCAGTTGAGCTGAGTTAATGTCACCATCAACAAGTATTTTTATGTTTCCATGAATTGGTTGTCTTCTCTGGATGTTGTCTCACCTCCTTCATACGCTAGAGTCGTCCTGACGTAGGACGCATGACGACCAGAGACAGACACAAAAAGAGCTTCGTGTCGGTGGAATGCGTGAGTTTGAGGGACTAATGCGGGAGAAATCCTGAACATCTCGCTGGGGGCTTCTCTGCCGTCCTGCCATTAACGTAAAAACTCTGGCATCAAGTAAAGCAGTGGGATTGTTTCAGCGCCCCAGGATTATGTAAAGCAGAAGGGGGTGCCTTCTCGCAGTGTCACTGCTCTTCGTTCTCTCCTTTTATCTCTCATACGGCACTCTGCCGGCTCTAGAACAGTGCCAAAGTCCCTATTACTTTTTGGGTTGGCGTGTATAGGGTCTGAGGAAGGGAAAGTGGAAGGTTAGAGAGAGGTAGAAATAGTAATGGGAGGGCACTGGAGGTCTTCAGACGATGGGAGGTGAAAGCTTCAGGGCGCCCTGGCCGGTGTCACGGTCGTCAGGCCCAGGAAATATTCCCAGTTACACGTCGAGCGGGAATGGGAACCTGGAATGGGCAACTCCTGGGGTCCCCTACCGTCCATCACCTCCCCTCCCATTCCCTTTCCAACTCACTATTATCCCCTTTTCGATCCTTTTTTTTTACCTCCCTTTTCTTGTCTGCCGGTTTCTGTCGGACCAAGCAAAAGCCTTTCTCTTCTGTTTCATCTCTACCCACATTATTTCTCTCCTTCAATACTGTCCTCTTACCCTCACTGACCTTCCCAATATTTGTCCTTGGCCTTCTTCCTTCCCTCTTCATAGTCTTTCTTATTTTCTCTCTCTGGTTGTTCTTTTTCGTGTTTAAATTACCATCTCTCTCTCTCTCTCTCTCTCCTCTCTCTCTCTCTCTCTCTCTCTCTCTCTCTCTCTCTCTCTCTCTCTCTCTCTCTCTCTCCTCTCTCTCTCTCTCTCTCTCTCTCATCTGGGGTCTTCAGTACAAGGGATGAAGAGACCATTCTCGGGTCCTTCCATTATATATAACATCTGCAATTCTCTTCAGCACATCAAGGCAGAAAGAATATTATATATATATATATATATATATATATATATATATATATATATATATATATATATATATATATATATATATACATACATACATCATAAGACAAGGTTTTAGATACCCCAGAGAGGATATAAAACAAGTTTGACATTAAACACTTCTCTGTCACAACAAGTCGTCAATATTCAATAACAAAAGAAAACGGGGCTGGAGCTATTGACTAGGAGAAAGAAAACGGAGGTCAATACATACAATAAATATTTCAAGGGATTAAAACTGGGATTAAAATTCCGGGAGCAACAGATGGAAAGTGTGAATAAGATTACATAAAATGTGAGGGGGGGGGGCCCTGCGGGGGTCCCCACTACGGGGGTCCCCACGGCGCCGTGCACCCATCGACAACCTGGCTGATCATTCCTACGAGCAGGGGACGAAGGCTCGAGCCTCTACAATCCAAATACCCCTCGCGGGTTTAGCGCATCGTGATATACAAGCGGACTATGGAACAAATGGATGAGTTTTGTCTGGTGTTGTTAGACGAGTCTGGTGACGAACTTGTGAAGGAGCACCTTGCTACGGCAACCCTGGGGAACAGCCCTTGATTCAAGGAAGTGGAGCAACCCTTCCTCTCCTCGGATCAAACCTGATTACCTCACCTCTGGCGCTGTTTAACTCATACGAGTTTAGTGCTTCCTCCATAATAATAATAATAATTATAATAATAAAATAAAATTAATTATAGCAATAATAATAATAATAATATTATTAATAACAATAATAATAATAATAATAATAATAATAATAATAATAATAATAATAATAATAATTGAACATATAAGGATACAGAATGTGAAGACAGAAAACTCACTATGAAGGAGCAATATGAGTACAAGAAGAAATAACATCGACACCATGCCCAACCTTTCTAGGGTAGGGTAGGTGCCTGAGCCCGAGTCTTTAGCTCATAAGACTGTCATTCCCATTAGCCCCCTTGGGGCGGGGATGACAGACTAGAGAGGCCTAGCTTGTGGCTAGGCCTGGGGACAGTTGGTCCCAAAGATGAGGAGGTACTTGTGCCTCCTCCCATGGGAGACTTAGGTCTCAGACACTCCCTACAGAGGGAGTCAAGGCCGGGCCACCACTTGGACAAGGCCCGGACCGGGAGAATACCGGCGAACCTTTAATAATAATAAGAAGAAGAAGAAGAAATAACAGGAACGATAGATAATAACCTGTGATGGGGAGGGAGGGGAGGGGGTGAGGGAGGGGAAGGGGTGAGGGAGGGGATGAGGTATGGGGTGAGGGAGGGGTGAATGGATAACAAGACTGTTCTCAGTTTAAATCTCACTTCCCTCCCCTAGATCTCCCTCCCCCCTTCTTTTCCCCCGTTCTTTTCTTCCCCTCCCTCTTGCTTCTTCTTTCTTTTTTCTTTCCCCCTCCCTTTTCTCCCCCCTTCTCCTCTCCCTCTTGCTCTCTACTCTTCCCCTGGTCTCCACATAAGCAAGTGAGTCAAGATTTCACACCAGCAGTTCTCCAGGAGGTGAGAAATGTTATCCCAGACATTGATACTGATGGTGCAGCGACAGGAACAGCAGCAGTTACAGCAGCAGTTACAGCAGCAGTAGCAGCAGCAGCAATAGGAACAGCAGCAGGTACAGCAGGAACAGCAGCAGGTACAGAAGCAGTAAAAGCAGTAAGAGGAACAGTAACAGCAGCAGAAGCAGCAGCAATAGGAGCAGCAGCAGATAAAGCAGCATTAGCAGAAGCAACAGCTGAAATAGCATGAACAGCAGTAGAAGCAACAGAAACAGTAACAGCAGCAGGCGCTGTAGCAGTAGCAGCTGCAACAAGAGCAGCAACAGATACAGCAGCAGAAGTAGCAGTAGGTACTGTAGCAGGTACAGTAACAGAAGCAGCAGCAGGCAGATACAAGAACAGAAGCAGAAGCAACAGGGGCAGCAGCAACAGGGGCAGCAGCAACAGGGGCAGCAGCAACAGGGGCAGCAGCAACAGGGGCAGCAGCAACAGGGGCAGCAACAGAAGCAGTAGGATTAACAGCAGCAGAAGCAGCATTAGCAGAAACGGGAATTACAACTGCGGGATAAAGAGATGCATAAACGGCAACTGGAGCAACAACAGTAGCAGGAGCTACAATAGCAATGGAAGCTGTAACAACAGCACCAACAGAGCGATAAACAGGGAAGCCAGGGCATTAATTCTATTGGTTCTGGTGCAGCAGTAACGAGTGAGCCACCGTCGCCGTTAACTTCAACAGGAGCTGCAACAACAACAACTGGAACTGGAACAACAGGAGATGAAAAAACAGAAACAACAGCAGAAACAACACCAACAGTGTCAAGATATATATGGAACCCAGGGCAATAATTCTGTTGGTCCTGGTGCAACAGCAACGAGTAAGCCACCGTCACCATTAACATCAACAGAAGTTGCAAGAACAGCAACAGGAGCTGCAAGAACCGCACGAGCGATCGGATAAACAAGGAGGCCAGAGCAATAATTCTGTTGGCCCTTGTGCTGCAGTAACGAGAGAGAGCCATCACCACCAACAACAACAACACCACTACCACCAGCACCACCAGCAGCAGCACCGCCACTGAGGCACCACCGGATACACTTACTCACCCGCCCAGCTCAATGGGACGTAAGTAAAAATGAGCTGGATGGTCAAAAAATGCAAGAGGCAATGACCCCCAACGAGGCAGTGGGAGGGACGCGAGTCTAGGCCCTATACGCAGGCTTGGTAAGGGCCAAACACCGCCACCACATCGAGTATTACCCAAGGGCCCCGCCCTAGGTATCAACACGATTCCGGCTCGGCTTAACTGCCCGCCTGTGGGAAGCAATCAAGGGATCCAATTGATGAAAAAAATCAGAGGGAGGGAAGAAACCTCCTTCTGGCTTGGTCCTCTTGTTTACATTTCCACAAGATTAGTAACTTCTTTTAACCTGGGTATTCTATAGAGATAATGAGCTAGTATCTCGGTATTATGTTTTCTTCCCGAAATAAAGAGAGTGAGAGATACTGAGAGGTGGTAGGGAGGGTGTTGGGGTCGGAGTTGTGGTGCTGGAAACATTAGTGGCCCCCCTCAACATAAGCACAGCAGGAGGGGGCCCTTCCCCACCTCGGTAAAAAAAGGAGAGGGGGCATTGTGAGGCACTCGTCCAGAGGTGATGAGCTGGGGCACCAGGGAGGAAACACCACCTAAAAACACCAACAAATGCAAGACACAAAAATAGTTTCTCAGAGGTTTCGCAAAGAGGAAACACAATGTACTAAGACGCGCACACACATACTTACTTTATATATATATATATATTATATATAATATATATATATATTATATATATATATATATATATATATATATATATATATATATATATATATATATATATATACATATAAGTACATAAAGTACTTTCCTTCCTCACGTGGTTTGTTCTGTAGTACAATACATAAACATTTTCTGCATGTATATGTATATATGTGAAGGAATTCAAGATGTAAATAGATGAGAGTTAGCCACACACACACACACACACACACACACACACACACACACACACACACACACACACACACACACACACACACACACACACACACACACACACACACAGTTAAGAGGTATGTCCTACGAGGAGAGGTTAAGGGAAATCAACCTGACGACACTGGAGGACAGGAGAGATAGGGGGGACATGATAACGACTTACAAAATACTGAGAGGAATTGACAAGGTGGACAAAGACAGGATGTTCCAGAGATTGGACACAGTAACAAGGGGACACAGTTGGAAGCTAAAGACACAGATGAATCAAAGGGATGTTAGGAAGTATTTCTTCAGCCACAGAGTAGTCAGGAAGTGGAATAGTTTGGGAAGCGATGTAGTGGAGGCAGGATCCATACATAGCTTTAAGCAGAGGTACGATAAAGCTCATGGTTCAGGGAGAGTGACCTAGTAGCGACCAGTGAAGAGGCGGGGCCAGGAGCTTGGACTCGACCCCTGCAACCTCAACTAGGTGAGTACAACTAGGTGAGTACACACACACACACACACACACACACACACATACACACACACACACACACACACACACACACACACACACACACACACACACACACACACACACACACACACACACACACATTAGGATCAAGACGAGCCTCAGGGTATCCTCACCTCGCTCATAAAACTACCATACATTATGAAGTAGGAGGAGGAGAAGCAGCAGCAGTAGCGGCTGTGGCAGACGCGGCTTGTATGGTGATGAGAGCGCCTGGACGCTCTCCATGCTGATCGTGTTTACTATCATAATAATGGCTAGGCTTGCCTGATGAACGACTCAAATAGTGAATGTTGTGATGACAAAAGTGGTCTGGCTAGGCCACGGAGGAGAGGGAGGGACGAAGGAAGGCAGGGAAATTGGGAAGTTGGAAGTTTTAGAATGGAATTAACATGGGAAAGACAGACAGCAGAGGACTTGAGAGTCCACACTGAGGCTGTCTGCTGAGAAGAGTAATTTTCTTCTGTCTAGAGTCAAAATTATCGTGAATTATTTAGATGTTTGAGGCATGGATAGTAAACCAGCAAAATACAAGGTAAATGTGGAAAATGAAGAAATACAAACTAAAATAATGATGATAATATTACATTTAGATTAACTCACAGTATGTTATGAACTGCAAGAGATACAAGAGTGACAGAACAAGGTTTTAATAGCACAGAATGTTACTAGTGTGTTATCACTGCAGATCAAGAGAGCTTCCCCTGCTCACCTGCGCCGGGTCACCTGTAATTTACATCATGATAGACGATGTTAGGGGAATTTCCGTACCATACGAAAGCTTCTTGCTAACACTCACTGTGTCCAGAACATACATACACTGATACAAGATAAACTAAAAAGTTCTTTCCTCTCTCTACTTTTTTCTAACACTTCTACGCCCTTTCTATAGCACTTCATTCACTTACCCTACCCTCTACCCTCATACATCTACCAATACTTCCCCTCTACATCCCAACATCTTCTTACTCTCCACCCTCAACACCCCAACATTGCACTATCCTCTCCCTCATCCTTGGATAGCCACGAACGGCCGCACGCGATGCAAATGGTCGTCTATCTTAATGAAATGAAGGCTGGGTGGGTGGACACAAGGCTCTCGTGTAATTGAATTATGTGTTGTATAGCTGTTGTATTAGCACCAGCGACCCAGGCATTAGAAGCCACACGTCGCGGGACAATGAGCCTCTTGTGGACGTCTGTGGGAGAGACGTAGGGTGTGAGGAGACGGGGTTGGAGAGACGTGGTAGGAGAGACGTGGTGGGAGGGTGAGGGGTTATAAGATAGAAAGGTTTGGAGAGGAAGTAGTAGATAGAATGGTAGATGAAGGAGAGAAGGTGCGGGAGGAAATGAATAAGTGAGACAAAGACAGCCACCACAACACGAAACACCGCCAACAGCAAGAAGCAAGAACAACAACAAGACTTCTTTCGATACCTATACGGAACTTCCTATACGGAAGACAAGCGAAAACAACTGAAGACGACTACTGCCTCTTAGCCCGTCTTGGAAGATTAGGCAAGGGTGGAGAAGGTAGGTATGGAGGGTGGGAGTGAGGGAAGAGGGAGTAGCTCGCTAACACCTCTTAACAAACTCTCTAACAAGAGAACACTTTACCACATCTACCCCCCCAACAACAACAACACTTTTCTCCACTTTCACCCCAGCAACAGGCCATATCCCCATCTCCACCCCAGCAACAGGCCATATCCCCATCTCCACCCCAGCAACATTTTCCTGCCTCCACCCCAACAATAGCATATTTAATCACTACCACCACAACAACTGCATACTTTTCCACCTCCACCTCAAGAAACGCGCATTTCCCCACCTTCACCCCAACGACAGCATGTTTCTCCACTTCCACCCCGCCAATAGCACCTCCCTCACAATACCCACCCCAACACAGACTAACAATATACTCATCAACACAAATGCTACGCCTGTCACTGCTCAAATAAAAACCATTCGTATTCTTATTGTTTTAACTTCAACTATTGAAACTTAACCTCCGCCTTCACTCTAAACTGAAAGACAACGATCCGCTTATATCCATTTGTTCTATCTTTACAAGGCTTTCCAGATCATCTCTCTCTCTCTCTCTCTCTCTCTCTCTCTCTCTCTCTCTCTCTCTCGCTCGCTCGCTCGTTTTTATTTTGTTATTTTGGCACATGATTTTGACGTGTGTGTGTGTGTATGAGTGTGTGAGTGTGTGTGTGTGTGTGTGTGTGTGTGTGTGTGTGTGTGTGTGTGTGTGTGTGGTGTGTGTGTGTGTGAGTGTGTGTGTGTGTGTGTGTGTGTGTGTGTGTGTGTGTGTGTGTGTGTGTGTGTGTGTGGAGTGTGTGTGTGTGTGTGTGAGTGTGTGTGTGTGTGTGTGTGTGTGTGTGAGTGTGTGTGTGTGTGTGTACGTATGTGTATATATGTGTATGTATGTATGTATGTGTGTGTGTGTACGTATGTGTATATATGTGTATGTATGTATGTGTGTGTGTGTGTATTTATAAATTATTTCCATTTCTTTCTTCGCAACTCTCGTTCCGTCTTTGTCTTCCATCTTCCTTACTGTCAACATTGTTCCTCTACATTTCCCTCTGACCTTCACATTCATTTCTCTCTCTCTTTCTCCTCCTTCTTTCCCCATAATTATAAAGTTTCTTCACAACTTTTCTTCTTTAATCTTCTTATTCTTCCTTCTTGTTCAGTTACTCTAAATTTTCTCTGCCTAACTCTCTCCACTTTCATTTCTTTTTCTCCTCTTTTCCCTTCAGTTTTCTCTCTTCCACGTTTTTATTCTCTCTCTGTCTCTCTCTCTATCCTCATTACCTCTACTTCTAATTTCCTCTTTTTATCACTCATTCTCTTAATAACTCTTAGTTAGTTCCTCTTTATATTTGGTTTCTCCCTGGTTCTTCTCTTTTCTCCTTGGTTTTTCTTCTTCCACCTCTCTTTTCTCCTTGGTTTTTCTTCTTCCACCTCTCCTTTCTCCTTGGTTTTTCTTCTTCCGCCTCTCCTTTCTCCTTGGTTTTTCTTCTTCCGCCTCTCTTTTCCCCATTTCCTTCTTATTTTCCTCTATCATTTCCTATTTCATCTTCCATCTGTTTTTCCTTAAATAATACCTAGATAGAACTTGAGAGTTTTCCACAACAGATAACCTCTGTGTGGACTATCAGTTTTTAAGGTCTCTATGTGTCTCTCTCATGTTCTCTCTGCTTCCCTTTTACCCTCCCTTTTTCTTCCCCTCATTCCTCTTGTTGCCCCTTCCTTCCATCCCTCCCTATCATTGATTATGGAGCTTCCCCGGGAGTAATGAGGCGATAGTATCAAGCGCTCCTCAAATTCTTGAAGCGACCGTCAACACAATTTATTGCCTGCTCTTCTTAGTTGTCCCCTGCCCCCCCCTCTCTCTCTCTCCCTGCCCCCCCTCTCTCTCCCTGCCCCCCTCTCTCTCTCCCTGCCCTCTCTCTCTCTCCCTGCCCCCCTCTCTCTCCCTGCCCCCCTCTCCCCCTCCCTCCTCCCTCTGTTTACAACTTTGAGAGATGAAATCTTACATTTCCTTGCGTTGTTTACACTTCGTTTCGGCCTCTTAATGGCAAGAAACAAGATGTAGTGAGAATGATAAGAATGACACTACGTCACACGTTTCGTCCAAGACTGGATTTTGTCAGGTAAACGATAATTGTTGTACTTGTGTCTTATCATCAAACGAAAGCATACACATACACACACACACACACACACACACACACACACACACACACACACACACACACACACCCCACGCACACACCACACACACACACACACACACACACA
>NC_069441.1:15297821-15432821 GCF_026875155.1 Cherax quadricarinatus
GAGTATATTCACAGAAGAGCGGTTTGTTCACAGAAGAGTAGATTAATATTCACACAAGACGCAGAGTATATTCACAGAAGACCGAGTAAATTCACAAAAGACGAAAGAGAAAACCAAAGGACGCGGGTATATTCACAGAAGACGAGAGTATATTCACAGAAGACGAGAATATTCACAGAAGACGTAGAGTATATTCACAGAAGACGTAGAGTATATTCAAAGAAGACGCAGAGTAAAATTCACAGAAGACTCAGTATATTCACAGAAGACTCAGAGTTATTCAAAAGAAGACGAAGAGCATATTCACAGAAGACGCAGAGTATATTCACAAAAGACACAGACTATATTCACAGATGATGCAGAGTATATTCACAGAAGACTCAGAGTATATTCACAGAGAACTCATAGCATATTCACAGAAGGCGTAGAGTATATTCACAGAAGGCTGGGTATATTCACAGAAGACACAGAGTATAGTCACAGAAGACATAGTATATTCACTGACGACGCAGAGTATATTCACAGAAGACGCATAGTATATTCACAGAAGATGCATGGTATACTCACAGAAGACTCAGAGTATATTCGCAGAAGACTAAGAGTATATTCACAGAAGACGCAGAGTATATTCACAGAAGACAAATATTTTTCTTTAAAGTGACCTTGAATTCTAAACAGCCAGTTCAACTATAGTTAATTGAAATAATGGAGGTAGCAAAAAAATTATCTTGGAAATTAACATAAACAAAGCAAGAGCGAGAGATGAGGCATAAAAATTATCTTATTCCCTCTAGAAATTTTTCGGGACTTCATTATTAGACAACAAACTGTGGAAAAAAAAAGGGATATGACAAATATCTATTTTAAAAATACATCACTTGGGTACTCTTGCTGAGGAAATGAGTCGCTAATCAGTAGTATTTCTAATGCTGTATATAGAATAAATATTGAATCCATTATAAATTCTCTGTAAATGAAAAAGCCACTGGTGGTCGAAATGTCTCATCAGTAAAAATTCCCATGTGTTACACATGTGTCTTATTCATCAACTTGTCAGTATTTTATACCATTGATGTACTAATGACCTTTTTAACTATTGGTCAGTCTCACTAGCAGGCGTCAGTTGAGCTGAGTTAATGTCACCATCAACAAGTATTTTTATGTTTCCATGAATTGGTTGTCTTCTCTGGATGTTGTCTCACCTCCTTCATACGCTAGAGTCGTCCTGACGTAGGACGCATGACGACCAGAGACAGACACAAAAAGAGCTTCGTGTCGGTGGAATGCGTGAGTTTGAGGGACTAATGCGGGAGAAATCCTGAACATCTCGCTGGGGGCTTTCTCTGCCGTCCTGCCATTAACGTAAAAACTCTGGCATCAAGTAAAGCAGTGGGATTGTTTCAGCGCCCCAGGATTATGTAAAGCAGAAGGGGGTGCCTTCTCGCAGTGTCACTGCTCTTCGTTCTCTCCTTTTATCTCTCATACGGCACTCTGCCGGCTCTAGAACAGTGCCAAAGTCCCTATTACTTTTTGGGTTGGCGTGTATAGGGTCTGAGGAAGGGAAAGTGGAAGGTTAGAGAGAGTAGAAATAGTAATGGGAGGGCACTGGAGGTCTTCAGACGATGGGAGGTGAAAGCTTCAGGGCGCCCTGGCCGGTGTCACGGTCGTCAGGCCCAGGAAATATTCCCAGTTACACGTCGAGCGGGAATGGGAACCTGGAAGGGGGCAACTCCTGGGGTCCCCAAACGCCCATCACCTCCCTCCCATTCCCTTTCCAACTCACTATTACCCCCTTTTTCGATCCTTTTTTTTTACCTCCCTTTTCTTGTCTGCGGTTTCTGTCGGAACAAGCAAAAGCCTTTCTCTTCTGTTTCATCTCTACCCACATTATTTCTCTCCTTCAATACTGTCCTCTTACCCTCACTGACCTTCCAATATTTGTCCTTGGCCTTCTCCTTCCCTCTTCATAGTCTTTCTTATTTTCCTCTCTGTTGTTCTTTTTCGTGTTTAAATTACCATCTCTCTCTCTCTCTCTCTCTCTCTCTCTCCCCCTCTCTCTCTCTCTCTCTCTCTCTCTCCTCTCTCTCTCTCTCTCATCTCTCTCTCTCTCTCTCTCCCCTCTCTCTCTCTCACCCCTCTCATCTGTGGTCTTCATACAAGGGATGAAGAGACCATTCTCGGTCCTTCCATTATATATAAACCTCTGCAATTTCTTCAGCACATCAAGGCAGAAGAATTTATGTATATATATAAAATTTATATATATATATATATATATATAAATATATTTTATATAATTATATATAATATATATATATTATATAAATATATAATATATATATATATATTATATTTTTATATAATATATATATATATAAAATTATATATTTATTTTATATATATATACATAATAATATATACATATATTATTTTCAGAGTGGTTGTTTTGATATTTTGAAATAAACCTGTTCACTGTGATCTTATTGCATTTTATATATATATATAATTAATATATATATAATATATATATTATATATATTAAAATAAAAATTATATATATATATTTATATATAATATTATATATTAATATTTATATATATATTTATATATATTTTATATAATATATACATACATACATACATCAAAAGGGACAAGGTTTTAGATACCCCAGAGAGGATATAAAACAAGTTTGACATTAAACACTTCTCTGTCACAACAAGTCGTCAAATTCAATAACAAAAAAAAACGGGCTGGAGCTATTGACTAGGAGAAAGAAAACGGAGGTCAATACATACAAAATATTTCAAGGGTTTTAAAACTGGGATTAAAATTTCCGGGGAGCAACAGATGGAAAGTGTGAATTAAGATTACATAAAATGTGAGGGGGGGGGGGCCCACTGCGGGGGTCCCCACGGCGCCGTGCACCCATCGACAACCTGGCTGATCATTCCTACGAGCAGGGGACGAAGGCTCGAGCCTCTACAATCCAAATACCCCTCGCGGGTTTAGCGCATCGTGATATACAAGCGGACTATGGAACAAATGGATGAGTTTTGTCTGGTGTTGTTAGACGAGTCTGGTGACGACTTGTGAAGGAGCCCCTTGCTAGGGCAAGCCCTGGGGAACACCCTGATTCAAGGAAGTGGAGCAACCCTTCCTCTCCTCGGATCAAACCTGATTACCTCACCTCTGGCGCTGTTTAACTCATACGAGTTTAGTGCTTCCTCCATAATAATAATAATAATTATAATAATAAAATAAAATTAATTATAGAAATTAATAAAATATTATTAATAACAATAATAATAATAAAAAATAATAATAATAATAATAAAAATAAAAAATAATAATAATAATAATAATAATAATAATAATAATTGAACATATAAGGATACAGAATGTAAAGACAGAAAACCCCACTATGAAGGAGCAATATGAAGTACAGAAGAAATAACATCGACACCATGCCTAACCCTTCTAGGTAGGGTAGGGGGCCTGAGTCCGAGTCTTTAGCTCAAAAGGGACTGTCATTCCCATTAGCCCCCTTTGGGGGTTTGGGGATGGCAGCCCAGAGAGGCCTAGCCTGTGGCTAGGCCGGGGGACAGTTGGTCCCAAAGATGAGGGAGGTATTTGGGGCCTCCTCCCATGGGAAAATTAGGTCTCAGACACTCCCTACAGGGGGAGCCAAGGCCGGGCCACCACTTGGAAAAGGCCCGGGCCGGGAGAATCCCGGGCTAATTTTTAATAATAATAATAATAATAAGAAGAAAAAATTAAAAAAAATATCTTTTAAAGAAATAACTGGAATGATAGATAACCTGTGATGGGGAGGGAGGGGAAGGGGTGAGGTAGGGGGTGAGGGAGGGGTGAATGGATAACAAGACTGTTCTCATTTTTAAATCTCACTTCCCTCCCCTAAAATCTCCCTCCCCCCTTCTTTTCCCCCGTTCTTTTTCTTCCCCTCCCCCTTGCTTTTCTTTCTTTTTTCTTTCCCCCTCCCTTTTCTCCCCCCTTCTCCCTCCCTCTTGCTCTCTACTCTTCCCCTGGCCCTCCACATAAGCAGTGAGTCAAGATTTCACCCCCCAAAAAAGCAGTTCTCCAGGAGGTGAGAAATGTTATCCAACATTGAAAACTGATGGTCCCAGCGACAGGAACAGCAGCAGTTACAGCAGCAGTTACAGCAGCAGTAGCAGCAGCAGCAATAAGAACAGCAGCAGGAACAGCAGCAGGTACAGCAGCAGTAACAGCAGTAAGAGGAACAGTAACAGCAGCAAAACCCAGGCAGAAAAGGGAACAGCAGCAGATAAAGCAGCATTAGCAGAAGCAACAGCTGAAATAGCATGAAACAGCAGTAAAAGCAGCAGAAACAGTAACACAGCAGGCGCTGTAGTAGTAGCAGCGGCAACAAGAGCAACAACAGATACAGCAGCATAAGTAGCAGTAGGTACTGTAGCAGGTACAGTAGCAGAAGCAGCAGCAGGCAGATACAAGACAGAAGCAGAAGCAACAGGGGCAGCAGCAACAGGGGCAGCAGAAACCCGGGCAGCAGCAACAGGGGCAGCAACAGAAGCAGTATGGATTAACAGCAGCAGAAGCACATTAGCAGAAACGGGAATTACAACTGCGGGATAAAGAGTGCATAAAACGGCAACTGGAGCAACAACAGTAGCAGGAGCTACAATAGCAAGGGGAGCTGTAACAACAGCACCAACAGAGCGATAAACAGGGAAGCCAGGGCATTAATTCTTTTTGGTTCTGGTCAGCAGTAACGAGTGAGCCACCGTCGCCGTTAACTTAAAACCGGAAGCTGCAACAACAACAACTGGAACTGGAACAACAGGAGATGAAACAACAGAAACAACAGCAGAAACAACACCAACAGTGTCAAGATATATATGGAACCCAGGGCAATAATTCTGTTGGTCCTGGTGCAACAGCAACGAGTAAGCCACCGTCACCATTAACATCAACAGAAGTTGCAAGAACAGCAACGGGAGCTGCAAAAAACCGCACGAGCGATCGGATAAACAAGGGGGCCCAGAGCAATAATTTGTTGGCCCTTGTGCTGCAGTAACGAGAGAGAGCCATCACCACCAACAACAACAACACCACTACCACCAGCACCACCAGCAGCAGCACCCCCACTGAGGCACCACCGGATACACTTACTCACCCGCCCAGCTCAATGGACGTAAGTAAAAATGAGCTGGATGGTCAAAAAATGCAAGAGGAAATGCCCCCCAAACGAGGCAGGGGGTAGGACGCGAGTCTAGGCCCTATACGCAGGTTTTGGTAAGGGCCAAACACCGCCACCACATCGAGTATTACCCAAGGGCCCCCGCCCTAGGTATCAACACATTCCGGCTCGGCTTAACTCCCCGCCGTGGGAAGCATAAAGGGATCCAATTGATGAAAAAAATCAGAGGGAGGGAAGAAACCTCCTTCTGGCTTGGTCCTCTTGTTTACATTTCCACAAGATTAGTAACTTCTTTTAACCTGGGTATTCTATAGAGATAATGAGCTAGTATCTCGGTATTATGTTTTCTTCCCGAAAAATAAAGAGAGTGAGAGATACTGAGAGGTGGTAGAAGGGTTTTGGGGGTCGGAGTTGTGGTGCTGGAAACATTAGTGGCCCCCCCTCAACATAAGCCAGCAGGAGGGGGCCCTTCCCCACCTCGGTAAAAAAAGGGGAGGGGGCTTGTGAGGCACTCGTCCAGAGGTGATGAGCTGGGGCACCAGGGAGGAAACACCCCCTAAAAACACCAACAAATGCAAGACACAAAAATAGTTTCTCAGAGGTTTCGCAAAGAGGAAACACAATGTACAGACGCGCACACACATACTTACGTATATATATATATATATATATATATATATATAATTTTAATATATAATATATATAAATAATATATATTTTATATATATATAAATATAAATATATATATATATAATATTTTTAAATATATATATATATATATATAAAATATATATATATAATATATATATATATATATATAATGTATATATAAGTACAAAAGATTTCCTTCCTCACGTGGTTTGTTCTGTAGAAAAATACATAAACATTTTCTGCATGTATATGTATAAAAAGTGAAGGAATTCAAGATGTAAATAGATGAAGTTAGCCACACACACACACACAACACACACACACACACACACACACACACACACACACCACACACACACACACACACACACACACACCACAACACAGAGCTAAGAGGTATGTCTTACGAGGAGAGGTTTTAAAGGAAATCAACCTGACGACACTGGAGGACAGGAGAGATAGGGGGACATGATAACGACTTACAAAATACTGAGAGGAAAATTGACAAGGTGGACAAAGCAGGATGTTCCAGAGACTGGACACCAGCAACACGGGGACACAGTTGGAAGTTGAAGACACAGATGAATCAAAGGGATGTTAGGAAGTATTTCTTCAGCCACAGAGTTCAGGAAGTGGAATAGTTTGGGAAGCGATGTTTGTTGGAGGGGAGGATCCATACATAGCTTTAAGCAGAGGGTTACGATAAAGCTCATGGTTCAGGGAGATAACCTAGTAGCGACCAGTGAAGAGGCGGGGCCAGGAGCTTGGACTCGACCCCTGCAACCTCAACTAGGTGAGTACAACTAGGTGTATACACACACACACACACACACACACACACAATAGGATCAAGACGAGCCTCAGGGTATCCTCACCTCGCCATAAAACTACCATAAAATTATGAAGTAGGAGGAGGAGAACAGCAGCAGTAGCGGCTGTGGCAGACGCGGCCCTTTTATGGTGATGAGAGCGCCTGGACGCTCTTCCATGCTGATCGTGTTTACAAAATAATAATGGCTAGGCTTGCCTGATGAACGACTCAAATAGTGAATGTTGTGATGACAAAAGTGGTCTGGCTAGGCCACGGAGGAGAGGGGGGGACGAAGGAAGGCCCGGGAAATTGGGAAGCTGGAAGTTTTTTGAATGGAAAATTTAAAATGGGAAAGACAGACAGCAGAGGACTTGAGAGCCACACTGAGGCTGTCTGCTGGAAGAGTAATTTTCTTCTGTCTAGAGTCAAAATTATCGTGAATTATTTAGATGTTTGAGGCATGATAGTAAACCAGCAAAAATACAAGGGGAAATGTGGAAAATGAAGAAAAACAAACTAAAAAAATGATGATAATATTACATTTAGATTAACTCACAGTATGTTATGAACTGCCAGAGAATACAAGAGTGAAAGAAACAAGGTTTTAATAGCACAGAATGTTACTAGTGGTTATCACTGCAGATCAAGAGAGCTTCCCTGCTCACCTGCGCCGGGTCACCGTAATTTAACATCATGATAGACGATGTTAGGGGAATTTCCGTACCTACGAAAGCTTCTTGCTAACACTCACTGTGTCCAGAACATACATACACTGATACAAGATAAACTAAAAAATTCTTTCCTCTCTCTCTTTTCTAACACGTTTTACGCCCTTTCTATAGCACTTCATTCACTTACCCTACCCTCTACCCTCATACATCTACCAATACTTCCCCCTCTACATCCCCAACATCTTCTTACTCTCCACCCTCAACACCCCAACATTGCACTATCCTCTCCCTCATCCTTGGATAGCCACGAACGGCCCCCACGCGATGCAAATGGTCGTCTATCTTAAAAGAAATGAAGGCTGGGTGGGTGGACACAAGGCCCCTCGTGTAATTGAATTATGTGGGTTTTATAGCTGTTGTAAATTTGCACCAGCGACCCAGGCCCTTAGAAGCCACAGTCGCGGGACATGAGCCTCTTGGGACGTCTGTGGGAGAGACGTAGGGTGTGAGGAGACGGGGTTGGAGGACGTTGGAGGGAGAGACGGGGGGGGGAGGGTGAGGGGTTATAAGATAGAAAGGTTTGGAGAGGAAGTAGTAGATGAATGGTAGATGAAGGAGAGAAGGTGCGGGAGGAAATGAATAAGTGAGACAAAGACAGCCACCACAACACGAAACACCGCCAACAGCAAGAAGCAAGAACAACAACAAGACTTCTTTCGATACCTATACGGAACTTCCCATACGGAAGACAAGCGAAAACAACTGAAGACGACTACTGCCTCTTAGCCCGTCTTGGAAGATTAGGCAAGGGTGGAGAAGGTAGGTATGGAGGGTGGGAGTGAGGGAAGAGGGAAATAGCTCGCTAACACCTCTTAACAAACTCTCTAACAAGAGAACACTTTACCACATCTACCCCCCCAACAACAACAACACTTTTCTCCACTTTCACCCCAGCAACAGGCCATATCCCCATCTCCCCCCCCAGCAACATTTTCCTGCCTCCCCCCAACAATAGCATAATTAATCACTACCACCACAACAAACTGCATAAATTTTCCACCTCCACCTCAAGAACGCGCATTTCCCCCCCTTCACCCCAACGACAGCATTTTTTCTCCACTTCCACCCCGCCAATAGCACCTCCCTCACAATACCCACCCCAACACAGACTAACAATATACTCATCAACACAAATGCTACGCCTGTCACTGCTCAAATAAAAACCATTCGTATTCTTATTGTTTTAACTTCAACTATTTAAACTTAACCTCCGCCTTCACTCTAAACTGAAAAACAACGATCCGCTTATTTTCCATTTGTTCTATCTTTACAAGGCTTTCCAGATCATCTCTCTACTCCTCTCTCTCTCTCCTCTCCTCTCTCGCTCGCTCGCTCGTTTTTATTTGTGTTTTTTTGGCACATGATTTTGACGTGTGTGTTGTGTATGAGTTTTGTGAGTGTGTGTGTGTGTGTGTGTGTGTGTGTGTGTGTGTGGTTTTGTGTGTGTGGGGTTTTGAGTGTGTGTGGTGGTGTTTTGTGTGTGTGTGTTGTGTGTGTGTGTGTGTGTGGGGGTGTGTGTGTGTGTGAATGTTTTGGGGTGTGTGTGTGTTTTGTGTTGAGAGTGTGTGTGTGTGTGTGTGTTTTGTGTGTGTGTGTGTGTGTGTGTGTGTGTGTGAATGTTGTGTGTGTGTGTGTGTGTTGTTGTGTGTGTGTGAGTGTTGTGTGTGTGTGTGTGTGTGTGTGTGTGTGTGTGTGGTGTGTGGTGTGTGTGTGTGAGTGTGTGTGTGGGGGTTGTGGGAGTGTGTGTGTGTGTGTTTTGTGTGTGTGAGTGTGTTGTGTGTGTGTACGTATGTGTTTATGTGTAGTAAAGTATGTATTTTTGGGTGTGTGTTACGTATGTGTATATATGTGTATGTATGTATGTGTGTGTGTGTACGTATGTGTATATATGTGTATGTATGTATGTGTGGTGTGTGTATTTATAAATTATTTCCATTTCTTTCTTCGCAACTCTCGTTCCGTCTTTGTCTTCCCTCTTCCTTACTGTCAACATTGTTCCTCTACATTTCCCTCTGACCTTCACATTCATTTCTCTCTCTCTTTCTCCTCCTTCTTTCCCCATAATTATAAAGTTTTTCACAACTTTTCTTCTTTAAACTTCTTAATTCTTCCTTCTTGTTCAGTTACTCTAAATTTTTTCTGCCTAAATCTCTCCACTTTCATTTCTTTTTCTCTCTTTTCCCTTCAGTTTTCTCTCTTCCACGTTTTTATTCTCTCTCTGTCTCTCTCTCTATCCTCATTACCTCTACTTCTAATTTCCTCTTTTTTTCACTCATTCTCTTAATAACTCTTAGTTAGTTCCTCTTTATATTTGGTTTCTCCCTGGTTTCTTTTCTTTTTTCCTTGGTTTTTCTTCTTCCACCTCTCTTTTTCTCCTTGGTTTTTCTTTTTTCCACCTCTCCTTTCTCCTGGTTTTTTCTTCTTCCGCCTCTCCTTTCTCCTTGGTTTTTTTTTTCTTCCGCCTCTCTTTTCCCATTTCCTTCTTATTTTCCTCTATCATTTCCTATTTCATCTTCCATCTGTTTTTCCTTAAATAATACCTAGATAGAATTGAGAGTTTTCCACAACAGATAACCTCTGTGTGGACTATCAGTTTTTAAGGTCTCTAGTGTCTCTCTCATGTTCTCTCTGCTTCCCTTTTTCCCTCCCTTTTTCTTCCCCCCATTCCTCTTGTTGCCCCTTCCTTCCATCCCTCCCAAACATTGATTATGGAGCTTCCCCGGGAGTAATGAGGCGATAGTATCAAGCGCTCCTCAAATTCTTTTAAGCGACCGTTTAACACAATTAAATTTCCTGCTCTTCTTAGTTGTCCCCTCCCCCCCCCTCTCTCTCTCCCTGCCCCCCCTCTCTCTCCCGCCCCCCCCCTACTCCCCTTTTCCCCCTCTCTCTCTTCCCCTCCCCCCTCTCTCTCCTGCCCCCCTCTCCCCTCCCCCCCCCTGTTTACAACTTTGGAGATAAATCTTACTTTTTCCTTCGTTGTTTCACTTTTCGTTTGGGCTTTAATGGAAAGAAAAAAGATGTGTGAAATGATAAGAATACACTACGTCACACGTTTCCCAAAAGGGGTTTTGCGGTAAACGATAATTTGTTGTACTTGTGTCTTATCATCAAACGAAAGCATACCCACACACACACCATACATACACACACACACATACAAACACACACACACAACACACCCCCAAACATAAACACACACCACACAACCCCAAACACCACACCACATACTACACACACACACACACACATACACACACACACACATACATACCAACACCACATACATACAAAACAAACCCCCAACACACACACACATACATACACACACAACACACCACACACATACACACACCACACAACACACACACACACACACAAAAATACATACCCCAAACCACACAACATACACACACACACACACCACAACTACATACACACACCACACCAACACCAACACACACACACACCCCACACCAACACCACACAAACACACACACACCACACACACACACAAACCAACCACACACCACAACACACACACACACACACAACACAACACCGACATGAGGAAGGGAAATAACTCGAGGTGTCCCTTTGCAGATGACTAAATTTTGATGAAAGAATACACTCGTCAAAGACCAGGCAGAACTAAAAAAGGGATCTGGCGGCGCAGAACGGGTCCACAATTGGCTCCTGGAGTTCATCCCCCCAATGCAAAGTCTGAAGATTGGGAAGGGCAAAAAAAGGCCGCGAGATACGTCAGGGGGTCAGAGACTACAAAACCTCACTCAAGGAAAAAGATTTGGGGGGAGTATAAAAACCAGGACACTCCGAAGCGCACACAACCAAAAAAGTGCGCCTTGGGGGCCTACAAACTCAGAACAGCATTCCCACATCTAATAAGGGAACGTTCAGGACCCGTACACCCTATACGTTAGGCCCATATTGAGTAGCGCACCGTTTTGGGAAACCCCACCAGCCAACCTAAAGAAACTAGAGAAAGTGCAAAGGTTTTTCAAACAAGACTAGTCCCAGACTAAGAGGTATTCCCCACGGGGGAGGTTTAAGGAAATCAACCTGACGACACGGAGGACAGGGGAATAGGGGGGGCATGATAACGACATCAAAATACAGAGGAATTGAAAAGGGGACAAAAAACAGGATTTCCAGAATTGGACACGTAAAAAAGGGGACCCAGTGGGATGCTAAAGACAAGATGAATCACAGGGATGTTAGGAAGTTTTCTTCAGCAACAAGAGTAGTCAGTAGAGTGGAATAGTTTGGGGAAGCGATGTAGTGGGAGGCAGGTTTCCATACATAGCCTTTAAGCAGAGGGTACGATAAAGCTCACGGCCCCTCAGGGAGAGTGACCTAGTAGCGATCAGTGAAGAGGCGGGGCCAGGGAGCTCGGGAATCGACCCCCGCAACCTCATCTAGGTGAGTACAACTAGGTGAGTTACACACACACACGCACACAACAACACACACCACACACACACACACACACACGCCACACCAACACACACACACACACACACACACACACATCACTCGCACAACACCACACACACACACACACACACACACACACACACACACACAACACTCTACACACGCACACACACACACAAACAACAAACACACACGCACACACGCACACACACACACACACCTCACACAAACACACAAACAAGCACTGATCTTATCGTATCTTCCGTGGTATGTAAACAAACTGCATCTGAAGGAAAAAAGACACCAGGTCGGGAATAGAACCTATCGCTCGCGACGAAGGTTTTTATCAAGTCACAAAAACATAGGTCGTGTTATTTTGTCCAATTTATGCTAAAGACTTTGTGTGTATATTGTTGTGTGTGTGTGTGTATGTGTGTGTGGTGTGTGTGTGTGTGTATATTGTGTGTGTGTGTGTCTGTGTGTGTGTGTGTGTGTAGTGTGTATTGTGTGTGTGTGTGTGTGTATGTGTGTTGTGTGTGTGTGTTGGGTGCTGTATGTGTGTGTGTGTGAGTGTGTGTGTGTTGTATGTGTTGTTGTGTGTGTGTGTGTGTGTATGTGTGTGTGTGTGTGGTGTGTATGTGTTTCTTTACCCATGTCCAAACGTGGTTCGAACTCCCTATATGATAAATGGTGGCAGGCGGTGGATTGACATATGCAGAATGTGTGTATCTCATGGGCATAAGATCAAAAGACTCACTGTAGCACTTGGCTAATATATCATGCTCGTAGTTGAGGGCAAATCTGAATTGATTGTTACAATGATACTTGAGGATTTCCTCAATACTGTCGTTGTACGTATAATTACGACATGTGTGTAACGCCTTACAGCCGTCCTATCTCTTGCCTCTTCTCGTTTATCCACTGACTGACTGGTCCGCCCACAGTACCCATATGTGAGGGGGTCTTGGTATATGCCAGGTCTCAGCGCAATTATGAGTTCAGATTGTTGACTCTGGCAGAATGAGAGACGGTTGGTCGTTGAGTCAACCGGTACACTGGTTACTGGTAACTGGTTACTACTACTGAGATGCTTGTTGTGTGTGTGTGGTACTGTGTGTGTGTGTGTGTGCGTTGTGTGTACTGTTTTGTGGTGTGTGTGTGTGTGGTGTGTGTGTGTGTGTGTATGTGTGTGTGTGTGTGTTGTGTGTATGTGTATGGTGTGTGTGTGTATGTGTATGTGTGTGTGTGTGTGTGTATGTGTGTGTGTGTGTGTGTGTGTGTATGTGTGTGTGTGTGGGGTGTGTGTGTGTGTGTGTGTGTGTGTGTGTGTGTGTGTGTGTGTGTGTGTTTACCATCTTCTACACACACTTCCTCCCACCTTTCTCCTCTTTCACCCCCTCAATCCTCTTTCTCTAGTGTCCCCCTCTCCCCATCTTTCCCACAAACATGTACTTGATAGTTTATAAGTGCAGATTAGCTGCAGCCTTGATGATTGATCTCCAGCATAAAGATCAAGGGGCTGAGAATCTTTCTTTCTTCACCTGCAAGACGTATTGCTATTTCACGCCCTCTCTTATAATTGAAAATCAAAAGTTACTTATTGGAACCATTTATCAGTCTTTTTTGGGCCCAGTCAGAAGACTGGTTTATTGTTTGAGTGAGGGAGGGGGAGGGAGGGGGAGGAGAAAGGTGTTTGGCGAGGGAGGGAGGGAGGGAGGGATGGGTGAGGGGAGCTGGATGGGGGGATGGGTGGACGTAGGGGGCAGGAAATATGTATAATTATTTATATTTAAATTAGTTTATTGTGCCAGAAGTGTGTATGATGGATTGTGTATAATGTATGGTGTACAGCGTACCTGGACGTTAAGCAACGTATGTTGGACCTGGGGAAGCAATGTATCTATGAACATGTGGGTATGCAAAGTAGTATCTATGAACAATGTGGGTAGGCAGGTATTCTGTGACATGTGGGGTAAGAAAGGTATCTCTGATTAGATTTTTTGATTTTGCCTCCGATGTGGTTCGTGTATTCCGCCCATATCATTATAGACGGTACGACGAAGCCATATGTGGTACACAGCGCGGCTAGGAACTAGGCCCCACAAGAGTTACAGGAGTACATATGGATTTATATCTACAGTTCATTTATCTTTCAAAAGCAAATTTAGGAAATTTGCTTAATGTATCTGGAATCTTATTTTCATTAATAAGATATCTTGACATGTACATAGGTACTATATGTCTATCTCTTTATTCCTCATAAATGGACAGTAAGCACATAGTGACCATAAAGGCTGGAACATTGCATATGTTTAATATCACCTGCGTGTCTGCCGAACTGCAGGACGTGCTTGTACAAGCCTAAGGCCTGGCCACTAACAACATCAGTCAGTATGTAACCAGGACTAAGCTGGCCGCGCACTACAATATCAGTCATACCTGTAACCATGTCTAAGCTGGCCACTACAACATCAGTCAGTACTTGTAACCAAGCCTAAGCTTGGTCATTACAACATCAGTCAGTACTTGTAACCACGACTAAGCCTGGCATACTATATCAGTCAGTACTTGAAACCAACACCTAAGCCTGGCCACTACAAGATCAGACACGTACTTGTAACCATAGATAAGCCTGGGCCCAATACAACATCAGTCTGTAACTTGTAACCAAGCTTAAGCTTGGGTCATAACAACATCTGTCAGTACTTGTCACCAAGACTAGCCTGGCACTACAAATCGTCAGTACTTGTAACCAAGATAAACTGGCGCCACTACAATATCAGTCAGTTACTTGTAACCAAGATAAGTCTGGTCACTACAACATCAGTCAGTTACTTGTAACCAAGACTATAGCTTGGCACTAAATATTTCAGTCAGTATTGTAACCAAGGACTAAGTCTGGCACTTACAACATCAGTCAGTATTGTAACCAAGATAAGCCGACACTACCACTTCAGTCGTACTTGCCTGATACCATGACTAATGTTGGCCACAACACATCAGTCAGTACTTGTAACCAAGACTAAGTCTGGAACCACTACAAACATCGTCAGTATTGTAACCACGGATTAAGCCTGACACTAACAACATCAGTCAGTACTTGTAATACCAAGACTAAGCCTGGCCAGCTACAATATCGTCAGTACTGTAACCACGACTAAGTCAGGTACTAAACATCAGTCGTACTTGTAACCAAGACTAAGTCTGGGACACTACACTTCAGTCAGTATTGTTAACAAGGACTAAGTTGGAACTACAATCAAGTCAGACTTGTAACCAAGGTTAAAGCCTGGCCCTACAATACAGTCAATACTTGTACCAATCTAAGCTGGCACTATACTTTCAGTCAGTACTTGTAACAAGACTAAGCTGGCCACTCAATATCAGTCAGTACTTGTAACAAGTCTAAGCCTGGCCCTACAATATCAGTCAGTCTTGTAACCAAGTCTAAGCCTGGACACTATAAAATTGTCAGCTACTTGTAACCAAGTCTAAGCTGGCACTACATACAGTCAGTACTTGTACAACCACGTCTAAGCCTGGCCACTAACAATATCAGTCAGTTTGTAACCAAGTCTAAGCCTTGGCCACTACAATATCGACAGTATTGTAACAAAGACTATGCTGGGCCACCACAAGATCAGTCAAGTACTTTGTAACCAAGTCTAGGCCTGGCCAACTACAATATTCCGTCAATACTAGTAACAAGCCTAGCCCTGTGGCCACTACATATCAGTCGTCCTTGTAACCAAGACTAAGTTGGCCACTACAACACAGTCATTATGTGTTGTAGAACAGAGCCTACGCTTGGGTATGTAGTGCAGAGATATCTGCATGATAGCGGGCGGAGTACTTGTAACCAAGACTAAGCTGGCCACTACAAAAATCAGTCAGTATTTGTAACCAAGACTAACCTGGCCTCTACAATATCATTCGTACTTGTAACCAAGACTAAGTCTGGACACTACACCTCAGTCAGTACTTTGTAAAACGAACACTAGCCTGGCCACTACCAATATCAGTCAGTACTTGTACCAAGATTAGTCTGGCCATACAACATCAGTCAGTACTTGTAAACCATGACAAAGTCCTGGCATACACATAGTCAGTATTTGTAACCAAGACTAAGCTGGCCACTACATATCAGTCGTATTGTAACCAAGACTAAGCATGGCCATACATATCAAGCAGTACTTGTATACAGACTAATTCTGGCACTACAACATCAGTCAGTATTGTAACCAAGTCTAAGTCTGGCCCCTACAAATCAGATCAGTACGTGTAACCAAGATAAAGCAGACTGACACTACAACATCAGTCAGTACTTGTAACCAAGACTAAGATGGCCACTACAATTCAGTCCAGTACTTGTAAAAGTCTAAGCATGGCCACTACAACATCAGTCAATACTTGTAACAAGACTAAAGCTGGCCACTTCAAACATCAGTCAGTACTTGTAACAAGACTAAGCCTTGGCCACTACAACATCAGTCAGTACTTGTAACCAAGACTATGCTGCTGGCACTACAACATAAGTCAGTATTCTTAACAGGACTGGGTCTGGCCTACAACATCGGTCAGTACTTGTAAACCAAGACTAAGCCTAGGCCTCGAACAATATAGTCAGTACTGTAACAAGACTACGCCTGTCACACATTATAGTCAGTACTTGTAACCAAGATAAGCTGGCCACTACAAACATCGTCAATACTCTGTACCATAGACTAAGCCTAATCATCTACAACATCAGTCCAGTAATTGTACCTAAGAATAAGCCTGGCACTACTATATCAGTCTAGTACTTGTATCACAATACTAAGCTGGCACTACAACTTCAGTCAGTTCTTGTAACCAAGACTAGCCTGGCCACTCAAATTTAGTCAGTACTTGTAAACCAAGACTAAGCTTTTCTGACTTACAAATCAGTCAGTAGAACTTGTAACCAAGATAAGCTGGCCATACAACAGCTTGTCAGTACTTGTAACATGACTAAGCCTGGCCTTACTATATCAGTCAGTATTGTAAACCAAGATAAGCCTGACCATACAATATTAGTCGTCTTGTAACAAAGACTAAGCTGGCCATTACAATATCAGTCAGTACTTGTACAAAAGCTAGCTGGCCACTACAATATCCAGTCAGTACTTGTAACCAAGGATAAGTCTGACACTACAAATCGGTCAGTATTGTACAAGGACTAAGCTGGCCCACTAAACATCAAGTCAGTTACTTGTACCAAGGACTAAGCCTGGCCACTACAACATCAGTCAGTACTTGTAACAAGACTAAGCCTGGCCACTTCAACATCAGTCAGTTCTTGTAACCAAGATAAGCCTGACCACTAACAACATCAGTCAGTACTTGCAACCAAGACTAAGGCCTGGCCACTTACAATTCAGTCAGTATTGTAAACCAAGACTAAGCCTGGCCACTTACATACATCAGTCAGTGTTTGTACCATGACTAAGCTGGCCATACTATATCAGTCATACTTGTAACCAAGACTAAGCTGGCCCACTACAACATTCAGTCAGTACTTGTAAACCAAGACCTAGCCTGGCCACCACTACAACATCTGTCAGTACTTGTAAACAAGACCTATGTCTGGCATCAATATCAGTCAGTACTTGTAACAAAAGACTAAGTGGCCACTACATACATCAGTCAGTACTTTAACAAAGATAAGCTGGCCACTACAAATCAGTCAGTACTGTTAACCAAGACTAAGCTGGCACTAAATATCAGTCAGTATTGTAACCAAGACTAAGCCTGGCACTACATATCATGTCAGTACTTGTAACAAGACTAAGCCGGGACATTCAATATCAGTCAGTACTTGTAAACGAACACTAAGTCTGACCACTACACATCAGTCAGTCTTGTAACAAAGCTAAGCCTGACCAATACAATATCAGGCAGTACTTGTAACCAAGACTAAGCCTGGCCTACAAATCTGTCAGTACTTGTAACCATGACTAAGTCTGGTCACTACAAACAACAATCAGTACTTGTAAACCAAGACTAAGTCTGGCCACTACATTATCAGTCAGTACCTTGTAACAAGACTAAGCCTGACCATACAGAATATCAGTCCGTACTTGTAACAAGACTAAGTCTGGCCACTACAACATCAGTCAGTACTTGTAACCAAGACTAAGTCTGGTCACTACAAATCAGTCCGTACTTGTAACCAAGCCTAAGCTGGGCCAAGCTACAACATCAGTCAGTACTGTAACAAGACTAAGGCCGGGGCCACTACATAACATAGTCAGTATTGTAATCAGACTAAAGTCGGCTGGCACTACAACATCGTCAGTACTTGTAACCAAGACTAAGCCTTGGCCCATAAACATCAATCAGTACTTGTAACAAGATAAGCTGACCACTACAAAGCAGTCAGGTAATTGGACCAAGACTAAAGTCTGGCCACTACCATATCAGTCCGTACATGTAAACCAAGGAATAAGCCTGACCACTACCATTATTCAGTCAGTACCTGTAACCAAGGACTAAGTTGGTCACTACAACATCAGTCTGTACTTGTAACCATGACTAGCCTGACCACTTAAAAACATCAGTCGTACTTGTTAACCAAGGACTAAAGTACTGGCCACTACAACATCAGTCAGGACTTGTATAACCAAGACTAAGCCTGGCCACTACAATATCGTCAGTACTTGTAACAAGACCTAAGCCTGACCACTACTACTTCAGTCAGTCCTTGTAACCAAGGACTAAGTCTGGTCACTACAACTTCAGGTCAGTACTAGTAACAAGACTAAGATCTGGCACTACATCAGCAGTCAGTACTTGTAACCAAGACCTAAGCCTGACCACTACCACATCAGGTCTGTATTGTAACCAAAGACTAAGCCTGCCCATACAATCATCAGTCAGTACTTGTAACCAAGACTAGCTGGCACTCTTCAACATCAGTCTGTACGTGTAACCAAGACTAAGCCTGGCCCTCATCCATCAGTCAGTACTTGTAACCAAGACTAAGCTGGCCACTACAGCAATCAGTAAGTTATTGTAATCATGACTAAGGTCTGGCCACTACAACATCAGTCATTACTTTGTAACCAAGACTAAGGCCTGGCCTACAACAACAATCAAGTACTTGTAACCAAAGCCTAGGCCTGACACTACAACATCAGTCAGTACTTGTAACCAGACTAAGTTATCGCGACACTACAATCTCAGTCAGTACTTGTAAAACCAAGACTATGCTGGCCATACAACATCAGTCAGTATGTTCAGTGTTCATTGCAAGTTGGTCAATAAAAATACTTATTTCGTTTATGTTTTCATAGGGGGTTATAAAAATCTACTCAGACTTCTAACTGCATACCTTATAACATTAGTTTCGTGAGTAAGCAAAGTATCTCTGAATATTTGGGATATTTCCTGAGTGACTATCTGCAGTAACTAATATCTAAATTCATAGATAAACTGCTCGCACGGATGTAATTCCTTTACTGAGAGTGGAAACTAATGGGCGTGGGTTGGAGGTGTGGGTATGGGTGTGGGCGTGGGTGTGGGGGACACTCTCCCACGGGCGCATGTTACAGAGGTCAATGAGGCGCTGTGTGAATTTCAGTTTTTACAATTTTCCGGGTGAACCGTTGTAAATTGAGGGGAGAAAGTGATGCTGGGCGAGAGTAGGAGGAGGAAGGGAGGAGGGAAAGGGGAATGATGCTGGGGCGAGGAAAGAGAGAGAGGAAAGGAAAAGATGGAAAGGGGAAGGTAAGGAGAGGAGGTGAGTGGGAAGCAGATCTGACGATAGTATATAAATAATGGGGTATAAAGATGGAAAGACAGAGAAAGAATATATGAGGGGTTAATGGGAGATAAAGGGGGCTAAGGGGATAAAGGGGGAGTTAAGGGTAAATAACCTGAGTTTTAAGGGGGGAGGTAAGGTGTCTGGAAGAAAAAAGGTAACGAAGACCCCCTCTCATGCACGACACCGCTCAATGAGGAAATGAAAATTTTGGAGCCCCACCCCCGTATCTCGCGGCTTCCGCATCGGGCATAATATCACTCCCTCTCTCGTGCCTCGCTGTCTCACTGGACAAGAACCCCCACGCTTCTCTCCGGAAAAAATACAAGTCACTACCCCGCTCAGTAAGCTAAGAAAGATACAAGAAAATATAGAGTAGCAATGAAAGTACAAGTAAGCTTAGGGAGGGAAATATAAATAACCAAAGAAAATACAAGAATAAGAGAAATACAGGAAATAAAACATATGAGAAAAGTAGAAGGAAATTACAAATATATAAAAAAAATCAATTAAACACAAAAAATGTATGAAAAAAATTAGGTTATGGAAAAAATACAAGAAAATACAAAAAAAATTGTGGAGAAATACAAGAAATAGTAGATAAAGTTAAGAATATTGCACCTGGAAATACTAAAAAAATGTGAAAATACGTAAAATAAAAACATAATTTGAAAAAAAATGCAATAAAATACAAGAAAATAGGAACAAATAAAAGAAAACATTAAAAGTAAAGAGAAATAAAAGACGCAAACTCTCTGTACCAGGAAAATATTTCCCCTCCTATACCGTGTGCCTTACTTTTCCTCAAACAGTATAATGTTCATTAACTTGATCTTCCTCCTCAAATATCTTGGTTGAAAAAAAAGTCAATAGAATAAAGAAGAGTGAAAGCATAGAGCACAATAGCTTTTTACAAGTGTTGGATCAGTCTGGCTGTGATGGCTTGCTGGTTGCTACCATCAACACCAGCCGCCATGGTGGTAGAACTCTTCAAACCTCACGATATGTCACAAGATAGATCCTGTCTTGCCTCCTGCAAGACAGTGATGGAGTGAATGATGATGAAAGTTTTTCTTTTTCAGGTCATCCTCCCTTGGTGGGAGACGGCCGATGTGTTAATTAAAAAATAAATAAAAATCATAGGTATACACGGGTATACCTATGATTTTTATTTATCACAGGTATAACATAGGTATATCCAAGGTATATTATAGATATATCACAGGTATAAACATGGGAAATATCACAGGAATAACAGGTATTTCTCAAGTGTATCTATGGCACAGGTATATTACAGATGTATAACAGGTATATCACGTATATCACAAGTAATCACAGGCATATCACAAATATATCACAAATAATCAAAGGTAAATCACAGGTATATCCCAGGTATATGCCAAGTATACCTCACAATATTCCAGACGTGAAGTGTAACACCAGCTGCAAAATTAGCAAAGGCAGTATTAAAAATGTTAAATAAAATTGGTCATTCTTTTCTAATTTTGAGTCACTCAAAAGGAATTATGCTTATTAAAATTGCATATTTCTCTCTTTTCCCCTCTCTCTCTCTCCCCCTTTTCTCTCTTTTCTGTATATAATATATATATATATATATATATATATATATATTTATATATATATATATATATATATATATATATATATATATATATTTATAATATTATATATATCTGCTGCTAAGAAAAAATATCCCAGCTTTTCCAGCATCCTGTCCCTAGTCCTGGCATACCTCGCGAGAGAAACAGATTTATAATTTAGTGTTAATGTCTACTTAAATGTATTTGAAGACTACTACACGAGGTTGCATGTAACCTGTACATCACCCGTCAGTAACTCTCATTCTTAAAGCAACGATAAAAGTAAAATCTCTGTGTATATGTATTAAAGTTAACATCTATCGTGGTATATACGCTGAGAGATACAACCTGTCGTGGTATTTTGACCTTGATTGCTACATAGAATTTATGTATCCGTCTGTCTGTCTCTGTCTGTCTGTCTCTCTCAAACAACAAGTATAATAATAAAAAATTACTTTAAAATATATATACAGTGACACACAGAAAACATCCCCAGCTTTTTATAAAAGGGGGATGTTAATTTAAAGGGCTTGTGATCAAGTGTGGTGGGAAAGGTCTATCATTTTAGCCAGTGGAGTGGCAACGAATGTACGAACAGACGATTGAACGAAGTTAAAAAAACTCACTATATGTATTTCTTGAGGCCACGTGATAAACTGGATGGTTAGAGATGCCAAGAATTTCTTTGAGGTGGTATGCAGTTTTGTGGTACAGCCTTCAGTTTATAACCGAAAGTCTGGGTTCGATTATCAGGCGGGGTCACCCATGTTTTAAACAATCTCACACACAATGACTGGTGCTGGGTGGTGAGTTCGGTTAAAAACCAAAGGGAACCCCAATTTTCCCATTCCCAGGTGAAGCCAGATGAAAGGGTAAGCCCTTTTGGGTCCTGTTGCCTTTGTTTTCAAGCGCGATGTGCCTGGGGTTTTGGGGCACGTTGTGTTATATCCTAGGAGTGACGGTACACCTAGATATGACTGAACATGAATCAGCAGAAGTAGGATAACAGCACTTATAAAGTGAAGTTTAAAAATTTTAAATTGTGGCAACTACCAATAAGGCATTAATAAATACTTACGAAAATGAAAAAATAATAATAATTAAAACCATTAATTGGTTACAAAATTTTTGTAACATGTAGAGAACTTATCAAGTGATGTGTCACTTGTGAAGTAACCTTGTTTTCTTTATGGTTTTTTGGTTTAAACCCTATCGATTTACACGAGGGTCAAAAGGGTTTGCATGAGCCCTATTCATCCCCAGTCAAAAATACAAATAATAAAAAAATTGGGGATTAAATTTCAGTGTTATACATTTTAGAGAAAACGCACGCTGTATTGGGCCCCAAAAAAGTATAATTTAACGGATAAATAATTACATTTTTGGAAAGGGGAATGAACAATTAAAAAGTGAATCTTACCCGGAGTTACCCGGTTTTTCCCTCCCGACCGGAGACCTAAAGAGAATTCGGTTAAAACAACATAAATTGAACATAAAATAAAGGAGGTTTCGGGGGAAACGGACAAAAAATGTCAATTTTGCTTGCAACTTGTGGAAAATTTTGGGGTACTGGTACCCCTTTTTTTTCATATCCCCAAAAATTTTAAAAAAACTTTTTATGTTGTGAAGTATTGATTTTGATTGAAAAGCAGTTTTTCCCCCAAGACTTTGGGTAGTGCCTCACCCCTAAACAAAATGACATTCGGGGGTCGACCCCAGTACGGGTGGAAACAATGGGAAAAGGTTTTTCCCAAAGGGCCCTGCTGTCCAGTCATCTAACATTTAAAATGGGTCCCTTTGGGTGTTAGTGGACTGGTGGGGGGTCGCATCCTGGGAAAAAAACTGCCTAATTTCCCCGATATGTTACCCAAAAGAAAAACAGTTTCTATTTTAGTGGGGGTCATGATGCAGCTAGGACTGTATCCCCTTGTAAAAGTATTTTTTAGAAAAGGGAAGATTTTTTTATTAAATTATATATTATTATTTTTATTATTATTTTTAATTATTATTATATTTTTATTATTATTATTTTTAAATTATTATTTATTTTTAATTATTTTTTATTATTTTTTATTTTTATTTTTTTTTATTTTTATTATTATTTTTATTATTTTTATTTTTTATTATTATAATTTATTTTTTATTTTTAAATTTTTAATTTTTATTATTGATTAATTTTGGGTTTTTTATTTTTATAATGATTATTTTTTTAATTATTATTATTATTATTATTTTTTTATTATTTTTTATTATTATTATTATTATTATTATTATTGTTATTATTATTATTATTATTATTATTATTATTATTATTATTATTATTATTTTTTTTTTATTTTTAAATTTTTAGGGAATTTTGATGATTTAAAATTCTCATTTTTTTAAAAGGGCTCCCAAAATACCCCTTTATAATTTTAAAACCCTTTTTTCCCCCAATCAGAAAAGTAAATTAAAGGAAGTTATGTAAAAAAAAAAAATTTAATTGCATTTTTAATAGGAGTTTTTTAGGTTTGGGGCATTGATAAATACTTATATATTATTAAAAAAAGTGAAACTAAAATAAAAGAAAATTTTTATGGGTTTTTTTTTAGATTTTTTTAATTGAGGGGACAACTAGCACCCCTTTTTAAAAATAGCCGGGAAAATTTCAGAAAAGAAATAACCACCAAAAAAAATGTCGATAGAAATTAAAATTTACAAGACTAAATTGTGAATTATATTTGAGATGAAGGGAAAAAAAAAACTGTGAATTTTAAAAATTGGGAAAATTTGGGAAAAAAATTAACAATGAAAATTAAAGAGAAATTGCTGAAAAATCTCAAAATTACAAAAAAAAAATAGGGGGGTTTTCAATGCCAAAAAAGGGGGAAAAACCCGTGCCAAATTAAGGGGGAAAAATCATGCCAAATAGGGAAAAATCAGTGCCCAAAAACGGAATAAACGTGCCAAAAAAGGGAATAATCATGCCAAAAGGGAAAAAAATCAATGACAAATAGGGAATAATTTAAAAAGGCAAATGGGGGAAAATTTTCAATGATAAATAGGGAAAATTTAAAGGCCCAAAAATGAAATTTTAATAATAAAAGGGGAAATTTTAAAAGGGCAAAGGGGAAAATTTTCAATGGCAAATGGGGGAAATTTTCAATGACCCAAAAAGGGGAATTTTCAATGATTTAAAAAGGGAATTTTAAAGACAAATAAAAAAATTATCAATAAAAAATAGGGAATTTTTCAATGACACATGGGGGGAATTTTTTCAGTGACAAAAAGGAAAAATTTTCAAAAAACAAATGGGGAATTATCGATGAAAAATAGGGAATTAAAAATGCAAATAAGAATTTTTCAAAAAGCAAATAGGGAAATTTTTAAGAAAAAAAACAAAATTTTGATCAAAAATGGGGAAATTAAAAATGGGAAAATTGCAAAAATTTTTAACAAGATTTTTGAAAAATTTAAAAAACCAGCAAACACAAATAAAAATATAAATAAATTTTGGGTTTTTTAAAAAAAAATACGAAAAAAAAAAAAAAAAAAATTTTAAAAAAATTTTGACAAAATTTATGGAAGGGACGAATAAAGGGACGGGGGAAAAAAAGGGTAAAAAAAAGGGGTGATTTAAAAGGGGGAAATTGGGGAGGGAATGGAGAGGGAGACAGAACAAGAACAACACTAAAAAAAAACAAAGGGGGCAGACCCAAAGAATGGAGGAAAAAATTTTTAAAAGTTTGAAGAAAATTTGGGAAAGAGGGGGAAAAGGGGAGGAACTTTAGAAAAAAAGGGGGGGATAAAGGGGGAAAGGGAGGCGGGGGGAAAAAAGTGGGAAAATTTAAGGGCCCGGGGGAAAAGGGGCGGGGAAAAGGAGGGGAGAATTCAAGGGAAAGAACGGAAGAGGGGGGGAAACGACAAAAAAGGGGAAAGGGGTGGGGCGGGGGGGACTACAAGAAAATGGTTTTTCACCCCACCAAAAGAACACCCAAAATTCCCAGGGAGGGAAAAAAAGACCACATTTCAGGTTTACCCCTTTTTTTACTCTTGTTTAGCCTTTCCCGTTCCGGGTTCCAACGAAGCAGGAAAATTTTGTGGGAAAACCGCGGGCTGGAAATTTTAAACTACAATATCCATATAAATTTTAAAAAATTACGTTTACATTTTGGAGTACTGAATTATTGTGGTTTTAAAACAGGAAAAAGTTAAACTTTAAGGGGGAAAATTTAGGAAAAATTTTAATTTTTATTGTCTGTGTTTTTTTTGTCTGTAATTGTGTTGTGATTGTGGGTTGTCTGTACCTGTGTTTATGTTGTGTATGTGGGCTGGTCTGTGGGTTGTGGGCTGTGTCTGTATTTTTGTTGTCTGTGTGTTTTTGTTTGTGCCCAGTTTGGTTTTGTTGTGTGGGGTTGGGGTGTTTTGGGGTTTTTTTGTGGTTTTGTGTGTGTGGGGTTTTGTGTGTGTGGGTGTTGTGTTTGCATGTCTGTGTACCCCGAGTTGGCTTTGCTGGAGCCCAAATTTAAGTTCCCACCTCTTTTAAAAGTAATTTTTTTCCTCTTTGGCTTTTGGGAAATTTGTCCATGAAGCTGTGTAAGGTCCTTCCCTTTCCCCCACTTTCCCCCGTTCAATCCAAGGAAATTAAAGGCCCTTTAAAATTTTTAGAAAAAAAGAAAAAATCGGGGGTTTTGGGCATGATTAGGTGTAAAACCCTACCCCAAAAGAAGTTTTTTTTTAATTTACAAATTTTTAAAAAAAATAAAAATAATAAAAATTAATAATAATAATAAAATAATTTAAAAATAATAATAAAAAAATAATAAAAATTTTAAATTTCCCTTTTTATTTTATTATTATTGTTTTTGTTTTTATTATTTTAAAAAAAGTTGAAACCCCTTTGTTTGTTGGGATTCAGCGCGTGGGGGGAATTTTGGGTGTAATAGGTTTTTAAAAAGGAAAGTGGGGGTAGCTCCATTCCTTTTAATCAGGGGCCTTCCCGCAACATCAAGACACCTCCCTAAGGTGAACAGACATTAGTGGCCTCGGATATATTACCCCACTTAGGCAAACGTATTTTAGTATCATAGTTTCTTTCTCTCTCTCTCTCTCTCTCTTCTTCTCTCTCTCCTCCCTCTCTCTCTCTCTCTCCTTTCCCTCCATCTTCAATCTTCCAAACTCCTATTGTGACCCAGAAATCATGTACCGTGACCTCTCCCTTTTCCTTTACTTCTCCGCCCCTCCTATCCCACCCTCCCTATCCCACCCTCCCTCCCACCCTCCCTCCCTCCATCCATCCCTTTCCCCTCGCTCTACTGTCCAAAAGCATGGAACTAATCGATTTAGCTGGAACAAGAGTCGTAGCTGGGGAGAAACATCGCTGAAGAGCCTTCAACCATCGCTTCAATCCATCTTCCAGCCGGACTGGAAAATGGGCTTCTCCAGATTTCCTAGATACACTAGGATAAACTCGAGAAAGAAAAAACAGGTGTTTTTATATTCTTTGGATGAATGGGAAAGATTCATGCAGGTATAACATACACTCTGCATGATTTACACACAGTTGAATCTGCCTGATTGACCACCTGGACAGTCATGCACTTGACTAGAAAGATCCTCGCTACGCATGACGAACCATACCAAACCACACATGGATTTACCATGAATGTTGCATCAAACTTGGACAACTTTGCTCATATAATCCCAACACTTTTTAAATTTGAAGAAGACATTAGTAGCAAGCTCATGGAATTCTATATTTACAACACAAAAAATGTTGGCTGAACTTTACAAAGATGGTAGCATAACTGTCGCCTATAAAAAACACAATCAGTATTTGAAGGAGTGCTGAGATATATAACTGCTAAATACATGGGTTCACATTTAAACAGTCCGGAATGGCAGGTCGCTCCTGGTTCTTAACTACTGGACATCACCTGAGTCTGGATGCACTGGAAGACAAGCTAGACACTAACGTAATACTCACATTTACTGAGAAACCTTCAGAGTGTGATCGGGGTGTACAACTCAAAATACAACGAAAAAAAAAATTACAGGAAAGTACTTACTTTTACTTTTGCGGTAATTTGGCCCTCTGGTTCCTTGAATCAAGCTCCACCACCTTCAAAAATGGTCTAGATGGATCAAAATTTAAATTTACACGTTGAAACGTGAAGTCCAGATAAATAAAAGACTACCAAAATACCTTCTTAAGTATTTGTCCTCCAAAACAAAAACAAAAATTCCAGTGAAAAAAATATGGTCCACAATATCGATTGTAAAGGGGGTGTACATAAGCAGGTCTCCCCCTCCATCCGTTCCAAATGGAATTCCCCCTCTATTACGACCCGTTTGTCTCTATTTTTCTCCTTTTTTTCAATTACTCGAAGACCGTCCACCGTGTCCGAGCGTGTGGCCGGCGCCCGGCCGCCTTTTAACTTCCTTCCGCCAAAACTTCCCCGCTAAAACCTTCCCCTCAAAACCTCTCCCGCCAAAACCCTCCCGCCAAAACCCCCCTCTTGGCCGGAAGTTCCACCTCATTGGCTCGAGCGCCGTGACGTCACTGCCTCGCCCTCTCAAAAATGGCGGGAGACCCGGAAGACACAATACGGAACCGCCACCCGAAGCTCCATTCACAGCAGGAACTTTGGTGTCCCCATTTGATATATGAAATGATAATCAATACAGCCACGTCCACGATTAATACACTTCACTACAAACCGCTGAGAACTTTTGTTTTTAAGTGCTACTCAATAATGGTTTTAAGTTATAGGAAGCCAGTAATATCTATAGCGAAGTCACTGCGAAGCTTAATCTATGACTTGACTTATTAAGAACTCAAAAAAAACGCAGATGCATGGTCATGGCCTTGTTTTGGAGCATCCTACAAACACAGCATTTGTTTCACTCTCTCTAGGTTTACGTCATCGTTCATCCTCTATCGGAAGCCGTCAGTGGCACTAAGGTGTGTGACTGGCGAAGTGCACGTCTAATTAGGAGACGGAGGGAGGAGGAACTTTGTTGTGGTCGAGTGAGGGAGAATGTTGGTGCGGGAAATGTACTGGAGTGCTATTTTTATGGTGGAACATTATTCATACATGCCATCCCCCTTAAACCACTACTCCCTCTTTCTGCGGCTCCCTTACCACCCCTCTACGACCTCCTCACCCCCACCCTAACCAGCCCCTCACCTCTTGTAACCTCACTTAACAGTCATCACTCTCATCCTGGTTTGCATATCGAGGTATGTGAAGAGAAAACAAGGTAAAATTTCCCCTTCTTATAAATCTTGTCTAGAAAGTTTAGATTAGGATAGTAAAGTAGAAGGCTCTCTCCCCACTCTTCTCTCAATCACTTCCTCCGCTCTGTCTGTGGGGTGGAGAAAAGAAGAGTGAAATGATTCTGTGATGTAGAAATTTTTTAAACACATTTACAGGAAGGTGAAAGCAGAAATTGCTTACTACAGCAAGAACTACAATTACAACATACTACTACTACATCTACTACTATACTCACTACATACTACTACTACTAATACTAATACTACTACTACATACTACTTACTACTAAATACTGTACTACTACTACTACTACTACTACAATTACTACTACTACTACTAAAACTACTACTACTGCTACTACTAAATCTCTATAATTATTCCCATATACACCTTGTTCAACTAATTCGTTTCTATATATTTCTGAAATAACTTCTAATACACTACCACTGCTAAACCTCATATATACAAGTTAATTCACTCATAATCCCTTTCACTGGTTTATAAATACTGTATTTTCTCATTACACCTCAAAAAAGTTATCCCAAATATAATACTGGTCTAAAATATCGCACCTACTTTATTTTGCTCTCTTATGGGTTATTTTCTTTATATTTTCATTTATTTATTTTGCACCTTTCAAGTGTTTTATAAAACAGTGGAATTGCATGAAAAGAAAATGGTTGAAAGAAGGTAGTAGAAGTGTTGGAAAGGGAAGGGGCGTAGTTGTGGGAACAGTCAGGGGAATTAGTTATGGGGAATATATTTGGGTAAAAATGTACCCACAGTTGTTTTGGAACCTAAAGTTCATTTATTTCCCCCAAATGCGGGGGTGTAAGGGGGGAGGGTGAGAAGCCCTTAGATTAAAAGGGGGGTGAATGGTGGGATAGGGGGCGTTACATAAAATTGGGGTGAATTTGGGGGGTTTATAAATTTGAACTCCCCTACCCCCTTTCCCCCAACCATTGGGGTGGAAACCCCGGGGTGTAGAGAGCTCCCCTACACCCACCAACCCTGTGGGGTGAACCTCGGGTTGAAGAGAGCTCCCCCACACTCCACCAACCATGTGGGGTGGGAAACCCCGGGTATAGAGAGATCCCCTACACTCCACCAACCATGGGGGTGAACCTCGGGGTGATAGAGAGCTCCCCTACACTCCACCAACCATGTGGGTAACCCCGGGGGATAGAGAGCTCCCTACACTCCACCAACCATGTGGGGTGAACCTCGGGGTGATAGAGAGCTCCCTACACTCCACCAACCATGTGGGGTGAACCTCGGGGTGATAGAGAGCTCCCTACACTCCACCAACCATGTGGGGTGAACCTCGGGTGATAAAAGAGTCCCCTACACCCACCAACCATGTGGGTGAACCTCGGGGTGATAGAGGCTCCCCTACACTCCATCAACCATGTGGGGTGAGCCCCGGGGTGATAGAGAGCTCCCCTACACTCCACCAACCATGTGGGGTGAACCTCGGGGTGATAGAGAGCTCCCCTACACTCCAACTATGCGGGGTGAGCCCCGGGGGATGAGGCCCCCCTCACTCCCCCAAAACCATGGGGTTAAACCCCGGGGTGTTTAGAGACTCCCCTACACTCCAACTATGCGGGGTGAGCCCCGGGATGATAGAGAGCGCCCCTACATTCCACCAACCATGCAGGGTGAGCCCCGGGATGACAGAGAGCGCCTCTACACTCCACCAACCACGCTGGGCGAACGCCGGGGAGACAGAGAGCGCCTTAACTCTCCACCAACCACGCAGGATGAGGGAGAGCTCCCAAGCACTCCACCAACCACGCTGGGTGAGCCCCGAGGTGACAGAGAGCGCCTTAACTCTCCACCAACCACGCAGGATGAGGGAGAGCTCCCAAGCACTCTACCAACCAGGCTGGGTGAGCCCCGGGGTGACAGAGAGCGCCTTAAACAAAATCCCCCACCCCAAACCACGCCGAAGCCCGGGGTGACGAAAAGCCCCTTTAATCTCACACCAACCACGCAGGATGAGGGAGAGCTCCCAAGCACTCCACCAACCACGCTGGGTGAGCGCCGGGGTAATAGAGAGCGCCCCTACACTCCACCAACCACGCTGGGTGAGCCCCGGGGTGACAGAGAGCGCCTCAACTCTCCACCAACCACGATGGGTGAGCCCCGGGGTGACAGAGAGCGCCCCAACTCTCCACCAACCACGCTGGGTGAGCCCCGGGGTGACAGAGAGCGCCTTAACTCTCCACCAACCACGCAGGATGAGGGAGAGCTCCCAAGCACTCCACCAACCACGCTGGGTGAGCGCCGGGGTAAAAGAGAGCACCCCTACACTCCACCAACCACGCTGGGTGAGCCCCGGGGTGACAGAGAGCGCCTCAACTCTCCACCAACCACGCTGGGTGAGCCCCGGGGTGACAGAGAGCGCCCCAACTCTCCACCAACTACGCTACATTAGGCGCTCAGTGAAATCAGAGCGCGACATAAATCTTGTCAAATAGTGTCGTTATTACACTTAATACGACTTTTATTTAGCATATTTAATGGCCTGTTTAGAATGAAACGCACCAGAGAAACTTATGGTAAAATCAATACTTGTTGTCAGCCTTTTGGAGAGAGAGAGGAGGAGCAAGACCAAGGAGGAGCAGGAGAGCAGAGGAGCAGAAGAGCAGGGAGGAGGAGGAGGAGCACGGGGAGCAGGAGGAGCAGGAGAGGAGCAGGAGGAGCAGGAGGAGTGAGGAGGAGGGGAGGAGGAGCAGGAGCAGGAGGCAGGAGAGCAGGAGGAGCAGGAGCAGCAGTGGGAGAGGAGGAGCAGGAGGGGCAGGAAGAGCAGGAGGAGCAGGAGGAGCAGGGGAGCAGGAGGAAAAGAGCAGGAGGCAGGAAGACAGGAGGAAGCACGGGAGCGGGAGGGAGGAGCAAAGGGGGAAGCAGGAGAGGAGGAGCGGGAGGAGCAGGGACAGGGAGCAGGAGGAGCAGGAGGAGCGGAAGGAGCAGGGGGGAGCGGGAGGACAGGAGGAGCAGGAGGAGGGAGGAGGAGCAGGAGGAGCAAGGAGGGGGGAGGAGGAGAAGAGGAGCAGGAGGAACGAGGAGCAGGAGGAGCGGGGAGGAGCAGGAGCAGGAGGAGCAGGAGGAGCGGGGAGCAGGGAGCAGGAGGACGAAGAGGAGCAGAGGAGCAGGAGGAGCAGGAGGAAGCGGGGGAGCAGGAGGAGCAAGGAGCTGGAGGGGGAGAGGAGGAGGACAGCAGGAGAGCAGGAAGCAGGGGGGAGCAGGAGGAGCAGAAGGAGCAGGAGGGGGAGGAGAGGGAGCAGGAAGAAAGGGAGGAGGAGGACAGGAGGAGCAGGGGAGAAGGAGGAGCAGGAGGAGAGAGAGAGCAGGAGGGGGCAGGAGGAGAGGAGAAGGGGGAGCAGGAGGAGCAGAGGAGGCAGGAGGAGCAGGGGGCAGGAGACAGGGGAGCAGAGGAGCAGAGGAGCAGGAGGAGCAGGAGGGGGAGGAGGAGCAGGGGAGCAGGAGGAGCAGAGGAGAGGAGGAGCAGGAGGAGGGGAAAGAGCAGGAGACAGGAGGAGCAGGGGGAGAGGGGGAGCAGGGGAGCAGGAGGAGCAGGAGGAGCAGGAGGAGCAGGAGGGAGGGGAAAAGGAAGCAGGGAGGGGGGGGAGAGGAGCAGGAGGGCGGGGAGGAGCAGGAGGAGCAGGGGGAGAGAGCGGGAGGAGAAAGGAGGAGCCAATAGGACAGGAGAGAGCAGGGAAGGAAGGAGCAGGAGGGGGGAGGAGGGGAGGAGGAGCAGGAGGAGCAGGAGGAGCAGGAGGGGACAGGGAGGGCAACAGGAGGAGCAGAGAGGCAGGGCAGGAGGAGCAGAGGACAGGAGAGGAGGAGCAGAGGAGCAGGAGAGAGCAGGAGAAGAGGGGGAGCATGAGGGCAGGAGAGCAGAGGAGCAGGAGGAAGGAGGAGGAGCAGGAGGAGAGGAGGAGGCAGGAGAGAAGCAGAAGGAGCAGGAGGAGCAGGAGCGGAGGAGCAGGAGGAGCAAGGAGGAGGGGCAGGGGACAGGAAAAAGGAAAGAGGAGAGAGCAGGAGAGCAGGAGGAGAAAGGAGGGGGGAGAGGAGGAGAAGCAGGAAAGAGTAGCAGGGGAGCAGGAGGAGCAGAGGAGAAAAGGCAGGAGGGGAGAAAAAGGGAAAACAGGGAAGCAGGAGGACGGGAAAGGACAGGAGGACAGAGGGGCAGGAAGGAGCAGGAGGAGCAGAGGAGGCAGGAGGAGCAAAGGGAAAGCAGAAGGACAAGGAGCAAGAGGAGCAGGGGGAAGCAGGGGGAAACAGAAGGAGCGGGAAAAAGGGGGCGGGAAAGGAGCAGGGAAGGAGGGGGAGAGAGCAGGAGGCCAAAAGGAGCAGGAAAAGCAGGGGGAAGGAGGAGCAGGAGGAGCAGGCAAAAGCAGGGGAGCAGGAGGAGCAGGAGGAGCAGGAGGAGGCGGGAAAGAAGCAGAAGCGAAGCAGGGAGCAGGAGGAGCAGAAGGAGCAAAAGGGGGAAAGACAGGGGGAGCAGAAGGGAGGAGGAGGAAAGCAGGAGCAGGAGGAGAAAGGGGGAAAAGGGGAGGAGGAGCGGGAGAGGAGAGCAGGAAGGAGCAGGGGGAAAGCAGGAGGAGCAGAGGAGCAGGAGGAGCAGGAGGACAAAAAGGAGCAAGGAGGAGCAGGAGGAGCAGAAGGGCAGAAGGAGAAGGGGCAGAGGAGCAGGAGGAGAGGACGGAGCAGGAGGAAGAGGAGGAGCAGGGGAGGAGGAGGAGAAGAGGAGCAGAAGGAGCGGGAGGAGCGGGGGAGGGAGAGCAGGGGAGCAAGGAGGAGCAGGAGGAGAGGCAGAGCAGAGGCGGAGCAGGAGGAGCAGGAGGAGCAGGGGGAGCAGGAGAAGCAGAAGGAGCAGGAGACCCAGGAGGAGCAGAGAAGGGCGGGAGGACAGGAGGAGAGGGGGAAAGCAGAGGAGGAGGAGGAGAAGCAGGGAGCAGAAGGAGCAGGGGAAGGAGGAGAGAAGGAAAAGGAGCAGGAGGAGCGGGAGGAGCAGGGAGGCAGGGGGAACAGAGGAGCAGGGGAGCAGAGGGAGGAGAGAGGAGGAAAGGGAGGAGCAGGAGGAACAGGGGAAGGAGGAGGAGAAGCAGGAGCAGGAGGAAGCGGGAAACAAAAGGCAGGAGGAGAGGAGGAGCGGGAAAAAGGGAGCAGGAGGGAGGAAACAGGAGGAGCGGGAAAAACAAAAGGGAGGAGGAGGCAGGAGGAAAGGACGAGGAGGAGGAGCAGAGGAGAAAAGGAGTAGCATGAGAGGAGAGGAACAAAGGAGCAGGAGGAAGGGGGAGGAAAGAAGCAGGGGGAAGGAAGGAGCGGGAAGGAACAGGAGGAGCGGGAGGAGCAGGAGGAGCGGGAGGAGCAGAGGAGCAGGAGGAGAATGAGAGAGGAGGAGCAGGAAGGAGCAGGGGCGAGGAGGAGGGGGGGAAAAAGGAAAGCAGAAGGAGCAGGAGGACAGGAACAAAGGAGGAGCAGGAGGAGCAGGAGGAGCGGGAAAAAAGACAGGAGGATCAGGGAGCAGGAGGATAAGGAGGGAGCAGGGAGGGCAGGAGGAGCAGGGGGAGCAGAAGGAAAGGGAGGAGGAGGAAGAAGTGGGAAGCAGGAGGGAGCATGAGAGGAGGGGGAACAGGAGAGCAGGAGGAGGGAAGGAGGAACAGGGAGGAGCAGGAAGAGCAGGAGGACGGAGGAGAACAGGAGGAGCAGAAAGGAGCAGGAGGAGCAGGAGGAACAGAAGGAGCAGGAGAGGAGCAGGAGGAAACAAGAAAGGAACAGAAGGAGCAGGGAAAGAAGGACAGGAGGAGCAGGAGGGAGCAAGGAGGAGAAGGGGGAAGGAGCAGAAGGAGCAGGGAGGAGGAGCAGGAGGAGCCGAAGGAGCAGAAGGAGCAGGAGGAAGCAGGAGGAGCAGGAGGAAAGAAGGAGCAGGAGGAGGAGCAGGAGGAAAAAGGGCAAGGAGGGAGCAGGGGGAAGAAGGAGGAGCAGGGGGAGGAGCAGGAAGAGGAACAAAGGGAGCAGAGGAGAGAGAAAAAAGGAAAAGAAGGAGGAGGACGAGGAGGAGAGGGAAGAGAGGGGGAGGAGGAGCAGGAGAGGAACGGAGAGGAGGAGGAGGAAGGGGAAAAGAGGAGAGGGGGAGGGGGAGGAGGAGAAAGGAAGGAGGAGGAGAGGAGGAACAAGAGGAAGGAGGAACGGGAGCAGGAGGAGCAGGACGAGTAGGAGGAGGAGGAAGAGGAGTAGCAGGAGAAGTAGGAGAACCGGTAGGATCGGGAGGATCTACAGATGTAGGAGGAGGAAGAGGAAGAAAAGGAAAAGTAGGAGCAGGCGAGGCAAAATCTCAAAGTATATAGGTCCATTATGACGTGTGACGACACTGTCACCTTGTAGTGGGGCTGTGTGAGGACACTGTCACCTTGTAGTGGACTGTGTGAGGACACTGTCACCTTGTAGTGGGACTGTGTGAGGACACTGTCACCTTGTAGTGGGACTGTGTGAGGACACTGTCACCTTGTAGTGGGAATGTGTGAGGACACTGTCACCTTGTAGTGGGACTGTGTGAGGACACTGTCACCTTGTAGTGGGACTGTGTGAGGACACTGTCACCTTGTAGTGGGGCTGTGTTAGACACTTCACCTAGGTAGTGGGACAGTGTGAGACACTGCCACCTTGTAGTGGGACTGTGTAGGACACTGTCACCTTGTAGTGGGACTGTGTGATGGATCACTGGTCACCTTGTAGTGGACTTTGTGAGGCACACCTGTCACCCTTGTAGTGGGATTCGGTGGAGGACACTGTCACCTTGTAGTGGGACTGTGTAGGACACTGTCACCTTGTATGGGGCTGTGTTGAGGAACACTGTCCACCTTGTAGTGGTGACGTGTTAGGACACTGTCACCTTGTAGTGGGACTGTGAGAGGACACCAGAACTGTCAACCTTGTAGTGACTGGTTTGAGGACACTGTCAACCTGTAGTGGGACTGTGTAGGTACACTGTCACCTTGATAGTGGTACTAGTGTGAGGACACTGTCACCTTGTAGTGGGACTGTGTGAGGAAACACTGTCACCTTGTAGTGGACTGCTGTGAGGACACTGTCACCTTTATGGGGACGTGTGAGGACACTTGTCCACCATTGTAGTGGGACTGCGTGAGGACACTGTCACCTTTGCAGTGGGACTGTGTGAGGAACACTGTCACCTTGTATGGGACTGTGTGATGACACTTGACACCTTGTAGTAGACTGTGTGAGGAACACTGTCACCTGTAGTGGGAACTGTGTGAGGACACTGTCCACTTGTAGTGGGACTGAGTGAGGACACAGTCACCTGTAGTGGGACTGTGTGAGGACACTGTCACCTTGTAGTGGGACTGTGTGAGGACACTGCCACCTTGTAGTGGGACTGTGTGAGGACACTGTCACCTTGTAGTGGGACTGTGTGAGGACACTGTCACCTTGTAGTGGGACTGTGTGAGGACACTGTCACCTTGTAGTGGGACTGTGTGAGGACACTGTCACCTTGTAGTGGGACTGTGTGAGGACACTGTCACCTTGTAGTGGGACTGTGTGAGGACACTGTCACCTTGTAGTGGGACTGTGTGAGGACATACTGGTCACCTGTAGTGGGACTGTGTAGGACCACTTGGCCACCTATGTAGTGGGACTGGTGGTGAGACACTGTCACCTTGTAGTGGGACTGTATGAGTGACACTGTCACCATTTGTAGTGGGACTGAGTGAGGACACTTTTCACCTTGTAGTGGGACTGTGGAGGACACTGCCACACCGATTGTAGTGGGAAGATGTTAGGACACTGTCCCACCTTGTTATGGGACTGTGTGAGGGTACAACTGTCACCTTGAAGTGGGACTGTGTGAGGACACTGCCACCTTGTAGTGGGACCAGTGGAGGACACTGTCCACATTGTAGCGGGACTGGGTGAGGACACGCCACCGTTGTAGTGGGGACTGTGTGAGGACACTGCCACCTTGTAGTGGGATTTCTGTGTCTGAGGACACTGCCACCTTGTAGTGGACTGTGTGAGACACTGTCACCTTGTAAGTGGGACGTGTGAGGACAACTGTCACCTATGTTAGTGGGACTGTGTGAGGACACTGTCACCTTGTAGTGTGGACAGTGTGTGGACACAGTACCTTGTAGTGGGACAGTGTGAGGACATCGAGCCACCTTGTCGTGGGACTGTGTGAGTGGACACTGCCACTTGTAGTGTGCGACTGTGTGAGGACACTGTCACCGTTGTAGTGGGACTGTGTGAGGACCTGTCACCTGTAGTGGGACTGTGAGAGGAGCAACTGACACCTTGTAGTGGGACTTGTGAGGACAACTCCCCCCTTGTCAATTGGGCTGTGTTAGGACACTGTCACCTTGTAGTGGGACTAGTGTGAGACAACTGTCACTTGTAGTGGGACTGTGTGAGGACACTGTCACCTTGTATGGACTGTTGTGAGGACACTGTCACCTGTAAGTGGGACTGTGTGAGGACACTGTCACCTTGTAGTGGGACTGATGTTGAGACACTGTCAAACCTTGTAGTGGGACTGTGTGAGACACTGTCAACTTGTAGTGGGTCTGTGTGAGGACACTGCCACCTTGTTCAGTGGGACTGTGGAGGACACTGCCCCTTGTAACGTGGGACAGTGTGGGGACACTGTCCCTTGTAGTGGGATGTGTGAGGAACACTGTCAACCTTTTGTAGTGGGACGGGTGTGAGGACACTGGTCACCTTAGAAGTGGTACTGTGTGAGTACACCAACCTTGTAGTGGTACTGTGTGAGGACACTGCCACTTGTAGTGGGACGTGAGTGAGACACTGTCCCCTTTGTAGTGGGACAGTGTTAGGCACTGGTCACCATAGTAGTGGACTGTGTGAGACACTGTCACCGTGTAGTGGACTGATGTGAGGACACTGGGTCCACCTTGTATTGGGGACTTGTGTTAGGGACACTGCACCTTGTATGGGACGTGTGAGGACACTGCACCTTTGTAGTGGGACTGTGTGAGGACGACTGTTCACCTTGTAGAGGGACAGTTGAGGAGACACAGTTCACCTAGTAGGTGACAGTGTTAGGCCACTGTCACCTGTAGTGGGACTGTGTGAGGAGCACTGTCACCCATTGTAAGTGGGACTGTGTGAGGACACTGTCACCGCTTTTGTAGTGAGGCTGAGTGAGGAACACAGTCACCTTGTAGTGGGACTGTGTGAGGACACTGTCACCTTGTAGTGGACTGTTAGAGGACATTGTCACCTGTAGAGAGGCGTGTTGAGGCACTGTCACCTTGTAGTGGGACTGTGTGAGGACACTGTCACCTTGTAGTGGGACTGTGTGAGGACACTGTCACCTTGTAGTGGGGCTGTGTGAGGACACTGTCACCTTGTAGTGGGACTGTGTGAGGACACTGTCACCTTGTAGTGGACAGTGTGGAGGACACTGCCACCTGTAAGTGGGACTGAGTGAGACACTGCCACCTTGAAGTGGGACTGGTCTGAGAGGACACTGTCACCTTAGTGGGACGTGTGGAGGACACTGTCACCTTGTAGTGGGGACTGTGTGAGGACACTGTCACCTTGTAGTGGGACTGTGTGAGGACACTGTCACCTTGTAGTGGGACTGTGTGAGGACACTGTCACCTTGTAGTGGGACTGTGTGAGGACACTGTCACCTTGTAGTGTACTTGTGGTGAGGACTAACTGTCACCTTGTAGTTGTGACTGTGTGAGAGACACTGTCACCTTGTAGTGGACTGTTGTGAGGACACTGTCCAACCTTGTAATTGGGGCTGTTGAGAGGACACTGTCACCTTGTAGTGGGACTGTGTGAGGACACTGTCACCTTGTAGTGGGACTGTGTGAGGACACTGCACCTGTATGGGGCTGTGTGAAGACCACACTTGTCGCCTATGTAATGGGACTGTGTGAGGACACTGTCACCTTGTAGTGGGACTGTGTGAGGACACTGTCACCTTGTAGTGGGACTGTGTGAGGACACTGTCACCTTGTAGTGGGACTGTGTGAGGACACTGTCACCTTGTAGTGGGACTGTGTGAGACACTGTTCAACTTGTGAGTGGGACAGTGGAGGACACTGTCACCTTGTAGAGGGACTGTGTGAGGACACTGTCACCATTGTAGTGGGACTGTGAGAGGCACTGACACTTTTAGTGGGACTGTGTAGGACACGTCACCTTGTAGTGGGGCTGTGTGAGGAACAGTGCACTTGTAGAGGGACTGTTGTATAGGACACTGTCACCTGTATGGGGACTGTGTGAAGGACACAGTCACCTTGTAGGGGGCTTGTGAGGAACACTGGTCACCTTGTAGTGGGACTGTGAGTGAGGACCTGTCACCTTGTAGTGGACTGTGTGAGGACACTGTCACCTTGTAGTGGGGCTGTGTGAGGACACTGCCACCTTGTAGTGGGGCTGTGTGAGGACACTGCCACCTGTAGAGGGCTGTGTGAGTACAAACTGTCACCTTGTATGGGCTGTGTGAGGACACTGTCACCTTTTAGTGGGGCGTGTGAGGACACTGCCACCTTGTAGTTGGCTTAGATGGAGAGCACGCCACCTTGTAGTGGGGCTGTGTGAGGACACTGCCACCTTGTAGTGGGGCTGTGTGAGGACACTGCCACCTTGTAGTGGGGCTGTGTGAGGACACTGCCACCTTGTAGTGGGGCTGTGTGAGGACACTGCCACCTTGTAGTGGGGCTGTGTGAGGACACTGTCACCTTGTAGTGGGGCTGTGTGAGGACACTGTCACCTTGTAGTGGGGCTGTGTGAGGACACTGTCACCTTGTAGTGGGGCTGTGTGACGACACTGTCACCTTGTAGTGGGGCTGTGTGAGGACACTGTCACCTTGTAGTGGGGCTGTGTGAGGACACTGTCACCTTGTAGTGGGGCTGTGTGAGGACACTGCCACCTTGTAGTGGGGCTGTGTGAGGACACTGTCACCTTGTAGTGGGACTGTGTGAGGAAATTGTCACCTTGTAGTGGGGCTGTGTGAGGACACTGTCACCTTGTAGTGGGGCTGTGTGAGGACACTGTCACCTTGTAGTGGGGCTGTGTGAGGACACTGTCACCTTGTAGTGGGGCTGTGTGAGGACACTGTCACCTTGTAGTGGGGCTGTGTGAGGAACACTGTCACATTGTAATGTGCTGTGTGAGACACGTCACCGTTGGTTAGTGGGGCTGATGTGAGGACACAGTCACTTTTAGTGGACTGTGTGAGGACATGTCGACCTTGAGTGGGGCTGTGTGAGGACACTGTCACTGTAGTGTGGCTGTGTGAGGACACAGGGGACTGTCACCCTTGTAGTGATCTGTGTGAGGGCATTGTCACCTTGCAATGGGACTGTGTGAGGACACTGTCACCTTGTAGTGGGGTTGTGTGAGGACACTGTCACCTTTTAGTGGGACTGTGTGAGGACACAGTCACCTTGGTTTTTTTTAAAGTGGGGACTGTGTGAAAACATTGCCACCTTGTAGTGGGGCTGTGTGAGGACACTGTCACCTTGTAGTGTGACTGATTGAGGACACTATCAGCTTGTTGTGGGACTGTGTGAGGACACTGTCACCTTGTAGTGGGACTGTGAGGACTCTGTCAGCTTGTAGTGGGAATGTGTGAGGACACTGTCACCTTGTAGTGGGACTGTGTGAGGACACAGTCAGCTTTTAATGGGACTGAGTGAGGACACTGTCACCATTGTAGTGGAACTGTGTGAGGACACTCTCACCTTGTAGTGGGACTGTGTGAGGACACCACACCTTGTATGGGACTGTGTTGGATGGACACTCTCACCTTGTAGTGGGACGAGTGAAACACTGTCCACCGGTTGTAGAGGACAGTGGTGAGCACACTGTCAACCTTGTAGTGAGACGTTTAGGATCACTGTCCTTGTAAGTGGGACTGTGTGAGGAGACTGTCACCTTGCAGTTGGGACTGTGTGAGAAACTATCACCATGTAGTGGGTGTGTGAGGACACTGTCAGCTTGTAGATGGTGCAAGTTTGAGGACACTGTCACCTTGTAGTGGCGGCTGTGGTAGGACATGTCTCTCCATGTAGTGGGACTGTGTGATGCACTGTCAACCTTGTAGTGGGGCTGTGTAATGACACTGTCGCACCTTGTAGGGGGCTGTGCGAGAACACTGTCATGCCCTGTAGTGGGCAGTGTGAGTGACACTGTCCCAGCTGTAAATGGAACCTGTGTGAGCACACTGTCCACCTTGAGTGGGGCTGTGTGAGGAAACCGTCCACATTGTAGTGGGGCTGCCTGTGGACACTTTCGCTTGTAGTGGGGCTGTGTGAGGACACTGTCACCTTGTAGTGTGGCTGTGTGGAGGAAACTGTCACCTTTTAGTGGGGCTGTGAGGACACTGCCACTTGTAGTGGGACTGCTGAGGAGACGTCACCTTGTAGCAGGGCTGTGTGAGGTGTCTGGTCCACCCAGTAGTGGGCTGTGTGAGGACACTGCACACCTTGTAGTGGGGCTGTGTGAGGACACTGTCACCTTGTAGTGGGACTGTGTGAGGATACTGTCACCTTGTAGTGGGATTGTGTGAGAGACTGTCACCTTGTAAGTGGGCAGTGAGAGGACACTGTCCAGCTTGTAGTGGGACTGTGTGAAGGACACTTCACCTGTAGTGTGACTTGTGATGAGGACACTGTCACCTTGTATGGGACGTGGTAGGACACTGTCACCTTGGTAGTGGGGTCTGTGTGAGGACACTGTCACGTGTGTAGTGGGACTGTGGAGGACAGCTGTCACCTTGTAAAGGAGTCTGTGAAGGGCACTGTTACCTGTAGCGAGCTGTGGTGGAGGTACACTGTCCACCTTATAGTAGATTGTGTAGGTCGGGGACAACTGTCACCTGTAGTGGGACTGTGTGAGGTCGCTCACCTTTAGTGGGACCTGTGTGAGGACACTGTCACCTTGTTAGTGGGACTGTGTGAGACGCTGTCAGCCTAGTAGTGGACCTGTGGAAGATTGTCACCTTTGTAGTGGGACGTGTTAGGACTTTTTCACCTTGTAGTGGGCCTGTGTGAGGACACTGACACCTTGCAGAGACTGGGGGGGGGGTAGTGAGGGCACAGTCACTTGTAGGTGGGACTGTGTAGGGGCTGGCTGTCACCTTGTAGGGCGACTGTGTGAGGAACTGTCACCTTGTAGGCGGACCTGTGTGAAGGACACTTTCACCTTGTAGTGGGACTGTGTGATGACGATGTCTTCCCTATATGGGACTGCGTGAGAACGCTGTCACCTATGTAGGGGAACTGAGTTGTGAGACACTTGTCAGCTTGTAGTGGGACTGTGGTGAGAACGCTGTCACCCTTTTGTAGTGGGGACTGTGTTACGAACACTGTCACCTTGTAGTGCGGCTGAGAGAGGACAGGTCACCTTCTAGTGGAACTGTTTGATGACAACCTGTCACCTTGTCGTGGGAGTGTGTGATGAACACTGTCACCTTCTAGTGGGCAGTGTGAGACACTGTCACCTGTAGTGGGACGTGTGAGGTACACTGTTAGCTTGTAGTGGGACTGTGTGAGGACACTGTCACCTTGTAGTGGGACTGTGTCAGGACACTGTCATCTTTTAGTGGGACTGTGTGAGGACACTAACATCTTATAGTGGGACTGTGTGAGGACACTGTCACCTGTAATGGGAATGTGTGAGGACACTGTCAGCTTGTATAGGGACTGTGTGAATACACTGTCAGCATGTAGTGGGGCTGTGTGAGGACACTGTCACCTTGTAGTGGGGCAGTGTGAGGACACTGTCACCTTGTAGTGAGGCTGTGTATGAGGGCACTGTCAGCTTGTGTGGGCTGGTGAGGAACAATGTCATCTTAGTGCGACTGTTGAGGACACTTTCAGCTATTGTATTGGGCTGTGTGAGGACACAGTCAGCATGAAGAGGGACGAGTGAGGGACACTTGTCACCTGTAGTGGGACTGTGCATGAAGACTGTCACCTTGTAGTGGGGCTGAGTGAAAGACACGTCACTTGTAGTGTGGGATGTGTGATCACACACACAGCTTGGGTGGAGCTGGTGAGGACACTGTCAGCTTGATAGTGGTACTGGGTAGACACTGCAGCTTAGTTGCATGGCTGTGTGTGAGGACACTGTTAGCTTGTGGTGGGACTGTGGTGTAAGACACTGACAGCCTGTGGTGGAACTGTTGATGAACACTGGTCACATGTGGTGGGGTATTTGTTAGGACACTGTCAGCTTGTGGTGGGACTGTGTGTGAGGACACTGTCAGCTTGTAGTGGGGCCGTGTGAGGGCACTGTCAGCTTGTGGTGAGCTGTGTGAGGACACTGTCAGCTTGTGGTGGGGGCTGAGTAAGGACACTGTCAGCGTGTGATGGGTGATGTGAGGAAGATCTGTCACCTTGTTTTGGGGCTGTGTGAGGACACTGTCAGCTTGTGGTGGGGGATGCGTGAGGACACTGTCAGCTTGTGGTGGGGCTGTGTGAGGAAACTTAATCTTTAAGTACGGGCTGAGAGTAAGGACACGTCAGCTTGTGGGGGGGCTGTGTAGGACACTCTCAGCTTGTTGTGGGGCTGTGGTGAATGACACTGTCCAGCTGTGTTGGGGCTCTGTGAGGACACTGTAACTTGTGGGTGGTGATGTGGAATTTCGGGCCTCGTGGTGGGCTTGTGAGGACACTTTCTGCTTGTGGTGGGGCTGTGTGAGGAACGCTGTCGCTTGTGGTGGGGCTGTGTGAAGATTCTATCATCTTTAGTGTTGAGGTGAGATACTCTGTCAGCTTTTGTGTGGGGCTGTGTGTGAGTACACTGTCAAGCTTTTGGTGGTGATGTTTGAAGAAACTGTCAGCTTGTTTGGGGGGGCTGTTTGAGGACCATTGTCAGCTTGTGGTGGGGCTGTGTGAGGGCACTGTCAGCTTGTGGAGGGGCTGTTTAAGACACTCTCAGCTTGTGTGGGACTGTTATATACTCTTCAGCCTTGTAGTGGGCTCTGTGTGGAGGACACTGTCCCCAGCTTTGTGGTGGGGCTGTGTGGTAAGTGGCACTGTCAGCTTTGTGGGGCTGTGTGAGACACTGGTCAGCTTGTGGTGGGGCTGGGTGAGGACCTCTCAGCTTTTAGTGGAGCTGTGTAGGACACTGTCCTTATGGTGGGCTGTGAGAACTCTGTCAGCTTGTGGTGTGGATGTGAGAAGACATGTCAGCTTGTAGTGGGGCTTGTGTCAGGACACTGTCAGCTTTGTGGGGCTGTGTGAGGACATCTGTCACTTGTGGTGGGGCTGTGTGAGGACACTGTCAGCTTGTGGAAAGGGATGTGTGAGGACACTGTCAGCTTGTGTTGGTGAAGTGTTAAGAAACTGTCAGCTTGTGGTGTGGACTGTGTGAGGACACTGTCAGCTTTGTTGTGGGCTGAGTTAGGACACTGTCAGCTTGTGGTGGTGCTGTTTAAGACCTGTCACTTGTAGAGGTGATGGGTGAGGACACTGTCACTTGTGGTGGGGCGTGTGTGATGAAACAGTCAGCTTGTGGTGTGATAGTGTTGAAGAAACAGTCAGCTGTGTGTGGGGCTGTGTGATAGACACTGTCAGCTTGTGGTGGGGCTGTGTGAGGACACTGTCACTATGTGGTGGGGATGCGTGAGGACACTGTCAGCTTGTGGTGGGGCTGTGTGAGGAACCTTTAAGCTTTTGACGGGCTGTGAGTAGAGGACACTGTCACTTGTGGTGGGCTGTTGAGGACACTGTCACTTGTGGTGGGGTGTGTGAGGACGACTTCACCTGTACTGGGAAGTGTGTGAGGACACTGTCACCTTGTAGTGGGGCTGTGTGAGGACACTGTCACCTTGTAGTGGGACTGTGTGAGGACACTGTCACCTTGTAGTGGGGTTGTGTGAGGACACTGTCACCTTGTAGTGGGACAGTGTGAGGACACTGTGACCTTGTAGTGGGACTGTGCGAGGACACTGTCCCTTGATAATTGGGACTGTGTGAGCACCTGTCACTTGTGTTGGGGCTGTTGTTAGGAGCACAGTCAGCTTGTGGTGGGGCTGTGTGTGGACACTGTCCAGCATGTGGGGCTCTGTGTGGCGGACACTGGTTAGCTCTTACTGGTGGGACATTGTGTGAGGACACTGGTAGCATGGGGTGGGGCCTGTGTGAGGACTACTGCAGCTTGAAGTGTGGCTGGGTGAGGACACTGTCAGCTTGTGGTAGGGGCTGTGTGAGGAAACTTTAAAGCTTAAGGTCGGCTGTGATCAGTGACACTGTCAGCTGTGGTGGGGGCTGTGTGAGACACTGTCAGCTTGATGTGGGACATGTGTGTGAGGACACTGTCAGCTTGAGTGGAGCAGGTGAGGACACAGACAGCTATGTGGTGGGGCCTGTGAGAGACACTGTCAGCTTGTGGTGGTGATGTGAAGAGTACTCTGTCAGCTCGTTGTGGGACACTGTGTGTAAGACACTGTCTGCTTGTGATGAACTGTGTGAGGACACTGTCAGCTTGTGGTGGGCCTGTGTGAGGACCCAGATCACTTGTGGTGGGGCTGTGTGAGAATACTTTCAGCTTGTGCGGTGATGAGAGAAGAAACTGTCAGCTTGTGGTGCGGCTGTGTAGACACTGTCAGCATGTGGAGGGAGTCGTGAGGACACTGTCAGCTTGTAGTTGGCTCTGAGAGGACACTGTCCAGCTTGTGGTGGTGATTGTGAAGAAACTGTCAAGCTAGAGTGGGGCGAGTGGTGAGGACATTGTCATCTTTTTTATGGGGCTAGGTGGAGGAAACATTAAGCTTGTGGTCAGGCAGGAGTAAGGACACTGTCCTCATGTGGTTGGGCTGTGTGAGGACACTCTCAGCATCTGGTGGGACTGCGTGAGGACACTGTCAGCTTGTGTTGGGGCTCTGTGAGGACACTGTCAGCTTGTGGTGGTTATGTGTGAAGAAACTGTCAGCTTGTCGTGCGGCTGTGTGAGGACACTGTCAGCTTGTGTTGGGGCTCTGTGAGGACACTGTCAGCTTGTTGTGGTGATGTGTGAAGAAACTGTCAGCTAGTGGTGGGGCTGTGTTTACCTGGAGTTTACCTGGAGAGAGTTCCGGGGGTCAACGCGTCCGCGGCCCGGTCTGTGACCAGGCCTCCTGGTGGATCAGAGCCTGATCAACCAGGCTGTTGCTGCTGGCTGCACGCAAACCAACGTACGAGCCACAGCCCGGCTGATCAGGAACTGACTTTAGGTGCTTGTCCAGTGCCAGCTTGAAAACTGCCAGGGGTCTGTTGGTAATCCCCCTTATGTGTGCTGGGAGGCAGTTGAACAGTCTCGGGCCCCTGACACTTATTGTATGGTCTCTTAACCTGCTTTTCATTGGGGGGATGGTGCATCGTCTGCCAAGTCTTTTGCTTTCGTAGTGAGTGATTTTCGGGGTGCAAGTTGGGTTTACTAGTCCCTCTAGGATTTTCCAGGTGTATATAATCATGTATCTCTCTCTCCTGCGTTCCAGGGAATACAGGTTTAGGAACCTCAAGCGCTCCCAATAATTGAGGTGTTTTATCTCCGTTATGCGCGCCGTGAAAGTTCTCTGTACATTTTCTAGGTCGGCAATTTCACCTGCCTTGAAAGGTGCTGTTTGTGTGCAGCAATATTCTAGCCTAGATAGAACAAGTGACCTGAAGAGTGTCTCATGGGCTTTGCCTCCCTAGTTTTGAAGGTTCTCATATCCATCCTGTCATTTTTCTAGCAGATGCGATTGATACAATGTTATGGTCCTTGAAGGTGAGATCCTCCGACATGATCACTCCCAGGTCTTTGACGTTGGTGTTTCGCTCTATTTTGTGGCCAGAATTTGTTTTGTACTCTGATGAAGATTTAATTTCCTCATGTTTACCATATCTGAGTAATTGAAATTTCTCATCGTTGAACTTCATATTGTTTTCTGCAGCCCACTGAAAGATTTGGTTAATGTCCGCCTGGAGCTTTGCAGTGTCTGCAATGGAAGACACTGTCATGCAGATTCGGGTGTCATCTGCAAGGAAGACACGGTGCTGTGGCTGACATCCTTGTGTATGTCGGATATGAGGATGAGGAGCAAGATGGGAGCGAGTACTGTGCCTTGTGGAACAGAGCTTTTCACCGTAGCTGCCTCGGACTTTACTCTGTTGACGACTACTCTCTGTGTTCTGTTTGTGAGGAAATTATAGATCCATCGCCCGACTTTTCCTGTTATTCCTTTAGCACGCATTTTGTGCGCTATTACGCCTGGTACACTTGTCGAAGGCTTTTGCAAAGTCTGTATATATACATCTGCATTCTTTTTTTTCTTCTAGTGCATTTGGGGACCTTGTCGTAGTGATCCAATAGTTGGACAGACAGGGCGGCCTGTTTTCTAACCCTGTTGCCCTGGGTTGTGTAACTGATGGAGTTTCTAGATGGGTGGTGATCTTGCTTCTTAGGACCCTTTCAAGATTTTTATGATAGGGGGATGTTAGTGCTATTGGTCTGTAGTTCTTGCTGTTGCTTTACTGCCCCCTTTGTGGAGTGGGGCTATGTCTGTTGTTTTAGTAATGGGGGACGACCCCGTGTCCATGCTCCCTCTCCATAGGATGGAAAAGGCTCGTGATAGGGGCTTCTTGCAGTTCTTGATGAACAAGAGTTCATGAGTCTGGCCCTGGGGCGAGTGCATGGGCATGTCATTTATCGCCTGTTCGAAGTCATTTGGCGTCAGGATAACATCGGATAGGCTTGTCTCCTACGCATTTCAGATATATTGACCTCTTTTAGCCGCTCTGTTATCTTTTCCGTCGCCTGTAAAGGAGACGCCTGTCTCTTTCTATTTTACATCTACTCCTCCTTTTTCTTAGAGGAATAAGCCTTGTGCTTACATCGAGTGCCACCGAGTTAATCTGTTCTAGGCATAAGTTGGGGGTCTGTGTGCTTAGTATATCTTCCCAGCTTATATCGGTTTGGACTTGGTTTACTGGTCCACTTTATGTTTTTGTTATTGAAGTTGAATTTGGTGAATGGATCCTCGTGACTTAATTCATTATGTTCGGTCTGGGGCTCCGCACATACATGATGAACCTAAATTATGTTGTGATCTGGAGTTATTGTTTTTGATATGGTGACATTCTTATCGATCATCTTGTAGTGGAAGATGAGGTCTGTGTATTCTAGTATTAGTGGGGCTCTATTATTTGCGGGTTTAAATTTAATTTTGTGCAGAGATTGTAAAAGCTCGCGTGAGTGTGAGTTTTCATCAGAGCTGCCTCCTGGTGTTATTCCCTGCACAATATTATTGCTATATTCTCCTTTTAGGGTGCATTAAGTTGAATTCCCCAGGGAGAAGATGTTGGGTGCAGGAGCTGGTGATTGTCAGACAGTGGTCAATTTTTAACACTGTTCCTGGGGAATTGCTGGGCTGTTGCATCCGGAGGCTTGTGACTACCACATGACTAGGTTTTTGGTTCTCGACCTTTATGCTAAAACTTCCACTCATCATTTGGGCTTTGGGCAGTTCTGTGCAAACAATTTGCTCTGCAATGTACGGACACCCCCCACCCTTTTGCTGTTCACTCTGTCACATCTGTATGGTTGTACCTAGGATTCAACATTTCGTTTGTCCAATGATCCTTTGTGTGGGTTTTCAGTGAAAGCCGCGAACATTGCTTTGCCTTGCAAGAGTCACGGATAAAGGTATTTTGTGTTGGTTGCTGGCTTTAGACCCTGTATATTTGCCAAGAAGAATGTTATCGGACTGGTGGTATTGTTGGTACTGGGGGGGGGATTTTTTTTCCGGCATTAGTATCTGTATCTGTTGGTTTGGAGTGGAGGCCATCGACTGTGGTTCCACTCCAGGAATGACTGGATTTGGTGTACGATTTCTGCCATTTCCTGCCTGTGTGAGGACATTGTCAGCTTGTTATGGGGCTGTGTGAGGAAACTTTAAGCTTGTGGTCAGGCTGTGAGTAAGGACACTGTCAGCTTGTGGTGGGGCTGTGTGAGGACACTCTCAGCTTGTTGTGGGGCTGTGTGAGGACACTGTCAGCTTGTGTTGGGGCTCTGTGAGGACACTGTCAGCTTGTGGTGGTGATGTGTGAAGAAACTGTCAGCTAGTGGTGGGGCTGTGTGAGGACGCTTTCAGCTTGTTATGGGGCTGTGCGAGGACACTGTCTGCTTGTGGTGGGGCTGTGTGAAGATACTGTCATCTTGTAGTGTTGATGGGTGAGTACACTGTCAGCTTTTGGTGGGGCTGTATGTGAGGACACTGTCAGCTTTTGGTGGTGATGTGTGAAGAAACTGTCAGCTTGTGTTGGGGCTGTTTGAGGACATTGTCAGCTTGTGGTGGGGCTGTGTGAGGGCACTGTCAGCTTGTGGTGGGGCTGTTTAAGGACCCTCTCAGCTTGTGGTGGGACTGTGTGAGGATACTCTCAGCTTGTGGTGGGCCTGTGTGTGAGGACACTGTCAGCTTGTGGTGGGGCTGTGTGTAAGGGCACTGTCAGCTTGTGGTGGGGCTGTGTGAGGACACTGTCAGCTTGTGGTGGGGCTGGGTGAGGACACTCTCAGCTTTTAGTGGTGCTGTGTGAGGACACTGTCAGCTTGTGGTGGGGCTGTGTGAGGACACTGTCAGCTTGTGGTGTGGATGTGTGAAGACATTGTCAGCTTGTAGTGGGGCTGTGTAAGGACACTGTCAGCTTGTGGTGGGGCTGTGTGAGGACACTGTCAGCTTGTGGTGGGGCTGTGTGAGGACACTGTCAGCTTGTGGTAGGGATGTGTGAGGACACTGTCAGCTTGTGGTGGTGATGTGTGAAGAAACTGTCAGCTTGTGGTGGGACTGTGTGAGGACACTGTCAGCTTGTTGTGGGGCTGTGTGAGGACACTGTCAGCTTGTGGTGGGTCTGTGTGAGGACACTGTCAGCTTGTGGTGGGGCTGTGTGAAGACACTGTCAGCTTGTAGAGGTGATGGGTGAGGACACTGTCAGCTTGTGGTGGGGCTGTGTGTGATGAAACTGTCAGCTTGTGGTGGTGATGTGTGAAGAAACTGTCAGCTTGTGTTGGGGCTGTGTGATGACACTGTCAGCTTGTGGTGGGGCTGTGTGAGGACACTGTCAGTATGTGGTGGGGATGCGTGAGGACACTGTCAGCTTGTGGTGGGGCTGTGTGAGGAAACTTTAAGCTTATGGTCGGGCTGTGAGTAAGGGCACTGTCAGCTTGTGGTGGGGCTGTGTGAGGACACTCTCAGCTTGTGGTGGGGCTGTGTGAGGACACTGTCAGCTTTTGGTGGGGATGTGTGAGTACACTGTCAGCTTGTGGTGGTGTGTTGAAGAAACGTCAGCTGTGGTGGGTGTGTGAAGGACACTGTAAGCTTTTGTGGGGCTGTGTGAGGACACTCTAAGCTTCTTGTGGGGCTGTGTTAGGACACTGTCAGTTGTGTGGGGCTGTGTGAAGACACTGTCAGCTTGTAGTGGTGATGGGTGAGGACACTGTCAGCTTGTGGTGGGGCTGTGTGAGGACACTGTCAGCTTGTGGTGGGGATGTGTGTGAGGACACTGTCAGCTTGTGGTGGGACTGTGTGTGAGGACACTGTCAGCTTGTGGTGGGGCTGTGTGAGGAAACTGTCAGCTGTGGTGGCGCTGTGTGAGGACACTGTCAGCATGTGGAGGGGCTGTGGTTACCTTCACCTCCTCCCTACCCTCCCACCCTTCCCTCCACACCACAATCACCCCCGCTTGACACACCAAAAAAATGTATTTCCATGTATTCTGGGGTAATGTATAAGCTGGAATGTATTCACACCAGAGCCTCATGCATCGAGAATGTCAGGAATAAAAGTGGAGCCTCGGGCTGGTGTAACCCCAGGTGACCGAGTCAGCTAGTTGAAAAACCATATCTACTAATGCCGATGATATGTAAATCAAGACCGTAGCGAATTGCTGTGATGCCTACGGGAGATGGTGACCTCCCCAGTTTTTCCCCCTCCATCCTTCCTCCCCACAACAATCCCAATCTCCCCCTCCCCCATCACCACCACCACAATCCTAGCTCTCACAATGGAAATAAGTCACTGACTTTTTTGGGTTATCCCAGGTTCTCTACAATTATGCTGCTATGTATGATAATCTATGTAACTGTATTTGTGTATACCTGAATAAACTTAATTAAATACTTATTACAGAACACTGTGATAAGCTGCTGGATGATAAGTTGTTAATGTTACAGTGTACAGTGTTGGTGGGATACATTCTCATTATCAATGTTGGTTAAATGGATCACCGATAACATGGCTAGTCAGAAGATGTTCCTTGATTATTTAATGGAGTGTCGAGCCTCCATCATATCTTACACTGAATGACTTACATCAGCTTAAGAAAAACAGTGATTTCATTTTCTTGTACAATGGCGTTGCTTTTCAGTTAATACAAAGTGGGCTTCTGGTTTGCATATTAATGTCACGTGAGTCAGTGGTTTGCACAGTGTTTCTGCTGATAACTTCGCTATCCATTAATTTGGATGTGTTTACATATTTCATTCTGATTTCCTCCAGTATTTTCTCCTGATGTGATTGTGTGAGAGTCTGGAATGTACCTTAACTTGATGTATTTATATCCATTTCCAATTTTTTTTCTGTATCGATTAAGATTATTTCTGTCCATAATGCATGGTTTTTGACTTTCGTGTGCTCTACATTTTTTCCATGAGTGAAATCTCTGCATTTCGATTTAAGAAACTCCACAGTGGTGATTTTCATTTCGTTCGTTGTTCCAATATTTCTTCCACTTTACTCATATTTTTCTTATGTTACTTTCTAGATCTCCTTCTCTCTATGTTCATCATGTTTTACCTCTAGTATATAATCACATAACAAGATGCAATGGTAGTTTGTTCCCAGATTTCCCAGTATTCAACCTCTTCGACACTGGGAAACAAACGAAAGACAGATGGCAGAGGAGGACCTGGGAGTCCACACCGAGGCTGTCTGCTCAGAAGATCTATCTACTATCTAGATTAAAGGAATTGTGTATTATCTAAGAGAATGGGTGAAAGATAGAAAAGCAGGAAGCTTACTCCCCCCATCCTTCCAATCCATCTGGCTAGTATCTGTATGTAAATAGGAGGTAACGTATACTATACTATATTAGAATAATGACAGAATTTGTACCATTGGTTCAACTGCTAGTTGCCACCAGTTCTCTTGTGGCTATCACAACCCTCTACTACTACTACTACTACTACTACTATCACTGCCTCGACTGCCTCGTTATCAACGGGTCGTCCTGGAGCAGAGCAACAGACGCTAGTACAGACGGACAGACATTCTTGTTTCATACATCGTAAGCAAAAAAGATTTTCACAGATATTTATTCAACAATATGATGTCGGCGCACTTCTGGCGAGACATCTGTTGAATGATGGTGAATGCGTTTCTTCTTCGAGTCACCTTGCCTTGGTGGAAGACGACCGATATAGTAAAAATACACTGAAATTTCGAACACATGGGCGCAAATAAAGTTGTTACATTATTCTGAACACACGAATACAATAGTTTCATCATTTCGAATAAATGGATAATATTATAAGTTGAATTATTTCGAATATATGGAAAGTCTCATTGATAAAGGGGACATTATTTTCCAGCAAAAGTTTCCCCAGAGATGAAGAGATTCTAAAAGAGAGTTTCAGCTTCAGTTAAGACAGCCAGAGCTTCTCATAAGACCACCTAGACTTTTTAAGGACAACCTAGAGCTTCTTTTAAGGACACCTAGAGCTTCTCATAAGGCAAAACCTAGGCTTCTTTTAAGGGCACCAGAGCTTCTTTTAAGGACACCTAGAGCCTCTTTTAAGGACATTTTAGAGCTTCTCATAAGGCCCCTAGAGGTTCTTTTAATGACACATAGAGCTTCTCATAAGGCTACCAAGAGCTTCGCATAAGGCCACCTAAGTTTTTTACCGATACATAAAACTTCTTTTAAGGACACCTAGAGCTTCTTTTAACGATACATAGAACTTCTTTTAAGGACACCTAGAGCTTCTCATAAAAATACCTTTAGTGTCACGTAGAAAAAGTCAGCGCTTCTCAGAGCCATCTAAAGTTTGGGCACAAAAGCACCTGGAGCTTCTTATGGCCCCTAGAGCGTCTCATAAAGACAACCTAGAGCTCTCATGACACCTACAGCTTTTCCATATAAAAAATCGCATTTTTTTCCAAAGGCAGGAAATATTGGTGTTGTTACATCATGTCTACAGAGCGTGTGTCACTGGAGCTCTGGATTACCATACAAACTGTTGGTATTACTTCGTGTATCTCTCTCACCAACACAGCTCCCACCTTTTATTGCGGGATTACAAATGATGCAGCCCCACGAATATGACGCTTGTATAGCATGCTGTCCCTTGTTCCACTGTATATATTTATGTCAGGACACTAAACCCCTTAAAAACATTGAAGATACTCACTTTGAGGCTAAAATGTGCAGTGATTTCCTTATTTATTTAAATTTTTCTCCTTATAGGATCGTTTTTGGCACATACATGAATGTGCATGTGTGAAATATTTTATATATTATATATATATATATAATAAATATATATATATATATATATATATATATATATATATATATATATATAAATATATAAATATATAATATATATTATATTATATATATATATATATATTATTCAACAAACCGGCCATATCCCACAGAAACAGGGTGACCCAAAAGAAAAACGAAAGTTTATCTTTATAAATTTAGTAATATATACAGGAAAGGGGTCCAGTCCCTTGCCCCCGGCTTTTTTAGTCGCCTCTTACAACACGCAATGGCTTACGGAGGAAGAATTCTGTTTCACTTCCCCATGGAGATAAGAGGAAATAACAAGAACAAGAAATAGTAATAATAAGAAGAAAACCCAGAGGGGTGTGAAATATATAGGGTTGTACATGTATGTGTAGTGTGACCTAAGTGTAAGTAGAAGTAGCAAGACGTACCTAAAATCTTGCATGTTTATGAGACAGAAAAAAAATACACCAACAATCCTACCATCATGTAAAACAATACAGACTTTCGTTTTACACTCACTTTGCAGGACGGTAGTACCTCCCTGGGCGGCTGTTGTCTACCAACTTACTACCTAAATAAATATATATATATATATACAAGGAATCGCGAGAGCAAGCGAAATATACACAAACCCTGATCTCTAGCTGAAGGAGACTCGAACTACGAACCTTGGAAACAAGGTAGCAGTGCTATACCCAAAAATCACCACACTGGTCCAGTGTGGTAAGTTTGTATAGCACTGCGTTTCCTTGTTCCAAGATTCGTAGGTTCGAGTCTCCTTCAGCCAGAGATCAGTATATATATTATATATATATAAAGTATATATATATATATATATATATATATATAATATATATAAAGTTGCTAGAAACACTTTTTATAATCCAAAAAGGGGCAACCAGCCTTATTCAACTAAAAATATGTTGGTTCTCCCTTACCATAAAACTTGGTTTTAAAATGCCTTCTCTTCTTAAGGAAATTTTAATATTAAAGTTGTATTCAAAAATCTTGATACGTAAAAAAACTTTTGATAAAGAATTCCCCCAAAATGCTGATGGATGTGTCTATAAGATTCCTTGTAAAATTTGCGATAAAGTTTATTACGGTCCCAAAATGGTAAAATCTCGAACTAAGATTTAAAACAACATAAATATAGCATTAGAACTGGACAAGATTTCCCAAAGCTCTATTTATTCTTTTAAGAGATTTTAAAAACCATCCAATTGATTTTCAAAAGTTGAGAAAGTGTATCAAGCAAGTCCATGGTCGCAGGAATATAATTGAATCTTGTTTTCATAAAAAGCAGTTTTGACAATAATTGAATATTTCCTTTGGTTTATATAAATTAGATCCATTTATAATTAATAGAATTTTGGGAAGAATTTAATAATACACTGGACAAATAAATAGCTTGGGTGTGAGTTGTGCAAAGGACCTATCCAAGTTTGGCTCGCCGCGCGTCACGTGTTTAACCGTTGTGGGATCTGATGTGAGGTGCTGGCCGGACCCTTATATAGCTTCCTTTGGGTGCTTCACTTTCATAGTTCCTTGATAATTGTGAGTAGTCACGAAAGCGCTTGGAATTTCTCTATTTCTTTCAGGGGTGGTTGTTTTGCATATATATATATATATATATATATATTAAAATATATATATAAAATATATATATATATAATATATATATATATTATATATTTATATATATATATATATATATATAATATATATATATATATATATATATATATATATATATATATATATATATAATATATATATATATATATATATATATATATAAAATATAAATAATAATAATAATAATAATGAAATCCACTAATACAAACGAGTCTTGTACAAAGTATTGCTCTCTCAGCTGTCACATTCAAGCAGTCGACTAATAATGGAGTTTCAAAGAAAACTGATATGCATAGCCTTTTTGTTTGCAAGAAGATCTCAGAGTGGAACATTACAAGTTAGAGAACTCGCTCAGAGGCGAATATCTTCCTGCATAACATGAGAGTTCCAGGCAATTGTTTCTCGCTCTCATGTCTACAGAAAATGTGATCATAGAAGAATAGTGTATAAACACTGTGTGGGGTGTTTCTTCGGGTTGCATATCCCACTGGGGTGGTGTGTATTCTCGTGTTTTATAAACTGTGTGGGGGGGGGTATTTAAGGGGTTTTATACACTTTTTGTGGTGTTATTCTCAGTGATTACCTTTTGTGGTGTGTATCTCTCAGTGATTTACACTGTGTGGTGTGTATTCTCAGGGGTATTAATTTTTTTTTGGTGTGGGGGGTATTTTTTAGGGGGGGGTTTTTATAAAGGGTTGGTTTTTGGTATTTTTTTTCTTTGGTTTTTTAAAGGGTTTTGGGTGGGTATTTCTAGTGTTTTTTAATTTTTTTGGTTTGGGGTTTCTTTTTTGTTTCTTGTTTTTGGTGTTTTATTTATGATATTTTTTTGTGGGGGTATTTTGGGGGTTTAAAATTTGTGTGGTTTTATTTATTTGGTTTTTTAATGTGTGGTTTTTTATTTTAGGGGGTTTTTAATGTTTTTGGGGGTATTTTTTGTAAAATTTTTGTTGTGTATTTTTGGGTTTTAATTTTTACATTTTGGTGTGGGTTTTGTTTTTTTTTTAATTATGTTTTTGGTTTTAAATTATTTCGTGGATTAAAAGGGTTTGGTTTTTTTGTATCTTGGTATTTTGTGGGTTTTGTTTTTGGTATAAAAACTGTGAGATGTATATCTCAGTGCTTATCCCACTGTGGGTGTGTATCTCTCATTTTATATCCCACTGTGTGGTGTGTTCTCTTAGTGTTTGTGCATGTGAGGGGGTTTTATCTCACAGTGTATATAACTATGTGGTGCGAAATCTTCAGGTATTTACTTTGTGTGGGGGTGTATCTCCCCAGTGCATATAATTGTGTGGTGTGTATCTCTTAGTTTTTGTCACGGGTAAAGGTTTGTGTATCTACAGTTTTATATAAAATATGTGGGTGCGATTTTTTCAGTGTTTAAAACCTGTGGGGGTGTGAATCTTTAGTGTATGTAAAATGTGAGGTGTTTTATCTCACAGTGTATATACCCCTAGGGGGTGGTATCTCTCAGGTATATACTTTGGGTGGGTGTGTATCTCCCCAGTGCATATACTTGTGTGGTGTTTTATTCTTAGTGTATGTACACTGTGAGGTGGTATCTCGGGTATATACACTATGTTGTGCGTATTCTCGTGTATTTTACACTGTGTGATGTGAAATCTCCCCCAGTGTATTTAATGTGTGGTGTTTTTCTTTGTGTATTTTCCCAATTTTTAGGGTGTGAAATCTCTCAGTGTATATACACTTTTGTGGTGTGTTTTTTCTCTCAGAGTATACCCCTGGAAGGTTTGTGTATCTCTCAGTGTATTTAACTTTGAAAAGTGTATTCTCGTGTAAACCCCTGTGGGGTTGTGTATTCTTTAGTGTATATACACTGTGTGGTGTGCACCAGTGTTTTCATTTGAGAAGTGTGTATCCCTTAGTTTTATTTTTATATGTAAAATCTTTTAAGAGGTGAGTATCACTTAGCCTAAAATTTTAAAACCGAGTGGTATCTCTCAGTTTTATATAAAACCCGAGTGGTTTATTCCGTGATATACCCCAAATTGGTGTATCTCCAGTTATTTTCCCCGAGTGGTATCTTCAGTGTATATACCCCGAGTGGTGATCTCTCGTGTATAAAAACCGATTTGGTGTATTCCAGTGTATATAAAAACCCAAAGTGGTTTATTTCAGTGTAAAAAACCCCCGAGAGGTTTATCTCTAAAGTAAAATTTACCCCGGGTTTTTTCTCTCAGTTTTTTATAAAAGGGAATGCTTTTTTCTCCCCAGTATTTATACCCCGAGGGGTTTTATTCTCAGATTTTTTACACCGATTGGTTTGTATTTCTCAATTTTTTTTTCCCCGAGTGGTGTATCTCTCGTGTATTTACCCCGAGTGGTGTATTCTCGTGTTTTTTAAAACCCGGGTAGTTTACTTCGTGTTTTATACCCGAGTTGGTGTATTTTCCCCAGTGTTTTTAACGAGTGGTTTAAAATTCATTTGTTTATAAACGAGTGGGTAAAATCTCTCAATGTTTATACCCGAGTGGTTTTTTTCGGTGTATAAAAACTGTGTGGTGTGAAATTTTTTAAAAGGGCATTTAAACTGTTGGTGTGTATCTCTCAGTGCATATACACTGTTTTGGTGTGTTTTCTCTCGGAAATTTTAAAACTGGTGGTGTGTATCTCTCAGTGTTTTTTATACCTGTGTGGGTTGTGTTTTCTCTCAAATGCATTTTACACTTTTGGTGTTGTGTATCTCTAAAGTGTATATCCACTGTGTGGGGGTGTTTCTCTAAGTAAATATCCCTTGTGTGGGGGTATTTTTCTCTCAGTCCCTTATACACTGTGTGGTGGGGATTCTAAAGTGTATATACCCTGTGGGTGTGTTATCTCAGTGTATAAAAATGTGGCCCGTTTTTTATCTCGTGCATATACACTTTTGAGGTGTGAAATTCTCTCAGTGTATTACACTGTGTGGGGTGAAAATCTTTAGTGTTGTGAAATTGTGAGGGTGTTTTTTTCCCCACAGTGTTTTACACTATGTGGTGCGTATCTCTCAGTGTTTATACATTGTGGGTTTGTGTATCTCTCAGTGCTTTAATAAAATTGTGTGGGTGTTGTTTTTCCCCTTTGGTTTTGGGTACACTGTGAGGAGTGTATCTAAACAGTGTATTTACACTATTTTGGTCCCTTTCTCTCGTGTATTACACTGTGGGGTGTGTATCTCTTAGTGTATTTTCACTGTGAGGGTTTGTTTCTCACAGGGTATATACACTATGTGGTGCGTTATCTTCAGTGTATTTACTTTTGTTTTGGTGTGTATCTCTCAGTGCATATACATTTTTGGGGGTGTGTATCCCCTTGGGTGTATGTCCCTTGTGGGGTTTTTTTTGTATCTCACAGGGTATATCCCACTATGTTGTGCGTATCTCTCAGTGTATATAACTGTGGGATGTGTTTTCTCCAGTGTTTTTACATTTTTGTGGTGTTTTTCCCTTCAGTGTATATACAATATTGGTGTGTATCTCTCAGTGTATATAAAAGGTTTTGGTTTGTGTATCTCCCCGGGGAGTTTTACACTGTGAGGTGTGAATCTCTCAGTGTATATACACTTTGAGAAGTGTTTCTCTCAGTGTTTTCGCGTGAGTTGTGTATTTTCTTAGTGTATATACATGTGTGGGGTCCCCAACCAGTGTATTTTACACTGGAAGTGTGTACCCCTTTAGTGTATTTTTTATATGTAAATCTTCAAGAGGGGGGATTTATCACTTAGCCAAATAAACCGAGTGGTATCTTCAGGGGTATATAAAACCGAGTGGTTTTATCTCTAAGTGTATATACCCCGGAGGGGTGTATTTTTCAGTGTATAACCCGAGTGGTTTTTAAGTGTATTTAAAACGGGGTGTTTCTCCCCCAGTGTATATACCCCGAGTGGTGTATTCTCGTGTATATACACCGAGTGGTTTATCTCTCGTGTAAAAAACCGAGGGTTTACCCTCTCAGTATTTTTTTTACACCGAGGTTTATTCTCAGTATATATACCCCGGTGTTTACCCTTTAAAGTATATATAAAAACCGAGTGGTTTTTCTCTAGAGTATTTACACCGATTGGTGTATCTCTCAATGTTTTTACCCGGGTGGTGTACTCTCAGTGTTTATTAAAACCGAGTGGTGTTTCTTTTTAAGTGTTATAAAACCGGTATTTTATCTCTCAGTGTTTTTACCCGAGTGGTGTATCTCTCAGTTTTAAAATACACCAAAGTGGTTTATATCTCGGGGTTTTACACCAAAAGTGGTATATCTCTAATTTTGTAATACCCCCCGAGGGGGTTTTTTCCAGTGTATATTACCCGAGTGGTGTATCTCTCAGTATTTATACATCGAGAATTTTAAATCTCTCAGTTTTAAAAAATAACCGAGGGGTTTGTAATCTCTCAGTGTATATACCCAAAGTGGTTTAGTTCGTGTATTTTAAAATTTGGGGTTTTTAAAACCACCCCAGATTTATAACACCGGGGGTTTGTATTTTCTCAATGTAATACCCCCGAGTGGTGTATCTCTGTGTATTTTCACCGAGTGGTTTATTTTCCCCCCCCAAAAGGGATTTTACAACGAGGGGTTTGTATCTCTCAGTGTATTTAAACCGAGTGGTTTATTCTCAGTGTATTTAAACCGGTGGTGTATTTTCTCAACTGTATTACCCGGTGGTTTATCTCTAAGTTTTATTTTCCCCCAAAGTAGTGTTTTCCTGTAGTGTATTTTCACGGAGTGGTTTATCTCTCAGTGAAATTTTAAACACCGAGAGGTTTACCCTCTCAGTTTATAAAACCCCGAGTGGTTTATTTTCAGTGTATATAAACGGAGGGGTTTTATTCTCAGTGTATATAAAACCGAAAAGGTTTATCTCCCCCCAGTGAATATACACCAAAGTGGTGATTTCGGGGTTTATAACCGGGGGGTTTTTTTTCTCTCGTGTATTTACACCGAGTGGTGTATTGTAAGTGTATATAAAAGGAGGGGGTTTTAAATTCTCAGTGTTTTATACACCGAGAGGTTTTTCCCCTCAGGTATATAAAACCGAGTGTGTATTTTTCCCAAGTGTATTTTACCCCGAGTGGTTTATTTTAAGTGTATATACCCCCCGGAGTGGTTTATCTCTCAGTGTAAATACACCGAGAGGTTTATTTTCTCGTTATATACACCGAGTGGTGTTTCTCTCCAATGTATATACCCGAGGGGTTTATCTCTCAGTTTTTTTTAAAACCCACCGAGGGGTTTGTTTTTCCTCTCGTTTTTATTTTTTTACCCGGGTTTTGGTTTTCTATCAGTGTTTATACACCGGTGGTGTATCTCTCGTGTATTCCACGAGGGGTTTTATCTCTCATGTATATACCCCGGTGGGGTATTCTCAGTGTATTTACCCCGGAGGTTTATTCCCCCAGTGTATATAACCGAGTGGTATCTCTCTTTTGTATTACCCCCGAGAGGTTTATTTTCCCCGTTTTTATACAGGGAAAGTGGTTTTTTCTCTCAGTGTATATACACCGAGTGGTGTATCTCCCATTTGTTTTTAAAACCGGAGTGGTGTATTTCTAAAGGAAATTACCCGAGTGGTGTATCTCTCGGGTTTTATTTTTCCCGAGTGGTGGTATCTCCCCGTGTATATACACCGGGGGTTTTTTATCTTCGTGTATATACCGGAGGGGGTTTATTCTAAGTGTTTTATACACCGAGTGGTGTACCCTCTAAGTGTATATACCCGATTTGTGTATCTCTAAGTGTATATCCCCAAAGGGGTTTGATTATCTCTCAGTGTATATAAACGGATGGTGTATCTCTCAGTGTATTTATACGAGGGTTTATTTAAAATGTTTTATACCCCGAGTGGTGAAATTTCTTCCCCAGTTTTTTTCCCGAGAGGTTTTTCTCTCAGTGTTATACAGAGTGGTGTTTCTCAGTGTATTACACCGAGAGGTTTATCTCTCAGTTTTATTTTAAAAGGGTGGTTTATCTCTCAGTGTATTTTCACGAGTGGTGTGATCTTCATTGTTTATACACCGAGTGGTGTTTTCCCCTCAGTGTATTTTACACCGGGGGGTTTTATTAAGTGTATATAAAACCGAGTGGTGTATCTCTCAGTGTATATACACCGGAGGTTTATCTCTAGTGTTTTTAAAAGGAGGGGTTTTTTTATCTCTCAGTGTATATACACCGGGGGTTTTTATTCTCAGTGTATATACACCGAGTGGTGATTTCTCAGGGGTATTACACCGAGTGGGTATCTCTCAGGGGTATATACACCGAGGGGGTTTTATCTCTCAGTGTTATACCCCGGGGAAGTGGTTTATCTCTCGTGTGTTTTTACACCGAGGGGTTTGTACCCTAAAGTGTATATACCCCGGTGGTGTTTCTCAGGGGTATATAAACGAGTGGTGTATCTCTCAGTGTATATACACCAAAGTGGTTTACCCTTCAGTGTATATACACCGAGAGGTTTATCTCTCAATGTATATACACCGAGTGGTGTATCTCTCAGTGTATATACACCGAGAGGTTTATCTCTCAGTGTATATACACCGAGTGGTGTATCTCTCAGTGTATATACACCGAGAGGTTTATCTCTCAGTGTATATACACGGAGGGGTTTTATTCTCAGTGTATTTTCACCGAGGGGGTTTACCCTCTCAGTGTATATAAAACCGAGTGGTGTATTTCAGTGAAATTATACACCGATGGTGTATCTTCAGTGTATATACACCGAGTGGTGTATTTTTCAGTTTTTATATCCCGAGTGGTTTTTTCTCAGTGTATATACACCGAGTGGTGTATCTTTTGTGTATTTTCACCGAGTGGTGTTTCTCCCCCTTTTTGTATTTTAACCCGAGTGGTGTATTCTCAGTGTTTATTACCCCGATTTGGTGTTTCTCGGTTTTTTTTATACACCGAGAGGTTTATCCCCTCAATGTATATACCCCGAGTGGTGTATCTCTCAGTGTATTTTCACCGAGGGTTTTATCTCTCAGTTTTTATAAAACCGAGTGGTGTTCTCTGTGTTATTTACCACCAGGGTTTATTTCTAAGGGTTTATCCGGAGTTTTTTTAAATTTTCCCCATTTTTATATAAACCGAGTGGGGGTTCTTCAGTGTTTAACCCGAGTGGTGTATCTCTGAGTGTTTCCCAAAGGGGGTTGTATCTCTCGTGTTATAAAACGGGGTGGTGTATTCTCGTGTATATACAAAAAGGGGTGTTTTCAGTTTTATATACCCGAGGGGTGTTTCCCCTAAAAATGTTTATACCCGAGTGGTGTATCTCTCAGTGTTTTATAACCGAGGGGTTCATCTTACTACAACTTGGGTACCCCCGGGCCCGGACAATTTTTAAGGTGAATAAAAATTGCCCCCTTGTTGTAGATGGGTTTTTTAAATTTCCCCACTTTTAAAAGCGAAGGGGCCTTGGTGCTGGGGCAACTTTTGACCAAAATTTCGACCCTGTTTTTCCGTCTTTTTGGTTTTTTAAATAGGGAAAAACCCCATTGCCGGGCGTTTTTGCCCCTATCAAAATTTGGTTTTTTATTGAAATTTTGTTTTTTTCTTTTATTTTTTTTTAATTTTTTTTTTTGTTTTTTTAAATTTTTTTTAATAATTAATTTTTTTTTTTTTTAAAATTTTTTTTTTTTGTTTTTTTTAAAAATTTTTTTTTAAAAATTTTTTAAAAATGTTTTTTTTTTTAAAATTTTTTTTAAAAAATTTTTTTTTTTTTTTGTTGTAAAATAAAAATTTTAATAATAATAAAAAATTAATATTAATTTAATAAAAATTAATTATTAATAATAAAAATTTAATTAATAATAATAATTAATAATAAAAATAATAAAAAATAATAATAGTAAAAATTTAATTTTAATTTTAATTTTAATAATAAAAATAATAAAAATAATAATAAATAATAAAAAATAATAATAATATTAAAAATTAATGATGATAATTTTAATAATAATAATAATTATAATAAAAATAATAATAATAAAAATTTTTAATAATAATAAAAATTTTAATAATTTTTAAAATTTTTAATAATAATAAAAATAAAAATTAATAATTGGAAAAAATTTTTCGTTTTTCGGTTTGGAATTTTCTATTGATAAAATTTCCCCGTTTTTAAATTAATATTTTAAAAAGTATTTTTAAAAAATTTAAGGTTATTTTTTTAAACCAGTGTCCCAGACATTTTTTTTTTATTAAAATTCCCAGAAATATATATTATATAATATATATTAATGTATATCTTGAAATATATACTAATGTATTTATTGTTATTTTGTTGTTCGTGAATTTATATTTTATATTTATGGATTATATTTTTATTGGAATTATTTGTAAATTTTGAATTATTTTTGCGTTTGAATTATTAATTTTGTTATTTGTAAGTCACTTTTTTTTTTATAGATTATTGCATATATTTTTACTTATATTATCAGTAATTATTTTCATTATTATAATCATTATTTATTATTTATTATTTATTACTGCATTATTATTATTATTATTATTACTGGCATATTATTATTATTACTATTATATTATTATTATTATTATTATTATTATTATTATTATTTATTATTATTATTATTATTATTACTATTATTAATAAATAATGGTAATTATTATAATAGCAGTAATAATACTATAAAAGAAGACGAAGATAATAATAATAATAATAATAATAATAATAATAATAATCAGTATTATTATTATTATGATTATCATCATTATTATCATAAAACAATTTTGAAATTAATGCAGAAAGCATTCTTAATTGCTTATTTGGTGTTAAAAAGTATAACTAATTGCACACTCGATCCAACATGCACAAGTCTGAATCTACCGTCTCACTGCAGGAGAATCAGATGATGTTTTCTTTAATTTTGAAAGGGGTGGACTGGTAAACCAGCAGAAGGTCTCAGTCATGTGAGTCAAAGCTGCTGGGACGGGTCATCTTATGACCCACTTCAAGACGAGTTTGTCCTGTTGTCCTGACGACTGTTACCTAACTTAACTTTGTCACAGGATGATGTATGATGATACGTCTTCACTCTGTTCACAACAGACATTTATATTTGTTCATGTCAGTAATTTGAGTCTCAGGTTATGGTCTCAGGTTATGGTCTCTGGTTATGGTCTCTGGTTATGGTCTCAGGTTATGGTCTCAGGTTATGGTCTCAGGTTATGGTCTCAGGTTATGGTCTCAGGTTATGGTCTCAGGTCACGGTCTCAGGTTATGGTCTCAGGTTATGGTCTCTGGTTATGGTCTCTGGTTATGGTCTCTGGTTATGGTCTCTGGTTATGGTCTCAGGTTATGGTCTCTGGTTATGGTCTCTGGTTATGGTCTCAGGTTATGGTCTCAGGTTATGGTCTCAGGTTATGGTCTCAGGTTATGGTCTCAGGTTATGGTCTCAGGTTATGGTCTCAGGTTATGGTGGGAATAGACATTGATATCTGAGAATACTTTTTTTTGGAAATGACGTTCCGTCCATGGCTAGGTCAACTTGTTGATACTTGATAAAGCGCCGTCTTAGAAGAAACGTAACATTAAAAACGGAGTCTACCACCAGTGTCTATTACACTTGTAACCTTCTGTCGTTGTCTAACAAATTAAGTTTTGCAGGAAGGGAAAAAAATTGTTGTAAAAGTGAGTTTTAGACATGGATGTGTGATGCCACTGTTATTGTTGTTGTTTCATGGGTTTTGAGATGGAATAACTGAAAACTAGATGCTAGAGTTTGAGATAGAGATGTGAGAGACTATAAGTCGACGAAACTAAGAAAAAGGAGGAATTGTCGCAGGTATTGTTTGCTGATGACACAGTTCTACTAGTTGAGATGCTACAGAGATCTGTTAAACAATTAATCTAAAAAAATCAGTCCCGGAAGACGTAAGTGGAAGCATAAGAAATGAAAGACAGGAGGTTACAGTTGAAAGAAGAATGGAGGAAGTGACTGTATTTATATATAAGAAAAGAGATATAATAGCAAAGAGTTTTGAGACTCTCAGATCGCGGGTTCTATCCCCGCCCGTGGTATGGTTTGATAGCAAAGAGAATTTCGAAAATTAAGGTAAATCACTTATGGAAAGAGGGAGAAAAACTGCAATAATGCTGTTGACGGTCTTGAAAGGAAGAAATTTGTCAGCGGACGCAGAAATGGGAATATTTCAGAGTATATGTTAATAATACTTGTGTCAGGGTGAGGTATGAGCACATTGCAGGAAGGCGGAGGCTGGATGCAATAGAGATATCTTGATTGGTGTCTGCGTTTGGTATCAATTTTATAAAGTAATGTGAAACGAAGACACAAAAAAAGATATGATGGGATGAAATCTATCATTTACGGAGTGGAAAGTGGATGAGGTGTTTAAAGAATGGAAAAAGAGATTAATTAAGATTGTGTATGAATCTGGGATGCGTGAAGATTGTATGGTATGAAGAACTCTGGAGAAGTAGGAAACCGAGCATGTATCAGCGATGTGTACACTTGTGTCTGGGAGAATCTGATGTGTTATTGTTGAAGATTGTTATTAGTGGTACACAGCGCGCTTTTGTTCCTTCTCTCAGGACCCACGGAGAGACGTTGTCCGACTCCTTCGCCTTTGAGGTATCTAGGTCACTTAGTAGCCACTTCACTTCCTTCCCGGTTGTAAGTATCGTGTCCAGACAGGCAATATCTCTGTATGGAAATAAATTGCATAAAATACCGACACAATGGAAAAATTAACACAGAAGTAGTATAATGTGACCCTTTATTAACAACGTTTCGCCCACACAGCGTGCTTCGTCAAACCACAAACAGCTCTACCTGGGTGAAAGGTACGTGAGTATGTGGAGAATGCTGGGTAGGCTGGATCTGAACCTGCACGTGACAATCCCTCCGAGTAGTGTGATAGGGGCTAGGACCTTGGGTAGCTTTAAAAAGAGATCGGACAAGTACATGAGCAGACCTTCTGCAGTGTTCCTCCATTCTTATGTTCTATGTTATAGAAGCCGTTGTTTTGGCTGAAGTTGTTGGATATACAGATAAGTGATGATTCCAGTATTCTGTGGTATTGAGTGTTGTCTTCTCTGGCGATAAGTCTTGCGTTTCTGTGGTTGATTAAATGGTTGTGTGAATTTCGGTGCTGAACACAGGCATTCCTTGGATCGTCAGATCTGCCTGCGTATTGGTGTTCTGAAATACGTGTTTGGAGGTCTCTGGATGTTTCGCCCGCGCATAAATTGCTACAGTCATTACAAGGGATTATGTATACCCCTGCACAGAACTGAAGCTTGTCCTGTCTATTACTGGTGATGTCGTTGAACACACCCAGAGAAGACACTGCCGAAAGGAGATACATAGTGCTTCTCACCAACTCCATTGTCAAACACGTTTCCAACATCTTTTGCAATACCTTATACCAAGTATCTACCTCCACGTCCACCATCACTTCAGGTGACAAGGACAATACTCTCAAATTAATGACTGAGGAGTGTAGATGCTGCACTTCCATCATCCTCTCCTCATCCCTCATAGCGTCTGGAAAACACACAAAAAAAATTCTATTATTCTAATATAATTTGAAAGTGCGCCTATATACGTAATAATTATTTTAGATAAATCAATTACATTAAAATTATTTTCTTATTTTCAAAAAAAAAAAAAAAATCAAAACTTTTCAGTATATTTTCATACTGTTAAAAAATATTACTTTTTTTTCTATTCAGTTGAGTATAATGTATAACATGAATAGCCGTATGTATGATATACATCAATTATATGCTGTATTATAATATATTATATCTTAATTATACATTTCATTACAATATATTGTATTTCTTATAAGCTTAAGATATATCTCCTGTTTAATTCAATAATAAATATTTTGTAAATATTCTCCAGATATATATAGAATATATACAGAGTATATACAGAGTATATACATAATTTTTACATTTTTATTTTAGTTTATTTTTGTTGGCATGAGTTCAGTAAGGGGTTAATTGTACTAGTTAGGGATTGTTGTCGTTCCAATCAGGGAATGTGATTGTACCAGTTATAGGTTGTGGTTATACCAGTTAGAGACGGTGGTTGTGTACGTCAGAGATTAAGGTTGCATCTGTCTAATGTTATTGTGTCAGTCAGCGATTGTGGTTGTATCAGTCAGAGATTGTGGTTGTACCAGCTTGGGATTGAGAGATTGCAGATGTTGCAGAGCCTCTCTGTCCATAGGGAGAGCCAGCATACAGTGTATAACTTCCAATTGCATAAGCTATTGCACACACACACGTAAACACACACATATGACATGCATATTCAGGTGCACACGCATCAAGCAGTCAGGCAGGCGCACACACACACATGTAAAATGGTGAAAACTGACAGAGAGAGAGGACACTGGACACAGTGCATCATCCGGATGTAACAGAACATTCAACAACGGTGTCATAAAAGTCTTAGAGATCTGTGAGGCAAGATTTGTCTTGAAATGGTGGAAAATACCGACAGGTTGTTAAGTAAGACATGGAACAATTAGGTATTTTTCTTTAGAAATTACGTCTTCAAGGGTGATGGACTGATTATATCGTCTTCACATCTCTTCTGCTTCTGCCAACTTTCCTCTACTCGACTGAAGAAGCCTACTGTGTAGGCGAAACGTTACGACATACAGATACCTAACTGTAGAATATGAGTCTTACCTAACAAGATTTGTCTTCTATAAACCCATGTTGATTTTCCCTTCAAATATCCATGTGTGAATGCGTGTGTGCGTGTGTGTGTGTGGTGGTGTGTGTGTGAGTGTGTGTGTGTGTGTGTGTGTGTGTGTGTGTGTGTGTGTGTGGATACACTTCTCCGCATAAGCCTCTATCAAGCACACACACATTAGGAAGTCGCTTATACCAACACCTCAAAGATTTCTTCAGCGTGGGGCGCGGAGATGAATATTGAAGATGAATATCTTGAACTCTAAATGTCAGTTAGAGGCTTGACACTTGTGAAATCGGACACCTAGAAGGATACATTAGCCGGAGGCACCACACCAGTACCAACCAGAGACACCACCACCGTACCAACCAGAGACACCACACAAGTACCAACCAGAGACACCACACCAGTACCACCCAGAGACACCACACCGGTACCAACCAGAGACACCACACCAGTACCAACCAGAGACACCACACCGGTACCACCCAGAGACACCACACCAGTACCAACCCAGAGACACCACACCGGTACCAACCAGAGACACCACACCAGTACCAACCAGAGACACCACACCAGTACCACCCAGAGACACCACACCGGTACCAACCAGAGACACCACACCAGTACCACCCAGAGACACCACACCGGTACCAACCAGAGACACCACACCGGTACCAACCAGAGACACCACACCGGTACCAACCAGAGACACCACACCAGTACCACCCAGAGACACCACACCGGTACCAACCAGAGACACCACACCGTACCAACCAGAGACACCACACCAGTACCAACCAGAGACACCACACCAGTACCAAACCAGAGACACCACACCAGTACCAACCAGAGACACCACACCGGTACCAACCAGAGACACCACACCAGTACCAACAAGAGACACCACACCAGTACCAACCAGAGACACCACACCGGTACCAACCAGAGACACCACACCAGTACCAACCAGAGACACCACACCAGTACCAACCAGAGACACCACACCGGTACCAACCAGAGACACCACACCAGTACCAACCAGAGACACCACACCAGTACCAACCAGAGACACCACACCAGTTACCAACCAGAGACACCACACCAGTACCAACCAGAGACACCACACCAGTACCAACCAGAGACACCACACCAGTACCACCCAGAGACACCACACCAGTACCAACCAGAGACACCACACCAGTACCAACCAGAGACACCACACCGTACCAACCAGAGACACCACACCAGTACCAACCAGAGACACCACACAGTACCAACCAGAGACACCACACCAGTACCACCCAGAGACACCAACACCAGTACCAACCAGAGACACCACACCAGTACCAACCAGAGACACCACACCAGTACCAACCAGAGACACCACACCAGTACCAACCAGAGACACCACACCAGTACCAACCAGAGACACCACACCAGTACCAACAGAGACACCACACCAGTACCAACCAGAGACACCACACCAGTACCAACCAGAGACACCACACCAGTACCAACCAGAGACACCACACCAGTACCAACCAGAGACACCACACCAGTACCAACCAGAGACCCACACCAGTACCAACCAGAGACACCACACCAGTACCACCCAGAGACACCACAACCAGTACCACCCAGAGACACCACACCAGTACCACCCAGAGACACCACACCAGTACCAACCAGAGACACCACACCGTACCAACCAGAGACACCACACCAGTACCAACCAGAGACACCACACCAGTACCAACCAGAGACACCACACCAGTACCAACCAGAGACACCACACCAGTACCAACCAGAGACACCACACCAGTACCAACCAGAGACACCACACCAGTACCAACCAGAGACACCACACCAGTACCACCCAGAGACACCACACCAGTACCAACCAGAGACACCACACCAGTACCAACCAGAGACACCACACCAGTAACCACCCAGAGACACCACCACCAGTACCAACCAGAGACACCACACCAGTACCAACCAGAGACAACCACACCAGAAATACCAACCAGAGACACCACACCAGTACCAACCAGAGACACCACACCAGTACCAACCAGAGACACCACACCAGTACCACCCAGAGACACCACACCAGTACCAACCAGAGACACCACACCAGTACCAACCAGAGACACCACACCAGTACCACCCAAGACACCACACCAGTACCAACCAGAGACACCACACCAGTACCAACCAGAGACACCACACCAGTACCAACCAGAGACACCACACCAGTACCAACCAGAGACACCACACCAGTACCAACCAGAGACACCACACCAGTACCACCAGAGACACCACACCAGTACCAACCAGAGACACCACACCAGTACCAACCAGAGACACCACACCAGTACCACCCAGAGACACCACACCAGTACCAACCAGAGACAACCACACCAGTACCAACCAGAGACACCACACCAGTACCACCCAGAGACACCACACCATACCAACCAGAGACACCACACCAGTAACCAACCAGAGACACCACACCAGTTACCAACCAGAAGCACCACACCAGTACCAACCAGAGAACCACACCAGTACCAACCAGAGACAACCACACCAGTACCACCCAGAGACACCACACCAGTACCAACCAGAGACACCACACCAGTACCAACCAGAACACCACACCAGTACCAACCAGAGACACCACACCAGTACCACCCAGAGACACCACACCTGTACCACCCAGAGACACCACACCATACCACCTAGAGATCACCACACCAGTACCAACCAGAGACACCACACCAGTACCAACCAGAGACACCACACCAGTACCACCCAGAGACACCACACCAGTACCAACCAGAGACACCACACATACCAACCAGAGACACCACACCAGTACCAACCAAGACACCACACCAGAACCACCAGAGACACCACACAGTACCAACCAGAGACACCACACACAGTACCAACAGAGACACCACACCAGTACCAACCAGAGACACCACACCAGTACCAACCAGAGACACCACACCAGTACCAACCAGAGACACCACACCAGTACCAACCAGAGACACCACACCAGTACCAACCAGAGACACCACACCAGTACGTACGAGAGATACAAGGCCGCTACATAAGATGGGGGGGGGAGCCTACACTAATACGAAATAAAAAAAATAGCACTGGCATAAAAAATGCGCACGAATGGGAAAATACACTAAAAAGTGAATGGGATTCGAACCCGCATTTTGAGGTGACAGGAGACAGAACACACTTTCGCTGGGACAACGTTTCCATCGAGTGCACAGCTTTATAAAACCATAATAAAGCTCTACACAGAGCAAAGCAGGTCTCCAAGAGGCTCTTCGGTTAGGAAAACGTGACTTGAGAAAGCTCTACTCTGGGAGAAACGTGATTTCATAAAGTTCTACACAGAGCAAAGACTCTATGAAGCTCTACAATGAAAGAAACGTGATCTCATAAAGCTTTTCGGTGAGTGAAACATAACTTAAGAAAGCTCTACACCGAGTGAAATATAACTTTATTAATCTAACTTTTTTTCTTAAGACGATATATTTCACAATTTCTGGGGCAATTATTTCTCTTAAAGGTTTATAATAAAAAGGAATAAAATGTAATTTGCTGACCCAAGAGTGTACCGAGAAGGAGCTCAGAGTGACGCACCAATGTACACTTATCATCATTATCACTATGCATTTGTTTAGACTGATCTCGAAAGACCACTTCAATGACCACATTGCATTCTTGATGATGATGATGATAATGATAATAATAATAATATACATAATAATAATACTAATAAAATAATATAATAATAATAATAATAATAATAATAATAATATAATAATAATAATAATAATAATAATAATAATATAATAATAATAATAATATTAATAATTATATAATATTATTATTATTATATTATTATTATTATTATTATTATTATTATTATTATTATTATTATTATTATTCATTGTCTCCTCTTATGGCTTTTTTTATGCCTTAAACCAAAACACAAATTAATGTCAGTTTGTACCATCGTCGAAGTTGAAAACGAAGATTGTGGTCTTAAATGAGAGAGAGACAGACAGACAGACAGAGAGGCAGACAGACAGACAGACAGACAGAGCAGACAGGCAGACAAGCAGACAGGCAGACAGGCAGACAGGCAGAGATGAACTCAGCGTGACGCTGCTGACCTGTGTAGACCTGTGTCTCATGCATGTCTCAGCATTCCTGGGACCTGCTAGGACACCCCAGCAACCTCCAGCACAGCTCTCACCCATTGTCTCAACAACGGCGGGTGACACCTTAGTTCAAAGTTCTTTCCCTCTCCTTCTCTCTCGCTCCCTTGAGGGCTCCCTTCCTCACTACCTTGGTTGAGGGCTCCCTTCCTCACTACCTTGGTTCAGGGCTCCCTTCCTCACTACCTTGGTTGAGGGCTCCCTTTCTCACTACCTTGGTTGAGGGCTCCCTTCCTCACTACCTTGGTTGAGGGCTCCCTTCCTCACTACCTTGCCTGAGGGCTCCCTTCCTCACTACCTTGGTTGAGGGCTCCCTTCCTCACTACCTTGGTTGAGGGCTCCCTTCCTCACTACCTTGCCTGAGGGCTCCCTTCCTCACTACCTTGGTTGAGGGCTCCCTTCCTCACTACCTTGGTTGAGGGCTCCCTTCCTCACTACCTTGGTTGAGGGCTCCCTTCCTCACTACCTTGGTTCAGGGCTCCCTTCCTCACTACCTTGGTTGAGGGCTCCCTTTCTCACTACCTTGGTTGAGGGCTCCCTTCCTCACTACCTTGGTTGAGGGCTCCCTTCCTCACTACCTTGGTTGAAGGCTCCCTTCCTCACTACCTTGGTTGAGGGCTCCCTTCCTCACTACATTGGTTGAGGGCTCCCTTCCTCACTACCTTGCCTGAGGGCTCCCTTCCTCACTACCTTGGTTGAGGGCTCCCTTCCTCACTACCTTGGTTGAGGGCTCCCTTCCTCGCTACCTTGGTTCAGGCTCCCTTCCTCACTACCTTGGTTCAGGGCTTCCCTTCCTCACTACCTTGGTTCAGGCTCCCTTCCTCATACCTTGTGAGGGCTCCCTTCCTCACTACCTTGGTTCAGGCTCCCTTCCTCACTACCTTGGTTGAGGGCTCCCTTCCTCACTACCTTGGTTCAGGCTCCCTTCCTCACTACCTTGGTTCAGGGCTCCCTTCCTCACTACCTTGGTTCAGGGCTCCCTTCCCCACTACCTTGGTTCAGGGCTCCCTTCCTCACTACCTTGATTCAGGGGCCCCTTTCTCACTTCCTTGATTCAGGGGTCCCTCCCTTGCTACCTTCATTCAGGGGTTCCTCCCTCACTACCTTGATTAAGGGGTCCCTCCCTCACTATCTTGATTCAGGGGTTCCTCTCTCTCTACCTTGATTCAGGGCTCCCTTCCTCACTACCTTGATTCAGGGCTCCCTTCCTCACTACCTTGGTTCAGGGCTCCCTCCCTCACTACCTTGGTTCAGGGCTCCCTTTCTCTCTACCTTGATTCAGGGTTCCCTCCCTCACTACCTTGATTCAGGGCTCCCTCCCTGACTACCTTAATTCAGGGCTCCCTCCCTCAGTACTTTGATTCAGGGCTCCCTCTCTCACTACCTTAGTTCAGGGCTCCCTCACTACCTTGATTCAGGGCTCCCTTCCTCACTACCTTGGTTCAGGGCTCCCTTCCTCATTACCTTGATTCAGGGGTCCCTCCCTCACTACCTTGGTTCCGGGCTCCCTTCCTCACTACCTTGAATCAGGGCTCCCTCCCTCATTACCTTGGTTCAGGGGTTCCTCCCTCACTGCCTTGACTCAGGTCTCCCTTCCTCAGTACCTTGAATCAGGTCTTCCTCCCTCACTACCTTAATTCAGGGCTCCCTCCCTCAGTACCTTGATTCAGGGCTCCCTCCCTCACTACCTTGGTTCAGGGCTCCCTCACTACCTTGATTCAGGGCTCCCTCCCTCACTACCTTGATTCAGGGCTCCCTCCCTCACTACCTTGGTTCAGGGGTCCCTCCCTCACTACCTTGACTCAGGTCTCCCTTTCTCAGTACCTTATTCAGGTCTTCCTCCCTCAATACCTTGGTTCAGGGGTCCCTCCCACACTACCTTGACTCAGGTCTCCCTTTCTCAGTACCTTGATTCAGGTCTTCCTCCCTCAATACCTTGATTCAGAGCTCACTCCCTCACTACCTTGATTCAGGGGTTCCTCCTTCACTACCTTGATTCAGATGTCCCTCCCTCACTACCTTGATTCAATGCTTCCTCCCTTACTACCTTGATTCAGGGGTTCCTCCCTCACTACCTTGACTCGGGTCTCCCTCCCTCAGTACCTTGATTCAGGTCTTCCTCTCTCTGTACCTTGATTCAAGGCTCTCTCCCTCACTACCTTGGTTCAGGGCTCCCTCCCTCAGTACCTTGATTCAAGTCTCCCTCAACTCAGTACCTTGATTCAGGTCTTCTTTCCTCAGTACCTTGATTCAGGTCTTCTCCCCTCAGTACCTTGATTCAGGTCTTCTTTCTTCAGTACCTTGATTCAGGTCTTCTTCCCTCAGTACCTTGATTCAGGTCTTCTTCCCTCAGTACCTTGATTCAGATCTTCTTCCCTCAGTACCTTGATTCAGATCTTCTTCCCTCAGTACCTTGATTCAGGTTTTCTTCCCTTACTACCTTCATTCAGGTCTTCTTCCCTCACTACATTGATTCAGGTCTTCTTCCCTCAGTACCTTGATTCAGGTCTTCTTCCCTCAGTACCTTGATTCAGGTCTTCTTCCCTCAGAACCTTGATTCAGGTCTTCTTCCCTCAGTACCTTGATTCAGGTCTTCTTCCCTCAGTACCTTGATTCAGGTCTTCTTCCCTCAGTACCTTGATTCAGGTCTTCTTCCCTCAGTACCTTGTTTCAGGGCTCCCACCCTCACTACTTTGGTTCAGGACTCCCTCCCTCACTACCTTGGTTCAGGGCTCCCTCCCTCACTACCTTGGTTCAGGGCTCCCGCCCTCCCTACCTTGGTTCAGGGTTCCCTCCCTCACTACCTTGGTTCAGGGCTCCCTCCCTCACTACCTTGGTTCAGGGCTCCTTCCCTCACTACCTTGGTTCAAGGCTCCCTCCCTCACTACCTTGGTTCAGGGCTCCCTTCCTCATTACCTTGATTCAGGGGTCCCTCCCTCACTACCTTGGTTCCGGGCTCCCTTCCTCACTACCTTGAATCAGGGCTCCCTCCCTCACTACCTTGGTTCAGGGGTTCCTCCCTCACTGCCTTGACTCAGGTCTCCCTTCCTCAGTACCCTGAATCAGGTCTTCCTCCCTCACTACCTTAATTCAGGGCTCCCTCCCTCAGTACCTTAATTCAGGGCTCCCTCTCTCACTACCTTGGTTCAGGGCTCCCTCACTACCTTGATTCAGGGCTTCCTCCCTCACTATCTTGATTCAGAGGTCCCTCCCTCACTACCTTGGTTCAGGGCTCCCTCCCTCACTACCTTGGTTCAGAGCTCCCTTCCTCACTACGTTTGTTCAGGGCTCCCTTCCTCACTACCTTGATTCAGGGCTCCCTTCCTCACTACCTTGGTTCAGGGGTCCCTCCCTCACTACCTTGACTCAGGTCTCCCTTTCTCAGTACCTTGATTCAGGTCTTCCTCCCTCAATACCTTGATTCAGGGCTCACTCCCTCACTACCTTGATTCAGGGGTTCCTCCTTCAGTACCTTGATTCAGGGGTCCCTCCCTCACTACCTTGATTCAGATGTCCCTCCCTCACTACCTTGATTCAGGGCTTCCTCCCTTACTACCTTGATTCAGGGGTTCCTCCCTCACTACCTTGACTCGGGTCTCCCTCCCTCAGTACCTTGATTCAGGTCTTCCTCCCTCTGTACCTTGATTCAAGGCTCCCTCCCTCACTACCTTGGTTCAGGGCTCCCTCCCTCAGTACCTTGATTCAGGTCTCCCTCCCCTCAGTACCTTGATTCAGGTCTTCTTTCTCAGTACCTTGATTCAGGTCTTCTCCCCTCTGTACCTTGATTCAGGTCTTCTTCCTTCAGTACCTTGATTCAGGTCTTCTTCCCTCAGTACCTTGATTCAGGTCTTCTTCCCTCAGTACCTTGATTCAGGTCTTCTTCCCTCAGTACCTTGATTCAGATCTTCTTCCCTCAGTACCTTGATTCAGGTCTTCTTCCCTTACTACCTTCATTCAGGTCTTCTTCCCTCACTACATTGATTAAGGTCTTCTTCCCTCAGTACCTTGATTCAGGTCTTCTTCCCTCAGTACCTTGATTCAGGTCTTCTTCCCTCAGTACCTTGATTCATGTCTTCTTCCCTCAGTACCTTGATTCAGGTCTTCTTCCCTCAGTACCTTGATTCATGTCTTCTTCCCTCAGTACCTTGGTTCAGGGCTCCCTCCCTCACTACCTTGGTTCAGGGCTCCCTCCCTCACTACCTTGGTTCAGGGCTCCTTCCCTCACTACCTTGGTTCAGGGCTCCCTCCCTCACTACCTTGGTTCAGGGCTCCCTCCTTCACTACCTTGGTTCAGGGCTCCCTCCCTCACTACCATGGTTCAGGGCTCCCTCCTCACTACTTGGTTCAGGGCTCCCTCCCTCACTACCTTGGTTCAGGGCTCCCTCCTTCACTACCTTGGTTCAGGGCTCCCTCCCTCACTACCATGGTTCAGGGCTCCCTCCCTCACTACCTTGGTTCAGGGCTCCCTCCCTCACTACCATGGTTCAGGGCTCCCTCCCTCACTACCTCGGTTTGAGACATCCTATCTTCATTAATTCGGTATTTCTCCTTCCCTTATCCAGAATTCCCTTCTTTTTCTTCTACCTTTCCTCCCTCCCTTCCTTTGTCCTTCCTTTCCTTATTTCAAGGGAGATTCCGTCCTTTGCTCCCTTAATTCCCCCTTTTGCTCTCTCCTGTTCTTGGCTTGGTACCAGACTCCCTTCCTCTCTCCCCCTTCCCTTCGTCCCTTCACCCATCATCACACTGGTGTTATCAGCACTACAATACAATTTCTCAATTTTTGTGTTACTTCGCAGAGATGGAGGAGGTGGAGGGGTTGGTGGAGTGCTGGGGAAGGGGTGTTGGGGAAGGAGGCTGAGGAGCGTTGGGGAGGGGGTGTTGGAAGGGGGTGTTTGGTAGGGGGTATTGTGGAGGGAGTGATGGGGAGGTGATGTTGGCAGGAGATGTGACACTTGACAATCACCAGCTGTTGTTGAAGGTTGTATCTTAAAACAATGTTTTTGCTATTGTTTAAATATTATATTATTATTATTATTATTATTTATTATTATTATTATTATTATTATTTTGTTATTATTATTATTATTATTATTATTATTATTATTATTATTATTATTATTATTATTATTATTATTATTATTATTATTATTATTATTATTAACCATAGACCTCACACATGTATTTGGCAATTAAAATTTGGTTTGAGAAGTGAAGACCTATATCGTACGTTCCATATAATGTGTGTGTGTTGTGTGTGTGTGTGTGTGTGTGTGTGTGTGTACTCACCTATTTGTACTCACCTATTTGTGGCTGCAGGGTCGAGTCCTAGCTCCTGGCCCCGCCTCTTCACCGGTTGCTACTGGGCCCTCTCTCTCCCCGCTCCATGAGCTTTATCAAACTTCGCCTTAAAACTGTGTATGGTTCCTGCCTCCACTACGTCATTTTCTAGGCTATTCCACTGCCTTACAACTCTATGACTGAAGAAATACTTCCTAATATCTCTCTGACTCATTTGTGTCTTCAACTTCCAATTGTGGCCTCTTGTTTCTGTGTCCCCTCCCTGGAACATCCTGTCTTTGTCCACCTTGTCTATTCCACGCAGTATTTTATATGTCGTTATCATGTCTCCCCTGACCCTCCTGTCCTCCAGTGTCGTCAGGCCGATTTCCCTTAATCTTTCTTCATAGGACATTCCCCTTAGCTCTGGAACTAACCTTGTCGCAAACCTCTGTACTTTCTCTAGTTTTCTTGACATGCTTTATCAAGTGCGGGTTCCAAACAGGTGCTGCATACTCCAGTATGGGCCTGACATACACGGTGTACAGTGTCTTGAACGATTCCTTACTAGGTATGGGAATGCTGTTCTCAGGTTTGCCAGGCGCCCATATGCTGCAGCAGTTATCTGGTTGATGTTTTGCTTCCGGAGACATGCTCGTGTTATACTCACCCCAAGATCTTTCTCCTTGAGTGAGGTTTGCAGTCTTTGGCCACCTAGCCTATACTCGGTCTGTGGTCTTCTGTGCCCTTCCCCTATCTTCATGACTTTGCATTTGGCAGGATTAAATTCGAGAAGCCATTTGCTGGACCAGGTGTCCAGTCTGTCCAGGTCTCTTTGAAGTCCTGCCTGGGCCTCATCAGATTTAATTCTCCTCATTAACTTCACATCATCTGCAAACAGGGACACTTCTGAGTCTAACCCTTCCATTATGTCGTTCACATATACCAAAAATAGCACTGGTCCTAGGACCGACCCCTGTGGGACCCCGCTCGTCACAGGTGCCCACTGTGATACATCATTACGTACCATGACTCGTTGTTGTCTCCCTGTCAGGTATTCTCTGATCCATTGCAGTGCCCTTCCTGTTATATGCTCCTGATGCTCTAGCTTCTGCACTAAAACTCTTGTGAGGAACTGTGTCAAAGGCCTTCTTGCAGTCCAAGAAGATGCAATCAACCCACCCCTCTCTCTCGTGTCTCACTTCTGTTATTTTATCATAAAACTCCAGAAGGATTGTGACACAGGATTTGCCTTCCATGAATCCGTGCTGGTTGGCATTTATACTCTTGTTCCGTTCCAGGTGCTCCACCACTCTCCTCCTGATAATCTTCTCCATAATTTTGCATACTATACACGTCAATGACACAGGTCTATAGTTTAGTGCCTCTTTTCTGTCTCCTTTTTTAAAAATGGGAACTACATTTGCCGGTCTTCCATACCTCAGGTAGTTGCCCAGTTTCCAGGGACGTGTTGAAGATTGTGGTAAGTGGCACGCACAACATATCTGCTCCCTCTCTAAGGACCCACGGGAGATGTTGTCCGGTCCCATTGCCTTTGAGGTATCGATGTCCCTTAGCAGTTTCTTCACCTCCTCCTCATCTGTATGTATGTCGTCCAACACTTGTTGGTGTATTCCTTGCTGGTGTCCCCATCTGGTCTGTCCCCCCCGAGTCCTTCGGAGGTAGTGTAATCATGTGAGATAGTGTCTCATGGAATGTAGTTCTCATTGAGGTAGAGTACTCATGGAGGTTGTTTACTCATGGAGGTAGTCTACGTATGGAGGTAAGTGTACTCCTTAGAGGGTAGTGTACTCATGGAGGTAGTGTACTCATGGAGAGTGTACTCATGGAGGTAGTGTACTCATTCAGGTAGTGTACTCATAGAGATAGTGTACTCATTAGAGGTTGTGTACCATGGAAGTTGTGTGTATCATGGAGGTAGTGTACTCATGGCCGGAAGTGTACTCATTGAGGCAGTGTACTCATGGAGATAGTGTACTCATGGAGGTAGTGTAGTCACGGAGGTAGTGTACTCATGGAGGTAGTGTACTCATGGAGTTAGTGTACTCATGGAGACAGTGTACTCATTGAGGTCGTGTACTCATGGAGGTAGTGTACTCATGGAGGTAGTGTACTCGTGGAGGTAGTGTACTCTTGGAAGTAGTGTATTCATGGAGGTAGTGTACCATGGAAGTAGTGTACTTGTGGAGGTAGTGTACTCATTGAGGTAGTGTACTCATGGAGATAGTGCACTCTTGGGGTAGTGTACTCATGGAGGTAGTGTACTCATGGAGATAGTGTACTCATTGAGGTAGTGTACTCATGAAGGTTGTGTACTCATGGAGGAAGTGTACTCATGGGGGTAGTGTACTCATGGAGGTAGTGTACTCATGGAGATAGTGTACTCAAAGAGGTAGTGCAGTTATGGAGGTAGTGTACTCGTGGAGGTAGTGTACTCATGGAGGTAGTGTACTCATGGAGATAGTTGTACTCATGGAGGTAGTGTACTCATGGAGGTAGTTGTACTCAGGGAGGAGTTAGTGTATCATGGAGGTTGTGCGTTATGGAGGTAGTGTACTCATGGATGTAAGTGTACTCATGGAGGTAGTGTACATGGAGGGTATGTACCAAGGAGGTACGTTAAGGAAACTCATTGAGGTAGTGTACTCATGGAGGTAGTGGACTCATGGAGGTTACTGTACCAAGGAGAGGGTAGGTGAACTCATGGAGGTAGTGTACTCATGGAGGTAGTGTACTCATGGAGGTAGTGTACTCATGGAGGTACTGTACCAAGGAGGTAGTGAACTCATGGAGGTAGTGTACTCATGGAGGTAGTGTACCATTGAGGTAGTGTACTCATGGAGGGAGTGTACTCATGGAGTTAGTGTACTCATGGACATAGTGTACCATGGAGGTAGTGTACTTTTGGAGATAGTGTACTCATGGAGGTAGTGTACTCATGGAGATAGTGTACTCATGGAGGTAGTGTACTCATGGAGGTAGTGCACCATGGAGGTAGTGTACTCATGGAGGTAGTGTACTCATGGAGGTAGTGTACTCATGGAGGTAGTGCACCATGGAGGTAGTGTACACATGGAGATAGTGTACTCATTGAGGTAGTGTACTAATGGAGGTAGTGTACTCATGGACGTAGTGTACTCATGGACGTAGTGTACTCATGGACGTAGTGTACTCATGGAGGTAGTGTACTCATGGAGGTAGATGTACCTCGTGGCGGTTAGTTGTACTCATGGAGGTTAGGTAGTTGTTACTCTTGGAGGGTAGTGATAACATGGAAGTTGTGTACTCTTGGAGATAGCTTACTCATGGAGGTTTGTGTAATCTTCGGAAGTAGTGTTCCATGGAAGTAGGAGTTACTCATGGAGGGTAGTTTGTACTCATGGAGGTTGTGTCCCATGGAGGTAGTGTACTCTTGGTGGTTTGTGTATCATGGAGGAAGTGTTACTATTGGGACAGTGTATCATGGAGGAGTGTTACTCATGGGGTAGTTGTTACAATGGAAGTGTGTACTCTGGAGGTAGTGCACTCATGGAGGTAGTGTACTCATGTAGGTAGTGTACTCATGGAGGGTAGTGTGCCATGGAGGCAGTGTATCATGGTGGTCGTGTACGATGGAGGTAGCGTACTCTTGGAGATAGTGTCGTAACTCATGGAGGCAGTGTGTACGCCATGGAGGTAGGTACATGGAAAAAGTATGACCCCACCCCCCCAATACTCATGGAGGTAGTGTACTCATGGAGGTATTGTACTCATGGAGGTAACGTACCATGGAGGTAGTGTACTCATGGAGGTAGTGTACTCATGGAGGTAGTGTACTCATGGAGGTAGTGTACTCATGGAGGTAGTGTACTCATTGAGGCAGTTTGTACTCATGGAGATATGTACTCATGGAGGTTAGTGTACTCATGAAGGTTGTGTATCGTGGAGGGTAGTGTACTCATGGGGGAAGTTGTCTCATGGAGGCTGTGCCGTCATGGAGGTAGTGTACTCGTGGAGGTAGTGTACTTATGGAAATAGTGTACTCATGGAGGTAGTGTACTCATGGAGGTCGTGTACACATGGTGGTGTGTACTCATTGAGGTAGTGTACTCATGGAGATAGTGTACTCATGGAGGTAGTGTACTCATGGAGGTAGTGTACTCATGGAGATAGTGTACTCATGGAGGTAGTGTACTCATGGAGGTAGTGTACTCATGGAGGTAGTGTACTCATTGAGGTAGTGTACTCATGGAGGTAGTGTACTCATGGAGATAGTGTACTCATGGAGGTGTGACTCATTGGAAGATAGTGTACTCATTAAGGTAGTGTACTCATGGAGGGTAATGGACTCATTGAGGTGGTGTACTCATGGAGGTAGTGTATTATGGAGTAGTGTACTCATGGAGGTTAGCTGTACTCATGGAGGTAGTGTACTCATGGAAAGGGAGTTAGTGTTACTCATGGATGTAGTTTACTCATGGAGATAGTGTATCTCATGGAGGAAGTGTGCTCATGGAGGTTTAGTATATCATGGAGGGAGTGTACTTATGGCGGTAGTTACTCATGGAGGGTAGTGTTAGTGTGTACATGGAGGGTAGTGTACCATGATGGTAGTGAACTCATGGAGGTAGTGTATATGTGTATACATGGATGGTAGTTTACTCATGGAGATTTAAGTTGTACTCAATTGGGGTAGTGTACTCATGGAGGTTAGTGTACTCTTGGTTGCTAGTGTTCATGGAGGTAGTGGTAATCATGGATGTTAGTGTACTCATGGAGGTAGTGTACTCCAGGAGGTAGTGTACTCTGGAAGTAGTGTATTCAAGGAGATAGTGTACTCATGGAGGTGTGTACTCTGGAGGTAGTGATCATGGAGGTTGTGTACTTCATGGAGGTAGAGTACTCATGGAGGTAGTGTACTTCACATTTTTTTTTTTTGGGGGGGGGGGAGGTTAGTGTACTCACGGGAGGTAATGTATCATAGAGGGTAGTGTATCATGGAGGTAGTGGTGTACTCATTGAGGGTAGTGTACTTATGGAGATAGTGTACTCATGGAGGTATTGTACTCATGGAGGTAGTGTACTCCTGGAGGTAGTGTACTCATGGAGGATAGTGCACTCATGAGGTAGTGCACTCATGGAAGGTAGTGTACGGTAGTGTACTATGGAGATAGTGTACTCATTGTGGTAGTGTACTCATGGAGATAGTGTCTCATGGATGTTGTGTACTCATTGGGTAGTGTCTCATGGGAGATAGTGTATCATGGAGTTAGTGCATCTCATTGTAAGGTAGTGTCTCATAGAGATAGTGTACTCATGGATTGTTGTGACTCATGGGAGGTAGTGCACTCATAGAGGGTACCGCAGCTGTCACCTATTTTAATTAAGAATGTTTTGTAGTAATCCCCATTCTGTGTTTTTGGCTCTTAAATTGAGGTCTCTGTGCTCTCTGTCATGGGTGATTAAAAATGTATTTATATATTAACATATATTCTTTTTCTGTGTTGTCGAGGCTTGATGTTGCGGCCCATCATGTTACTTGTGTCTAACAATGTTGGAGAAGATTCATATAGAGCGTAACTTTGTCTCTAGTGCAACATTGTCTGTAACTATGTGATTCGTCTTCACATTTGTCGTAATATACCACCACAATTTGGTTCCCTCTCCTGTCTACCCCCGCCGGTATATTTCTGGGTTTTGTCTTTATATTTCATCTCTTTTATCTCTGCAGACATATATATATATATGTGATGAATGGTTATGAAAACCGACAAGTTGAAGAATTGAGACACTTATGCAAACCACATGGGATCTTTCTATTGTAGAAACGTTTCGCCACCACAGTGGATCATCAGTCAATACAAAGTAAAATGGGTAAGGAGAGTAGAAGTTTCGAGGTAATCAGTCCCTCAACCTGGAATCGATGTGTTCAGTCCATCACTCTTGTAGGAAGTGCAGCACAGGGCCAGAGAGGTGGCTTATATACTCGCGGTGAATGAGTTGAGCAGGAGGGAGCGGGATCACAGTGGGACTAGTGCAGGTCCCACTGTGATCCGCTCATCTGCTTGGACTCATCTCACCGCAGTATATATGCAACTCTCTGGCCCTGTTGCTGCACTTCCTGACTAGAGTGAGGGACTGAACACATCGATTCCAGTTGAGGGGACTGATTACTCGATATTCTACTCTCCTTCTATTTTACTTTGTATTGGATGATGAAGCCACTGTGTGGCGAAACGTTTCTTTCAATAAAGATTCCCATGTGTTGCTTAAGTGTCTCAATTCTTCATAGATATATATTATATATATATATGTATATATATATATATATATATATATATATATATATATATATATATATAATTGTGTAATCACCTATCTGTGGTTGCAGGGGTCGAGTTTACAGCTCTGGTCCCTCCTCTTAACTGGTCGCTTCTGGGTACGCTCTCTATGCTCCATGAGCTTTGTTGTATCCCTTCTTAAAACTATGTATGGATCCTGCCTCCACTACATCACCCTCCAGATTGTTCCACTTCCTGACAACTCTATGGCTGAAGAAATACTTCCTAACATCCCTGTGACTTATTTGAGTTTTCAACTTCCAGTTGTGACCCCTTATCGTTGTGTCACATCTCTCAAACATCCTGTCCCTGTCTATCATGTCAATTCCTCTTAGTATTTTACATGTCGCTATTATGTACCCCCTATCTCTCCTGTCCTCCTGTGTCGTCAGGTTAATTTCCCTTAGCCTCTTCTCATATGACCTACCCCTTAGCTCCGGAACCAATCTTGCTGCCAAAATTTTGCATTTCCTTAATTATTTGACGTGTTTGACCAGGTGTGGGATCCTTACTGGGCGCTGCATACTCCAAATATGGGGCCTTGTGTGTGAGCTGTGTGTGTATCACCTAGTTATGGTTGAGGGGTCGATCATAGCTGCTGTGTGTGTGTGTGTGCTCAAACTACTTTCTCACTTAATTGTGGCTTCAGGGGTCCGAAACTCAGCTACAGGCCCCCGCTCTTCACTGGATCGTACTAGGTCCGCTCTCTCTCTCTGCTTACTGAGTTTTGTCATACCTCGTTCTTTAAGCTATGTTATGGTTCCTACATCCACTACATCATTGATAGGGCTATTCCACTTTTGAGGGACTCTAAGACTGAAGAATTACTTCCCAAATCCCTATGACTCGCCTGAGTCTTCCGCTTCCAAAATTGTGACCCCTTGTATCTGTGTCCCATCTCTGGAACAAGTCTCTGTCTATTTATCTATTCAGCAGTTAATTTGTATGTCGTTATCATGGTCTCCCCCTGACCCTCCTGTCCTCCATTGTCGTCAGTCGGATGTCCCTTAACCTTTCTTCGTAGGACAAACCCCTGAGCTCCGGATACCAATCCTTGTTGCAAACCTTTGCACTTTCTCTAATTTCTTGACCGTGCTTGACAGATGTGGGTTCCCAAACTGGTGCTCATACTCCTCAGTATGTGTCGATGTTCACTGTTGTACCGTGTCTGAAACGATTTCCTTACTAAGGGATCGGTGTTGTGTGTGGGTGTCGTGTGTGTGTGTGTGTATGTGGGTGTATGAGTGTGTGGTGTTGGGTGTATGTGTGTGTGTGTATGCTGTGTGTGTGGGTGGTGTGTGTGTGTGTGTGTGTGAGGTATGTGTGTGTGTGTGTGTGTGTGTATGTATGTGTGTGTGTGTGTGTGTGTGGTGTGTGTATGTGTGTGTGTGTGTGTAGATTGCCAGACTTCATGTTCTTAACAATCAGAAGAAAAATGACTGGTTCAAGGATCAAGTAACTCGACTGAAATTAGGTGTGGAGAGAAAAATGTCGATAAGCGACAAAGTCAGCCAAGTGATGAACGATACGATCTGAAGAGGTTTTCTGGGTCCATGCTGGAGAAAAGTGCACATAGGTCATGATGAGTTAGATCGTTCCTGTCATCATTTTTAACACCCTGTAAAGTGTCACTTCCTAAAGTTTAACAGCCTGTAGAGCGCCACATGCTGTAGCTTAGCAGTCTGTAGGACGTTTCCATTAACTAGGGAAACAGTCATCACAGTGGTCAAGGGGAAGACGGAATATTATATTGAAGAGCCACAAAAGTAAGGGCAGGGGATGAACCATCTCACCTTGACATGGTTTCCAGGTTAAGAAAATATAACATAGGCGAAATAGCCCTAGGACTAGTGATCACACTGTCCTAAAAAACTGAATATTTGAAAGAAATAGGTAAAAGAAAGATGTAGATATAATAAAGTACAATACAGAAGAGGAGACTAGGCAGGGATATTCGATTTTACTAATGGAATCCAGTGGTGAGACAAGCCACGAGATAATGAAATGGTGGCATGGCCCGTCCATGAAGTTCAGGAGGCAACAGAAAGGTTCATACTTGGCAGGAAGTGTCAAAATAGAGAATGAGAGTCCTTGGTATAATCAGAGCTGCAGAGAGGACACATGAAGGAACTAAAGAGCACGGAAAAAATACGAAACATAGAGGATGGAATACGGGAAACAGAGCATAAGTTTGAGAATGACATTATTATTATTATCATCATTATTATTATTATCATTCTCGATGACTACATGAGTTGTGATGTCTAATGACTTCAGTTGTGTTAGTTCAGTGATGTCTGTTGTCACTGTTCTTACTTGGGGGAATGAATGTCCTAGTGTTTCTCTCAACCTGTGATGACAGTAACACTAGAAGGTCAGCACACGTCCCAATGTTTACAACTCTTACCATAAGTTACCTGCCAGGCTGAGGAAGGACGCCCTCAAACCATCCAAATTTGTCAATAACCTCCACGGGCGCCAGTCGTGGGATAATCGCTCATAAATTACCAAGTTAAACACAACAATGGGGTAAGGGGTGGAAGGCGCCTGCCTTATTCTATCCTTCCCTCAGTTTCCGACAGTCTAAATTACACACATCACCAATTAAGAATTACCCCATCAAAGACACTGGTTCCATTATTCTCGTTTTCTGTTTTCTATTTCTACGAATGTTGAAAGGGCAAGCTCAAGCAAACAAAAGTGCAGTCGAGGGTAGGTTCACGGGGCCGTGGAGGTGCATAATGAGAGAGGGCTTGTGAACATGTCTTGTTAGTTTGATCACACGTGTGTGGGGGGACCCACTCTTGGCCTCCACTAATACGCCTACACCAGTAGTTCTCATGGGACACACACCCCACACACACACGCACGCACGCACACACACACACGCACACACACACACACACGCACACACACACACACACACACACGCACAACACACACGCACAGTGATCATGTGTAACTAGGCGTTGAGTAAATATCAGAAAAGAGAATGGAGAAGGAGAGAGAGGAAGTGAGTAGCAATGGGGTTACAGAAGAGATATTATTAAGGCATGAGATTTTTCAGAACGAAGTGGAATGAGAAAGATGACTCGAAGTGAGAACCTTGCAAAAACAGAAGGCAACAGAGGCAGCGTACCAAGAGGCAAAGGAGAGAATACCAAACATGAAGAAAGGAAGCAGGAAAAATAAAAGTAATCCTTGGTTTAATCAGGAAGGTAAAGAGAGACAAAAACGAGGAGCAAGAACATTTAGTAAAAACAAGCAAGAAACAAGCAAGAGACAGAAACAAAATTCTCAACAATAAGAAAGGAACCTCCAAAACATATTGAAAATGATACTGGATAAATTCTATAAATAAACCAGAGTAACTTCCCTGACAAATGTGAAAGAACAAGTAATGTGACCATGGTAGAGAGGACGATGATGGAGAATATTAAAGGAAACTGTGAAGTGATAAGCAAACGATTGAAGAAGTTTTCACAGAAGAAAACGGAGAACTAACAGAAAGTAGTGAAGTCAGAGTAGGTTAGCAGGTATTGGAGAGCATCAGCCGAAAAAAAACAACCTGATAAGATTTCTACATGAGCTGGATGTAAGAAAACCAATGTGACCAGACAATATATCTCCATTAGTGCTGAGACAGGAGTTAAAATAATTGTGACTCACTAGTAAAAGTATTGAACTTTCTTACAATCAGGCAGTACCAAAATTTGGAAAATAAGGCAAATGGGGTTATCCAGTTATAGAGTAAACAGGGGACAAACGAGAGAGATCTGAATTACACGTTGATATCTGATAAATAATACATACTGTTAAAGTTCAGGTGAAATAAAAGGCAAAGATTACTGAGTACATTGATAGGACCGCAGATCTTACACACACAAAAAAAAAAAAAGAGCACGGAATAGTGATGGAAAATCCAGTCTTACGAATTAGCTGGACTTCTACAACAGTCACGACATTTAAAACAAGAAGCCAGGGTTGTCGTGGACTGTATTTTCTGGGACCTGCTGAAATTAAACATTTGATACGTCACCATACCACGTATTAGTTAAAAAATTAGAACAAGCAGAGGGTAAAAGGCAAAGTGTTCAGTGTCTGAAGAAGGACTTACATGTCATAAGACAAAGAGTAACAATGAAGGATGAGACATCAGAATAGGACATAGCAATGAATGGGCCTCTAAAGGATCCATTTTAGGACCACTACTGTTCCTAATATATATGAATAACCTATCAGAGGGGATTGAGTCCTATATGTCACTGTTGATTATGTAAAACTAATGAAAAGAATAAGAACCGGAGAGGACAGTGATAAACTGCAATGAGACCTCAACAAACCGCAGTTCAATTCCAACAAATGTAAGATCATGCATTTTGGATAAAGAGATGACAAACCAATCACTGCATACAACAAAGGCAGAGAGAAACTGCAAATATCAGCTAGTTAAAATGATCTAATGGTGAATATAACACCCAGTGCATCGCCAGTGTTGAATATAAACGTGGTAGCTGGCAGCAGAAAGTGTAAGATTAGTAAACATCTGAATAGTGTTAAAGAAGTTGAAAAAAAATCCTTGAGGACCTTATATACGACATATTTGGCCGGTCATTGGATACGCTGCCCCAGCATGGAGTCCACACCTAGTTAAGAATATGAAAAAACTCGTAAAGGTTCTAAGATTTGTAACCAGACTAGTACTAGAACTGTGGAGAGGGTATAAAAGGAGAGAAGGAAAGAAGAACAAGAAGGGACATGATTACGAGATACAAAATCCTAAGAGCAACTGATAGTGCAGATAGGGAAAGGTTGCCTGAATTAAAGACAGAGGATCAAGTGGAAACAGGTGGAAGCTGAAGACAGATGATCGATAGTGATATACGGAAATATTTTTTGAATCTCAAGGTGACTGAGAAGGTGAAAAAATGGACGAGGAGGTGATAGAAGGAAACTCAATACACAGCTTCAAGAGTGGATATGATAAGACCCAAGTGACCAGAAATATATGACACCGATTAGAGTGATCTAGGAGACGGCGCAAAGAGCTAAGTATCGACCCCCGCAAGCACAAATAAGTGATTACACACACATACAAAAACACGTACATGCACACGCTTCCTCGACTCAAGACCCTCCACCCCTTCCATTCCCCTCCTTTCCCCTCCCCTCCCCTCCCCTCCCCTCTCCTCTCCTCCCTCTATCCCCCATCCTGCCGTCAGCACCCCTAGCCAGCGGCAGGAGACGTCAGCTGAACTTCTCTCTGACAGGAACAAATCGAGAACCTCGGCCAAGAGAACGAACAATGGACGTCACCTGCCGAAGACTTGGAACCTTTTAGGGCGAGGTGCGTTCCCCTGTTGTAGGTGGTGACAGTGGTCCTGTGTCACCCACCTGACTACCTCAGGTGGGGGTGCTTGTTTGTGTGGATACATACTTGTACTTACAGCAGGAGAGCTGTGTTGGAGATGTCCAGTTTTCAGTGTTTGAAGTGCGCAGTGAAGCCAGTCTTGAACATGTGTTAACTATATATGTTAGTAGAGACTTTTACAGCCTACAATGGAATTTTGAGAGCCAAATTAACCTTCATTTGGAAGGATACATTACTGCTGCATGAAAAACTGAAGCAGAGATGCAGAAATATATTACCTACATCAGGCACTTTAGATTTTGTTATTTCGCGGATTCAACCCACTCATTTACAAAGGTCAACCTGGTTCATTTTCATTAGAAATCATTCAAGACGTCAGCAAAAACGTTTAAATCTTTGCCCCAGTGGACTGGTTATGATTCTCATGTTGTGCTACTCATCGAGGTAGTGTACTCCTGGAGGTAGTGTACTCCTGGAGGTAGTGTACTCCTGGAGGTAGTGTACTCCTAGAGGTAGTGTACTCCTGGAGGTAGTGTACTCCTAGAGGTAGTGTACTCCTGGAGGTAGTGTACTCCTAGAGGTAGTGTAACTCTGGAGGTAGTTGTACCTCCTAGAAGGTAGTGTTACTCTGGAGGTAGTGTACTCTTGGAGGTAGTGTACTCCTGGAGGTAGTGTACTCCTGGAGGTAGTGTACTCCTGGAGGTAGTGTACTCCTGGAGGTAGTGTACTCCTGGAGGTAGTGTACTCCTGGAGGTAGTGTACTCTGAAAGGTTAGTTGTACTCTGGAGTAGTGTACTTCTGGTAGTAGTGTTTTTGTTGTACTCCTGGAGGTAGTGTACTCCTGGAGGTAGTGTACTCCTGGAGGTAGTGTACTCCTGGAGGTAGTGTACTCCTGGAGGTAGTGTACTCCTGGAGGTAGTGTACTCCTGGAGGTAGTGTACTCTTGGAGGTAGTGTACTCCTGGAGGTAGTGTACTCCTGGAGGTAGTGTACTCCTGGAGGTAGTGTTGTACTCCTGGATGGTGTGTACTCCTGGAGGTAGAGTGTACTCCTGGAGGTAGTGTACTCCTGGAGGTAGTGTACTCCTGGAGGTAGGGTACTCCTGGAGGTAGTGTACTACTGGAGGTAGTGTACTCCTGGAGGTAGTGTACTCTTGGAGGTAGTGTACTCCTGGAGGTAGTGTACTCCCTGGATGGTAGTGTACTCCTGGTGGGGGGTTAGTGTTCTCCTGGAGGTAGTGTACTCCTGGAGGTAGTTGTACTCTGGAGGTTGTGTATCCTGGAGGTAGTGTACTCTTGGAGGTAGTGTACTCTGGAGGTGTGTTACTCCTGGAGGTAGTTGTACTCCTTGGAGTAGTGTATTCATGGGAGGTAGTGGATCCTAGAGGTAGTGTACTCCTGGAGGTAGTGTAATTTGGAGGGGAGGTGATGACTCCTGGAGGTATGTGTACTCCTGGAGGTAGTGTACTCCTGGAGGTAGTGTACTCTTGGAGGTAGTGTACTCCTGGAGGTAGTGTACTCCTGGAGGTAGTGTACTCCTGGAGGGTAGTAGTACTCCTGGAGGTACTGTACTCTGGAGGTAGTGTACTCTGGAGGTAGTGTACTCCAGGAGGTAGTGTACTCTTGGAGGTAGTGTATTCCTGGAGGTAGTGTACTCCTGGAAGTAGTGTACTCCTGGAGGTAGTGTATCCTGGAGGTAGTGTTCTCCTGGAGCAGGTAGTGTACTCTGGAGGTAGTGTACTCCTGGTGGTAGTGTATCCTGGAGGTAGTCTCTTGGCAGGAAGGAAGTATTGGTGTACTCCTGGAGGTTTGTGTTACTCCTGGAGGTAGTGTATCCTGGAGGTAGTGTACTCTTGGAGGTAGGGTACTCCTGGATGGTAGTGTTACTCCTGGAGGTAGTTTGTATTTGGAGGTACTGTACTCCTGGAGGTAGTGTACGGCCTGGAGGTAGTGTACTCCATGGAGGTAGTGTTCTTTGGTGGTAGTGTATCCTGGAGGAGCTGTACTCCGGAGGTAGTGTACTCCTGGAGGTAGTGTACTCTGGAGGAAGGGTACTCCTGGAGGTAGTGTACTCCTGGAGGTAGTGTTCTCCTTGGAGGTGTGACTCCTGGAGGTGTCGGTACTCCTGGAGTTGTGTACTCATTGGAGGTAGTGTACTCCTGGGGGTATGTGTATCCTGGAGGTAGTGTACTCCTGGAGGTAGTGTACTCCTGGTCGGTAGTGTACTCCTGGAGGTAGTGTACTCCCTGGATGGTAAGTGTACTCTCGAGGTTAGTGTTACTACTGGAGTTAGTGTTTACTCTGGGAGGGTAGTGTACTCCTGGAGGTAGTTGTACTCATGGTGGTATTTATCCTGGAGGTAGAGTGTACTCCTGGAGGTAGTGTACGCTTGGAAGGTAGTTGTACTCTAGAGGGTAGGTATCATGGAGGTAGTGTACTCCTGTAGGAGTGTACTCTGAAGGTAGTGTATCGTGGTGGTGTGTACACCTGAGGTAGTGTACCTCATGGAGGTAGGTACTCCTGGAGGTAGTTACTCCTGGAAGTAGTGTTACTCTGTAGGTTAGTGTACTCATGGAGGTAGTGTTACTCATGGAGGTAGTGTATCCTTGGAGGTAGTGTTACTCTGGAGGTAGTGTACTTCCTTGAGGAGTGTCCTCTTCAGGTAGTGTACTCCTGGAGGTAGGGTCACTCCTGGAGGGGTAGTGTTACTACTGAGAGGTAGGTACTACTGGAGGTAGTGTCTTTTGGAGGTCGTGTACTCCTGGAGGTAGTGTGCTCCTCGAGGGGGTGTGTACTCCTGGAGGAGGCAGTTGTACTCATGGAGGTAGTGTACTCATGGAGGTAGTGTACTCCTGGAGGTAGTGTACTCATGGAGGTAGTGTACTCATGGAGGAAGTGTACTCATGGAGGTAGTGTACTCATGGAGGTAGTGTACTCATGGAGGTAGTGTACTCATGGAGGTAGTGTTCTCATGTAGATAGTGTACTCATGGAGGTAGTGTACTCATGGAGGTAGTGTACTCATGGACGTAGTGTACTCATGGAGGTAGTGTACTCATGGAGGTAGTGTACCATGGAGGTAGTGTACTCATGGAGGTAGTTGTACTTTGGAGGTAGTGTACGCCTGGAGGTTTGTGTAACTCATGGAGTAGTGTATGTAATCATGGAGTAGTGTCCATGGAGGTTAGTGTACTCGTGGAGGTTGTGTCTCTTGGGTATAGGGTATCATGGAGGTTTTGTGTACTCATGGAGGTGGTGTGTACTCATGGACGGTAGTGTTCTCATGGAGGTAGTGTACTCATGGGGGGAGGTAGTGTACTCTTGGAGATAGTGTACTCATGGAGGTAGTGTACTCATGGAGGTAGTGTACTCATGGAGGTAGTGTACCATGGAGAGAGTGAACTCGTGGAGGTTGTGTACTCATGGAGGTAGTGTACTCTTGGAGGTAGTTTACTCATGGAAGTAGTGTACTCATGGAGGTAGGTCCATGGCATAGTGTACTCATGGAGGTAGTGTACTCTTGGAGGTAGTTTACTCATGGAAGTAGTGTACTCATGGAGGTAGTGTACCATGGAAGTAGTGTACTCATGGAGGTAGTGTACTCCTGGAGGTAGTGTACTCCTGGAGGTAGTGTACTCATGGAGGAGTGTACTCTTGGAGGTAGTGTACTCATGGAGGTAGTGTACTCATGGAGGTAGTGTACTCATGGAGGTAGTGTACTCATGGAGGTAGTGTACTCATGGAGGTAGTGTACCATGTCAGTAGTGCACTCATGGAGATAGTGTACTCATGGAGGTAGTGTACTCATGGAGGTAGTGTACCATGGAGGTAGTGTACTCCTGGAGGTTGTGTGCCATCGAGGTAGTGTACTCTTGGAGATAGTATACTCATGGAGGTAGTGTTCTCATGTAGATAGTGTACTCATGGAGGTAGTGTACTGATTGAGCTAGTGTACTCATGGAGGTAGTTGCACTTCTGGGAGTAGGTGTTACCATGAGGTTGTGTACTCATGGACGTAGTGTACTCTTGGAGGCAGTGTACTCATGGAGGTAGTGTACTCATGGAGGTAGTGTACTCATGGAGGCAGTGTACTCATGGAGGTAGTGTACTCATGGAGATAGTGTACTCATGGAGGTAGTGTACTCATGGAGCTTGTGTACTCATGGAGGTAGTGTACTCATGGAGGTAGTGTACTCATGAAGATAGTGTACTCATTGAGGAAGTGTACTCATGGAGGTAGTGTACTCATGGAGGTAGTGTACTCATGAAGGTAGTGTACTCATGGAGATACTGTACTCATGGAGGAAGTGTACTCATGGAGGTAGTGTATTCATGGAGGCAGTGCACCATGGAGGTAATGTACTCATGGAGGTAGTGTACTCATGGAGGTAGTGTACTCATGGAGGTACTGTACCAAGGAGGTAGTGAACTCATGGAGGTAGTGTACTCATGGAGGTAGTGTACCATTGAGGTAGTGTCTCATGGGGGAGTTGTTTACTCATGAGTTAGTGTAATCATGGACATAGTTTCATGGGAAGTAGTGTATCATGAGAGAGTTGAGATAGGGTACTCTTTCGAGGTTGTGTGTACTCATGGTGGTAGTGTACTCATGGAGGTAGTGTACTCATGGACATAGTGTACCATGGAAGTAGTGTACTTTTGGAGATAGTGTACTCATGGAGGTAGTGTACTCATGGAGGTAGTGTACTCATGGAGGTAGTGTACTCATGGAGGTAGTGCACCATGGAGGTAGTGTACTCATGGAGGTAGTGTACTCATGGAGGTAGTGTACCATGGAGGTAGTGTACTCAGGAGATGGTGTACTCTTGGTGGTGTGTACTCATGGATGTCGAGTCATCTCATGGAAGTAGTGTACTCATGGAGTAAGTGTACTCAGGAGGTAGTGTAACCATGGAGGTAGTGTACTCATGGAGATAGTGTACTCATGGAGGTAGTGTACTCATGGAGGTAGTGCACAATGGAGGTAGTGTACTCATGGAGGTAGTGTACTCATGGAGGTAGTGTACTCTTGGATGATAGCACTTGTATCATGGAGGTTAGGTGTATCAGGAGTTATGCCCATGGAGGTAGTGTACTTTGGAGCTAGTGTACTCATGGAGGTAGTGTATATTTAGGTAGTGTACCATGGAGGTGGTAGTGTACTCTTGGAGCTTAGTTGTACTCATGGAGGAAGTGTACTATTGGAGACAGTGTACTCATGGAGGCAGTGTACTCATGGAGGTAGTGTACAATGGAAGTAGTGTACTCATGGAGGTAGTGTACTCATGGAGATAGTGTACTCATGGAGGTAGTGTACTCATGGAGGTAGTGTGCAGGTGGTAATGTACTCATGGGAGGTAGTGTACTCATGGCGGTAGGGTATCAGGATGGTTGTGTACTCATGGAGGTTGTGTGTGCTACATGGAAGTTGTGTATCATGGAGGTAGTGTATCATGGTCGGTAGTGTACTCATGGAGGTAGTGTACTCATGGAGATAGTGTACTCATGGAGGTAGTGTACTCACGGAGGTAATGTACTCATAGAGGTAGTGTACTCATGGAGGTAGTGTACTCATTGAGGTAGTGTACTTATGGAGATAGTGCACTCATGGAGGTAGTGTACTCATGGAGGTAGTGTACTCATGGTGGTAGTGTACGATGGAGGTAGCGTACTCTTGGAGATAGTGTACTCATGGAGGCAGTGTACTCATGGAGGTAGTGTACCATGGAAGTAGTGTACTCATGGAGGTAGTGTACTCACGGAGGTATTGTACTCATGGAGGTAACGTACCATGGAGGTAGTGTACTCATGGAGGTAGTGTACTCATGGAGGTAGTGTACTCATGGAGATAGTGTACTCATGGAGGTAGTGTACTCATAAGGTATTGTACTCATGGAGGTAGTGTACTCATGTAAGTAGTGTAATGTACTCAGGTGTTAGTGTTCCATGGAGGTAGTGTACTCATGGTAGTTGTGTACTTTGGAGTAGTGTACTCATGGAGTAGTGTACTCAGGACGGGTAGTGTGCTCATGGAGGTAGTCTACTCATGGAGAGAGTGGTACTCATGGAGGTGTATACTCATGGAGGTAAGTGTACTCATGGAGGAGTGTTTTATAATGGTGGTTAGTTGTACTCATGGAGGTAGGTACTCATAGAGATAGTGTACTCATTGAGGTAGTGTTCTCATGGAGGTAGTGTACTCATGGATGTAGTGTCTCATGGAGGTAGTGTACTCATGGAGGTAGTGTACTCATGGAGATAGTGTACTCATGGATGTAGTTCTCATTGAGGTAGTGTACTCATGGAGGTAGTGTACTCATGGAGGTAGTCTACTTATGGAGGTAGTGTACTCATAGAGGTAGTGTACTCATGGAGGTAGTGTACTCATGGAGAGTGTACTCATGGAGGTAGTGTACTCATTCAGGTAGTGTACTCATAGAGATAGTGTACTCATAGAGGTTGTGTACCATGGAAGTTGTGTACTCATGGAGGTAGTGTACTCATGGCGGAAGTGTACTCATGGAGGCAGTGTACTCATGGAGATAGTGTACTCATGGAGGTAGTGTAGTCACGGAGGTAGTGTACTCATGGAGGTAGTGTACTCATGGAGTTAGTGTACTCATGGAGACAGTGTACTCATTGAGGTCGTGTACTCATGGAGGTAGTGTACTCATGGAGGTAGTGTACTCGTGGAGGTAGTGTACTCTTGGAAGTAGTGTATTCATGGAGGTAGTGTACCATGGAAGTAGTGTACTTGTGGAGGTAGTGTACTCATTGAGGTAGTGTACTCATGGAGATAGTGCACTCTTGGGGTTAGTGTTACTATGGAGGTAGTGTACTCATGGAGATAGTTGTAACTATTGAGGTAGTGTACTCATGAAGGTTGTGTACTCATGGAGGAGGGGAGTGTTCTCATGGGGGTAGTGTACTCATGGGAGGTAGTGTACTCATGGAGATAGTGTACTCAAAGAGTAGTGCAGTTATGGAGGTTAGTGTACTCGTTGGAGGTCAGTGACTCATGGAGGTAGTGTATCATGGAGATAGTTGTACTCATGGAGGTAGTGTACTCATGGAGGTAGTTGTACTCAGGGAGGAGTTAGTGTATCATGGAGGTTGTGCGTTATGGAGGTAGTGTACTCATGGATGTAAGTGTACTCATGGAGGTAGTGTACATGGAGGGTATGTACCAAGGAGGTACGTTAAGGAAACTCATTGAGGTAGTGTACTCATGGAGGTAGTGTACTCATGGAGGTACTGTACCAAGGAGGTAGTGAACTCATGGAGGTAGTGTACTCATGGAGGTAGTGTACTCATGGAGGTAGTGTACTCATGGAGGTACTGTACCAAGGAGGTAGTGAACTCATGGAGGTAGTGTACTCATGGAGGTAGTGTACCATTGAGGTAGTGTACTCATGGAGGGAGTGTACTCATGGAGTTAGTGTACTCATGGACATAGTGTACCATGGAGGTAGTGTACTTTTGGAGATAGTGTACTCATGGAGGTAGTGTACTCATGGAGATAGTGTACTCATGGAGGTAGTGTACTCATGGAGGTAGTGCACCATGGAGGTAGTGTACTCATGGAGGTAGTGTACTCATGGAGGTAGTGTACTCATGGAGGTAGTGCACCATGGAGGTAGTTACACATGGGTAGTGTACTCAGTGAGGGTAGTGTATAATGGAGGTAGTGTACTCATGGACGTAGTGTACTCATGGCCGTAGTGTACTCATGGTCGTAGTGTACTCTTGGAGGTATAGTGTACTCATGGAGGTAGATGTACCTCGTGGCGGTTAGTTGTACTCATGGAGGTTAGGTAGTTGTTACTCTTGGAGGGTAGTGATAACATGGAAGTTGTGTACTCTTGGAGATAGCTTACTCATGGAGGTTTGTGTAATCTTCGGAAGTAGTGTTCCATGGAAGTAGGAGTTACTCATGGAGGGTAGTTTGTACTCATGGAGGTTGTGTCCCATGGAGGTAGTGTACTCTTGGTGGTTTGTGTATCATGGAGGAAGTGTTACTATTGGGACAGTGTATCATGGAGGAGTGTTACTCATGGGGTAGTTGTTACAATGGAAGTGTGTACTCTGGAGGTAGTGCACTCATGGAGGTAGTGTACTCATGTAGGTAGTGTACTCATGGAGGTAGTGTGCCATGGAGGCAGTGTACTCATGGTGGTAGTGTACGATGGAGGTAGCGTACTCTTGGAGATAGTGTCGTAACTCATGGAGGCAGTGTGTACGCCATGGAGGTAGGTACATGGAAAAAGTATGACCCCACCCCCCCAATACTCATGGAGGTAGTGTACTCATGGAGGTATTGTACTCATGGAGGTAACGTACCATGGAGGTAGTGTACTCATGGAGGTAGTCTACTCATGGAGGTAGTGTACTCATGGAGGTAGTGTACTCATGGAGGAAGTGTACTCATTGAGGCAGTGTACTCATGGAGATATGTACTCATGGAGGTAGTGTACTCATGAAGGTTGTGTACTCGTGGAGGTAGTGTACTCATGGGGGTAGTGTACTCATGGAGGTAGTGCAGTCATGGAGGTAGTGTACTCGTGGAGGTAGTGTACTCATGGAAATAGTGTACTCATGGAGGTAGTGTACTCATGGAGGTCGTGTACACATGGATGTTGTGTATTCATTGAGGTAGTGTACTCATGGAGATAGTGTACTCATGGAGGTAGTGTACTCATGGAGGTAGTGTACTCATGGAGATAGTGTACTCATGGAGGTAGTGTACTCATGGAGGTAGTGTACTCATGGAGGTAGTGTACTCATTGAGGTAGTGTACTCATGGAGGTAGTGTACTCATGGAGATAGTGTACTCATGGAGGTGTGACTCATTGGAAGATAGTGTACTCATTAAGGTAGTGTACTCATGGAGGGTAATGGACTCATTGAGGTGGTGTACTCATGGAGGTAGTGTATTATGGAGTAGTGTACTCATGGAGGTTAGCTGTACTCATGGAGGTAGTGTACTCATGGAAAGGGAGTTAGTGTTACTCATGGATGTAGTTTACTCATGGAGATAGTGTATCTCATGGAGGAAGTGTGCTCATGGAGGTTTAGTATATCATGGAGGGAGTGTACTTATGGCGGTAGTTACTCATGGAGGGTAGTGTTAGTGTGTACATGGAGGGTAGTGTACCATGATGGTAGTGAACTCATGGAGGTAGTGTATATGTGTATACATGGATGGTAGTTTACTCATGGAGATTTAAGTTGTACTCAATTGGGGTAGTGTACTCATGGAGGTTAGTGTACTCTTGGTTGCTAGTGTTCATGGAGGTAGTGGTAATCATGGATGTTAGTGTACTCATGGAGGTAGTGTACTCCAGGAGGTAGTGTACTCTGGAAGTAGTGTATTCAAGGAGATAGTGTACTCATGGAGGTGTGTACTCTGGAGGTAGTGATCATGGAGGTTGTGTACTTCATGGAGGTAGAGTACTCATGGAGGTAGTGTACTTCACATTTTTTTTTTTTGGGGGGGGGGGAGGTTAGTGTACTCACGGGAGGTAATGTATCATAGAGGGTAGTGTATCATGGAGGTAGTGGTGTACTCATTGAGGGTAGTGTACTTATGGAGATAGTGTACTCATGGAGGTAGTGTACTCATGGAGGTAGTGTACTCATGGAGGTAGTGTACTCATGGAGGATAGTGCACTCATGAGGTAGTGCACTCATGGAAGGTAGTGTACGGTAGTGTACTATGGAGATAGTGTACTCATTGTGGTAGTGTACTCATGGAGATAGTGTCTCATGGATGTTGTGTACTCATTGGGTAGTGTCTCATGGGAGATAGTGTATCATGGAGTTAGTGCATCTCATTGTAAGGTAGTGTCTCATAGAGATAGTGTACTCATGGATTGTTGTGACTCATGGGAGGTAGTGCACTCATAGAGGGTACCGCAGCTGTCACCTATTTTAATTAAGAATGTTTTGTAGTAATCCCCATTCTGTGTTTTTGGCTCTTAAATTGAGGTCTCTGTGCTCTCTGTCATGGGTGATTAAAAATGTATTTATATATTAACATATATTCTTTTTCTGTGTTGTCGAGGCTTGATGTTGCGGCCCATCATGTTACTTGTGTCTAACAATGTTGGAGAAGATTCATATAGAGCGTAACTTTGTCTCTAGTGCAACATTGTCTGTAACTATGTGATTCGTCTTCACATTTGTCGTAATATACCACCACAATTTGGTTCCCTCTTCTTGTCTACCCCGCCGGTTATATTTCTGGGTTTTGTCTTTATATTTCATCTCTTTATCTCTGCAGACATATATATATATATGTGATGAATGGTTATATGACAACCGACCAAGTGAAGAATTGAGACACTTATGCAAACCACATGGGATCTTTCTATTGTAGAAACGTTTCGCCACCACAGTGGATCATCAGTCAATACAAAGTAAAATGGGTAGGAGAGTAGAAGTTTAGAGGTAATCAGTCCCTCAACCTGGAATCGAGGTGTTCGTCATCACCTCTTGTAGGAAGTGCAGCACAGGGCCAGTTGAGGTGGCTTATATACTCGCGGTGAATGAGTTGAGCAGGAGGGAGCGGGATCACAGTGGGACTAGTGCAGGTCCCACTGTGATCCGCTCATCTGCTTGGACTCATCTCACCGCAGTATATATGCAACTCTCTGGCCCTGTTGCTGCACTTCCTGACTAGAGTGAGGGACTGAACACATCGATTCCAGTTGAGGGGACTGATTACTCGATATTCTACTCTCCTTCTATTTTACTTTGTATTGGATGATGAAGCCACTGTGTGGCGAAACGTTTCTTTCAATAAAGATTCCCATGTGTTGCTTAAGTGTCTCAATTCTTCATAGATATATATTATATATATATATGTATATATATATATATATATATATATATATATATATATATATATATATAATTGTGTAATCACCTATCTGTGGTTGCAGGGGTCGAGTTTACAGCTCTGGTCCCTCCTCTTAATGGACTCGCTTCTGGGTACGCTCTCTATGCTCCATGAGCGTTGTTGTATCCCTTCTTAAAACTTGTATGGATCCGCCTCCAACTACTCACCCTCCAGATTGTGTCCACTTCCTGACAACTCTATGGCTGAAGAAGAAATACTTCCTACATCCCGTGACTTTATTGAGTTTTCAACTTCCAGTTGTGACCCTTATCGTTGTTGTGGCACATCTCTCAAACATCTGTCCCTGTCTTCATGTCAATGCCTCTTAGTATTTTACATGTCGCTATTATGTACCCCTATCTCTCCTGTCTCTCCTGTGTCGTCAGGTTAATTCCCTTAGCCTCTTCTCATATGACCTACCCTTAGTCCGGAACATTCTTGCTGCCAAAATTTTGCATTTCCTTAATTATTTGACGTGTTTGACCAGGTGTGGGATCCTTACTGGGCGCTGCATACTCCAAATATGGGGCCTTGTGTGTGAGCTGTGTGTGTATCACCTAGTTATGGTTGAGGGGTCGATCATAGCTGCTGTGTGTGTGTGTGTGCTCAAACTACTTTCTCACTTAATTGTGGCTTCAGGGGTCCGAAACTCAGCTACAGGCCCCCGCTCTTCACTGGATCGTACTAGGTCCGCTCTCTCTCTCTGCTTACTGAGTTTTGTCATACCTCGTTCTTTAAGCTATGTTATGGTTCCTACATCCACTACATCATTGATAGGGCTATTCCACTTTTGAGGGACTCTAAGACTGAAGGAATACTTCCCAACATCCCTATGACTCGCCTGAGTCTTCAGCTTCCAATTGTGACCCCTTGTTTCTGTGTCCCATCTCTGGAACATGTCTCTGTCTACTTTATCTATTCAACGCAGTATTTTGTATGTCGTTATCATGTCTCCCCTGACCCTCCTGTCCTCCAATGTCGTCAGTCCGATGTCCCTTAACCTTTCTTCGTAGGACATACCCCTGAGCTCCGGAACAATCCTTGTTGCAAACCTTTGCACTTTCTCTAATTTCTTGACGTGCTTGACCAGATGTGGGTTCCAAACTGGTGCTCCATACTCCAGTATGTGTCTGATGTTCACAGTGTACAGTGTCTTGAACGATTCCTTACTAAGGTATCGGAACGCTATTCTCAGGTGTGCCAGGCGCCCAAATGCTGCAGCAGCTATCTGGTTGATGTGTGCCTCCGGAGACAAGCTCGGTGTTATGGTCACCCCAAGATCTTTCTCCTTGAGCGAGGTTTGCAGTCTTTGGTCGCCTAGTCTATACTCTGTCTTCGGTCTTCTTTGCCCTTTTCCGATCTTCATGACTTTGCATTTGGCAGGGTTGAATTCAAGAAGCCAGTTGCTGGACCACGTGTCCAGCCTGTCCAGGTCTCTTTGAGTCCTGCCTGATCCTCATCCGATTTAATTCTCCTCATTAACTTCACATCATCTGCGAACAGGGACACCTCTGAGTCCATCCCTTCCAACATGTCATTCACATGTACCAAAAATAACACTGGTCCTAGGACCGACCCCTGTGGGACCCCGCTCGTCACAGGTGCCCACTGTGATACCTCATCCCGTACCATGACTCGTTGTTGCCTCCCTGTCAGGTATTCTCTGATCCATTGCAGTGCCCTTCCTGTTATACACGCCTGATCCTCTAGTTGCTGCACTAGTCGCTTGTGAGGAACTGTGTCGAAGGCCTTCTTGCAGTCCAAGAAAATGCAATCAACCCACCCCTCTCTCTCGTGTCTTACTTCTGTAACTTTGTCATAAAACTCCAGAAGGTTTGTGACACAGGATTTGCCTTCCATGAATCCGTGCTGGTTGTCGTTTATAATCTTGTTCCGTTACAGGTGATCCACCACTCTCCTCCTGATAATCTTCTCCATGACTTTGCATACTATACACGTCAGTGACACTGGTCTGTAATTTAGTGCCTTTTTTCTGTCTCCTTTTTTAAAAATGGGAACTACATTTGCGGTCTTCCATACCTCAGGTAGTTGCCCAGTTTCAAGGGATGTGTTGAAGATTGTGGTTAATGGCACACACAGTATATGCTCCCTCCCTGAGGACCCTCAGGGAGATGTTGTCCGGTCCCATTGCCTTTGAGGTATCAAGGTCACTTAGCAGATTCGTCACCTCCTCCTTAGTTGTGTCCAGAAATTGTTGGTCTCTTCCCTGTTGGTGTCCCCCTCTGTCCTGTCTTCTCAGAGTCCTTCCTGTCTCCACTAAATACTTCATTAAATCTCCTGTTGAGCTCCTCGCATACCTCTTGATCGTTTCTTGTGAGTTCCCCACCTTCTTTCCTCAGCCTGATTAACTGGTCTTTGACTGTCGTCTTTTTCCTAATGTGTCTAAACAGCAGTTTCGTGTCAGACTTGGCTTTCGATGCTATGTCATTTTCATTCTGTCGCTGGGCCTCCCTCCTCATCTGTGCATATTCGTTTCTGGCTCTTGTTTTCCTTGGTCCTTTGCCTTCTATACCTCTTCCATTGTCTTATGCACTTAGTTTTTGCCTCCCTGCACCTTAGGGTAAACCAAGGACTAGCTTTGGTCTTCCCATTGTTTCTGTTGCCCTTGCGAACAAACCTTTCCTTTGCCTCGCATTTTGTTGTTACATATTCCATCATTTCATTTACTGACTTTCCTACCAGTTCTCTGTCCCACTGTACCTCCCGCAGGAAGTTCCTCATACCTGTGTGTGTGTGTGTGTGTGTGTGTGTGTGTGTGTGTGTGTGTGTGTGTGTGTGTGTGTGTGTGTGTGTGTGTGTGTGTGTGTGTGTGTGAACTTACAATTCTCATTAGTAAAACACGAGAAATTTAAAAAACAATAAGTACACACACGTGAGAAGTTGAAGTCAGGGGTTGCACACTGCGAAACATTGTAACTAATGAGCAAGGATAACCCAGGGAAGCCAAGCAATGTAGTGACGATGCTGCTGTGCGCAGCAGTATCGTTCTGCTTGACGATGCTGTATACATCAGTAGAAGCTGGTGGTAGTCAGGAGACGTGGCCATACATTTCTCCTCACCCTGGTTCTTACCCGAGTCTTTCTATTGGGAGCTGACGACGTCGTACATTTTGCAAGTAAGGGCTAATATTAAACGATGCTAACACTAGCAGTGCTAAAACTGCTAGTGCCGTTTAATAAAATTTTTGATTCCTTCATTGTGTACAAGGTTAATGAGGTGCACGAAGGTGATTAGTGCTACAGGACACCTGTGCACCACCAGTGCTGCATGACACCTGTGTACCACCAGTGCTGCATGACACCTGTGCACCTACAGTACTGCATGACACCTGTGCACCACCAGTGCTGCAGGACACCTGAGCACCACCAGTGCTGCAGGACACCTGTGCACCACCAGTACTGCATGACACCTGAGCATCGCCAGTGCTGCAGTACACCTGAGCACCACCAGTGCTGCACGACATCTGTGTACCACCAGTGCTGCATGACACCTGTGCGCCACCAGTGCTGCATGACACCTGTGCACCACCAGTCCTGCCGGACACCTGTGCACCACAAGAGCTGCAGGGCACCTGTGCACCTCCAGTGCTGCAGGACACTTGTGTACCACCAGTGCTGTATGACACCTGTGCACCACCAGTGCTGTATGACACCTGTGCACCACCGGTGCTGCATGACACCTGTGCACCACCAGTGCTGCATGACACCTGTGCACCACCAGTGCTGCAGGACACCTGTGCACCCCCAGTGCTGCATGACACCTGTGCACCACCAGTGCTGCATGACACCTGTGTACCACCAGTGCTGCATGACACCTGAGCACCACCAGTGCTGCAGGACACCTGTGCACCACCAGTACTACATGACACCTGTGCACCACCAGTGCTGCATAACACCTGTGCACCACCAGTGCTGCATGACACCTGTGCACCACCAGTACTGCATGACACCTGTGCGCCACCAGTGCTGCATAACACCTATGCACCACCAGTGCTGCATGACACCTGTGCACCACCAGTACTGCATGACACCTGTGCACCACCAATGCTGCATGGCACCTGTGCACCTACAGTACTGCATGACACCTGTGCACCACCAGTGCTGCAGGACACCTGAGCACCACCAGTGCTGCAGGACACATGTGCACCACCAGTACTGCATGACACCTGAGCACCGCCAGTGCTGCAGGACACCTGAGCACCACCAGTGCTGCACGACACCTGTGCACCACCAGTGCTGCATGACACCTGTGCACCACCAGTGCTGCATGACACCTGTGCACCACCAGTCCTGCCGGACACCTGTGCACCACCAGTGCTGCAGGGCACCTGTGCACCTACAGTGCTGCATGACACCTGTTCACCATCAGTGCTGTATGACACCTGTGCACCACCAGTGCTGTATGACATTTGTGCACCACCGGTGCTGCATGACACCTGTGCACCACCAGTGCTGCATGACACCTGTGCACCACCAGTGCTGCATGACACCTGTGCACCACCAGTGCTGCACGGAACATGTGCACCACCAGTGCTGCAGGACACCTGTGCACCACCAGTACTGCATGATACCTGAGCACCACAAGTACTGCAGGACACCTGAGCACCACCAGTGCTGCAGGGCACCTGTGCACCACAAGTACTGTATGACACCTGAGCAGCACCAGTGCTGCAGGACACCTGAGCACCAACAGTGCTGCATGCCACCTGTGCACCACCAGTGCTGCATGACACCTCTGCACCACCAGTGCTGCAGGACACCTGTGCACCACCAGTGCTGCCGGACACCTGTGCACCACCAGTGCTGCATGACACCTGTGTACCACCAGTGCTGCATGACACCTGTGCACCACCAGTGCTGCATGACACCTGTGCACCACCAGTGCTTAATGACACCTGTGCACCACCAGTGCTGCATGACACCTGTGCACCAACTGTGCTGCATGACACCTGTGCACCACCAGTGCTGCATGACACCTGCGCACCACCAGTGCTGCATGACACCTGTGTATCACCAGTGCTGCAGGACACCTGTGCACCACCAGTGTTTCATGACACCTGTGCACCACCAGTGCTTAATGACACCTGAGCTCCACCAGAGCTGTATGACACATGAGCACCACAAGTGCTGCATGACACCTGTGCACACAGTACTGCTGACACCTGTGCACATAGTGCTGCGGACACCTGAGTGAAACCACCAGTGCTGCCATGACCCGGCTGCAACCACCAGTGTTGTAGGACACCTGTGCAACACCATTGTTGAGGGATGTGACAGTTGCATGGACACTCAGTCTGAGTATCACAGTGCAGCAGGACACTGTGCAACTGTACCGAATGAAACCTGTGTACCACTAGTGCTGAGGACATGTGCACCACAGTGCTGCACGGACATGTGCTCCACCGTGCTGCAGACACCTGAGCACCACCAGTTGTGCAGGATCCTGTGCACCACAAGTGGCTGCATGACACCTGTGGCAACCCGGCAGCATTGACACTGTGCACCACCAGTGTTGCCATGACACTGTGCCAACCAGTGCTGCATGAACCTGAGGCCCCACAGTGTTTTGCAGGACACCTGTTGCACCACAGTGCTGCAGACACCCTGTAGCACACCAGTGTTGCAGGAACGTGCACCACCAGTGCTGCATGACACTGTGCACCACAGGTTCAGGGACACCTGTGCACCACAGTGTCTGCTTGCACCTGTGCACCACAGTGTTGCAGGACACCTGTGCACACCGTGCTGCATGACACTGTGCACACAGTGTTGCATGTCACCTGTGCACACCGTGCTGCATTGGAACTGTGACCAACCAGTTGTTGCAGGACCCTGTAGCACCACAGTGCTGCATGACACCTGTGCACCACCAGTGTTGCAGGACACCTGCGCTCTCCAGTACCTCATGATGTCAGCATAGTTGCTGTATTTTTACATGGTTGTATAGATTAACTGAGATGAAGTATCATCATGTGGTTTATATAGAAGATCCCTTAGGGCCTGTGTGTATTGAAACTCTCACGGGATACAGTTGGTGGTGAGGCGAGTACCTCGCCTCAGTTCGGCGTATAACATCAGCTAGACCAGTGAAACGGCAGGCTGGGCTCATTCTCCCATTATCACAGTCAGCATATATCGTTACCATATCAAACAAGTGTGTCTACTTCAACTCTGTTATCTCCTTTTAGAACCCCTACGACAATTGTGGCAACGAGGCCTGTAATCATGAGATTACGTGATTCTGGAGATATATTTTCTACTGGCCCGGCCGACATCTTGTGATAGGCCTGCCGAGCAGGGTACGCTGACTACCCCAGCAGCTACCTCAATCAAGCGTCTTACCAGCGGACTACATATTCCTGGTCAGTTCATTGTATTAGTGTTTATTGCTTTTTGCATCACTCCCGGAGGGTTGTGAGTTTGCAAAATAGGCCAGAACCAGATCTGTGGTGGGGGGTACAGAACAACCCATGTCGTCCAGCCTAGCATTACACCATCCAGCTTTTGCTTGCCAAGCCGGCTTTCCCCTGCTGTGCTTTCATGAGAAGGTATCAAGCTATTCTGTGTGAAGGGTTAAGATACCAGCAAGAACTTATCCAGGTGTCTTACCCATAACTAAGCAAGCCAGTGTGGGTACAGTTTCAATCGCCATGTGTGCTTAGCTCAAGCCATTCTGAGGTGTTTTTTTCATCCTGTGGTGTAGTGGTAATTCGTGGGTTTTGTTTTAAAGCAGCAGAACTTAGATTATCTTCGCGCAGTGTGGGTGTCCCAGTGAGGCTAACGCGTTCATCCATCGGCCCACTCATCACCAACGCGGTCTCGGCCGTAGCCCTGTGCCAGGCCCACCCAACCCATCCACTCGACCCGGCCAGCGCCCTCACTCAGCATTAACCACTCACCCAACTCTACCATTGGTATTGTACATACTATGGGTAGCTTGCACCATATTTTTATGGACCACATAGGGGTATCAAGAGCTTGAGTGAGTTTGGCGCCTTCGTTCGAAGGCCTCCTGTGTGAGTTCATCGTCGATTTAAAGCGCAAATACTTCGAGTGTGGAGTGAAGTCCAGTGTTCGTAGCAGCCACGAGGCGGACATAACATAGACCTTCTACTAATTCTTTCTTCCCCAAGTCGCTTCAGTGATAATATTTTTCATAAGGACATTTGGAGTGTTGAGAATTTCTTTTTTGTGTTTCCAGTGATTTTTTTTAGTGACATTCAGGTGATTTTGAGATTAGGATCCAGTGTTTATTTATATACTGTTTGTAATAATTTTTTTCCCCTTCTTATTCGTGTTAATTTAGTGATTTATACATGTCTGTTGTGTTGTGCTTCTAATTTTTTATACACTTGAAGTAAGTACCGAGTGTTTTTCCTTTGTTTGTGTGTGCACGTATGAGCAGTATAGAACTTGTGTTACACTTCACAATCACCTGTGTTCATTGTGTTGCAGGAAGTAATTCAGTAATTTTTATTACCTTGTATTCTGATCAAATCAGTGTTATCTGTTATATTTCCCCCCCGTATCAGTGTATTTCTTGTTTTGTTCTCTGTGCTTGAAAATCTTGTGTATATTTTTTCATGTAGCAGTGTCTAATTTATCTTATTTCCACAGACATAGAACCATTATTTTGTGCAATCAAAGATAATTCTTTTTTCAGCCTTTTACACATCAAGGAGCATACGCAAGAAAATTTAGTATTGTGTTTATTTTGTTGTGTGTGTTCTGCATCACTGTAAGTGTTCAAGCTTTTTTCTTTTGTTCTGGGTTTTGTATCTTTTATTTTTCATATTTTCATTGAACAAATTCACTCTTAGTGCAATTTTAGTTCTTTTTTAAAGTAACATTGTTCTTTTGCTTGTTAAGTGTTGCTTAATTTGCAGTTAAGAGTTAACGGTGTTCAATCAGTTCAATCCTTGATTATACTATTGTCTTTTCTTGTAAACAGTGTTTTCTTTGGTGTATATTTTTTTTATTATTGCACATTGACTATTTTGCAATAATTCTTGTGCAAACATGGTGATGTCATTAAAATTTTTTTTGCAGAAATTTAAGTATTGTTTGGCAATAATTTGATTAGCAATTATTATTTGAAGTATGCAGAGTTTTTCAGTGCAGTTCATATGCTTGTTCTGTGCTTATATTTTTTCTTTCTGTGCATTTTCTTTTATTTCAGTTGAATTGTGTCCAGTTTGGTTTTAAATTTTGAAAGCTTTATGAGTCATTTATCATTTTATTTTGTATTTCATATTGCACTGAAGTAAGACACCTCATGTACCATTCATTCAAATTATGAGTAAAATGAGCAAATTAGATTTGAGTAAAGTACAAGTTCTCTTGATTTTAACGTAAGTGTTTGTTCAGTTAATTATTTGTGTGTGGACCTGTGAGTTTTTGCTTACTGTTTGACTGTCAATTTTTTTAATTACTTATGCAGAATAGTTAAGATATTTTCCATTTTAAAACATTATTTGTGTCCTTTTTTTTTTTTTTTTGCCTTATGTCCTTCAGTAAGTTCACTGAGAGATGTCCAGGCACTTTTGAATGTTCCTTCTGTGTATCAAGCAGTCAAAGTCCCCCCCACTAAAAAACTAAAATAATGAATGAATCGGTCCACAGTAAAATATTCCTTACTGATGACAGGACAATAACTAGCCCTTGAGCATGTGTTTGTTCTCAAAGTTGTCTCTGAGATCTGTTAAAGTGCTGCGAAATGTGAAGTTAGATTAAGTTCTATCGATCCGTTGAATTTACTTATTGTTGTAGCAAGCGGTCAGGCACTAGTAAACTCTGTCATCCCATCTGTGTTCCACCGACCACCTTTGACTTGCAGGATAGTGTTCGTTTTGCTTCAAGTGTCGGGAGGGACATCTAGTCTGCTTTGAGTGCACAGCTTTCCCTGCAATGTCTGTCGTTCACGTAAGCTGTTCTCCAAGGGATTGTCTTGTCAGAGAACGATTATTGAATAGTAATGCATTTAGTTGAGTCAATGCGTATGCCAGAAAAAGACGTCTTGTTGTGGTAGTGCTTCACTAGAGGTCTGTTGTTGTTTCTGTTTGTTAGATGGTGATCCATCCTCGTTGACGTATCAGTGAATGTAAGAGTTACTTTCGAAGTAACTTTTAATGTTGTTCTAATGGGGTTGTAGTGAAGTTTCTTTATAGTTGATACTCGATGACCTGTTTGCGACTCAGAATGAATATCAGTATTGTTGACGTGTTCATTTATTTTCTCTGTGTAGCAGTGCGAGCTAGTAGATTCGTTCTCTTGCCTATATTGCGTGTTATCGCGTTATATTTTTCAACGGGGAGAGTCATCACTCCACCGAGTTTGTTCATTCTCCAAGTAAGAAAGTACCGATCCTTGTGTTCCTGGTGGATCGATTCCTGCCAGGAAGATCTTATTCTGACTGTGAGCCCAGCAATTAGTGACTTTGGATGTTATTATTATTTTTTTTTTTTTTTTTTTTTCCCCCTTTTTTTTTTTTTTTAGCCAGAATTATGTATCGAATAGTAGAGTTGAGTACTCAAGCAGATGAGTCTACATTGTGTTAATTCCACAGTCACTAGTGAATGTGCTGTATCTTATGTGATACTCGTCAGAATCGCCCATGTAGTGTATCTTTTGTAGATTACTGTTAATGTCCAGGTCAGGCATATGTTAGCATTACAAGGACTTCGATCTCCAGCTGATGATGACATTCTGCATACGTAAACCTTGCCTCGCAGAATTGGGTTTATAGGTAAACAGCTGTTTAATTAGATATCCGAGATGAATGAAATGTTACACTGTGTGTCTTGTTTTAAGTGAGCAGTTTGTCCGAAATATTTGTGTTTCAGTTCCTCGGATTCTGAGAATTTAGCAATACTGATCTGTGTGCACCAGATTGCTGTGCTGTTAATTTTCACCTTGTAATTATATATTTATTCTTTTCAGAATCGTTTAGAGTGCATGAATACAGATCGAATCGATCAATTACCATCATATTGTACAACTGAATTGATTCTTCTAAGTTTCGTAATGCATTCGTTAAAAGTGATTAGTTTCACACCCATTACGTAAAACTCCATTTTGGTAACATCATTATGTACCATCCATTAGTCTAAGTTATATATGGATCTTGTTATTGTATAGAATCAGCCCAAGATCACTGCATGTAGCCTGTAGGATATAGTGTATGTCGAGAGACATATATAAATGACGAGAGTAGCATAGTTCCTGATCCTTAATGTGTTGTATAGATTAATGAGCAGTTATCGTATCATATGTGTTTATATTGAAGATCCTTCGGCTTGTGGACTGTTTGACGTAAGGGATTACAGCTTGAGTGTGAGGCGAGCTACTCAGGCCTCAGTCGGGATAACAATCTGCTAGGCAGTGAATCCAACAAGTGTGTCTGCTTAACCCTCGATATTCCCTTTTAGAACCCTACGCCATGACTGTGCACCACAGTTGATGCATGACACCTGAGCACACCTAGTGCCTGCATGACACCTGTGCACACCAGTGCTGCATGAACTGTGACCACAGTGCTGCATGATGCCTGAGCACACAGTGCTGAATGACACTGTGCACACAGTGCTGCATGACACCTGAGCACCACTGTTGCTGCATGACTCTGTGCCCCACCAGTGTGCAGACACCTGTGCACCAAGTGCTGCATGAAACTGTGACCCACATTATGATGACCTGTGGGCCAAAGTGTTTGCAGGACATGTGACCACAGTGATTCATGGACACTTGTGCACCAACAGTGCTGCTTGACACCTTGCACCACAGTTGCTGCATGACATCTGTGCACCAAAAGTGCTGCATGAACTGTGTATCCCAAGTGCAGTGTAGGACAACTGTGCACCACCCAGTTCTGCATGACTAAGATGCACCACTAGTGCTGTCATTGAACTGGCACCACGGCTGCAGGACACCTGAGCACCATCAGTGTTGCATGACACTGAGCACCACCAGTGCTGAATGACACCTCTACACCACAGTGTTGCTTGACACTGAGTTCCACCAGTGTGCATGACACTGTGCTCCACAGTGCAGCATGACACATGATTCACACAGTACTGATGGCACTGTTGCACCAACAGTGCTGCAGGACACTGTGCACACAATACTGCTGACACCTGTGACCACTAGTGCTAGAGACACTGTGAACCAAGGGTTGCAGGACACCTTTGCACACAGCGTTCATGACACCTGGTATCACCAGTGCCGCAGGACACCGTGCACACCGTACTGCATGACCACCTGTGCACTTCTAGTTGCTGCAGGAACCTGTGCACAACAGTGTGCAGCAGGATACCCAGTGCACCACATTGCTGCATGACACCTATTCACCACCAGTCTGCATGACACCTGTGTACACCAGTCCTGCATGACACCAGTGACCCACCAGTGTGCATGAACCTGTTGCACACAGTGCTGATGACACCTGTGTACCATCAGTGCTGCAGGACCCTCTCGTGCGCACCGTACTGCATGACACTGTGCCACAACCAGTTGCTGCAGTCACCTGTGCACCACGAATGCTGCATTGAACCTGTGCCCCACCAGTGCTGGCATGACTTCTGTGCACCACCAGTGATGCTTGGACATTGTTGTACACAGACCTGAGGACATGTCACAACGGGTTGAGGACCCTGTGACCACTAGGGCTGAGGACACCGTGCACACCAGGCTGCTGTCACTGTGCACCACCACTCTGCAGGAACCTGTGCACCAACAGTGTGCAGGGACACTGTGCACCACATGTGCCGGACAATGAGCTCTGAGGCACCACCAGTGATTGCAGAAAACACTATGTCACACCAGTGCTGCATGGACACCTGAAGCACCACCAGTGCTGCAGGAACCTGTGACACAGTACTGCATGACCTGTGACCACCAGAAGTGCAGGACAACCTGTGCACACCAGAGCTGCAGGACATCTGTTCCCAGAAGTGACTGCAGGACACCTGTGCACTACCAGTGCTGCAGGGACACTGTGCACCACCAGTGCTGAATGACACCTAGTGCACAAGGGTGCAGGAAATGTGCACCACCGAAGTGCTGCAGGACACTTGTGACCATCAGTGCTGCAGGACACCTGAGCACCACCAGTGCGCAGGACACTGTGAACCACCAGTTGCTGCAGACACCTGTGCACCACAGTGCTGCAGGACAACCTTGTGAACCACAGTGCTGCACGACACTGAGGGCACCACCAGTATTGCATGACACCTGTGATCACTAGTGCTGAGGGACACTGTGCACACAGTATTGCATGCACCGGTGCATCACTAGTGCTGCAGGACACCTGTTGAAACCACCAGTGCTGCACGACACATGTGCACACCAGTATAGCATGAACCTGTGCATCACTTAGTGCTTGAGGACACATGTGCACCCCAGTATTGCATGGAATGTGCCACCAGTGCTGCAGGACACCAAGTGACACCAGTGCAGCACAGACACCTGTGCACCACCAGTATTGCATGGACACCCTGTGCATCACTATGCTGCAGGACCTGATGCACCAAAGTATTGCATGACACCTGTAGCACCCCCAGTTTGCTGCAGGACACCTGTGAACCACCAGTGCTGCACGACATGTGCTCACAGTATTGCATGACACCTGTGCACACAGTGTGCAGGACACCTGTGAAACCCACAGTGCTGCAAACTGTGCACCACAGTATTGCATGACACTGTGCATCACTAGTGCTGCAAGACCTGTGCACCACCAGGTAGTGCATGACACTGTGCATCAAAGTGCTGCAGGACACCTGTGAACCACCAGTGCTGCACGACCTGTGCCCACAGTTTTTTGCATGACACCTGTGCATCAATAGTGCTGAGGAACCTGTGCACACCAGTATTGCATGACACTGTTGCACCACAAGTGCTGCAGGACACCTGTGAACCCCCAGTGCTGCACGACACTGTGCACCACCCAGTATTGCATGACCCTGTGCATCACAGCAGTGCTGGCAGGGACAATGTGCACACCATTGGTTGGATGAACTGAGACACCAAAGTTCTGCAGGACACCTGTGCAACCGTCTACTATATTCCTAATGTTTAACTATAGCATACTAATGCATAGAGGTTATACAGTCTCAGTGTAATGCATGAGAAAAACACTCACCAGTTTTAAAATATGAGAGGACTCTACTACCTCACTTGTATATACACAAACCTCAGTGTATATATAATGAGAACATCACATCACGGTGAATATTAAGAGAGACATCACATCACGGTGTATTTATAATGAGAGACATTACAACATCACGGTTGTATTATAATGACGTGACTTAAAATCACAGGTGTATTTAACATTTTCTTAAGGTCGAAAACAAAAAGTCCTAACTAATTATTGATGGATATAGAGAGTATACAATAAAAAATAATCTGATATCGCACAAATATACCAATAATTTAATTTAAATCATCTTATTTTGAGGGATTCATGGGTTAGCCATTTTATGTAGTAATGTAATAATAGTTATAATAATCTTAATAATAATAATATTATTATTATTATTTTTTTTATTTTTATTATATTATTATTGATCATTATTAGTATTATTTTTAGTATAAGTATTATTAGTATTATTATTTTATTATTATTATTATTATTATTATTATTTATTTTTATTATTATTATTATTTTATTATTATGAATGATATTTTTATTATTTTATTATTAATTATATTATTATTATTATATTTTTAATTATTATTTCTTATTATTATTATTATTGTTAGTATTATTATAATTATGATTATCATTTTTAGTTACGTAATGATAATTAATAATAATATTAATAATATTAATTAGAATAATAATAATAATAATAATAATAATAATATTATTATTCTTATTATTAGTATAATTATTATTTTATCTTTCTATTATTGTTATTATTATAATATTATTATTTATTATTATTATTATTATTATTATTATTATTATTATTGATTAAATTTTATTATTTATTATTATTATTATTATTATTATTATTATTATATTATTGTTGTTGTGTTGTTGTTATGTTTTGTTATTGCTAATAAAAATTAAAATCAACAAAAACCTCAACAATAAGTGTAGCGACTGTCAGTGACGAAATGGAAATTATTCTTTGATTATCGGCTAATTAGGAGAGTGTGGATTATTAACGCCTCTTTACCCTGCCACTCTCTAAGCGCCTCCTGCTCTTTGCAACAAAACTTCCGCAAAGCAAACACCAGCATTTTGACCATTTACAGCTTCTGAATGCATTTTCATTATCAATGTGTCAGAGATATTATTTTTTTTCCCAGTGTTGTACGTCTGTGTAGTCCATGTTAAGTGTCGTTACGTCTGTGTCGTCATGCGTAAGTGTTGTACGTCCTGTGTCAGTCCATGGTAAGTGTCGTACGTCCTCTGTGAGTCCATGGTAAGTGTTGTACGTCCTGTGTCAGTCCATGGTAAGTGTCGTACGTCCTCTGTGAGTCCATGGTAAGTGTTGTACGTCCTGTGTCAGTCCATGTTAAGTGTCGTACGTCCTCTGTGAGTCCATGGTAAGTGTTGTACGTCCTGTGTCAGTCCATGTTAAGTGTCGTACGTCCTCTGTGAGTCCATGGTAAGTGTCCGTATGTACTTGTGTGTCCATGGTAAGAGTGAACGTCCTCTGTGAGTTCATGGTAGGTGTTGAGTACGTCCTGTGTAGTTGGTAAGTGTCGTTACGTCCTCAGTGAGTCCATGGTAAGTGTCGTACGTCTCTGGGAGTTCAGGGTTAAGTGTCACCAACACCCCCCCCAACTTTGGTCGTCGTGTCAGTCCATGGTAAGAGTGTACGTCCTCTGTGAAACCATGGTAAGTGTTGTACGTTCTGTGTCAGTCCATGGTAAGTGTCGTACGTCCTCTGTGAAATCATGGTAAGTGTCGTACGTCCGCTGTGAGTCCATGGTAAGTGTCGTACGTCCTCTGTGAGTCCATGGTAAGTGTTGTACGCCCTCTGTGAGTCCATGGTAAGTGTCGTACGTCCTCTGTGCGTCTCCTGGTTAAGTGTTGCCACATCCGTGTGAGTCCATGGTAAGTGTTTTGCTCGTCCTGTGTGAGTCCATGGTAAGTGTCGTACGTCCTCTGTGAGTCCATGGTAAGTTTCGTACGTCCTCTGTGAGTCCATGGTAAGTGTCGTACGTCCTCTTTGAAACCATGGTAAGTGTTGTACGTCCTCAGTGAGTCCATGGTAAGTTTCGTACGTCCTCTGTGATTCCATGGTAAGTGTGTTAATCCTCGAGAGTCATGGTAAGTGTCGTACGTCCTCTGTGAGTCCATGGTAAGTGTTGCACATCCTGTGTGAGTCCATGGTAAGTGTTGCACGTCCTGTGTGAGTCCATGGTAAGTGTCGTACGTCCTCTGTGAGTCCATGGTAAGTGTTGTACGTCCTCTGTGAGTCCATGGTAAGTGTTGTACGTCCTCTGTGAGTCCATGGTAAGTGTTGTACGTCCTGTGTCAGTCCATGGTAAGTGTCGTACGTCCTCTGTGAGTCCATGGTAAGTGTTGTACGTCCTCTGTGAGTCCATGGTAAGTGTTGTACGTCTCTGATCGAGTCCCATGGTAAGTGCCGTAGTCCTCTGTAGTCCATGGAAAGTGTTGTACGTCTGGTTGTCATGGTAAGTGTCGTACGTCATGGTGAGTCCAAGGTACGTGTCGTAGTCTGTGTTGTTCCATGGTAAGTGTCGTACGTTCTGTGTGAGTCTTTCATGGTAAAGCGTCGTACGTCCTCTCTGAGTCCACGGTAGTGTCGTACGTTCCTCTGTGAGTTCCATCGTAAGTGTTGTAGTCTGGTTCTGTCCATGGTAAGTGTGTTTACGTCCTCTGTGAGTCATGGTAAATGTGTACGTCCTGTGTCAGTATCCATTGTAAGTGTCGTAGTCTTGTGATTCCATGAAAGTGTCGTACGTCCTCTGTGAGTCCATGGTAGTGTTTTACGTCTGTGTCAGTCCATGGTACGTGTCGTAGTCTCTGTGGTCCATGGTTCAGTGCGTATTCTTGAGAGTCCCATGATAAGTGAGTACGTCCTCTGTGGGTCGACGGTAAGTGTTGTACGTCTTGTGTCAAGTCCATGGTAGTGTCGTGTCCTCTAAGGTCCCATGGTAAGATGACGTACGTCCTCTGTGAGTCATGGTAAGTGTCGTATGTCCTCTGTGAGTCTTGGTAATGTCGTACGTCCTCTGTGAGCTCATGGTAGGTGTTTGTACGTTCCTGATCAGTCCATGGTTAGGTCGTACTCTCTCTGTGAGTCCATGGTAAAGTGTCGTACGTCCTCGTTGAGTCATGGTACAGTGTTGTACGTCCAGTGTCAGTCCATGGTATTGTCGTACGTCCTGGTGTACCATGGTAAGTGTTGTACGTTTGTGTCAGGTCATGGTAAGTGTCGTAGTCTCTGTGAAAACCATGAAAAGTGTCGTACGTCCCTTGTGAAATCATGGTACGTGTCGTCCGTTCCGCTGTGTGTCATGGTAAGTGTCGTACGTCCTCTGTGCGTCCATGGTAAGTGTTGTTAGCCTCTTGTGAGTCATGGTAAGTGTGCATGTCCTCTTTGAACCATGGGTCAGTGGTTGTACGTCATTCTCTGTGAGTCATGGAAAGTTTGTACGTCCTCTGTGAGTTCCATGGTAAGTGTTGTACAGCCTCTGTGAGTCAATGGGTCGTGTTCGTACGTCCTTCGTGGTGATGGTAAGTATTGTCCGACCCTCTGTGAGTCCAATGGTAAGTGTTGGTACGCTCCTGTGTAAGTCAATGGCAAGTGTCGTACGTCCTCTGTGAGTCCATGGTAAGTGCTGTACGTCCTCTGTGAGTCCATGGTAAGTGTTGTACGTCCTCTGTGAGTCATGGTAAGTGTGTTCGTCCTCGTGAGTCCATGGTAAGTGTTGCATACACATCCTTGTGTGAGTCCATGGTAATGTGTTGCACGTCCTGTGTGAGTCCATGGTAAGTGTTGTGCGTCCTTTGTGAGTCCATGGTAAATGTTGTACGTCCTGTGTTAGTCAATATTAAGTGTTGTACGTCCTTTGTGAGTCCATGGTAAGTGTTGTAGGTCCTGTGTGAGTCCATGGTAAGTTGTACGTCCCGAGTTAAATCCGAGTAAGTGTTGTACGTTCTGTGTGAGTCCATGATTAGTGTTGTACGTCCTGTGTGAGTCCATAGTAAATGTTGTACGTCCTGTGTGAGTCCATGGTAAGTGTTGTACGTCCTGTGTGAGTCCATGGTAAGTGTTGTACCTCCTGTGTGAGTCCATGGTAAGTTTTGTAGGCCTGTGTGAGTATTGTAAATGTTTGTCCACTCGTGTGAGTCCATGGTAAGTGTTGTACCTCTTGGTGAGTATGGTAAGTTTTTGCACCGTCCTGTTTGAGTCCTGGTAAGTTGTTACGTACTGTGTGAGTCATGGTAAGTTTTGCACGTCCTGTGTGAGTCCATGGTTAAGTTTCGTAGTTCTTGTGTGAGTCAGGTAAGTTTCGTACGTCCTTGTGTGAGTCCATGGTAAGTTTTGTACTTCCTGTGTGAGTCCATGGTAAGTTTTGTACTCCTGTGTGAGTCCATGGTAAGTTTTGTACCTCTGTGTGAGTATGGTAAAAAAGGGTTTTTTTTTTTGCTAACCTGTGTGAGTCCATGGTAAGTGTCGTACGTCAACTGATCTACTGAGATTTCTTACTCATTTCTGCAACTTTGGAAGCGCCTGATGATGTGTTGATTGCAACACGAGAGTCCTAGAGCTATCATATCCACTCCCCTGAGGTGTTTTGCACCTCACACAATAACACATACACACACACCACACACACACACACACACAAGCACACACACACACCACAAAAAAACACACACACACAACACACACACACACACCACACACACGAACACACACCACACACACACACAACACACACACACATATGGAAGTAGGCAAACTGAGAATAGCGTTCCGGTACCTCCACTAAAGATGTTCAAGACTTTATACACTGTGTACGTCAGGCCCATACTGGAGTACGCAGCACCAGTTTGGAACCACACTGGTCAAACACGTCAAGAATTAGAGAAAGTGCAAAGTTTTGCATCAAGGCTAGTTCCAGAGCTAAGGGGAATATCCTATGAAGAAAGGTTAAGGGAAATCGGTCTGACAACACTGGAGGACAGGAGGGTCAGGGGAGACATGATAACGACATACAAAATACTGCGTGGAATAGACAAGGTGGACAGAGACAGGATGTTCCAGAGATGGGACGCAGAAACAAGGGGTCACAATTGGAAGCTGAAGACTCAGATGAGTCAAAGGGATGTTAGGAAGTATTTCTTCAGTCATAGAGAAATTTGGAAGTGGAATAGTCTGGCAAGCGATGTAGTGGAAGCAGGAACTATACATAGTTTTAAGACGAGGTATGATAAAGCTCATGGAGCAGAGGGAGAGAGGACCTAGTAGCTGTCGGTGAAGAGGCGGTGCCAGGAGCTGAGTCTCGACCCCTGCAACCATAATTAGGTGAGAACACACACACACACACACACACACACAGTTAAGAGGTATGTCCTACGAGGAGAGGTTAAGGGAAATCAACCTGACGACACTGGAGGACAGGAGAGATAGGGGGGACATGATAACGACATACAAAATACTGAGAGGAATTGACAAGGTGGACAAAGACACGATGTTCCAGAGACTGGACACAGCAACAAGGGGACACAGTTGGAAGCTGAAGACACAGATGAATCACAGGGATGTTAGCAAGTATTTCTTCAGCCACAGAGTAGTCAGGAAGTGGAATAGTTTGGGAAGAGATGTAATGGAGGCAGGATCCATACATAGCTTTAAGCAGAGGTACGATAAAGCTCATGGTTCAGGGAGAGTGACCTAATGGCGACCAGTGAAGAGTCGGGGGCCAGGAGCTTGGACTCGACCCTTGCAACCTCAACTAGGTGAGTACAACTAGGTGAGTACACACGCACACACACACACACACATACACACACATACACACACACACACAAACACACACACACACATATAACACACACACACACAAACATACACACACAAACACACACACACACACACACACACACACACACACACACACACACACACACATACACACACACATACAACACATACTCACACACACATACACACACGCACACACAACACACACACATACACACACACACATACACACACACACACAAACACACACACACACACACACACACACGCACACACACACACACACACACAAGCACACACACACACACACATACACACACAGCAGGAAACAAAGAATTGGGAGGCACAAGTCGAAACTGCAGTAGCCAAGATAAGGGTCCTAGAAGTTGAGATAAATAGGCTGGAGCGAGTTACAGGGGCAGTGACCAGAGAAGACACAGCATATGAAGCTGCGAGGCTGAACAGGAAGGAAGGAATTATGAATTATGCTAAGGTCACATCAATCTGCCAAGGAGGACCAAGGATGTGAAAGGGAAGATCAGCTGGTTGCAGATGGAGAGGGTGATAGGTCGAATGCTGAGGCACAACAAGGCTATCAAGAGCCACTGGAAAAATCAAGGGAGAAACTGACCACATACAGGCAGGATCCAGAGTCACAGAGGGTGAGGCAATGGGAGGAAGAAAGGGCAAAATCAGTGTTTATCCATGGGCTTCAGGAGAGAGAGGAAAGGACACACACTGAAAGGAAGCAGGAAGAAGGAAAGGAGATTGAGAAAATCATCACGGAATAGGTGAAGAGATGGACGAGATTGTAAATTTTCAGAGAATAGGGGGGTACTCGAGGGGAGAAAACCGACCAATCAAGCTGATTCTCAGGACGGAAACAGTGCGGAAAGGATCCTCCAAGAGAAACCACGATTGAAATACTCGGAAGAGTACAGAGGGTGTTCCTAGACAGAGACAGAACAAATCAGAGCGACAGCAGCTGAGGGGGAGGACACAAAAAACGAAGGAGCTAGGAAAAGAGACAAGGAGGGAATCAGCAGAGGTCAGTCAGAGCAGGACAGAACAGCAAGGGCAAGCACACACACAACTACTCTCAGAACCATACAACCTATCAACACCATCCCAACACACACTACAATCCATACCCACAGCCTCCACCCAACATCGAGCTATAGAATCCCACGTATGCACCAGGTCTCCCACCCACAGGCCCCCCAATCCACAGTGTTGGAAAGGAAACTGAAGGTATGGTACACAAACGCTGATGGAATAACAAATAAGTGGGAGGAGTGGCACGAAAGGGTCAAAGAAGCATCACCGGAATCATAGCTCTTACAGAAACAAGCTTACAGGTATGATAACAGATGCCATCTTCCAACGGGATACCAATCCTGAGGAAAGACAGAGGGAACAGGGGGGGTGGAGGAGTGGCGTTGCTGATCAAAAATCGCTGGAATTTTGATGAGCTGGAGAGAGGAGATAGCGGAGAAGAAAGTGATTACATAGTGGGAACACTTCACTCTGGAGGTCCCAGGTGGTAATAGCAGTGATGTATAACCCACCACAGAACAGCAGGAGGCCAAGGCAAGAGTACGACGAGAGCAATAGAGCGATGGTTGACACACTGGCTAGAGTGGCCAGAAGAGCTCATGCATGCAGGGCAAAGCTCCTGATCATGGGTGACTTTAACCACAAGGAGATCGATTGGGAGAACTTGGACCCACATGGGGGCCAAGATACATGGAGGGCTAAGATGATGGAGGTGGTACTGGAGAACTTCATGTACCAACACGTAAGGGACACTACAATGAGAGAGAGGAGAGGATGAACCAGCAAGGCTGGACTTAGTATTCACTTCAGTAGTGCAGATATCGAGGACTCGCATATGAAAGACCCCTTGGGCCAGTGACCATGTGGTTTTAAGCTTCGAATACACAGTAGAGCTACAAGTGGAGGGAGAAGCAGGAAAGGCCAGGACGAATGAAGCAAACTACAAGAAAGGGGACTACACAGGAATGAGGAACTACCTGAACGGGGTTCAGTGGAACAGAGAACTGGCAGGGAAGCCAGTTAATGAGATGATGGAATATGTAGCACAAAATGCAAGGAGGCTGAGGAGAGGTTTGTACCCAAGGGTAACAGGAGTAATGAAAAAGCCAGGATGAGCCATGGTTTACCCAAGGTGCAGGGAGGCGAAAACCAAGTGTGCTAGGGAATGGAAGAAATATAGAAGGCAAAGGACCAGGAGAATAAGGAGAACAGTCGTAGAGCAGAAACGAATATGCACAGATAAGAAGGGGGCCCAAAGACAATATGAAAATGACATAGCAGCGAAAGCCAAATCTGACCCGAAACTGTTGTACAGCCATCAGGAGGAAACAACAGTCAAGGACCAGGTAATCAGGCTAAGGAAGGAAGGAGGAGAGACAACAGGAAATGACCGTGAAGTATGTGAAGAACTCAACAAGAGATTCAAAGAAATGTGTTCACAGAGGAGACAGAAGGGACTCCAGAAAGACGGAGAGGTGGGGCACACCACAAGTGCTGGACACAGTGCACACAACCGAGGAAGAAGTGAAGAGGCTTTGAGTGAGCTAGATACCTCAAAGGCAATGGGGCCAGATAAATCTCCCCATGGGTATTGAGAGAGGGAGCAGAGGCGCTATGTGTTACCCCTAACAACAATATTCAATACATCTATCGAAACAGGGAGATTGCTGAGGCATGGAAGACAGCAAATGTAGTCCCAATCTTTAAAAAAGGAGACAGACATGAAGCACTAAACTACAGACCAGTGTCACTGACATGTATAGTATGCAAAATCATAGAGAAGATTATCAGGAGAAGAGTGGTGGAACACCTAGAAAGGAATGATCTCATCAACAGCAGCCAGCATGGTTTCAGGGACGGGAAATCCTGTGTCACAAACCTACTGGAGTTCTATGACATGGTGACAGCAGTAAGACAAGAGAGAGAGGGGTGGGTGGATTTGCATTTTTCTTGGACTGCAAGAAGGCGTTTGACACAGTTCCACACAAGAGGATTGGTGCAAAAACTGGAGGACCAAGCGGGGATAACAGGGAAGGCACTACAATGGATCAGGGAATACTTGTCAGGAAGACAGCAGCGAGTCATGGTACGTGGCGAGGTGTCAGAGTGGGCACTGTGACCAGCGGGGTCCCGCAGGGGTCAGTCCTAGGACCAGTGCTGTTTCTGATATTTGTGAACGACATGACGGAAGGAATAGACTCTGAGGTGTCCCTGTTTGCAGATGACGTGAAGTTGATGAGAAGAATACACTCGATCGAAGACCAGGTAGAACTACAAAGGGATCTGGACAGGCTGCAGACTGGTCCAGCAATTGGCTCCTGGAGTTCAATCCCACCAAGTGCAAAGTCATGAAGATTGGGGAAGGGCAAAGAAGGCCCGCAGACGGAGTACAGTCTAGGGGGTCAGAGACTACAAACTCACTCAAGGAAAAAGATCTTGGGGTGAGTATAACACCAGGCACATCTCCTGAAGCGCACATCAACCAAATAACTGCTGCAGCATATGGGCGCCTAGCAAACCTCAGAACAGCATTCCGACATCTTAATAAGGAATCGTTCAGGACCCTGTACACCGTATACGTTAGGCCCATATTGGAGTATGCGGCACCAGTTTGGAACCCACACCTAGCCAAGCACGTAAAGAAACTAGAGAAAGTGCAAAGGTTTGCAACAAGACTAGTCCAGAGCTAAGAGGTATGTCCTACGAGGAGAGGTTAAGGGAAATCAACCTGACGACACTGGAGGACAGGAGAGATAGGGGGGACATGATAACGACATACAAAATACTGAGGGGAATTGACAAGGTGGACAAAGACAGGATGTTCCAGAGATTGGACACAGTAACAAGGGGACACAGTTGGAAGCTAAAGACACAGATGAATCACAGGGATGTTAGGAAGTATTTCTTCAGCCACAGAGTAGTCAGTAAGTGGAATAGTTTGGGAAAGCGATGTAGTGGAGGCAGGATCCATACATAGCTTTAAGCAGAGGTATGATAAAGCTCACGGCTCGGGGAGAGTGACCTAGTAGCGATCAGTGAAGAGGCGGGGCCAGGAGCTCGGACTCGACCCCGCAACCTCAACTAGGTGAGTACAACTAGGTGAGTACACACACACCACACACACACACACCACACACACCACACACACACACACACACACACACATACAACACACACACACACACACACACACACACACACACACACACACACACACACACACACACACACACACACACACACACACACATACACACACACACACACACACGCACACACACACACACCCCACAGCACACACACACAAACTACACACACACACACACACACACACACACACCACACACACACACACAACACACCACACACACACCCCACACACACACACAAGCACACACACACACACACATACACACACACATACACACACACACATACACACAATGCAAGGAATTCGCCTGCTCTTGCGAATTCCTTGCATTGTTAAAATCTCTAGTAAGGCTGATGCATGCAGGGGATGAGATGAAAAGCTGTAAGCCTTCTCCCTGAAAGCTGGCTGCCTTGGATCAAACGTCTAGCGAAGGTGGACGCCAAGGTATTGGTCCAGTGTGGTGAGAATGATATAGCACTGCGCTCCTTGTTGCAAGGTTCGTAGGTTCGAGTCTCCTTCGGCCAGAGATCAGTGTTTGTGTATATTTCGTCTGCTCTTGCGAATTCCTTGCATATATTTATATATATTATATATATTATATATTATATATATTATATTATATATATATATATATATATATATATATAACAAAGCGGCCACTCACACATAATCGCTGTTTTTGCAGAGGTGCTCAGAACACAAAAGTTTAGTAGCATATACGTATAAAGATACACAACATATCCCACCAAACTGCCAATATCCCAAACCTCCTTTAGAGTGCAGGCATTGTACTTCCCATTTCCAGGACTCAAGTCCGGCTATATAAAAATAACCGGTTTCCTTGAATCCCTTTACTAAATATTACCCTGCTCACACTCCAACAGCTCGTCAGGTCCCAAATACCATTCGCCCACAAAACCCTCTTTACTCCCTCCCTCCAACCTTTTCGAGGACGACCCCTACCCAGCCTTCCTTTCCCTACAGATTTATACGCTCTCCATGTCATTCTACTTTGATCCATTCTCTCTAAATGACCAAACCACCTCAACAACCCCTCTTCAGCTCTCTGATTAATTCTTTTATTAACTCCACACCTCCAAATTTCCACACTGCAAATTTTCTGCATAATATTTACACCACACATTGTCTTTATAAGTAGTAGGTTGGTAGACAGCAACCACCCAGGGAGGTACTACCATCCTGCCAAGTGAGTGTAAAACGAGAGTCTGTAATTGTTTTACATGATAGCAGGATTGCTGCTGTCTTTTGTCAGTCTCATAAATATGCAAGATTACAGGTACGTCTTGCTACTTCTACTTACATTTAGGTCACATTATACATATATGTACACGTTTATTTATACACACTCATCTGAGTTTTCTTTGATTTTATCTTAATAGTTCTTGTTCTTGTTAGTTTTCCATTTATATCCATGGGGAAGTGGAACAAGAATCTTTCATCCATAAGCCATGCGTGTTGTAAAAGTCAACTAAAGAGCCGGGAACATGAGTTAGTAACCCCTTTTCCTGTATTGATTACTAAAAAGAAGAAGAAGAAGTAATGTATATGTATATATTATATATATATATATATATATATATATATATATATATATATATATATATATATATATATATGGTGACGTTTTACTTAACTCTGTGAAGACCTGTTTGTGTGCTCTCTGTGAATCAGAACCAGGATGCCCTCTCTTGAGCAACTTTACCAGCCAGCAGCTGAAAGAAGAGCTTAGGGTTGTTAAGCAGGAGATACGGCGATTAACGGAGGAGAACAAGAGGATTCGAAGTAATCCTCCTGTTGTGAGTCCCAGGGTTAAGAGGGAAGCTTGGTCAGTGGCCGGGCAACATGGAACCAAGCTGAGGATCAAGAAGACTGTTGGAGAGGCAGAAACAACGAGGACCCAGAAGACTACTGTGGAAACTTCCAACCCATTTTCGGTGCTACCTGACCAATGTGGGTGTTCTACTGGGAATGTCACAAAGAGCACCAAGGAACCATTGGCTGACGTGAGAGAGACACCCCTAGAAACCCCAACGAAAACCATCGAGAACGTCTTGACGAATTCCACAAGTGAAGGTGTAGTGCTACCTAACGAATGTGAGTCGACTACTGGGAACATCACGACGGACGTCGCCAAGGAAGGTAAAAACATTGTTGTTGTTGGGGATAGCCAGATTAGGTACATGGATAGGGCATTCTGCTTGAAGGATAGGAGTAGGAGGCAGAGAGTGTGTTTTCCTGGGGCTGGGATGAAGGATATTGTTGGCTCAAGAAATCGTAATGACACGATTGCAAACAAACCATACCCCTGGCCGGGATTGAACCCGCGGTCATAGAGTCTCAAAACTCCAGCCCGTCGCGTTAGCCACTAGACCAGCTAGCCACAATAAGATTCATCCAACTAGGTATGTGTCTACACCATAGGAAGGTTAGCACAGGCACCTCTGTGACCACAAATGCATTTGTGGTCACAGTGGTGCCTGTGCTAACCTTCCTATGGTGTAGAAATATACCTAGTTGGATGAATCTTATTGTGGCTAGCTGGTCTAGAGGCTAACGCGACGGGCTGGAGTTTTGAGACTCTATGACCGCGGGTTCAATCCCGGCCGGGGGTATGGGAAGGATATTGTTAACTGTCTGGATGACATCATGAGAGGTAATGGGAGCAATCCTATTATCTGTCTCAGTGCTGGAGGCAACGATGTTGGCAAACGTAGGAGTGAGGACCTGATTAGCAGGTATAGGTTAACAATAGAGATAATTAGGAGGAAGGGTGGGAACCCTGTCATATGTGGTATTTTGCCAATGAGAGGAGTTGGAAATGAATGGTTGTCCAGAGCAATTGGTGTCAATTGCTGGCTGGACAAATACTGTAAGGGAAATGCGGTAACATTCATTGACAACTGGGACCTCTTCTATGGCAGAAATGACATGTATGCCAGGGATGGAGTACACTTATCTACGTCTGGGGTGGGGGCACTGGCAACTGCAGGGGAGGGAGCTGTTAGGGCTTTAAACTAGGAATAATTAGTGGTATGGGTTTTGGCGGGAAAACAGTGAAGTCCCAGTGTAGTAATATGAGTACTAGGAGAACTAGTAATAGGCAAAACGAGGTGGACATTGGAAAGCCAGTGGCTCTAGGTGACAAGGACAGTAATAGGTTTAGTGGAATAACACAAAAGGAGCAGGAAGGGTAAAGAGAAAGGAGGGTCCTTAAATATATATTACACAAATAGTCGTAGTGCTAGGAATAAGATGACGAGTTGAGACTAGTTGCTAGTGCAGTAACATGATGTATTTTGTCTTAAATGAGTCGGTTTCAATATGAAAAATCGGGACATGGCCTGCGGAATGTCACAATTCAGGGTTTAAATTGTTCCAATTAGATAGAAGTATCGCGGGAAGGGGGGTGGGTGCATTTGGTATGTCCGAGATCGCTTGAACTGGTTGCATAAAAAACGGTATTAGTCTGAAGTAACACATACAGAGTCCTGTTTGGATAGAAGTTTTCAGAGGGGTCATGAAAAATTGATTATAGGTGTGATATACCGTCCCCCAAACATTATATAGGGACCCAAGGGAGACTACTATGGAGGAAATTATTAGGACCACAAGGCACGATAATGTATTAATTCTAGGACTTAAACTTGAGTCATATTGATTGGGAATTTCTTGACTGGGAATTTTAGATCATACGACTTCTTTCTTAGAAGTAGTTTCAGGATGTTTTATGAGAGCAGTTTGTGATCAGAACCTACAAGGTTAATAACCTGCTTGACTTAGTTCCAGGCAAACAATGAATCCCCTTGTTAATAATTTGAAATTTCAGAGGAACTGGGTGCTAGCGACCACATATCAATACCATTTAGCAATGAATGGAAGTATGATAGTAGGGATAAAAACTCAGTAACAGTTCCAGATTTTTCGCTTAGCAGATACGATGGGCTTAGAGAACACTTATCATCTGTTGGCTGGGGTAAAGAAGAGAGCTATCAATATGACAGTGTTTACTGAACACTATAACAGCTGCTCAAAGAAAACGTTTTATCCCGTATAAAGAAATAGATTCAAATAGAAATGATGAATAATAGGCATAAGAAAGTGAATTTATAGGCGTATCAAAAGAGGTGAGGGTCATCTTATGAATCAGTATATTGACATTAAGAGGGAACATTAAAAAGGATAAGAAAAAGCTAAAAGGGACTATGAAATAAAAGTTGCTAGGGTTTCTAAAACAACCCAAAAAGTTTTTTCCCAAGGTTTATAGAACAAAATTGAGAGATAGAGATAGGACCCCTTAAAAATAACTATGACATTCTTACTGGACAAAGAGAAAAAGATGCTCGATTTTAAATAATTATTTTCTCTCGTTTTTACACAGAAGACACTAACAATATTCCAGTAATTAATTTTTATAGTGGCCAGAAGAAGATAAATTATGTAACAATCACAGTCACTTATGGAAATGGTTGGAAGCAGATAACCGACTGAAGCAAAATAAGTCGCCGAGTCCTGATGAGGTTTTTTCAAGGGTTTCTTAAGGATGCAAAATGGAACTCTGTGAACCATTAACTAATGATTTTTTTAAGTTTCTCTTCAAACATTGCATGTCTGATATGTGAAGATGGCTAATGTAATTCTATTTTTAAAACAGGGACAAGTCCGTTACGTCAAATTACCGCCCAGTTAGCCTGAACCTCAATTGTAGGCATCTTACTAGAGTCAATTATAGCTGAATTATAAAGAAGCATCTCGATAAGCATAGCTGATTAAGATACTCAGTCATGGATTCACAATAGGCCGTCTTGTCTAACTTCTAATTATTAACTTTCTTCATAAAGGCTTTTGAGCTGTTGACCACGATAAAGAATTTGATATATTTACTTAGATTTTAGTAAGGGCTTTTGATAGAGTTCCGCACCAAGACTGTTAAAGAAATTGGGCGCTCATGGGCATTGGGGGAAGTGTGCTCCGTGGGTCGAGTCATGGCTCACAGACAGGAAGCAGAGAGTGTCCTTACATGGGGTTAAATCCGAGCGGGGATCAGTAACGAAGTGACGTTCCACAGGATCAGTCTTGGGTCTCGTTTTGTTGATTATTATATATACAATGATCTTGATGAAGGAATTACTAGTATATGAGCAAATACCGCCGATGACGCAAGATAGGTAGGAAAATTGACTCAAACGAAAGATGTAGGGAACTTCAGAAGGACTTAGACAAACTCTATTCCTTTGGTCAGAAAAGTGCAGATCAGTCCAATGTAGATAAAAGCAAGGTTCTGAGCTCGGGAGTGTCCATAACCCTCATGCACTTATAAGTTAAATAATTAGAAACTTAGCCGATCCAGATTGCGAAAAGGACTTGGGGTTATGGTAAAGCAGCAACCTTAAACCAGACTGCAATGCCTAAGCGATACGTAATAAGCAAATAGAATTACTGGGATTTAAATCAGAGTGTAAGCACAGAAGTCCAGAGGTCATATTGTAGCTTTATACATCATTAGTAAGGCCTCATCTAGAATTATGCATCTTAATTCTATCCTCCATATTACAGAATGGACAAAATTCGTTAGAAAACATTCAGCGTAGGATGACTAAATTAGATACATAGCATTATAAATCATCTTATGAAGAAAGAATGAAGACTGCTTAAGTTAACATTCACTTGTAGACGAAGAAGAGGGGGAACCTGATCGAAGTGTATAAGTGGAAGAATAAGGTATTAATAAAGGGGAAATTAATAAGGTCTTGAGGATATCTCTCCAGGTGAGAACCCGCAGTAATGGATTAAATTAGATAAGTTTAGTATTTTAGCAGGACATAGGAAAGTATTGGTTTGGAAATAAGGGTAATTTTGATGAAGCGGAACAGTCTACCTAGTTGGGTTATTGAGGGCTGGGACTTTGGGTAGTTAAATTTAGGTGTTGGATAAATACATGAGTGAGAGGGTTGGATCTGATTGGGACTTGCAAATGAGTAGATAGTTATCAGGATTATTTCTTGAGTAGCATATAAAATTGGGTTGGGGCAAATGTTTTTGTTAGTTGGGATGAATTTGTAAAGGACTTGCCTATAGGGGCCAACAGGCCTGCTGCAGTGTCCTCCTTTCTTATGTTCTTATGTTCTTACATATATATATAAGATATATTATATAATATATATATATATATTATATATATATATATATATAAATATATTATATTTATAATATAATATATACATATAAATATATATATATATATATAATATATATAGTATATATATACTATATATAATATATATTATATAAATATATCAATATATATATAATAAATATATATATATATATATAATATAAATATATATATAGTATATAAATAAATATAATATATAATATATAATAAATATATAATAAAAATATAAAAATATATATATATATTTAATCATGTAACCACGATTGGGTATTGAATCAATAACAACACTGTAATTAGCCGAGGATTCAAACCCATGTCGTTTTGGCCCGCCTCATGGTAAGTTAGAGCATCATGTGTAATTTTCGGTCACCATGAGACGGCCAAAAACGACATAGGTTCGAATCCTCTGCTAGACACAGTGTTGTTATTGATTCAGTACCACTCGTTCTTGGTTACAGTAATATGAAATATTGCTCGTGAAGGCTAGTACACCAAACGGGGATTATAATGAAATTAACTCAGAGGCACCCACCCCACCTTATGTCCTCGGATCAAGGTAACACACCTACTCATACTGAGTGCTTGATTCTTGTAGGATTGCGTGGGTCTGTGGGTTAGAGCGTCATGTGTGATTTTCGTTCACCAAGAGGCGGGCCAAAACGACATGGGTTCGAATCCTCGGCTAGTCGCAGTGTTGTTATTGATTCAATACTACTCGTTCGTGGTTACAATAATATTAATATATATATATATATAATATATATATATATAATAAATATATATATATTAGATATATATATAATTAACAAGTCGGCCCGTCTCCCCGAGCAGGGGACCAAAAAGAAAGAAATCCCCAAAAACAAAATACTTTCATCATCATTCAAACACTTTCACCTCACTCACACATAATCACTAGTTTTTTGCAGAGGTGTCAAGCCATCAACATTTTAAGAAGCATATACGTATAAAGATATCAATGCAAACATATCCCTCCAAACTGCTAATATCCCAAACCCCCCTTTAGATGCAGGCATTGTACTTCCTTCCCATTTCCAGGACTCAGTCACGGTTATATAAAAATAACACATTTCCCTGAATCCCTTCACCTAAATATTACCCTGCTCACACTCCAACAATCGTCAGGTCCAATACCATTCGCATCCATTCACACGATCTAACCGCCACGCACCTTGCTCGAAGTCCAAGCTTTCTCGCCCACAAAACTCCTTTATCCCCCCCTTTCAAATCTTTTCGAGACGATCCCCTACCCAGCCTTCATTTCCTTACAGTTTTATAAGCGCTCTCCAATGTCATTCTTTCTACTTTGATACCATTCTCTCTAAAGACCAAACCACGCACAAACACCCCTCTTCAAGCCCTCTGACTAATACTTTTATGACTTCCACACTCTCTCTGATTTCACACTCAAATTTTCTCTGCATCATATTTACACCACACATTGCCCTTAGACAGACATCTCCACTGTCTCCAACCGCCTCCTCTCTGCTGTAACATTCACCAACCCAAAACAGGGGGGGTTTTTCAACACCCATATAATAGTGTTGGACCTAACCATACTTCATGCATTCCTTTCTTTGCCTACATAGATAACGTTCTTTGTCTCCACATATACCTCAATGCACACTTGCCTTTTTTCCTTCATCAATTCTAAATTAATCCTCATCCTCATAAATCTATCCGCTGACACGTCAACTCCCATTATCTGAAAACTTCGTTCTTCCATACTCCCTCTCTCCAATTGATATCCAATTTTTTTCTTGATTAAATCGTTGATACCCTCATCACTTACTCTTATCTATGTTCACTTCATCATTCTACTTTACACATCCCCCAAACTTGTCCACTAACTTGCAACTTTTCTTTAGAATCACCCATAAGCACAGTATCACAGCAAAAAGTAACTGTGTCAATTCTCATTTTGGTATTTGAATCCCCAAATTTAATCTTACCCCTCTCCCGAACACCCTAGCATTTACTTCCTTTACAACAACCCCATCTATAAATAACATTAAACAACCATGTAACATTAACAACATCCCGTCTAAGACCTACTTTTACCGGGGAAGTATTCTCCCTCTCTCTACACACCCTAACCTGAGCCTCACTATCCTCATAAAAACTCTTAACAACATTTAGTAACTTATTACCCTATTCCATATACTTGTAAAATCTTGCCACATTGCTCCCCTATCCACTCCATCATATAAAACATAAAGAACATAAAGAACGAAGGAACACTGGCAGAAGGCCATACTGGCCCATACAGGCAGTCCAAGTCTCCTACCGGCTTAAGCCCAATGCACCCAACCTGGTCAGTCAGGTCACATGACTAAGGAGAACACGGGGCAACCGACCTGTACACAAGCTATCCGGTCCCACCTCACAACCCACCCACATCTACTCAGTATTTATCCAACCTATTTTTTAAAGCTACACAACGTTCGGCCTCTATAACGGTACTTTGGGATTTGTTCCACTCATCCACCACTCTATTACCAAACCAGTACTTTTCCTATATCCTTCAGAATCGAATTTTTTCCAACTTAAAAACCCATTGCTGCTAGTCCTGTCTAGGCTAGATATATTCAGCACACTATTTACACCCCTTTATTTATTCCTGTCTTCCCATTTATACACCTCAATCTATCCCCCCCTAATTCTACGTCCTTTCTAGAGAGTGCAGTTTCAAGGGCCCTTAGTCAATCACATAGGGAAGTTTCCGATACATGGGATCATCTTTTCATCCTCCTTTGTACATATTATCCAGAGAATTTATATCCATTCTGTAAATACGGTGACCAAAACTGTGCAGCATAATCAAAAATGAGGCCTAACCAAGGATGTATAGAGTTTAAGAACAACCTGAGGACTCCTATATTTATGCTCTTGATATGAAGCCAAGGATTCTATTAGCTTTATTGCGAACACTTATGCACTGTTGTCTGGTTTCCAGATTACTGCTAACCAGAACTCCTAAATCTTTTTCGCACTCCGTAATATAAGATCTAAATTATTTTAGTTTATTGTGGCATGGTTATTGTCCTGTCCAACATTTAGAACTTTGCATTTGTCTATATTAAACTGCATCTGCCACTTCTCCGAACCACTGGCATCAGTCTATTCAAGAATCTTCCTGGAGTGCTCGAATGTCCTCGTCAGAATGAATTCGACGGCCTATTTTGTGGTACATCGGCAACCTTGCCGATGTCGCTCTTTATGCCCTCATCTATGTCGTTTAATTAGATTGTGAACAGCAGGGGGCCCAACACAGACCCCTGTGGACACCGCTCGTGACGCTTCCCCACTCTGATTCTCCCCCCATTTATGCAAACTCTCTGCTGCCTTATTTGTCAATCCATGCCTCTATCCAGGAAAAAATTTCTCCTCCTATTCCATGTCTTTTAATTTTCACTCATAATGAGTCTCTGATGTGGGACCCTGTCAAAAGCCTTACTGAAGTCCTATATACCCAATCATATTCATTACCATTATCTACCATCCTCAAATACCTTAGTGAAAAAACGTTAATAAATCGTAAGGCATGAACGCCCCTTTGTAAAACCATGCTGAGATTTCGTTGATTAATTTATGCTTTTCAAGGTGGCTATGAACTGCCTCGGCAATTATTTGATTCCATAAATTTTTCCCACTATGAGGTTAGGCTATTGGTCTATAGTTTCGAAGCTAAGGAACCTGTCCACCTGTTTGTGAAAATAGGTTATCACATTTGCCATTTTCCACTTACTGGCACCATGCCAGTTGTAGTGATATGTTGATAAAGATATAGCCAAGGTGTGCTAAGCTCTTTACATTTCCTTTAGAACCCTTGCATACAGTTCATCAGGCCTGGGGATTTGTTAGTTTTCATTTATCTATTTGCCTAAGACCATGTCACTTGTGACCCTAATAGTGCACAGTTTATTATCGTCCTGTTTCCTACATAATTTTCATTACTGGTATATCGCTTGGTATCCACCTCCTGTGTAAAACTGAGAGAAGTATGGGTGTTAAAAAATTCTACACATTTCCTATCACTGTCAGTGAGCGACCCGAGGAACTTTTGAGTGCCTATCTTGTCCCTAATACTTTACTTCGTTAGACCTGAAAGAATCCTTTTTGGTTAGTCTTCGATCTCTTGCAATCTTTAACCTCCATAACTCTTTTTGCCTTTTCTAAGTTCCCGTTTTTTAATTTCTTCTCTTTAACTGAATATACGATTTCTTAATTGCCCCTCTCCTCTTTTGATTTGCCTATATGTGCCTCTCATTTGACCGAATCAGATAATTTAATCTATTGTTCATCCATTTAGATCATTTTGTTTGATCTGATTTCCCTATTTGGAACATAATTTGACTGAGGCAGCTAGAACTATCCCTGGAAAGCATCATATCGGCAACCATCACCACCTACCTGACCCGAGTCAGGTCAATCCCAGTTCAGCCCACCACGTAATTTTTCCAGTCCTATGAAATCCAGCCAAGCGAAAGTCAGGGACGAGACTTGATGCCATTATTAGGGGAATCCATGATATATTAAAAACTGAGTGATTGTGATCACTCTCCCCAAAGCTCATCATTAACCCAAGATTTATTAATTAGTTGTTTCCCTACTGGCAAGAACCAAGTCAAGGAGGTTATTTCCCCTAGTTGGCTCTGTCACAAACTGTCTTTTAAAAAAAACAATCGCTGGTCGTATCAAGAAAGTACCACCGACTCTAATTTTCCCTGTCAAATTTGCTCCAGTCTATCTGTCCTATAGTTGAAAATCTCCCTTAGCCTCAACATTTTCGTATGTAAGATGCCTTAGCGAATTTCCGTCCCCATAGAAGTTTACTGCACTCCTATCAAGATTTGGGCCCTGTAATCACCACCCAAAATTAGTTTTTCTTTTCCTCGGCCCTCGAGAAGCTGTAACCAAACAGATTCAGTGGCTGACGCTTCTAATTTAATATCTTCTTCACTAACAATTTAAATTGTCTCTGACATACATAGCGAAACAAACCATCCACCTTGTCCTGTTGACCCTGTCAGTGTGGAATAATATTATAGCCTTGTATGTGACATTAGAGGCAATCTCTCTATCTTTCAGATTGAGCCAGGTCTCGTTATAGCAATAATAATCTAGTGTTTTCCTGCACTTGCAATTAATCTTAGCCCTCTATCTTATTTCTAACACTCCTGCTATAGTATCGTAAACCTTAAGGGAGCAGTCCCTTCTGCTCTCTGCTGCCCCCCTTTGTTAGCTGACCTGTTCTATTGTTCTTTATTTATAACTTTCATGCTGAAATGCCTTTATATACATATACTGTTTCCAACCCTAGTGTTGCAAACCTGCTTGTTTCGCCACACACACCCATACCACTATCTTCCATCAGTTTAAAATTCATAGGGATTCACAATGCCTTTCTATCGAGTCTGCAAGTGCTACCACCCCAGCCGCCAGAGAGATGTACCCCATCCCTTGCATACATATCAATGTTTTGCCATAAAAGTTGTTCCCAGTTGTCAAATGATGGGATTTGCCAAGTCCTTGCAGTATCTGTCTAGCCAGCAATTTAGCAAACCAATTGACCCTAGACAACCATTCATTTCCCACCCCCTTCTAGCAAGGATTCTACATATATTGGGATCCCTCCCCTTAGACTTAATGAATATCTATAGCTGACCTGTACTTATCTAAGCAGCTTCTTCTTCTCCTACCCTTCCCAATATCATTCCAACCCAGCACTGAGACAGATAATGGGCTTGTCCCATTACCTGACATGATATTATCACCTGTTGACAATGTCACCCAGCAACTCACCAGCTCCAGGGAAGCACACACTCTATCTCTCATCTTCTTATTCCTATTACAAAAAGCACGGTCAATAATCTTACCTGAGAGTCACCAACCACAAAGAATGCGCTTAGTCCTTCATTAGCAGGAGGGCAGTAGTACCCTTACCTTCACGCCACTGAAGTACAATTCATCCTGAAGAACAGAGAAGCGATTTCCTACCTTCAGATCTTCACTCTTACTTTTCCTTACCTGATGCGCCTACCCATTACTGTAGTGAACAAAACAACTCGCCACTTGCAGCAGGTGCTGGGCTGC
>NC_069441.1:15437821-15510321 GCF_026875155.1 Cherax quadricarinatus
ATTGCTGGTGTCCTTTTTTCTGTCTCATGAACATGCAAGATTTCAGGTACGTCTTGCTACTTCTACTTACACTTAGGTCACACTACACATACATGTACAAGCACATATATACACACCCCTCTGCGTTTTCCTCTATTTTCTTTCTAGTTCTTATTGTTTATTTCCTCTTATCTCCATGGGGAAGTGGAACAGAATTCTTCCTCCGTAAGCCATGCGTGTTGTAAGAGGCGACTAAAATGCCGGGAGCAAGGGGCTAGTAACCTCTTCTCCTGTATATATTACTAAATGTAAAAGGAGAAACTTTCGTTTTTCCTTTTGGGCCACCCTGCCTCGGTGGGATACGGCCGCTGTGTTGAAAGAAAGATATATATATATATATATATATATATATATATATATATATATATATATATATATATATATATTTATAAACAAACACATACCTTATAACACTGGACAAAAGGAGAACTAAGAGAGACATGGCCACGATATACAAAATACAGTGTCTTGATAGAATGGACAGAACCCCACGGGAACAAGTGTACCTATATATATATTCAACAACTTTGAAATCACATCATACATGGTGACATCACACATAGTGAGAACTCACAGTGTGACATCACACATCTATGTCTAAATCCTATATTTACGACAAAGAAAGCCTCTTCCCTCTTACATATGCTAACATGAGCCTCACTAACAGCGTAAATTTTTTTAGTACTTTTAATTAAGACTCGAAGAAGTTACAGTGGAATCAAGTAATGTTTCTTGAGCCAGAGGATGATGAGCGAGTCGAAGGTATACGATGTTGATACTTGTTAAAGAAAAGAAATGACACAAGAGGAAAGAAGATGGTAAGACACAGTTGTAGGTAACTGAGAGGTGGTGGACACGTGAGTCAAGACCAGACTACTGCAACCACAACTTGATGAGTATAATGAACGAAGGAGAATGTAAGCCTTTATGGAAGATGTACAACATGTAAACACACACACAAACAGAGAGAGAGAGAGAGAAAGAGAGAGAGAGAGAGAAAGAGAGAGAGAGAGAGAGAGCAGCTACCAAACAGCAAGAGAATTAGAGATGTTCCACTGCAAGAACAGGGAAATAACAGGTGTTCAATTGTAAAAAGAGCAGGACAGGCTAGCAGCAGTAAATTACGAACCATAAACGCTGACATGTGTCTGCCCACACAGCCGAAAATGATAATCAGGAAGAAAATCATCGATCAACTTGAGAGAAGTTGGATATAACCATATTTTTTTTTAAAGTGGTGGACCCGTACGCCAGCGGAAGGCGTCGGTCAGATGACTGAAAGCTCCAGCTGCGGGTCATCACATGACTAAGACCCCGTCAGGAAACACTTATCCCGTTTCCTCACAAAACCTTACCTAACCTAACCTAACCTAACCTAACCTAACCTAAGAGAGAGAGAGAGAGAGAGAGAGAGAGAGAGAGAGAGAGAGAGAGAGAGAGAGAGCAGCTGCCAAACAGCAAGAGAATAACAGATTCATTTATTAACTAACCTAACCTAACGTAACCTAACCTAACCTAACCTAACCTAACCTAGCCTAAAGTAACCTAACCTAACTTAACGTAACCTAACCTAACCTAATTTAACCTAACCTAACCTAACCTAACCTAACCTAACCTAACCTAACCTAACCTAACCTAACCTAACCTAACCTAACCTAACCTAACCTAACCTAACCTAGCCTAAAGTAACCTAACCTAACTTAACGTAACCTAACCTAACCTAATTTAACCTAACCTAACATAAAGTAACCTAACCTAACTTAACGTAACCTAACCTAACCTAATTTAACCTAACCTAACATAAAGTAACCTAACCTAACGTAACCTAACCTAACCTAACCTAACCTAACCTAACCTAACCTAACCTAACCTAACCTAACCTAACCTAACCTAACCTAACCTAACCTAACCTAACCTAACGTAACCTAACCTAACCTAACTTAACCTAACCTAACCTAACCTAATCTAACTTAACTTAATCTAACGTAACCTAGAGAGAAGTCTTACAAGAATATTGAGTGGCAAATCCCAGCTCTAAGAATATCTGAAAGATGTTTTCCAGGGATCAACGCCCCGGCGACCCGGTCCCTGACAAGATCTCCCGGTGCATCAATGCCTGATCAACCAGACTGTTACTTCTGGCTACACACAGTCCAACATCCGAAACAACGTACTTCCTGCTTCACGAAGCTTCTTATTTACTTTCACATCATTTTAATATTGACAGACGAGTACTACACATGTGCAGCGTTTCGGAACCTTTAATTCCCAAACGTTTCGTCTACACTGTACGTTTCTTCAGTCGACAACAGAGGTGTGCGATATCTTGGCACAGAGACGTCTGCACATCTCACAACACATTTCCTTGTCCTCGAGGTTGATAAGCCCACATCTAGCCACCTCTGTACACCACACAAAAAGTTTACGCTGCAGCTAAAACGTTCCAGCAACAAAGTTCTTCAACTGTTGTATAAGTTCCACGACAGCGTCCTCGAAGGCAGGCAGGCAGGGAAGGCAGGCCGCAGGCAGGCAGGTAAGGAAGGCAGGCAGGGAAGCAGGCAGGCAGGGAAGACAGGCAGGCAGGGAAGACAGGCAGGCAGGGAAGAGAGGCAGGCAGGCAGGCAGGTAAGGAAGGCAGGCAGGGAGGCAGGCAGGCAGGGAAGACAGGCAAGCAGGGAAGACAGGCAGGCAGGGAAGAGAGGCAGGCAGGCAGGCAGGTAAGGAAGGCAGGCAGGGAGGCAGGCAGGCAGGGAAGACAGGCAAGCAGGGAAGACAGGCAGGCAGGGAAGAGAGGCAGGCAGGCAGGCAGGTAAGGAAGGCAGGCAGGAGGCAGGCAGGCAGGGAAGACAGGCAGGCAGGGAAGACAGGCAGGCAGGGAAGAGAGGCAGGCAGGCAGGCAGGTAAGGAAGGCAGGCAGGGAAGACATGTAGGCAGGTAGGGAAGGCAGGCAGGGAGGTAAGGAAGGCAGGCAGGTAAGGAAGGCAGGCAGGGAAGGCAGGCAGGCAGACAGGGAAAGCAGGTAGGTACGTAGGGAAGGCAGGCAGGCAGGCAGGCAGGTAAGGAAGGCAGGCAGGCAGGCAGGCAGGGAAGAGAGGCAGGCAGGGAAGACAGACAAGCAGGTAGGGAAGGCAGGCAGGGAAGGCAGGCAAGCAGGTAGGGAAGGCAGACAGGCAGGAAAGGCAGGCAGGCAGGTAGGGAAGGCAGGCAGGCAGGGAAGGCAGGCAGGCAGGGGAGGCAGGCAGGCAGGAAGACAGACAGGTAGGTAGGGAAGTCAGGCAGGTAGATAGGGAAGGCAGGCAAGTAGGTAGAGAAAGCAGGCAGGCAGGCAGGCAGGCAGGCAGGCAGGCAGGCAGGCAGGCAGGCAGGCAGGCAGGCAGGCAGGGAAGACAGGCAGGCAGGGAAGGCAGGCAGGCAGAGAAGACAGGCAGGTAGGTAGGAAAGGCAGGCAGGCAGGCAGGCAGGCAGGCAGGCAGGCAGGCAGGCAGGCAGGCAGGCAAGCAGGCAGGCAGGCAGGCAGGCAGGCAGGCAGGCAGGCAGGCAGGCAGGCAGGTAGGAAAAACAGACAGGCAGGGAAAACAGGCAGGCAGGGAAGGCAGGGAAGGCAGGCAGGCAGGAAGACAAGCAGGTAGGTAGGAAAGGCAGGCAGGCAGGCAGGCAGGCAGGTAGGGAAAACAGACAGGCAGGGAAAACAGGCAAGCAGGGAAGGCAGGCAGGCAGGAAGACAAGCAGGTAGGTAATGAAGGCAGGCAGGAAGGCAGGCAGGCAGACAGGCAGACAGGCAGGCAGGAAGACAAGCAGGTAGGTAATGAAGGCAGGCAGGAAGGCAGGCAGGCAGACAGGCAGGCAGGCAGGCAGGAAGGCAGGCAGGCAGGCAGGTAGGGAAGACAGGCAGGCAGGGAAGGCAGGCAGGCAGGAAGACAGGCAGGCAGGGAAAGCAGGCAGGGAAGGCAGGCAGACAGGAAGACAGGCAGGCAGGTAGGGAAGACAGGCAGGTAGGTAGGGAAGACAGGCAGGCAGGCAGGCAGGCAGGTAGGGAAGGCAGGAAAGCAGGGAAGGCAGGCAGGCAGTGAAGACAGGCAGGTAGGTAGGAAAGGCAGGCAGGCAGGCAGGCAGGGAAGGCAGGCAGGCAGGAAAAAGGCAGGTAGGTAGGGAAGGCAGACAGGCAGGCAGTCAGGCAGGCAGGCAGGCAGGCAGGAAGGCAGGTAGGCAGGCAGGTAGGCAGGCAGGCAGGCAGGCAGGCAGGGAGGCAGGCAGGCAGGGAGGCAGGCAGGCAGGCAGGCAGGCAGGCAGGTAGGTAGGGAAGACAGGCATGCAGGGAAGGCAGGCAGGCAGAAAGACAGGCAGGTAGGTAGGGAAGGCAGGCAGGCAGGCAGACAGGGAAGACAGGCATGTAGGTAGGGAAGGCAGACAGGCAGGCAGGCAGGCAGGCAGGCAGGTAGGCAGGCAGGCAGGCAGGCAGGCAGGCAGGCAGATAGGAAGACAGGCAGGCAGAAAAGACAGGCAGGCAGGAAGACAGGCAGGTAAGTAGGGAAGGCAGGCAGGCAGGTAGGGAAGACAGGCAGGTAGTTAGGGAAGACAGGCAGGTAGGTACGGAAAACAGGCAGGCAGGCAGGCAGGCAGGCAGGCAGGCAGGCAGGCAGGCAGGCAGGCAGGAAGGCAGGCAGGAGACAGGCAGGCAGGCAAGCAGGCAAGCAGGCAGGCAGGGAAGACGGGCAGGCAGGTAGGGAAGGCAGACAGGCAGGGAAGGCAGGCAGATAAGGCAGGCAGGCAGGTAGGGAAGGCAGACAGATAGGGAAGGCAGGTAGGCAGGAAGACAGGCAAGCAGGTAGGGAAGGCAGGCAGGCAGGCAGGCAGGCAGGTAGGAAAGACAGGCAGGTAAGTAGCGAAGGCAGGCATGCAGGCAGGCAGGCAGGCAGGCAGGCAGGCAGGCAGGCAGGCAGGCAGGCAGGTAAGAAGACAGGCAGGCAGGCAGGCAGGCAGGCAGGCAGGCAGGTAGGGAAGGCATACAGGCAGGTAGGCAGATAGGGAAGACAGGCAGGTAGGTAGGGAAGACAGGCAGGCAGGTAGGGACGGCAGACAGATAGGGAAGGCAGGCAGGCAGGAAGACAGGCAGGTAGGTAGGGAAGGCAGGCAGGCAGGTAGGGAAGACAGGCAGGAAAGTAGGGAAGGCAGGCAGGCAGGCAGGCAGATAGGCAGGCAGGCAGGCAGGCAGGCAGGCAGGCAGGCAGACAGGCAGGCAGGCAGGCAGGCAGGCAGGCAGGTAGGGAAGACAGGCAGCCAAGGAAGGCAGGCAGGAAGACAGGCAGATAGGTAGGGAAGGCATGCAGGCAGGCAGGGAGGTAGGGAAGACAGGCAGGTAGGTAGGGAAGACAGGCAGGTAGGTAGGGAAGACAGGCTGGCAGGGAGACAGACAGGCAGGCAGGCAGGCAGGCAGGCAGGCAGGCAGGCAGGCAGGCAGGCAGGCAGGCAGGCAGGCACGAAGGCAGGCAGGTAGGGAAGACAGGCAGGCTGGGAAGGCAGGCAGGCAGGGAAGACAGGCAGGTAGGTAGGGAAGGCAGACAGGCAGGCAGGCAGGCAGGCAGGCAGGCAGACAGGTAGGCAGGCAGGCAGGCAGGCAGGCAGGCAGGCAGGCAGGCAGGCAGGCAGGCAGGCAGGCAGGCAGGCAGGCAGGCAGGCAGGTAAGAAGACAGGCAGACAGAGAAGACAGGCAGGCAGGAAGACAGGCAGATAGGTAGGGAAGGCATACAGGCAGGTAGGCAGATAGGGAAGACAGGCAGGTAGGTAGGGAAGACAGGCAGGCAGGTAGGGAAGGCAGACAGATAGGGAAGGCAGGCAGGCAGGAAGACAGGCAGGTAGGTAGGGAAGGCAGGCAGGCAGGTAGGGAAGACAGGCAGGTAAGTAGGGAAGGCAGGCAGGCAGGCAGGCAGACAGGCAGGCAGGCAGGCAGACAGGCAGGCAGGCAGACAGGCAGGCAGGCAGACAGACAGGCAGGCAGGCAGGTAGGGAAGACAGGCAGCCAAGGAAGGCAGGCAGGAAGACAGGCAGATAGGTAGGGAAGGCATGCAGGCAGGCAGGGGGGTAGGGAAGACAGGCAGGTAGGTAGGGAAGACAGGCAGGTAGGTAGGGAAGACAGGCTGGCAGGGAGACAGGCAGGCAGGCAGGCAGGCAGGCAGGCAGGCAGGCAGGCAGGCAGGCAGGCAGGAAAGGCACGAAGGCAGGCAGGTAGGGAAGACAGGCAGGCTGGAAGGCAGGCAGGCAGGGAAGACAGGCAGGTAAGTAGGGAAGGCAGGTAGGTAGTTAGGGAAGACAGGCAGGTAGGTACGGAAAACAGGCAGGCAGGCAGGCAGGCAGGCAGGCAGGCAGGAGGCAGGCAGGCAGGCAAGCAGGCAAGCAGGCAGGCAGGGAAGACGGGCAGGCAGGTAGGGAAGGCAGGCAGGCAGGCAGGGAAGGCAGGCAGGTAGCTAGGGAAGACAGGCAGGCAGGTAGGGAAGGCAAGCAGATAGGGAAGGCAGGCAGGCAGGAAGACAGGCAAGCAGGTAGGGAAGGCAGGCAGGCAGGCAGGCAGGCAGGCAGGAAGACAGGCAGATAGGTAGGGAAAGCATACAGGCAGGCAGGCAGGTAGGGAAGACAGGCAGGTAGGTAGGGAAGACAGGCAGGCAGGTAGGGAAGGCAGACAGATAGGGAAGGCAGGCAGGAAGGAAGACAGGCAGGTAGGTAGGGAAGGAAGGCAGGCAGACAGGCAGGCAGGCAGGCAGGCAGGCAGGCAGGCAGGCAGGCAGGCAGGCAGGTAGGGAAGACAGGCAGGCAGGGAAGGCAGGCAGGAAGACAGGCAGATAGGTAGGGAAGGCATGCAGGCAGGCAGGGAGGTAGGGAAGACAGGCAGGTAGATAGGGAAGGCAGGCTGGCAGGGAGACAGGCAGGCAGGCAGGCAGGCAGGCAGGCAGGCAGGCAGGCAGGCAGGCAGGCAGGCAGGAAGGCAGGGAGGTAGGGAAGACAGGCAGATAGGTAGGGAAGGCATACAGGCAGGTAGGCAGATAGGGAAGACAGGCAGGTAGGTAGGGAAGACAGGCAGGCAGGTAGGGAAGGCAGACAGATAGAGAAGGCAGGCAGGCAGGAAGACAGGCAGGTAGGTAGGGAAGGCAGGCAGGCAGGTAGGGAAGACAGGCAGGAAAGTAGGGAAGGCAGGCAGGCAGGCAGGCAGATAGGCAGGCAGGCAGGCAGGCAGGCAGGCAGGCAGGCAGACAGGCAGGCAGGCAGGCAGGCAGGCAGGCAGGTAGGGAAGACAGGCAGCCAAGGAAGGCAGGCAGGAAGACAGGCAGATAGGTAGGGAAGGCATGCAGGCAGGCAGGGAGGTAGGGAAGACAGGCAGGTAGGTAGGGAAGACAGGCAGGTAGGTAGGGAAGACAGGCTGGCAGGGAGACAGACAGGCAGGCAGGCAGGCAGGCAGGCAGGCAGGCAGGCAGGCAGGCAGGCAGGCAGGCAGGCAGGCAGGCACGAAGGCAGGCAGGTAGGGAAGACAGGCAGGCTGGGAAGGCAGGCAGGCAGGGAAGACAGGCAGGTAGGTAGGGAAGGCAGACAGTCAGGCAGGCAGGCAGGCAGGCAGGCAGACAGGTAGGCAGGCAGGCAGGCAGGCAGGCAGGCAGGCAGGCAGGCAGGCAGGCAGGCAGGCAGGCAGGCAGGTAAGAAGACAGGCAGGCAGAGAAGACAGGCAGGCAGGAAGACAGGCAGATAGGTAGGGAAGGCATACAGGCAGGTAGGCAGATAGGGAAGACAGGCAGGTAGGTAGGGAAGACAGGCAGGCAGGTAGGGAAGGCAGACAGATAGGGAAGGCAGGCAGGCAGGAAGACAGGCAGGTAGGTAGGGAAGGCAGGCAGGCAGGTAGGGAAGACAGGCAGGTAAGTAGGGAAGGCAGGCAGGCAGGCAGGCAGACAGGCAGGCAGGCAGGCAGGCAGGCAGGCAGGCAGACAGGCAGGCAGGCAGGCAGGCAGGCAGGCAGGCAGGTAGGGAAGACAGGCAGCCAAGGAAGGCAGGCAGGAAGACAGGCAGATAGGTAGGGAAGGCATGCAGGCAGGCAGGGAGGTAGGGAAGACAGGCAGGTAGGTAGGGAAGACAGGCAGGTAGGTAGGGAAGACAGGCTGGCAGGGAGACAGACAGGCAGGCAGGCAGGCAGGCAGGCAGGCAGGCAGGCAGGCAGGCAGGCAGGCAGGCAGGCAGGCAGGCAGGCACGAAGGCAGGCAGGTAGGGAAGACAGGCAGGCTGGGAAGGCAGGCAGGCAGGGAAGACAGGCAGGTAGGTAGGGAAGGCAGACAGGCAGGCAGGCAGGCAGGCAGGCAGGCAGGCAGGCAGGTAGGCAGGCAGGCAGGCAGGCAGGCAGGCAGGCAGGCAGGCAGGCAGGCAGGCAGGCAGGCAGGTAAGAAGACAGGCAGGCAGAGAAGACAGGCAGGCAGGAAGACAGGCAGGTAAGTAGGGAAGGCAGGCAGGTAGTTAGGGAAGACAGGCAGGTAGGTACGGAAAACAGGCAGGCAGGCAGGCAGGCAGGCAGGCAGGCAGGCAGGCAGGCAGGAGGCAGGCAGGCAGGCAAGCAGGCAAGCAGGCAGGCAGGGAAGACGGGCAGGCAGGTAGGGAAGGCAGGCAGGCAGGCAGGGAAGGCAGGCAGGTAGCTAGGGAAGACAGGCAGGCAGGTAGGGAAGGCAAGCAGATAGGGAAGGCAGGCAGGCAGGAAGACAGGCAAGCAGGTAGGGAAGGCAGGCAGGCAGGCAGGCAGGCAGGCAGGAAGACAGGCAGATAGGTAGGAAAGCATACAAGCAGGCAGGCAGGTAGGGAAGACAGGCAGGTAGGTAGGGAAGACAGGCAGGCAGGTAGGGAAGGCAGACAGATAGGGAAGGCAGGCAGGAAGGAAGTCAGGCAGGTAGGTAGGGAAGGAAGGCAGGCAGACAGGCAGGCAGGCAGGCAGGCAGGCAGGCAGGCAGGCAGGCAGGCAGGCAGGCAGGTAGGGAAGACAGGCAGGCAGGGAAGGCAGGCAGGAAGACAGGCAGATAGGTAGGGAAGGCATGCAGGCAGGCAGGGAGGTAGGGAAGACAGGCAGGTAGATAGGGAAGGCAGGCTGGCAGGGAGACAGGCAGGCAGGCAGGCAGGCAGGCAGGCAGGCAGGCAGGCAGGCAGGCAGGCAGACAGGCAGGCAGGAAGGCAGGCAGGTAGGGAAGACAGGCAGGCTGGGATGGCAGGCAGGCAGGGAAGACAGGCAGGTAGGTAGGAAAGCCAGGCAGGTATGGCAGGAAGGCAGGCAGGGAAGACAGGCAGGCAGGTATGGAAGGCAGGCAGGGAGGCAGGGAAGACAGGCAGGCAAAGAGCGAAGGCAGGCAGGGAAGGCAGGCAGGCAGGAATGGAAGGAAGGCAGGCAGAGAAGGCAGGTAGGGAAGACAGGCAGGCAGATAGGGAAGACAAGCAGGCAGGTAGGGAAGGCAGGCAGGCAGGCAGGTAAGGCAGGCAGGCAGGTAAGGCAGGCGGGTAGGGAAAGCAGGCAGGCAGGCAGGCAGGGAAGGCAGGCAGGTAGCTAGGGAAGACAGGCAGACAGGTAGGGAAGGCAGGCAGGCCGGTAGGGAAGGCAGGCAGGCCGGTAGGGAAGGCAGGCAGGTAGGAAAGGCAGGTGTGGGTTAACACTTATTCTTGCACGACAGATTTTGCTGCCATCCAAATGTCTACACACGCTAGCAAATGTCTACACACGCTAGAAAATGTCTACACACGCTAGCAAATGTCTACACACGCTAGCAAATGTCTACACACGCTAGCAAATGTCTACACACGCTAGCAAATGTCTACACACGCTAGAAAATGTCTACACACGCTAGCAAATGTCTACACACGCTAGCAAGTGTCTACACACGCTAGCAAGTGTCTACACACGCTAGCAAATGTCTACACACGCTAGCAAGTGTCTACACACGCTAGCAAATGTCTACACACGCTAGCAAGTGTCTACACACACTAGCAAGTGTCTACACACGCTAGCAAATGTCTACACACGCTAGCATATGTCTGCACACGCTAGCAAATGTCTACACACGCTAGCAAATGTCTGCACACGCTAGCAAGTGTCTACACACGCTAGCAAGTGTCTACACACGCTAGCAAATGTCTGCATACGCTAGCAAATGTCTACACACGCTAGCAAGTGTCTACACACGCTAGCAAATGTCTACACACGCTAGCAAGTGTCTACACACGCTAGCAAGTGTGTACACACGCTAGCAAATGTCTACACACGCTAGCAAGTGTCTACACACGCTAGCAAGTGTCTACACACGCTAGCAAGTGTCTACACACGCTAGCAAGTGTCTACACACGCTAGCAAGTGTCTACACACGCTAGCAAGTGTCTACACACGCTAGCAAATGTCTACACACGCTAGCAAGTGTCTACACACGCTAGCAAGTGTCTACACACGCTAGCAAGTGTCTACACACGCTAGCAAATGTCTACACACGCTAGCAAGTGTCTACACACGCTAGCAAGTGTCTACACACGCTAGCAAGTGTCTACACACGCTAGCAAGTGTCTACACACGCTAGCAAGTGTCTACACACGCTAGCAAGTGTCTACACACGCTAGCAAATGTCTACACACGCTAGCAAGTGTCTATACACGCTAGCAAGTGTCTACACACGCTAGCAAGTGTCTACACACGCTAGCAAGTGTCTACACACGCTAGCAAGTGTCTACACACGCTAGCAAGTGTCTACACACGCTAGCAAGTGTCTACACACGCTAGCAAGTGTCTACACACGCTAGCAAGTGTCTACACACGCTAGCAAGTGTCTACACACGCTAGCAAGTGTCTACACACGCTAGCAAGTGTCTACACACGCTAGCAAGTGTCTACACACGCTAGCAAATGTCTACACACGCTAGCAAGTTTCTATACACGCTAGCAAGTGTCTACACACGCTATCAAGTGTCTACACACGCTAGCAAGTGTCTACACACGCTAGCAAGTGTCTACACACGCTAGCAAGTGTCTACACACGCTAGCAAGTGTCTACACACGCTAGCAAGTGTCTACACATGCTAGCAAGTGTCTACACACGCTAGCAAGTGTCAATTTGGTCACATCAGAAGGAAGTGAAACAACAGAAAAAGACGAGACAGGAGAAAATTATGTAACATAATTACAAGAATCAGCACATAAAAAAAATTACAGAAAAAGGAGAGACATGAAAAGAGCCAAAAAAAAAATAAAAAAATACAATAAAAAATAAAGAGAAAATATAACTGAAATAAAGTCTTGCGTAACTCACGCTCGCCCCCCCTCCCCCCTCCCCCTCCCCCTCCCCCTCCCCCCCGGTCAAGAAAAAAATACAGACGTCTAGACAGGAAGAAGAGGAGGAGGAGGAGGAGGAGGAGGCAATACCGACACCCCAGGAAGATAACAGTGATGCTGGCAACAGGAAGATAACAGTGATGCTGGCAACAGGAAGATAACAGTGATGCTGGCAACAGGAAGATAACAGTGATGCTGGCAACAGGAAGATAACAGTGATGCTCGCAACAGGAAGATAACAGTGATGCTGGCAACAGGAAGATAACAGTGATGCTGGCAACAGGAAGATAACAGTGATGCTGGCAACAGGAAGATAACAGTGATGCTGGCAACAGGAAGATAACAGTGATGCTGGCAACAGGAAGATAACAGTGATGCTGGCAACAGGAAGATAACAGTGATGCTGGCAACAGGAAGATAACAGTGATGCTGGCAACAGGAAGATAACAGTGATGCTGGCAACAGAAAGATAACAGTGATGCTGGCAACAGGAAGATAACAGTGATGCTGGCAACAGGAAGATAACAGTGATGCTGGCAACAGGAAGATAACAGTGATGCTGGCAACAGGAAGATAACAGTGATGCTGGCAACAGGAAGATAACAGTGATGCTGGCAACAGGAAGATAACAGTGATGCTGGCAACAGGAAGATAACAGTGATGCTGGCAACAGGAAGATAACAGTGATGCTGGCAACAGGAAGATAACAGTGATGCTGGCAACAGGAAGATAACAGTGATGCTGGCAACAGGAAGATGATAAAAACTGCAATAACAGTCCGACGACGAGGAAAGACCAGGAATGTGAAAACTGACTACATAAATCTGTGAGTCAATATTGTTAAATTATTTTTTATTATTATTTTTATTTTTTATTATTTTTTTATTTTTTATCATTATTTTTTTATAATATTAAAAAAAAATAAAATAAAAATTAAAAATTTAATTAAAAATTTAATAATAAAAATTTAAAAATTTAAAAATAAAAAAAAACTTTAATTAAAAATTTTTTTTATTATTTATTTTTTTTTTGTTAACATATATTTTTTAATTTTTTTTATTTTTATTATTTTTATTATTTTATTAATTTTTAAATTTTAATTAAATTATATTATTTTTTTATTTAAATTTACTAAATTCAAATTTTAATATTTTTTAAAAAAAATTGGTCCTTTCATTTATTAGTTTCTTTAGGGGTTTTTGCTGCATTTTGTTTCACGGGGGGGTTTTTGCTCCTGTTTCCCTATGTTGGGGGGGAAATTTTATATGCAGGTTTGGGTGGGGGGGGGGGGAAAAATTTGAACTCCCTTTTTGTTGTTCCACTAAAAATTGGATTAAAAAATTTCAAAATTTGTTTTCCTATGGGGACTGACTACCCTAGTTAATAGTGGGCTGAACCTTTTGTTTTTAAGTGGGACTGACTACCCCAGTTTTTCACAGTGGGGGCGGGGATCCCTGGTTTCCCTGTGGTGAGATACCCGTTTTTCAAGTGGTGATGACTACCCCTAGTTTTCATAGTGGGATGACTCCCCCCTAGTGTTCATAGTGGTGGGACTCCTTAGTGTCAACAGTGGTGACTGATACCCGAGTGTCAACAAGTGGTGCTGACTCCCCCTAGTGTTATAGTTTGATGACTACCTCGAGTGCCCAAAAGTGGTGACTGCTCCCCCTAGGTTCATAGGGGGTTTGAGACCCCCCCGTTTTACAGTGGTGGTGATACCCTGTGTAAACTGTGGTGATGACTATGGGGTTTTAAAACAAGTGGTTGGACTCCCCCTAGTGTTCACTGTGTTTGACTGATCCTAGGTCAAAGTGGGTGACTGACTACCCGGGTTTTCAAGTGTGATGACTACCCAGGTCCACAGTGGTGATCTACCCCTAGTTTTTCACGTGGTGATGACTACCCAGTTTTCAAGTGGTGATGATCCCTTAGTGTTCACTAGTGGTGACGATACCTCTATGTCAACTAGTGGTACTGTACCTCGATGTCCACAAGTGGTGAATGACTCCCCCTAGTGTTCATGTGGTGACTGCTCCCCCCTAGTGGTTCACTAGGGGTGCTGCTACCCCTGTGTTCACTAGTGGTGACTGATCCCTTTAGGTAAACTAGGGGGGATGACTCCCTCGGTGTCCACAAGTGGTGATGACTCCCCCTGTGTTCCTGGGGTGATACACCCTAGTGTTCATAGGGGTGGATGATCCCCCTAGTGTTCACATGGGACTGATCCCCTTAGTTTTCACTAGTGTTGACGACTACCTCGGGTTTCCACAATGGTGATGATACCCCTGTGTTCATAGTGGTGATGCAACCCTAGTGTTCATAGTGGTGACTGACTCCTCAGTGTCACAGTGGGGGAGATACCCTAGTGTAAAATAGTGGTGACTGACTCCGGGCCCAAAAAAGTGGTGATGATACCCAGTGTCACGTGGTGACTGACTCCCCCTAGTGTTCACTAGGGGTGATGACACTCGGTGTCCACAAGTGGTGACGACTACCCCTTTAAGGGGTCAAACCCTAGTGGTGGATGATACCCGAGTGTCCAAAGTGGTACTGTACCCCTAGTGTTCATAGTGTTGACTGATACCTCAGTGTCCAAGTGGGGGCTGATCCCCCTGGGTTTTTCCTAGTGGTGATGACTACCAGTGTCCACAAGGGGTGACACCCCTGGTTCACTGTGGTGACTGATTTACCCTAGTGTCAAGTGGTGCTGATCCCCTAGTGTTCACTAGTGGTGACTGGCTCCCTAGTGTTCACTAGGGGGTGATGCTACCCCTAGTGTTCATAGGGGTTTTGAGACTACCCTGTGTTCAAGTGGTGAGACTACCCCTAGTGTTCATAGTGGTGAGGGTACCTTAGGTTCAAGTGGGATTGCTCCCCTATTTTATAGTGGTGACGCTACCCCTAGTGTTCATAGGGGTAAAAGCTCCTCTAGTGTTCACTAGGTGACGATTTTACCCTAGTTTTCCCTAGTGGTGATTGATCCTAAAATTTTTTACTGTGGTGATGATACCCTAGTGTTCACTGTGGTGATGACTCCTAGTTTTCACTGTGGTGATGATACCCTAGTGTTCATTTGGTGACTGACTCCTTAGTGTTCACTAGGGGTGACACCCCCTATGTTCATAGTGGTGACTGTACCTTTTGTTTTCACTGTGGGATTGACTATCTAGTGTTCCTGTGGTGACTGATACCTTAGTGTTCATTTGTGATGATCCCTCTGTTTCAAGTGGTGATGATACCTCTAGTGTTCATAGTGGTGATGCCCTCCTCTAGTGTTCATAGTGGTGGATGACTACCTCTAGGGGTCACTAGTGGTGCTGATACCTTTTGTGTTACTAGTGGTGTGTACCTTAGTTTCCCATAGTGGTGATGTACCTTTTGTGTTATAGTGGTGATGATACTCTAGTGTTCACTAGTGGTGACTGATCCCTTAGTTTTTCATAGTTAGTTGACTCCCTCTAGTTCACTAGGGGTGACTTTTACCTCTGGTCTTGTAGTGACTGATATTCTAGTTTTCCTTAGTGTGACTGACCCTCTAGTGTCCACTAGTAGTACTGTATTCTATGTCCATGTGTAAATGATACTCTGTGTCACTTGTGATCTATTAAAGTTTCCCAAATGGTGCGGACTCCCCTCTAGTGCCATAGTGGTGGACTACTATTTTTTTGTGACTAGTGGTGATTATTACCTTAGTGCCACTATGGTGACTTTTTTTTGCCTAATGGTGCTAAATTAGTGCCAATTAGGGGTGACTCTACCCTGGCCACTGGGGTGACAAAACCTCTAGTCCCGTAGTGGTGACCCCTTTTTGTGCAAACTTTGGTGACTAAAAATTTAGTCCCATTGTGGTGATCCATCTAGTGCCAACTAGTGGTGACAAAATTAGTGCCATTTGTGTGCTCCCTTGTGCAAATTTGTGGTGAACCTTTGTGGCAATATGGTGACTACTTAGCCCCACTAGTGGGACCTAAATTGTCCCAAACTGTGGTGATCCTTGGGCCCAAACTAGTGGTGTCCCTTTAGGCCAACTATGGGACTACCTTATCCCACTAGTGGTGATACCTATATGCCAACTGTGGTGCTCCTCTAGTGCCTTAGTGGTGATCCTTAGTGAAAACTGGGGTGACTCCCTTATCCCAACTAGTGGTGACTCCTTAGTGCCAACTATTTGTGATACCTTATGCCAACTAGTGGTGTACCTTGTGCCAACTAGTGTGACTACCTCTAGTGCAATGTGTGCTCCTCTGTGCCAATGTGGTGACTACCTTAGTCCCCAAACTAGTGTGATACTCTATCCCAAACTAGGGTGACTACCTCTGGGAAAACAACCCCCCCCCCCCCCCCCCCAACCATTTTTATATTTTGGCCATATGGTGACTACCTCTAGTGCCACTGTGATGACTCCCTCTAGTCCCAAAAGTGATGACAACCTCTAGTCCCAATGTGTGATTCCTTGTCCAATGTGGTATCCCTTCTAGTGCCCTAGTGAGCTCCCTAGGCCAAAAATGATGATACCTTAGGAAAAATAGTGATGATACCTTTAGTCCCCCAATTAGTGGTGACTACCTCTAGTCCCAATAGTGGTGATTCCTCTAGCGCCACTAGTGGTGATCTTAGTGCCCTAGGGTGACTCCCTCTAGTGCCACTAGTGATGATACCTCTAGTGCCATAGTGATGACTACCTCTAGTGCCACTAGTTGACTACCTCTGTGCATAGGATGATCCCTTAGTGCCATAGTGGTGACTTCCTTAGCCCCCTAGTGGTGTACTCTAGTGCCATGTGGTGATACCTCTAGTCCCACTAGTGAGTCCTCTAGTGCCCTAGTGGTGACTTCCTCTGTGCCACTAGTGATGAATACCTTAGTCCCATAGTGGTGACACCCTAGTCCCACTAGTGATGACTACCTCTAGTGATAGTGGTGATTCTCTAGCGATAGTGGTGACTACCTCTGTCCCACTAGTGGTGACTACCTCTAGTGCCCTAGTGTAAATACCTCTAGTCCCCACTAGTGGTGATTCCCTCAGTGCCTAGGATGACTACCTTAGTCCCACTAGTGATGATCCCTCGTGCACTAGTGGTGAAACCTTGTGCCACTGTGATGATACCTTGTGCCACTGCGGTGACTTCCTCTAGTCCATAGTGATGACTCCCTCTAGTCCCCTGTGGGACTACCTTAGGCCCATAGTGAGATTCCTCTGTCCCCTAGTGGTGACTTCTCTAGTCCCATAGTGGTGACTATCTAGGGCCATGTGGTGACTTCCTTAGTGCCACTAGTGATGACTCCCTCTAGTCCCATAGTGGTGACTTCCTCTAGTGCCATGTGAGACTTCCCTAGTCCACTGTGATGTACCTCTGTGCCATAGTGGGGGGATTCTCTGTGCCACGTGTTTGATTTCCTTAGTGCCATATGTGTTTTCCTTAGTCCACTAGTGATGACTACCTCTAGTTCCATTGGGGACTGATGAGGGCCGCAGTTCACAATTTTAAAAGGAAAAACCTTGATTGACTTTTATTTTTTTTTTTTTTGTCTGGGAAATAAGGGGAGAAAGTCAGTGAGTAAGAAAAAGGGGGAAGAGGTAAAGGGGGACGAGGGGAGGAGGAGGTAAAGAAAATAGAGGAGGAGGGGAAACATCCAAGCGCTCTAACAAAAAATTCGTCAATGTTTTCTGGTCAAGTTTTGGGTCAGGGTTTTCGAGCGAGTTCTGCCGCTTTTGGCCAAGTGCCCCATTTGTGGTGGTGTTGCCAGATCCATCACCTGCCCATTAATTTCCACGATCGGCGCACGGGCCCGCGATAAGACGGCGAAAACGAAGGGAAAAGAAAGGTTAGCGGCGCATTTCACCCTCCCAATATTGTGAAACCCGCATGGGTATTTTTTTGGTGTGTGTGTTTACTTATCCGGTGGATCGAGCTCTCTCTCTCTCTCTCTTCTCTCTCTCTCTCTCTCTTTCTCTCTCTCTCTCTCTCTCTCTCTGGAGATGGTTATCGCGGGCATCGTGGTTTTGGCTAGCGGATCATCGTAAAAAATCCTGGATGGTGATCAGGGGTCGCGTGGTACCGGCGATAAATCAACAATCACTAGACTTTTTCCCTGAATGGTCGGAGGGGGGAGGCAGCTTTCTCCCCACCCCCCCCTAAGCTCTTCCTAATGATTGATTGAGTTGGTTATTGCCCTGCGTGTGCCGTCGGGGGCGCGCGCACGTCTCTGTCCCTCTCATGTGTCGACCCTCATGTTTCCGATGAGTTTGAAAATTCAGGATTCGAGGGTGTGAAAATAAAAAAAAAAAAAAATGAGGGATGATTTTTGGTTTTAATGATTATTTTAAAAATGGAGCCTTCTGGGGGATGGTTCATGTTTTGGCAATATGTTTATGCCCCTTTCCAAAGGGGGACCTCCTCTCTCTCTCTCTTCTCTTTCTCTCTCTCTCTTTTTTCCCCCTCTTTTCTCTCCTCTCTTCCTCTCCCTCTCTCTCTCTTCTCCTCTCTCTCTCAACACACTTTTTCCTTAAAAAATTTCGATAATAACGACCTTTTTAAAAATTTTTCTAGAAAATTCTCTTCAGCAGATAGCTTTAGTGGGCGTCCCAAAACCTCTATGTCTAGATATCTTTCTAGTACTCTCTCTTTTTTTTTTTTTTTTTTTTTTTTTTTTTTTTTTTTTTTTTTTTTTTTTACACAGGGGGTTTGCAAGGTTAAGGATCCCAGCTTTATTGACAGCTATTTACAGGTTAGGATTCCCAACTTTTTGGGGAAATAAGGCTGTTACCTAATCAGTATTTGAAAGCTTTTTGTTATGAGACATACAGTAGGGAAGGATAAGTTGGAGCCATCTCTTCTCTCTCTCCTCCTTTTTCTCTTTCTCTCCCCTCTCTCTTCTCTTCTCCTCTCTCTCTCTCTCCTCTCTCTCTCCTTTTTCTTCTCTCTCCTTTTCTTCCTCTCTCCTCTCTCCTCTCTTTCTCTTCTCTGCACTGTATCACCGACAGCAAACGTGGCACTGCCCCAAAATTATTTACGACAGGGAATAATTCCCAATTAAAATAAAAAATACCGAGTCCCGTCTTACCAGGGACGTTGTTCTTGTTTTTTTTTGTTCCTTGTCTGCTTTTCGTTCTTTATCGATTTCTCATCGGTGTTGAATTTTTTGGGACTTGTTCTAGTTTGTTGTCTCTTAAAATTTACAGTTTTTGACGTTGTGTTGTTCTTGTTACTTTTGTTTATTTACTTTTAAAAATAGTTATTATTGGTGTGTGAAAATTTTGTGACCTTTTTTTTTTTATCTTTTTTTTTTGGGGGGGGGCGTGGCGGGGGGGGGTGGGGGGCGATGGGGCAATGGGGGGGTTTGGGGGCGTTGGGGGCGGGGGGTCGGGGGGGGGCGGTGGGGGGCGGGGGGGGGCGGTGGGGGCGGGGGGGCGGTGGGGGGCGGTGGGGGGCGGGGGGGGGCGGTGGAGGGCTGAAAAGTATTTCTGCTTTCCTGATAAAATTTTCGACGCTGAAAAGATTTTAATGTAAGGAAGGAACCCGCATCACCTAAAAACAGGTTTAAATAGGAACAATTCATGCTTTTTGGAGAAAAATAAAATTTCTCTAAACTTTGCTAGAATCTAAGGGTCCCTGCCATTACAGGAAACCTATTTTGTTGGAAAAAAAGAAAGGAGACCCCTTTTGAAATTTTTATAACAGTTGTAACTAATATAATGTGTACTAACCGGTGTAACTAATATAACTTACTAACAGGTGTAAATAATATAAATGTTACTAACAGGTGTAACTAAAATAACTGTACTAAAAAGGTGTAACTAAAAATTTTAACTGTGTATAACAAGTGTAAAATAATTAAACTGTGTATAAAAGGGGTAACTAATAACTGTCTAAGGGTGTAATAATTAACGTGTACTAACAGTTTTAATAATATAATGTGTACTTCAGGTGTAAAAAAATATAACTGTGCTAACAGTTGTAACTTAAACTGTGTACTAACAGTGTAATATTAACTGTGTACTACGATGAACTAAATAACTTGTACTAACGGTGTAATAATATAACTGTGTATTAAGGTGTAACTAAATAACTGTGTACTAACAGGTGTAACTAATATAAAAATGGTTAACAGTTGTAACTAATAAACTGTGTACTAACAGATTAATAATATAATGTTTAAAAGGTGTAATAATAACTGGTACAACAGGTGTAACTAAAATTTAAAGGTGTCTAACAGGTGTAACTTATAAAAATGTGTACTAAAAGGGGTAACTAATATAATGGTACTAAAAGGTGTAACTAATATAAAATGTGTATAACAGGGGTAACTAATATAATGTTACTAAGAGTTGTAACTAAATAACAAACTTTTCGTAACACACATTTTTTTGTAAATATTCCCTTTCCCTAACAAATATAAATTAAAAAAAGAAAACGTAGAAACTAGAAATAGTATCTAATGGAGATAGATTTAGATAGTGCAGCCCCCCTGCATTGCTGGAAACTAGAAAGCTTATCCGCTTCGTTACTAGGAAAAATAACAATAGTTGGTACACAGGGCTAAGTACTAATTAGAAAAATTAGAGCCCGTTTATAAGGCATTAATTTCATTGGGGGGAGTAAGTTGCTTATCTGTGCAGGGGAACCAGACGAATAATTACTCTGAGGGAAAATAAGTCAAAAACCTCAACATCCCGAATATAGGGGGCACCTAGTTTCCAGGAAACTAAGCCCAAAACTTTTTGTATAACAAGCACAGCACCCATTCTGCGAGGAATAGGCATGCACCTATCTTTTTCAAGGGCTAGGCATAGCACCTATCTTTGCAAGGGAAAGCAAAAGCTCTATCTTTGCAAGGAGTGGCATGCACCTTTTTGAAGGAATGGCTAGCACTACCTTTGAAAGGAGCTAGGCATAGCACCTATCTTTGCAAGGAACTAGGCATAGCACCTACCTTTGAAAGGAACTAGCCATAGCACCTATCTTTGCAAGGAACTATGCATAGCACCTATCTTTGCAAGGAACTGCCATACCCTATCTTTGCAGGAATAGGGATAACCTTCTTTGCAAGGAACTAGGCTAGCCCCCCCCTTTGCAAAGGGAAATAGCCAAGACCTATCTTTGCAAGGAATAGCCATAGCACCTATTTTGCAAAGGGAAATAAGAAACACTTTGCGTTGCGGGAACTAAGCAAAGCACTTTGCTTGAGTGGGAAGCCCGGAAAAGTACTAGCCTGCCTTGGGGACTAAGTAAGGAGGGTTGCCAAGTGTCGTGGTCGAGGGACACGGGGCAACCCCCAGTACACTCATCAAAATTAACATAAATCAGTTTCCAACCCGAGAAACAGGCTATTTTCAAGCACTCGCGGCGCGGCCCCTAAAACACACTAAGATGACAAAGGGGGGATGGAAAGTGAGAGAGGGCCGGGGCAAAGGGTGTTGCTGCTGATGATGTTTTTTGTTTTTGTTTCTGTTGTTTTTGAAAAATACCAAGAGACAGAGACAGTCAGACAGGTAAGCAGGAAAAAAAGCCCGGCAGGAGGCAGGCAGGAGGGAGGCAGGGGCAGGCAGGCAGCAGGAGGGAGGCAGGCAGGGGAAGGCAGGCAGATAGCAAAACGGAAAAAGTAAAGCAGGAAATAGCCCGAGGGGGTGGCAGACAGACAGTGTCGAGTCATTTTTGGTAATTTATATCAATTTGTTAATTCACATTTACTTACTGCCTTATAATGTATTTTTATTTAAAAAAAATTTTAATTTTCACACACACACCACACACACACCACAACACACACACAAAACACACACACACAACACCCACACACCACCCCCCACCCATTGCAATAAGATCACAGTAAAAGGTGATTTTAGAATATGCAAACAACCACTGTGAAAAAAGAGAATTCCAAGGCTTTCGTGACTCTCACATTATCAAGGAACAATGCTTGATAAAGTGAGTGTCACGAAAGGCTTGGAAATTTTTTTATTTTTTTAGTGGTTCTTTTGCATATATATTATATATATATTATATTTTATATTTTTATTATATATATTATATATATATACATAGGCAGGGGGACCCCCAAAAAAAGAAAACCCCAAAAAGAAAATACTTTCTATCATTCAAACTTTCACCTCATCAACATAATCATGTTTTTTTCGACGGCCCAGATACAAACAGTTTGTAGCATTTAAAGATCACAACATATCACTCCCGTTGCCAATATCCAAAAAAAATCCCCTTTTAAAATGCGGGATTGTACTTCCATTTCCAGGACCCCAGGTTGGCTATATATTAAATAAACCGGTTTCCCCGAACCCTTCACTAAATAATCCTGCTCGCGTCCAAAAAGTCGTCAGGTTCCAAAAAACATTCGTCTCCCTTCACCTATCTAAGATGTACGCACGCTTTCTGGAAAACCAAGCCCTCGTGCCGAATAAATATAACTGGAAAATTAGCAAAAACTCATTTAAATTAAGTCCTTTTTAAAATTTTCTCATAGTTTTAAAAATTATTTTTTCCCTTTATGTTAAAGTAAAAAATTAATAATTTTTTCAGTGCACGTGGGTCACGACCCCGAGCTGCTTTTGGGGTTAGTGTGGAGGTTACAAAAACTTGGTTTCTTCTGCAGGTTTTAAAAATTGAGGGTTTGGGGGTTGAAGGAGGAGGCCTTGCTTCTCCAGGAGGAATTGGGGCTGAAGGTCCCCCTCAGTGGGTCTGGGGAGAGTGTGAGGTGGTGGAGTTGTGGGGAATGAGGCTTTAGCAGTGAGGGGCAGTCTGTCTCCGCTGTAGGGGGCTGTAGTTGGGGAGGGGAGCAAAGGTACCCGCAGGAGGTGCAGTCCGCACCTGCTACAATGGCGGTGGTTACAGTAAAGGAAGGGCATCAGAGTAAAGGAAAAATTAAGAGTGAAGATCTGAAGGTAGGAAATCGCTTCTCTGTTCTTCAGGATGAATGTACTTTAGTGGCCAGTGAAGGGAAAGGGGACTGGCCCTCTAATGGGGTAAGCGCATTCTTGGGGTTTGGTGACTCTCAGGTAAGATTTTTTAAACCTTTGCTTTTTGTTTAATAGGAAAAAAGGAAGATGAGAGATAGAGTGTGTTTCCCCGGGAGCGGGTTTGTTGGGGAAAATTGTCAACGGGGTGGTTAATATCATGCCCAGGTAATGGGAAAAAAGCCCATTTTTCTGTCTCAGTGCGGGTTTGGAAATGATATTGGGAAGGGTTTAGAAGGGGGAAGAGCTGCTAGAAAAGTACAGGTCAGCTATAGATTTCATTAAATTTAAAAGGGGGGGACCCCAATTTATTTGGGCATTTTGCCTAAAAAGGGGAGTAGGAAATGAATGGTTGTCTAGGGAAAATTGGTTTTTAAATTGCTGGCTAACAGTTTACCAAGGAATTGAAACCCCCAATTCTTTGAAAACTGGAGCAACTTTTTTTTCCCAACATGATATTTAGGGAAAGGGGGGATGGGGTTTACATCTCTCTGGGTTGGGGGGGTTGCACTTGCAGCTGGGATTGAAAAGGCCATTGGGGGAAATCCCTTTGTTTTAAAACTGAGGGAAAGGGTTTGGGGTATGTGTTTTGTGTGGGAAACAAGCGGGTTGCCCCCTTTGGGGTTGGGGAAACAGTAAATGTTTTAAAAGGGTTTTTCCCAGCTTTAAAGGTTATAAAAAAGACAATAGATAAAGGTCAGCAAAAAAAAGGGGGGACAGCAGAGGGCAGAAAGGGGACTAGCCCCCTTAAGGTTTCCCTATACAAATTTGCGGGGGTGAAAGAAAAGATAGATGAGCAAGATTAATTGCAAGTGCAGGAAAATAGATATTTTTTGCTAAAAACAGAGACCTGGCTAAATTTGGGAAAGATAGAGAGTTCCCCTTGAATGTCACTTTAAAAGGCCCCAAAAAATTAATTCCACATGACAGGGTCAACGGGAAAAAGGTGGGGGAAAGTGCGATGTATGTCAGAAACAATTTAAAATTTGTTGGGGTTAGAAAGGGATATTAAATTAGAAGCGTCAGCCACTGAATCTTTTTGGGTTACAGCTTCTCGGGGGCCCGAGAAAAACAAATTTTGGGGTTTTGGGGATTTACGGGGCCCCCAAAAAATCTTGATAGGGAGTGCAGTAAACTTTTTATGGGACGAAAATTTTTGGGAATCTACATACAAAAAATTTTGGGTGCTAAGGGGAAAGTTTTCAATTTATAGGACAGATTGATGGAGCAATTTGACGGGAAATTTAGAGGAAAGGTGACTTTCTTGATACGTCCAGGATTTTTTTTTTAAAACGTTTGTGACAGAGCCAATAGGGGAAATACCCCCTTTGATTTGGTTCTTGCGTTGGGGAAAAACTAATTAATAATCTTTAGGGTTAATGATGAGCTTGGGGAAAATGATCACAAATCACTCAGTTTTTAAAATATATGGAATTCCCCTAATTTAAAAACAATCAAGTCTCCGTCCCTGCTTTCGCTTTGGCTTTATTTCATAGGATAAAAATTCTTAGGTGGGCCCGAATGGAATGACCTGACTAAGGGTCGGTAAAGGGGGTGATGGTTTTCGAAATGATGCTTTCCCCGGGCAATTTTTCTAGTGCTCAGTCAAAATTTTGTTTAAATAGGGAAATTTAGATCAAAAAAAAATGATCCTAAATGGTGAACAATAGATTAAAATATCTGACTGGTCAAAAGAGAGGGGATATAAGGGAAATCAAAAAAGGAGAGGGGCAATTTTGGGAAAACGTATATTCAGTTAAAGAGGGGAAATAAAAAAAAAGGGGAATTTGAAAAGCAAAAAAAAGATTATGGGGGTTAAAGTTGCAAGAGAATTTGAAGACTAAAACCCCCAAAGGGGGCTTTTAGGTATACAGAAATAAGATCAGAGACAAAATAGGCCCCCTCAAAATTTTCCCCGGGTCAGTCACTGCAAATTGGGGTAAGGAAATTTTTGGGAGAATTTTTAACAATACGCCTCTAGTTTTTTTCACAGGGGGATTCAGCGATATTCCAATTTAAAGATAAATTTTTTGTAGAACAGGGAAAGTAAAAAAACTGTTTCACTAAATTTGGGTCACATGTGACATGGTCCTTAGGGGAAATAGAAAAATTAAAACCTAACAAACCCCCGGCCCTGATTTAACTGGGATGCAAGGGGTTTTAAAGGGGGTGTAAAAAAGGGGCTTAGCCCCTCCTTTGGCTAATTTTTCAAAATAAATACAAAACCCGGCATGGGGGCAAAATAAGTTTGGGAAAATGGCAAAATTTTTTACCATTTTTCAAAAAAGGTGACAGGGCCTTAGCTTCCCAACTATAAAAACCCAAAAAGGCCCAACCCCCCAAGTGGGGGAAAAATTTTTGGAAAACAAAAAAAATTTCCCAGGCAGTTTTGTTTTGCCAAACCTTTAAAAGCATTTAAATTTAAACAACGGGAAACTCAGCATGGTTTTACAAAGGGGGGGTTCCCGCCTTTCGAATTTATTTAAAATTTTTTTTCCCAAGGTTTTTTAGGGGTAGATATGGAAAGAATTTTGTTTTTGTGTATATGGACTTCAGTTAAAGGGTTTTGAAGGGTCCCACATCAGAGACTTTGGGAAAATTTAAAACACATGGAATAGGAGGAGAAATTTTTTTTGAATAGAGGCATGGTTGACAAAAAAGGCAGGGAGAGAGTTTGCATAAATGGGGGGGAAATCAGGTGGGGAAAGGTCACGAGCGGTGTTCCCCAGGGGTTTAGTGTTTGGGCCCCTTTCTGGTTTACAATCTACATAAAAGGAAAAGATGAGGGCCCTAAAGAGCGACATCGGCAAGTTTGCCGATGGGCACCAAAATAGGCCGTCGAAATTTATTCTGACGAGGACTTCGAGCATCCAGGAAGATTTGAATAGACTGATGCAGTGGTCGGAGAAGTGGCAGATGCAGTTTAATAAAAGACAAATGCAAAGTTCTAAATGTTGGACAGGACAAAAAACCATGCCAAATTAAACTAAATAATGTAGATCTTAATATTACGGATTGCGAAAAAGATTAGGAGGTTCTGGTTAGTAGTAATCTGAAACCAAGACAACAGTGCATAAGTGTTCGCAATAAAGCTAAAAAATCCTTGGCTTCATATCAAGAAGCATAAATAATAGGAGTCCTCAGGTTGTTCTTCAACTCTATACATCCTTGGTTAGGCCTCATTTAGATTATGCTGCACAGTTTTGGTCACCGTATTACAGAATGGATATAAATTCTCTGGAAAATGTACAAAGGAGGATGACAAAGTTGATCCCATGTATCAGAAATCTTCCCTATGAGGATAGACTAAGGGCCCTGAAACTGCACTCTCTAGAAGACGTAGAATTAGGGGGGATATGATTGAGGTGTATAAATGGAAGACAGGAATAAATAAAGGGGATGTAAATAGTGTGCTGAAAATATCTAGCCTAGACAGGACTCGCAGCAATGGTTTTAAGTTGGAAAAATTCAGATTCAGGAAGGATATAGGAAAGTACTGGTTTGGTAATAGAGTTGTGGATGAGTGGAACAAACTCCCAAGTACCGTTATAGAGGCCAGAACGTTGTGTAGCTTTAAAAATAGGTTGGATAAATACATGAGTAGATGTGGGTGGGTGTGAGTTAGACCTGATAGCTTGTGCTACCAGGTCGGTTGCCGTGTTCCTCCCTTAAGTCAATGTGACCTGACCTGACTAGGTTGGGTGCATTGGCTTAAGCCGGTAGGAGACTTGGACCTGCCTCGCATGGGCCAGTAGGCCTTCTGCAGTGTTCCATCGTTCTTATGTTCTTATGTTCTTATGAAAACTTACCTAAACCTTATTCTAACAAGAGCAATTTAATTTAGCCTAATCCAACTAAATATATTTTAAACAAGTTTACAGGAATGTAATAATAATAAAAAAACAATGAAATATATTTTTTTCGTTACGTTCGGAATGATTTTTGCGAGATTATTGCATACACAAAATTTCGCTTGCCTTATTCGGCAAGAAGACAGTTGCTATGTAAGCCAAAATCGCAAGCTTTACACACACACACACACACACACACACACACACACACACACACACACACACACACACACACACACACACACACACACACACACACACACAACGCCACTTACAAGAGGATTAAAGACTAACACAGAGAAATGCTCAAGAATCGCCGGGCTGTTCTGCATATCCCCGCCTCGCCCTCAAGGCCGCTCTCACAGATATCTCTCTGCTAATCTCAACATCTCGACACTGAGATAAGAGGGTTCCGGAGGGACAGGGTGGGAGTGGGTAGGAGTGGCAGGGAATTGGTGGGAGGGTTAAGGCGGGGGTGGAGAGGAGGAATTGCTCGAAAATGAGGGAACGTAGAGTGTCAAGGGAAATGTTAGACAATACTGAGAGAGCAAGAGAGAGAGAGAGAGAGAGAGAGAGTGAAATATATAGATAGATAAATAGAGAGAGAGAGAGAAAGAGAGAGAGAGATAGATAGAGAGAGAGAGAGAGAGAGAGAGAGAGAGAGAGAGAGAGAGAGAGAGAGAGAGAGAGAGAGAGAGAGAGAGAGAGAGAGAGAGAGAGCATGGCATGATAGCTCACGACATAATCTGACCAAAACCCTGGGCACTCCCACCCACCATTTTACACTGCCACAGTCATGAGTATAAGAGGACCTGGCTCCTCCCAGGGTTGGCCAGGACAGTTACCTGCCTGGGGTTAATTTTCCAGGTCAGTTTGTCCAGGTCATCTTCCCCAGGTTGTCCAGAGTTATTACTCGTTAAGGTTACATTTCCTGGCCATCTCTGAAACATCACGTTGTCGAGGTCAACCTCCCACAGGATATACGCATCAAGAACTGTTTAATTTCAGTGTACATTCCTTATTTTAGGTATTAAAAAGGTAATATACAGACTCAGTGAACCTCATACAGCTGCTTCTGTAATCCCTTCGCAAGCAATTTTGTTGGTCGTATGACGCAGTGCAAGGAACCAGGCGAGGATACACGAGCATCTATGACGGAAATTAACGAGGCTACAACCGGAGCTGGGATAAGTTAGGTAATGTTTGTCAGGAAACAAGACAAGTATTTTCTGACGCGGATCTTAAGTCATATGAGGACCCTCAGCTGGAGCTTTTGATCATCTGACCGAGGCCTTCCGCTGGCTTACCGGTCCACCTCCTTAAAAATTACGGTCATAATTATAACCCTTTGATATTACAAAGTGGAGGTGCCAGCATCTTCGTCCGGTACTGGGAGTCTCTTACTGAGTGATGAAAGAAGCATCATCCCTCCTCCCCCCCCTCACTCACTCTCATCCACTATGTCAGACGTCACAGTGGAAGAAATGGAAAAGTATCGACAAATACGTAGACAAATGCAGGTTGAAGAACAAGCTTTCGCTGGGTCCCAGTAAATGTTAAGCGACTTGTCTTTGTGTTCCCGGAAAGACAAAGTATTACCAACCATGGTAATGATAATTATCACAGTAATAATAGTGAACTGTTAAAGAAAATGAAGATAGTGGTAATTATAAGATCAATGATGATAGTAATAATAATATTAAATATAGAATAAAGGTATGAGTAATTATTGTAATGTGAATAAAAACAATTAAAAAGAAAATGAGAATACAATGGAAAGACAGAATTAATAGAGGACTTAGAAGTCCTGGTCGAGGCTGTCTGATGAGAACTATATACTGTCTATATTAAGGACTATCGTAAATTATATGTAAGTCGACGACAGAAAGGCAGAAGGTTCTAGTATGACAAAGTTGACGCTCACAACCTCAGATCAATTTAGAAAGTTACTGGTGCTGCAAATTTATCAAAAGAATTTAAGAAATCAATGCAAGATTCCATCATTATGGTATATTACTGCCTCTGTGAAGCTTATATTGGCATGAAGAGTGTATGTTAATACACTCTAAATATTCAAGGGACTTGTTATATATAATTCTCTCTGATATTTTACTGTCATCAACACAAGCGCTGAGAGATAATTGACTATTAATTGATGGTGATGATTTTGACATAGTGGTGCGATTTTTGCTGTCTATAAAAATATCTATGAGTGGCCCACTAAGTTTATCTCATTAGCAAATATTTACTAAATGAAGGCGAGGTGAAGGTTGAAGTCAATAGGCCATGAATGACGGTGACAGTCATGTTGCTGGGTCACTTTCACAGGCTGCTAGGTCACCTTCACAGGCTGCTGGGTCACCTTCACAGGTTGCTGGGTCACCTTCACAGGCTGCTGGGTCACCTTCACAGGTTGTTTTGGAATTTTTTCATGATAAATTTAGATGTAGATTACGGGATGCTAAATTCTCCTTAGTTTTGTTCGATGGTATTATATGTGTGTGTGTGTGTGTGTGTGTGTGTGTGTGTGTGTGTGTGTGTGTGTGTGTGTGTGTGTGTACTCACCTAATTGTGGTTGGAGGTGTCGAGATTCAGCTCCTGGCCCCGCCTCTTGTGTGTGTGTGTGTGAAACCTCCATGCAATCAGCTTTGGTGGATCCAGTCCATTAGATGTGCTTATTTTCCCTATGACAAATGTGAGCAGAGTTCTGGATATGTGCCTTGCAGGTGCATTTCAGCTGAAAGATATTAAAAGCATTCAGGATGTTACCAGATTCAGCAGCCACACTCACGCCAACACTGCAGTAAGCTTCAGTAGAACTCCCTGTAGTGAGTGTGATAATGTATACATTGGTGAGACACAATGTTGTTCTGACTGTTTCTTGAAGGCATAATTGTATTGAATTCTCTCTATGAAATATTTTTTGTTGCTTATCAAAGGGATAATAGTTCCTTCTCAATGTAGTGTCTCAGTAGCCGATGTCTTCTTTGTGCTTCAGAAACACATCTGTTGAAGCGTTGTAGTTATTTATGGAGGAATCAGGTTATACTTGCTATGTCTGCATCAGGTGCACTCCGCCACTCACACCGGCCAGGTGCTGCCCTCTCGATTTAATTCTTCGCTTATGATGCAACAACATACCATTACAGATTCGGTGAGAAATTTCTGTGCAGAGATTGCTACAGCCTCTTGTAAATTCATCCTCGGAGTTATAACTGCAGAGTGAGATGCTCCATGCAGTGAGTTACACTCTCAGCAAAGGATCCAACAAACGAGCAGAGAATGAAAAGCATTCTGATTCCTTCTAGTTCTCCCTTCCTTAGACGATCTAATTGGCCGATATACTAAGCGGGCGCAGGTGTGTCCACGCCACACATGGAATAACAGAGAGCCCATCAGCATATAGCTTTTAAGTTTCATTACAAATGGTTAAGGTTCATGTTTAAGGCTGACATGGCATGAGTACCCTCTCAGATTGGCTCTCTGAGTGTTTTAGTGAGAACTATGTTAAGGTTCTCCAAGAGTGAGTGAGAGAGAGAGAGAGAGAGAGAGAGAATTGCTTTTCAATAAACTACATATGAGCTTCGGTTCTCCATCAATTCCTTCTATCTACGTCTCGCCATAGCTCCTTCCTTCCTTTCCTCTACACTCGTTCACACGTTTTTTTTTAATTTTTATCACTTTTTTCCCCATCTCTCAAAATGATTTCGTCTGTCTCTCCGTTTCTTCCATTACTGTTCCAACTCTCATATCCATATTACCTCTTCTTTTATTCCCTCCTCTCCAGTTCCTTTCACACATATAGTTCTCCCGTGTACTCTATTACACTACAGATAACCACACAAGATTTTCATGTACCAGGCCCACACCGCCCGTGCCACGCCCACACCGCCCACAGCTTGACCTACGTTAGTGCTGAGAGCTGCACTGTGTGTTGATGTCAGCAACTTTACCTTGTATTTATATCAGCGGCTTTATCACGGTAGCTGTCCACATGATACTTCCACAACACACACACACACACACACACACACACACACACACACACACACACACACACACACACACACACACACACACACACACACACACACACAGAAAGGGTAACTAACATGCACTCAGCCCCAGGCCCAGACTCGTGGAACTCTGTGTTCATTAAGAACTGCAAGAAACGACTCTTAGCATGCCATGGAGAAGGAGCATAGACACAGGTGAGATTCCACAGTCACTGAAAACAACTGATATAGCCCCACTCCATAAAGGTGGCAGCAAAGCAGCAGCTGAGAACTATAGACCAATAGCTTTAACGTCCCACATCATAAAAATCTGTGAAAGAGTTCTAAGAAGCAGGATAGCTAACCACCTGGACTCCCAACAGTTGCACAATCCAGGACAACATGGTTTCAGAGCAGGTCGCTCCTGCCTCTTCGCAACTATTGGACCGCTATGATATGATCTTAGCTGCAATGGAAACCAAACAGAATGCAGATGTAGTATACACATATTTTGCAAAAGCCTTTAACAAGTGCGACCATGGTGTAATAGCACACAAAATGCGGACTACAGGAATAACTGGCAAAGTGAAAAGATGGATCTTCAACTTTCTAACCAATCGAACACAATGAGTAGTGAAGAACTCTCTTCCACAAGGCACAGTACTCGCACCTATCCTGTTCCTCATTATCATATCAGACATAGACAGAGATGTAAACCATATCACTGTATCATCCTTTGCAGACGATACTAGGATCTGCATGAGTGTCATCCATTGAGGACGGCAAATCTCCAAGAAGTTATAAACCAAGTTTTCCAGTGGGCAACGGAGAACAATATGATGTTCAAAGAAGACAAATTCCAACTACTCCGTTATGGAAAACTGGAGGAAATAATAACTAGGACTGAGTATACTACAAACTCTAATCACACAATAGAGCGGAAAAGTAATGTGAAGGACCTGGGTGTGGTAATGTCCAACGATCTCGCCTTCAAGGACCACAACAATGCCACTATCACATCTGCTAGGAAACTGATGGGATGGATAATGAAAACATTCAAGACAAGAGATGCTAAACCAATGATGATCTTTTTTAAATCACTTGTTCTCTCTAGGCTGGAATACTGCTGTACATTAACATCCCCATTCAAGGCTGGTGAAATTTCAGTTCTAAAGAATGTACAGAGAACCTTTACTGCATGTGAAAGTTCCATCAAACACCTTAACCACTGGGAACGCTTGGAAACACTGGACTTGTGCTCACTGGAGTGCAGGCAAGAGATATATCATAATCTACACCTGGAAGATTCTGTAGGGACTGGTTCCTAATCTGCAAACAGAAATCTCTCCCTACGAAAGCAAAAGACTTGGCAGGCGATGCAACATACCTCCAGTGAAAAGTAGAAGTAGAGACGCCACTGGTTCACTAAGGGAAAACGCAGTAAGTGTCCGGGGCCCAAGACTGTTCAACAGCCTCCCACCAGCCATAAAGGACATTACCAATAGACCCCTGGTTGTCTTCAAGAGGAAGCTATACAGATACCTAAAGTCAGTGCCAGATCAGCCGGGCTGTGGTTCGTACGTGGGACTATCTGCGGCCAGTATTTTAACAGCCTCGTTGATTAGGCCTTGATCCACCGGGAGGCCTGTTCGTGGACCGGGCTGCGGGGGCGTTGATGCCCGGAATGCCCTCCAGGTAGACTCCTGGTAGGTAGACACACACTTGAGACCCCAACAAGTGCAAGTTTATGAAAATCGGTGAAGCTGAGAGACAATCAAATACAGATAAAGATCGTGGGGATGATGGGACAGAGGCTAAAACGTGAGTGAAGAAGAATAAAGAGTAAACATTACACCGAACATATCACTGGAGCTCTCCATGAACCAGTTAGCCTAGACAGTCCATGAACGTGTATTAAACTTTAAAACGGAACTGAGATATCTCAGTGAACAGTTCAAAGCGGAAGATAACATACACGTCAGATCTGCCATAGAGTATGCAGCACCAGCATGGAGCCACCACATGTAAAGCTAAGTCCAGAAACTAAAAAATAAACTACGTAGATTCTCTAGAAGACTAATCCCTGGTGCTAAGAGGATTACCTGTCACAAAAGGACTAAGGAAGTTAACCTGACAAGACTGGGTGAGAGGAGACAAAGAAAGAAGATATAATTACCACTTAAAAGATACTTAGAGGATCTGATAAGAAACACAACCATTACCCACCTTCCACACCACATATCATCACCATCCCTCTCTCCACATTTATCACACCATCCCACTATCACTACCACTCACCCTATCACCACCACTCCACCACACTCTTCCTCATCACCACCGCTCAACCACACACTCCCTCCTACCATCACAACCACTCCACCACATCCTCCTTCATACTTAAACCACCACCACCCCTCCCGTAAACGCCCCTCCCCTCCACTCCCACCACCACAACCCCCCTCCCCCTCTCCCATCCTCACCACCACTAATGCCTACCATCGTATATTCTGTTTGTGTACTTTGACAGCTCATTACCAGAGTGAGAGAGAGAGAGCAGCAGTATACAGGAGGTGTCAACACTGTCAAACACTCAGTGTTGTTACACTGTGAGAAACAACCAAAGATTTAACTCACACTTTATAATTTTTGGGGGGCAGAATAAGGTGTGTAGGATGGACCCGGGGAGGGGAGGGGAGGGGAGGGGTGAGGGGGAGAAGGGAGGGGGGGAAATAGCAGCATATATGTCCACCAGAGAGCAACTAATATTGACACTTTGCATAGCATTAGTCTAGGAAGAGGGGGAGGGGAGGGGGGAGGGGGAGGGAAAGGGGAAGGGGTAGGGGGAAGGGAAGGGAGGGGGGTTATCCACTCTTTATGTGCAAGTTTTTCTTTCAGATTTAGTCATCATTTATTGTACACTTTATGACAGATGTCATGATTATTATTATTATTATTATTATTATTATTATTATTATTATTATTATTATTATTATATTAATACTCTTATCATTATTAGTATTATCATTACTATAATTATTAATATTTTTTTACTATTATTATTACGTTCGTGGTTTATGAAAGGCAATTAGGTTTAATCCAGGGAAGGGGAGGGTAGCTACAGTGCCGTGGATCAAAAAACTTTCATAATGCATCATATTTCTTTTCTTCCCTCTACATTTTATAAAATTCAGGCGGATTTGTGTCTCTCTTATCCGAGTACCAGTGTGAGAGATGCTTGCATATACATAGTGGAGGCAGGAACCATACATAGTTTTAAGATCAGGTATGATAAAGCTCATGGAGCAGGGGGAGAGAGAGGACCTAGTAGCTATCAGTGAAGAGGCGGGGCCAGGAGTTGAGTCTCGACCCCTGCAACCACAAACAGGTGAGTACACATACACACACACACACACACACACACACACACACACACACACACACACACACACAGGAGACAGAGGAGAGATAGGGGGGGCATGATAACGACATACAAAATACTGAGAGGAATTGACAAGGTGGACAAAGACAGGATGTTCCAGAGATGGGACACAGCAACAAGGGGACACAGTTGGAAGTTGAAGACACAGATGAATCACAGGGATGTTAGGAAGTATTTCTTCAGCCACAGAGTAGTCAGCAAGTGAAATAGTTTGGGAAGCGATGTAGTGGAGGCAGGATCCATACATAGCTTTAAGCAGAGGTATGATAAAGTTCACGGTTCAGGGAGAGTGACCTAGTAGCGATCAGTGAAGAGGCGGGGCCAGGAGCTCGGACTCGACCCCTGCAACCTCAACTAGGTGAGTACACATACACACACACACATACACACACACACACACACACGCGCATTTTTACACAAAGCTGAAGGAGTTAGAGGATAAAAAAAAATGGGATCTCAAAAGGGAGGATCTAAAGGCAAGGGAACTGAGGATGGTTGGTCTAAAAAGTAAGAATGGGGAGAACAGTTCAAGAACAAAATGGATCAAGAATGGGAAAGAAGGTTAAATGAGCTTTGCAATAACATGTTAGAGAAGATATCTGGAGAGAGCAAAAAGTGGGAATCACGAACTGTAGTAGCTGAGGCAAAGATACAGTGACTGGAGGAAGAAATGGATGTGCTGAAGCAGGATATAAAGATGAGGTCTTTAAGGAGCAAGGTAACTGAAATGGGAATATCAGCAGGCAGCGAAGGGACTGAAGAAGGGGATGGAGCTAAGAAGTCTTTAGCAGAAGTACTATCAGGCCATCAGAGTGTTTGGGAGATGCTAAAGGAAGCAACAAATGAGATGCTTAAATCGGATCCAGAGATATGGAGGAAAAAGAAATGGGAAGAAGAGAGGGAGAGGCCAATAATCATTCATGGGCTTCAGGAGGGTGAAGGGAAGACCTACGATGAAAGAAAGCAGTGGGAGGAAATAGAGATTAAGAGTATCATTGCAATAACAGGAGAGAAGGATATGTCTCAGGTAGAAAAATTTCACAGACTTGGGGGTATTCGAGGGAAAAAAATCGACCAATCATTTTGACATTCAAGACAGAAGTGGCACAGAACAGGATACTACAACAGAAACCACTGTTAAAGGACTCTCCAGAATATCAACAAGTGTACGTCAATTGAGACAGAACAAAAAAAGAAAGGAAACAAATGAAAGTGAGAGCAAAACGAAACCAGTGGAAGGACAGAGAGGCAAGACAGGCAATGACAGACAGGAAAGCTCAGCCTTTGGGGGAACATCAAACACAAATACTTACAGAAACCTCTCAACCCCTGTCACCACATATCAACTTAACAAAATAATCAGAAACAAACCACACTTCATAGCCCCCACCCCCCTAAGCACTAATTTCACAATCACAGCAGCCTCCCATAATATTGTGCCCTGCCTTCCACTCTCCCTGCCTGAACCTTCCTCTTCCATCTCCCAAAATAAAATAATGGAAAGGAAGCAAAAGGTATGGTACACCAATGCAGATATATAATAAATAAGAGTGAAGAGTGGCAAGAACGAATCATTGATGCATCACCTGACATCATAGCACTAACGGAGACAAAACTTACAGGGATGATAACAGATGCAATCTTTCCATCTGGATATCAGATCCTGAGGAAAGACAGAGAGAACAGAGGAGGGGGAGGAGGAGCACTGCTCATAAAAAACCAGTGGAGTTTTGAGGAAATGGGAGGAATGACCAGAAGGGAAACAGACGACTTCATTGTAGGAACATTTCAGTCTGGGGGTCCAAAGGTGATGATAGCAGTGATGTATAACCCACCACTGAACAGCAGGAGCATGAGACAAGAGTATGATGTGTGCAATAGGGAAATGGTGGATACACTAGCTGAAGTGGCCAGGAGGGCTCATATGGGTAGGACAAAATTACTCATAATGGGGGACTTCAATCAAAAAGATATTGACTGGAAAAACCTAGAGCCACATGGGGGACCAGAAACATGGAGGGCTAAGATGTTGGAGACTGTATTGGAGAACTTCATGCATCAACATGTTAGGGATACAACCAGAGAGAGAGGAGAGGATGTTGCAGCAAGGCATATTAACCTTGAATAGTTCAGATATAGGGGATATCACACATGAAAGGCCCCTTGGAGCTAGTGATCATGATGTTCTGAGTTTTGAATACCTTTTAGAGTTAACAGTGGAGAATGCAGCAGCACGAGGACAACGAGAGAAGCCAAACTTCAAACAAAGGGACTACATAGGAATGGAAAGTTTCCTGTATGAAGTGCAGTGGGAAAGAGAACTAGAGGGAAAGACAGTAAATTAAATGATAGAACCACTAAGTGCAGGGAGGCAGAGGAGAAGTTCATACCAAAGGGTAACAGAAAAAATGGTAAGACCAGAGTGAGCCCAAGGTTTAACTGGAGGTGTAAAGAGGCCAAAGTCAAGTGTGCTAGAACATGGAAAAGATATAGAAGGCAAAGGGCTTAAGAAAACAAGGAGTTGAGCAGAAGAACCAGAAACGAATATGCAAGGAATAAGGAGAGAGGCCCAGAGGCAATACGAGAATGACATAACATCTAAAGCCAAATTTGAACCAAAGTCGTTATACAGTCACATTAGGAGAAAAACAACAGTCAAGGACCAGGTAATCAGGCTGAGGAAAGGAGGGGAGCTCACAAAGAGTAACCAGGAAGCATGTGAAGAACTAAACACAAGTTTTAAAGAAGTATTCACAATAGAGACAGGAATGCTTCTAGCAAACCATGGAGGTAGGGTACACCAGCAGGTGCTGGACACAATACACATAACCAAGGTAAAAATGAAGAAACTGCTAAGTGAACTAGATACCTCAAAGGCGGTGGGCACAGATAACATATCTCCAGGGATACTGTGAGAGTGAGCAGAAGAACTGGGTGTGCCGCTAGCAGCAATCTTCAGTAAATCTATCTAAACTGGGCAGTTGCCTTAGGCATGGAAGACAGGAAATGTAGTTCCACTTTTTATGAAAGACAGACAGGCAGCGTTAAACTACAGACCAGTGTCATTGACTTGTATAGTATGTAAAGTCATGGAGAAGATTATCAGGAGAAGAGTGGTGGAACACACTGAAAAGATGGGGCTCATACATGACAATCAGCACAGCATCAGAGATGGGAAATCCTGAGTCACTAATCTACTTGAGTTATACGATAAGGTAACAAAAGTAAGACAGAAGAGAGGGATGGCTTTTGACACAGTACCACACAAGAGACTGGTGCAAAAATTAGAGAAGCAGGCAGGAATAATAGGGAAAGTTCTGCAGTGGATCAGGGAATACCTGACAGGAAGGAAACAGCGAGTGTTGGTACGTGATGAAGTGTTAGAGTGGGTGCACGTGGGGTTCCACAAGGGTCAGTCCTAGGTCCGGTGCTGTTTCTTGTATAAGTGAATGACATGATGGAAGGAATAGATTCAGAAGTGTCACTGTTCGCTGATGATGTGAAACTGATGAGGAGAATACAAGCGGGCGAGGATAAGTTAAGACTGCAAGGGGATCTGGACAGACTATAAGTCTGGTCCGATAAATGGCTCCTGGAGTTTAACTCCAGTAAGTGTAGGGTCATGGAGATTGGGGAAGAACACAGAAGACCACAAACGGCGTACAGGTTAGGGAACCGAAAGCTGCAAACATCACTTAAAGAAAAGGATTTTGAGGTAAGCATTATAACGAACATGTCTCCTGAGGCACACATCAATCAAATAATTGCTGTAGCATATGGGCGCTTGGCAAACCTGAGATTAGCATTTAAACATCTGAGTAAGGAGTCATTCACAACATTGTACACCGTGTATGTCAGGCCTATACTGGAGTATGCAGCGCCAGTATGGAACCCTCACTTAGTCAAACACGTCATGAAACTGAAGAAAGTGCAAAAATTTGCAACACGATTAGTCCCGGAACTGAGGGGTATGTCTTATTGGGAGAGTTTAAGGGAACTCAACCTGATGACACTAGAGGATAGGAGAGATAGAGGGGACATGATAACAACGTATAAAATACTGAGAGGAATTGAAAAGGTAGAGAGGGCTCAAAAGTTTCAGAGATGGGATACAGGAGCAAGGTGCCACAATTGGAAGCTGAAAACCCGGATGAGTCATAGGGATGTTAGGAAGTATTTCTTTAGCCTTAGAGTTGTCAGGAAGTGGAATAATCTGGAGAGTGAAGTAGTGGAAGCAAGTTCCATACATACCTTTAAGAAGAGGTATGATAAAGTTCATGGGGCAGGGAGAGAGTGAATTAGTATCGACCAGTGAAGAGGCGGGGCCAGGAGCCATGAATCGACCCCTGCAACCACATATAGGTTAGTAACAACACACACACACACACACACACACACACAACACACACGATGTTAGGAAGTATTTCTTCAATCAAAGAGTTGTCAGGAAGTGGAATAGTCTAGCAAGTGATGTAGTAGAGGCAGGAACCATACATAGCTTTAAGATCAGGTATGATAAAGCTCATGGAACAGGGAGAGAGGATCTAGTAGCGATCAGTGAAGAGGCGGGGCCAGGAGCTGAGTCTCGACCCCTGTAACCACATTAGGTGAGTACAATTAGGTGAGTACATACACACAGACATACACTTACACACACACACACACACACATACACAACACACACACACACACACACACACACTACACACACACACACACACACACCACACACACACACACACACACACACTCACACACACACACACACACACACACACACCACACACACACACACACACACACACACACACACACACACACACACACACACACACACACACACACACAGCCACATCAGGAGGAAAACAACAGTCAAGGACCGGGTAATCAGACTGAGGAAGGGTGATGGGGAATTCACAAGAAACGACCAGGAGGTATGTCAGGAGCTCAACACAAGATTTAAAGAGGTATTTACAGTGGAAACCAGTATGACTCCAGGAAATCAGAACAGGGGAGCACACCAGCAAGTGCTGGATGAGGTACACATAACCAAGGAGGAGGTGAAGAAGCTGCTATGCGAACTTGACACCTCAAAGGCGGTGGGACCAGACAACATCTCTCCATGGGTCCTTAAAGAGGGAGCAGAGATACTGTGTGAGCCATTAACAAAGATCTTCAACTGGGCAACTCCCTGAGGTATGGAAAATTCAAATGTAGTCCCAATTTTTAAAAAGGGAGACAGACATGAGGCACTAAACTACAGACCTGTATCACTAACGTGTATAGTATGCAAGGTCATGGAGAAGATCATCAGGACGAGAGTGGTGGGGCACCTGGAAAGAAACAAGTGTATAATTGACAACCAGCACGGTTTCAGGGAAGGAAAATCCTGTGTTACAAACCTACTAGAGTTTTATGACAAGGTGACAGAAGTAAGACAAGAGAGAGAGGGATGGATCGACTGCATATTTTTGGACTGCAAGAAGGCCTTCGACACAGTTCCTCACAAGAGGTTACTGCAAAAGCTAGAGGATCAGGCACACATAACAGGAAAGGAACTGCAATGGATCAGAGAATATCTGACAGGGAGGCAACAACGAGTCATGGTACGCGACGAGGTGTCAGAGTGGGCGCCTGTGACAAGCGGGGTTCCACAGGGGTCAGTCCTAGGACCTGTGCTGTTCTTGGTATATGTGAACGACATAACGGAAGGGATAGACTCAGAAGTGTCCTTGTTTGTAGATGATGCGAAGTTAATGAGAAGAATCAAATCGGATGAGGATCAGGCAGGACTACAAAGAGACCTGGACAGGCTACAAGCCTGGTCCAGCAACTGGCGCCTTGAATTTAACCCTGCCAAATGCAAAGTCATGAAGATTGGGGAAGGGCAAAGAAGACCGCAGACACAATATAGTTTAGATGGCCAAAGACTGCAAACCTCACTCAAGGAAAAAGATCTAGGGGTGAGTATAACACCGAGCATATCTCCTGAGGCGCACATCAATCAGATAACTGCTGCAGCATACGGGCGCCTGGCAAACCTACGGATAGCGTTCCGATACCTCAGTAAGGATTCGTTTAAGACTCTGTATACCATTTACGTCAGGCCCATACTGGAGTATGCAGCACCAGTTTGGAATCCACACCTAGTCAAGCACGTCAAGAAATTAGAGAAAGTGCAAAGGTTTGCAACAAGACTAGTCCCAGAGCTACGGGGATTGTCCTACGAAGAAAGGTTGAGGGAAATCGGCCTGACGACACTGGAGGACAGGAGGGTCAGGGGAGACATGATAACGACATATAAAATACTGCGCGGAATAGACAAGGTACACAAAGACGGGATGTTCCAGAGATGGGACACAGACACAAGAGGTCACAATTGGAAGTTGAAGACTCAGATGAATCAAAGGGATGTTAGGAAGTATTTCTTCAGTCATAGAGTAGTCAGGCCGTGGAATAGCCTAGAAAGTGACGTAGTGGAGGCGGGAACCATACATAGTTTTAAGGCGAGGTATGATAGAGCTCATGGGGCAGGGAGAGAGAGGACCTAGTAGCAATCAGCGAAGAGGCGGGGCCAGGAGCTGTGACTCGACCCCTGCAACCACAAATAGGTGAGTAAATAGGTGAGTATACACACACACACACACACACACACACATGCACACCAGCGACCAGTGAAGAGGCAGGGCTAGGAGCTTGGACTCGACCCCTGCAACCTCAACTAGGTGGATACAACTAGGTGAGTACACACATACACACACTAAGGGACATGCCGGCATACTGGAAGGTGCATCTCGACCGCGACAGAACACAAGAAGAAAGGCAGAAACTGAAAGAGAGTGTACAAAGACGAAAGGGGGAAAGAGAGGTGAAGATGGAGATGGACAAAACCCAGACTCAGGGGGAAGATCAAATACAACCTCCCTCACAACCACCTACAGAAGCCCCCAACCAGAAGCACCCCAAACACCCAAAACACACATGTCATACCAAATTCCCCTACCCACCTCATTACAAACTCCTCCTTCACAGCAACCACCTAGACCACAATTTTAGAAAAGAAATTGAAGGTTTTGTTTACAAATGCAAATGGAATAACAAATAAGTGTGATGAGTGGCATGAAAGAATCAAGGAGACATCCCCAGACATAATAGCACTCACAGAAATGAAACTCACCAGAATGATAATAGATGCAATCTTTCCACTTGGGTATCAAATCCTTAGGAAAGATAGAGGAAGCAGAAGGGGAGGAGTTGCACTGCTCATTAAAAACCGGTGGGAATTCGAGGAAATGGAATGAATGGATGGAATAGGCAAAAGGGATTACATAGTAGGAACAATCCAGGCTGAGGGCCATAAGGTGATAATTGCAGTAATGTACAACCCACCACAGAACTGCAGAGGCCAAGCATAGAATATGATGAGAGCAACAAAGCAATGGAAGACACACTAGCCGAGGTGGCCAGAAGAGCTCACATGGGGAGAGTAAACTTACTAGTTATGGGTGAATGGGAAAATCTGGATCCCTATGGGGGTCCCAAAACATGGAGAGCCAAGATGATGGATGTGTTACTGGAAAACTTCATGCATCAACATGTTAGAGAGAGGTGAGGATTATCCAGCAAGGCTGGACCTAGTATTCACCTTGAGTAGTTTGGACATCGAGGATATCACGTTCGAATGGCCTCTTTGAGCTAGTGATCATGTGGTTCTGTGCTTTGATTACATAGTTGAGCTACAGCTACAAGTGGAGAGGGTAGCAGGAATAGGACGGGAAAACCCAAGCTACAAAAGGGACGACTACACAGGCAAGAGGAACTTCCTGCAAGACATTCAGTGGCAGAGAGAACTGGCAGGAAAACCAGTAGCAGAAATGATGGACTATGTGACAACAAACTGCGAGGAGGTTGAGGAGAGGTTTTTTCCCAAAGGAAACAGAAATAATAGGAAGACCAGAACGAGTCCTTTGTTCGCTCAAAGGTGTAGGGAGGCAAAAACTAAGTGTGCTAAAGAATGGAAAAAGTGCAAAAGACAAAGGACAAAGGAAAATAAAGATATTAGCCAAAGAACCAGAAATGAAAATGTACAGAGAAAAAGGGAGGCTCAGAGACAATACGAAAATGACAGAGCATTGAAAGTTAAGTCTGACCCGAAGCTGTTGTATAGCCACATCAGGAGGAAAACAACAGTCAAGGATCAAGTAATCAGACTGAGGAAGGAAAGTGGGGAATTCACAAGAAACGACCAAGAGGTATGTGAGATGCTCAGCATGAGATTTAAAGAAGTATTTACAGTGGAGATAGGAAGGGCTCCAGGAATTCAGAATAGGGAGGTACACCAGCAAGTGCTGGATGAAATACACAAAACCAAGGAGGAGGTGAAGAAGCTACTATGTGAACTTGATATCTCAAAGGTCGTGGGACCAGACAACATCTCTCCGTGTGTCCTTAGAGAGGGAGCAGAGATGCTGTGTGTGCCACTAACAAAAATCTTCAACACATCCATTACAACTAGGCAACTACCTGAGGTATGGAAGATGGCAAATGTAGTCCCAATTTTTAAGAAAGGAGACAGACACGGGGCATTAAACTACAGACCTCTGTCACTGACGTGAATTGTATGCAAAGTCATGGATAAGATCATCAGAAGAGTGGTAGAGCACCTAGAAAGACACAAGCTTATAAACGACAACCAGCACGGTTTCAGGGAAGGAAAATCCTGTGTCATAAACCTACTAGAGTTTTATGACAAGGTAACAGAAGTAAAAACGAGAGAGAGGGGTGGATAGACTGATTTTCTTGGACTACAGGAAGGCCTTCGACACACTTCCTCACAAGAGGATCAGGCACTCATAACAGGAAAGGCACTGCAATGGATCAGAGAATATCTGACAGGGAGGCAACAACGAGTCATGGTACGTGACGAGGTGTCAGAGTGGGCGCCTGTGACGAGCGGGGTTCCACAGCGGTCAGTCCTAGGACCTGTGCTGTTTTTGGTATATGTAAATGACATAACGGAACAGATAGACTCGGAAGTGTCCTTGTTTGCAGATAATGTGAAGTTACAGAGGAGAATTAAATCGGTCAAGGATCAGGCAGGACTACAAAGAGACATGGACAGGCAACATGCCTGGTCCAGCAGCTGGCTCCTTGAATTTAACCCCCTCCAAATGCAAAGTCATGAAAATCGGGGAAGAGCAAATAAGACCGCTGACAGAATATAGTCTAGGTGACCAAAGACTACAAACCTCACTCAAGGAAAAAGATCTTGGTGTGAGTATAATACCGAGCACATCTCCCGAGGAGCACATCAGTCATATAACTGCTGCAGCATACAGGCGTCTGGCAAACCTAAGAATAGCTTTCCGATACCTCAGTAAGAACATAAGAACATAAGAAAGGAGGAACATTGCAGCAGGCCTGTTGGCCCAAACTAGGCAGGTCCTTAACAATTCATCCCACTAACAAAACATTTTCCCAACACAATTTTCAATGCCACCCAAGAAATAAGCTATGAAACTCTATCCACTCTCATATGCAAGTCCCACTCAAATCCAACCCCTCTAACTCATGTATTTATCCAACCTAAATTTGAAACTACCTAAGGTTTTAGCCTCAATAACCCAACTAGGTAGACTGTTCCACTCATCAACTACCCTATTTCCAAACCAATACTTTCCTATATCCTGTGCAAGAAAGATATAAAATACCGACAATATGAAAGTTAAGACACATGTGCAACATCTGGATATCTTTATGTCCTAGAATCTGTATTGATAAAGCCACTGGATGGCGAAACGTCTACAATAAAGATACCCAGATGTTGCACATGTGTCTTAACTTTCCTATATCCTTTCTAAATCTAAACTTGTCTAATTTGAATCCATTACTGCGGGTTCTCTCTTGGAGAGATATCCTCAACACCTTATTTATATCCTCTTTATTAATACCCATCTTCCACTTATACACTTCGATCAGGTCCCCCCTCATTCTTCGTCTAACAAGTGAATGTAATTTAAGGGTCTTCAATCTTTCTTCATAAGGAAGATTTCTAATGCTATGTATTAATTTAGTCATTCTACGCTGAATGTTTTCTAACGAATTTATGTCCATTCTGTAATATGGAGAACAGAACTGAGCTGCATAATCTAGGTGAGGCCTTACTAATGATGTATAAAGCTGCAGTATGACCTCTGGACTTCTGTTGCTTACACTTCTTGATATAAATCCCAGCAATCTATTTGCCTTATTACGCACGCTTAGGCATTGCTGTCTTGGTTTAAGGTTGCTACTCACCATAACCCCCAAATCCTTTTCGCATTCTATACGGCCAAGTTCAACATTATTAAGCTGGTAGGTGCTAGGGTTATGAACATTTCCGAGCCTTAGAACTTTACATTTATCTACATTGAACTGCATCTGCCACTTTTCTGACCACGAATTGAGTTTGTCTAAACCCTCCTGAAGTTCTGAGACATCAACATCTGAATGGATTATCCTACCTATCTTCGTGTCATCAGCAAATTTGCTTATGTCACTAGTAATTCCCTCGTCAAGGTCGTTTATATATATATATATATTATATATATATATATATATATATATATATATATATATATATATATATATATATATATATATACATATATGTCGTGCCGAATAGGCAGAACTTGCGATCTTGGCTTAAATAGCAACGCTCATCTTGCCATGTAGGACAAGTGAAAATTTGTGTATGCAATAATTTCGCCAAAATCATTCTGAACCTAACGATAAAAATATATTTCACTGTGTTTGTTTAGTATTAAATTACTGTAAACAAATCTAAAATATATTTAGTTAGGTTAGGCTAAAATAAATTGCTCTTCTTATAATAAGGTTAGGTAAGTTTTCTAAGATTCTTTTGGCGCAAAATTAAAAATTTTTACATTATCATTAATGAAAAAAATATATTTTTAAACGTATAAGAGAAAATTTTAGAAAGGACTTAATTTATGTGAGTTCTTGCTAATTGACCAGTTTTACATATTCGGCACGACAGATATATATATATATATATATATATATATTATATATATATATATATATAAATATATATATATATATATATATATATATATATATATATATATATATATATATATATATATATATATATATATATATAATATTATATATATATATATATATATATATATATATATATATATATATATATATATATTATATATACATTTGGAGACAAATGTTTTTAATACTTGACGTGCTGTTGGAGTGTGAGCAAAGTAACATTCATGAAGGGATTCAGGGAAACGGCGGCCGGACTTGAGTCCTGAATGGGAAGTACAGTGCCTGCACTCTGAAGGAGGGGTGTTAATGTTGCAGTTTAAAAACTGTAGTGTAAAGCACCCTTCTGGCAGACAGTGATGGAGTGAATGATGGTGAAAGTTTTTCTTTTCGGGCCACCTGCCTTGGTGGGAATCGGCCGGTGTGATAATAAAAAAAAAATAAAATATATATATATGTATAAATATATATATTATATACTATATATATATTATATATATTATATAAATATCATATATATATATATATATTATATTATTTTTATTATTATCACACTGGCCGATTCCACCAAGGCAGGGTGGCCCGAAAAGAAAAACTTTACTCATTCACTCCATCACTGTCTGCAGAAGGGTGCTTTACACTCGTTTAAAATGAATTAACACCCTCCTTCAAGTGCAGGCACGATTCCATCTCCAGGACTCAATCGCCTGGCGGTTCTGAACCCTTCTAAATGTTACTTTCTACACTCCAACGCCGTCAAGTATTAAAAACCATTTGTCTCCATTCACTCTATAAACCGCCACATGCCTGCTGGAAGTCCAAGCCCGCACACAAACCTCCTTTACCCCTCTCTCCAACCTTTCTGGCGACCCTACCCCCCTTCCTTCCACTACAGACTGATACACTCTTGAAGTCATTCTGTTTCGCTCCATTCTCTCTACATGTCCGAACCACCTCAACAACCCTTCCTCAGCCCTCTGGACAACAGTTTTGGTAATCCCGCACCTCCTCCTAACTTCCAAACTACGAATTCTCTGCATTATATTCACACCACACATTGCCCTCAGACATGACATCTCCACTGCCTCCAGCATTCTCCTCTCTGCAACATTCATCACCCATGCTTCACACCCATATAAGAGCGTTGGTAAAACTATACTCTCATACATTCCCCTCTTTGCCTCCAAGGACAAAGTTCTTTGTCTCCACAGACTCCTAAGTGCACCACTCACTCTTTTCCCCTCATCAATTCTATGATTCACCTCATCTTTCATAGACCCATCCGCTGACACGTCCACTCCCAAATATCTGAATACATTCACCTCCTCCATACTCTCTCCCTCCAATCTGATATTCAATCTTTCATCACCTAATCTTTTTGTTATCCTCATAACCTTACTCTTTCCTGTATTCACCTTTAATTTTCTTCTTTTGCACACCCTACCAAATTCATCCACCAATCTCTGCAACTTCTCTTCAGAATCTCCCAAGAGCACAGTGTCATCAGCAAAGAGCAGCTGTGACAACTCCCACTTTGTGTGTGATTCTTTATCTTTTAACTCCACACCTCTTGCTAAGACCCTCGCATTTACTTCTCTTACAACCCCATCTATAAATATATTAAACAACCACGGTGACATCACACATCCTTGTCAAAGGCCTACTTTTACTGGGAAAAAATTTCCCTCTTTCCTACATACTCTAACTTGAGCCTCACTATCCTCGTAAAAACTCTTCACTGCTTTCAGTAACCTACCTCCTACACCATACACTTGCAACATCTGCCACATTGCCCCCCTATCCACCCTGTCATACGCCTTTTCCAAATCCATAAATGCCACAAAGACCTCTTTAGCCTTATCTAAATACTATTCACTTATATGTTTCACTGTAAACACCTGGTCCACACACCCCCTACCTTTCCTAAAGCCTCCTTGTTCTTCTGCTATCCTATTCTCCGTCTTACTTTTAATTCTTTCAATAATAACTCTACCATACACTTTACCAGGTATACTCAGCAGACTTATCCCCCTATAATTTATGCACTCTCTTTTATCCCCTTTACCTTTATACAAAGGAACTATGCATGCTCTCTGCCAATCCCTAGGTACAAACAACAGTGGGCTTAAAACTGATCCCTGCGGAACACCTCTTGTTACAGATCCCCACTCAGATTTAACCCCATTTATGCACACTCTCTGTTTCCTATTAGTGAGCCATGACTCGATCCATGACAGCATTTTTCCCCCAGTGCCATGAGCTGCCACTTTTTTCAAAAGTCTCTGATGTGGTACTCTATCAAAAGCCTTACTGAAATCTAAATAAACAATATCGAATTCTTTATCCTAATCAACGGCCTCAAAAGCTTTACTGATGAAGGTTAATAAATTAGTTAGGCAGGAACGGCCCCTGGTGAAACCATGTTGAGTATCATTAATCAAATTATGCCTATCGAGATGGCTTCTTATATTATCAACTATAATTGACTCTAGTAATTTGCTTACAATTGAGGTCAGGCTTATTGGGCGGTAATTTGACGGTAACGACTTGTCCCCTGTTTTAAAAATAGGAATTACATTAGCCATCTTCCACATATCAGACACTACACCTGTTTGAAGAGATAAATTAAAAATATTAGTTAATGGTTCACAAAGTTCCATTTTACACTCTTTAAGAACCCTTGAAAAAAGTTCATCAGGGCCCGGGGATTTATTTTGCTTTAATCGGTCTATCTGTTTGATAACCAATTCCCTAGTGACTGTGATGTTGCATAATTTATCATCTTCTGGCCCACTATAAAAATTAATTACTGGGATATTGTCAGTGTCTTCCTGAGTGAAAACCGAGAGAAAATAATTATTAAAAATAGAGCACATTTCATTCTCCTTGTCAGTAAGATGCCCAGAGTTATTTTTAAGGGGACCTATCTTATCTCTAACTTTTGTTCTATAAACCTGGAAAAAACTTTTTGGGTTAGTTTTCGAATCCCTAGCAACTTTAATTTCATAGTCCCTTTTAGCTTTTCTTATCCCCTTTTTAATGTCCCTCTTGATGTCAATGTACTGATTCATAAGATGACCCTCACCTCTTTTGATACGCCTATAAATTCCTTTTTTCTGTCCTAAAATATATTTGAGCCTATTATTCATCCATTTGGGGTCATTTCTATTCACTCTAATTTCCTTATATGGGATAAATGTCCTTTGGCCAGCATGTATTGTGTTAAGAAAAGGCTAAAACGTTGTGTAGTTTTAAAAATAGGTTAGATAAATACACGAGTTGGTGTGGGTGGGTGTGAGTTGGACCTGACTAGCTTGTGGTGCTGGGTCTGGTGCCCTGCTCCATCCTTGAGTGGAGGTGACCAGACTGGGTGGGTCACTGCGTTAATCCGAGGGGGTGGGTCATTGGGCTAATCCGGGGTGGACACATGGACCTGCTCTGCATGGGTCAGTAGGTCTGTTGCAGTGTTCCTTCTTTCTTATGTTCTTATGTTCTTAAGAAAGCTGATAGCTCTCTTCGTTACTCCAGTCCACAGATGATAAGTGTTCTCTAATCCCATTGTGATCTGCTAAGCGAAAATCTGGGACCATTACTGAATTATCCCTGTTATCATACTTCCATTCAATGCTAAAGGTAATTGATTTGCGATCGCCTGTGCCGAGTTCCTCTGTAATTTCTAAATTATTAACAAGGGATTCATTGTTTGCCAAAACCAAGTCAAGCAGGCTATTTCCCCTTGCACGCTGTGTCACAAACTGCTTCAAAAAACAATCCTGAACTACTTCTAAGAAATCGTTTGATTCTAAATTCCCAGTCAAGAAATTCCAATCAATATGACTAAAGTTAAAGGCTCCTAGAATTACTAGGTTATCGTGCCTTGTGGCCTTAACAGTTTCCTCCCATAGTAGTCTCCCTTGGTCCCTATCTAAGTTTGGGGGACGGTATATTACACCTAAAATCATTTTTTCATGCCCCTCTGAAAATTCTATCCAAACAGACTCTGTATGTGTTACTTCAGACTTAATACCCGTTTTTATGCAACAGTTCAAGCGATCTCGGACATACAGTGCCACCCCACCCCCCTTCCCGATACTTCTATCTACTTGGAATAATTTAAAACCCTGAATGTGATATTCTGCAGCCATGTTCCGACTTTTTGAATTTAACCACGTCTCAGTTATGACAAATACATCAATGTTACCTGCAATAGTAACTAATCTCAACTCGTCCATCTTATTCCTAGCACTACGGCTATTAGCATAATATACATTGAAAGACCCTCCTTTCTCTTTACCATTCCTGCTCATTTCTGTTTTCCTACTAAACCTATTACTGTCCTTATCACCCAAAGTCCCTGGCTTTTCAATATCTACCTCGTTCTGCTTATTACTAGTTCCCCTAGAACTCATAATATTACTACACTGAGACTTCACTGTTTTCCCGCCAAAACCCATACCACTAACTATTCCTAGTTTAAAGTCCTAACAGCTCCCTCCACTGCAGTTGCCAGTGCCCCCACCCCAGACCTAGATAAGTGTACCCCATCCCTGGCATACATGTCATTTCTGCCATAGAAGACGTCCCAGTTGTCAATGAATGTTACTGCATTTTCCTTACAGTATTTGTCCAGCCAGCAATTGACACCAATTGCCCTGGACAACCATTCATTTCCAACGCCTCTCCTTGGCAAAATACCACATATAACAGGGTTCCCACCCTTCTTCCTAATTATTTCTATTGCTGACCTATACCTGCTAATTAGGTCCTCACTCCTACGTCTGTCAACATCGTTGCCTCCCGAACTGAGGCAGATAATAGGATTGCGCCCATTACCTCTCATGATGTCGTCCAGACGGCTAACATTATCTCCCATCCCAGCCCCAGGAAAACATATCCTCTGCCTCCTCTTCCTGTCCCTAAGACAAAATGCCCTATCCATGAATTTAACCTGACTGTCTCCAACTAAAATAATGTTCTTACCTTCACTTGTGGAATTCGTCGTGAGGTTCTCGATGGTCTTCGTTGGGGTTTCTGGGGAAGTTTCACTCATGTCTGCCAATGCTTCCTTGGTGCTCGTCATGACGTTCCCAGTAGACAACCCACATTCGTCAGGTAGCACCGAAAATGGGTTGGAAGTTTCCACAGTAGTCTTCACGTTCATCATTGTTTCTGCCTCTCCAACAGTCTTCTTGATCCTCAGCTTGGTTCCATGTTGTGCAGCCACTGACCAGGTTCCTCTCTTAACCTGAGGACTTACAACAGGATTACTACGAATCCTCTTGTTCTCTTCCGTTAATCGCCGTATCTTCAGCTTAGCAACCCTAGGCTCCTCTTTTAGCTGCTGGTAGAGTTGCTCAAGAGAGGGCATCCTGGTTCAGATTCACAGAGAGCACACGAACAAGTCTTCACAGAGCTAAAGAAATCGTTGAGACTCTGTACACAACATACGCCAGGCTCACACCTGCTCAAGCACGTCAAGAAATTAGAGAAAGTGCAAAGGTTTGCAACGAGACTAGTCCCAGAGCCAAGGGAAATGTTTTACGAAGAAAGGTTAAGGGAAATAGGCCTGACGACACTGGAGGACAGGAAGGTTAGGGAAGACATGATAACGAAGTACAAAATATTGCGAGGAATAGATAAGGTGGACAGAGACAGGATGTTCCAGACACAGAAACAAGGGGTCACAATTGGAAGTTGAAGATTCAGTATTTCTCCAGCCACATAGTTGTCAGGAAGGGAATAATCTGGAAAGCGAGGTAGTGGAGGCAGGAACCATGCATAGTTTTAAGACGAGGTATGATAAAGCTCATGGAGCAGAGAGAGAGAGAGGATCTAGTAGCTGTCAGTGAAGAGGCAGGGCCAGGAGCTGAGTCTAGACCCCTGCAACCAATAAAAGGTGAGTACACACACACACACACACACACACACACACACACACACACAAACACACGCACACACTCAAACACACACAAACACAAGCACACATACACACAAACACACACACACACACACACACACACACACACACACACAACACACACACACACCACACACACACACACACACACACACACACACAAACACACACAAACACACACAAACACATACAAACACACAAACACACACACACACAAATACACACAAACACACACACACACACAAACACACACACACACACACGCACACACACGCACACAAACACACACACACACACACTACATACACACACACACACACCACACACACATCACACACACACACACACATACACACACACACACACACACACACATACACACAACACACACACACACACACACACACACACACACACACACACACCACACACACAACACACACACACACACCACACCACACCTAGCCAAGCACATGAAGAAACTAGAGAAAGTGCAATGGTTTGCAACAAGACTAGTCCCAGAGCTAAGAGGTATGTCCTACGAGGAGAGGTTAAGGGAAATCAACCTGGCGACACTGGAGGACAGGAGAGATAGGGGCACATGATAACGACATACAAAATACGAGAGGAATTGACAAGGTGGACAAAGACAGGATGTTCCAGAGATTGGACACAGTAACAAGGGACACAGTGGAAGCTGAAGACACAGATGAATCACAGGATGTTAGGAAGTATTTCTTCAGCCACAGAGTAGTCAGTAAGTGGAATAGTTTGGAAGCGATGTAGTGGAGGCAGGATCCATACATAGCTTTAAGCAAGTATGATAAAGCTCACGCTCAGGGAGAGTGACCTAGTACGATCAGTGAAGAGGCGGCCCAGGAGCTCGGACATCGACCCCGCAACCTCAACTAGGTGAGTACAACTAAGGAGTACACACACTCACACACACACACAACACACACACACAACACACACACACACACTACACATACACACACACACACACACACACACACACATCACAACACACACACACACACACACACACACACACACAAACACACACACACAACACACACACACACACACCACACACACACAACACACGCACACAAACACACACAAACACACACACAAACACATACAAACACACAAACACACACACACACAAATACACACAAACACACACACACACAAACACACACAACACCACACACACGCACACACACGCACAACAACACGCACAACACAACACACACACACACACACACACACACACACACACACACACACACACACACACACACACACACACACACACACACACAAACAAAACACCAAACTTCTTCTCCAACAGATATCCACCATCAACTTCGCTTCTATCATTTTTTTGTTCTAAACTTCCCTCTCATATCCACACCCGCCCCCTCTTCTCTTCCATTTCTATTCCCTTTTCCGTCCCTGGACGTTCCTACCTGTCCCCCGAATCCCCGCGGAAATATTTGGCGAGGTGTAACATATTCCCGGCCTTCATCGCTAATCCCATTCAAATATGCAGTGTTGATCTCTATGCATATATGTAAAGTCTTTTTAGCAGGACCCTGGTGGTGGAGCTTCTCACATCTCCATGATGGCGCATCCCTATTGATGGATGGGGAGGGAGGCGAGGGGGAGGTAGGGAGAACGGTGATAGGTACGGGGTGATACAGGGAGGTGATGGCGGGGTGAAGGGGGAGAAAGGTGAGAGAATGAGTGAGAATGGTGATTTTTTTTATTTAGCAAAATTCGATGCATTAGTAATGTACTGATGTATCTATATTATAGTTACATTGTGGGAACACCAGCAGTGTGTTGCTACACTATTCTGTATGATAGTTACATTGTGGGAACACTAGCAGTGTGTTGCTACACTATTCTGTATGATAGTACATTGTGGGAACACCAGCAGTGTGTTGCTACACTATTCTGTATGATAGTTACATTGTGGGAACACCAGCAGTGTGTTGCTACACTATTCTGTATGATAGTTACATTGTGGGAACACCAGCAGTGTGTTGCTACACTATTCTGTATGATAGTTACATTGTGGGAACACCAGCAGTGTGTTGCTACACTATTCTGTATGATAGTTACATTGTGGGAACACTAGCAGTGTGCTGCTACACTATTCTGTATGATAGTTACATTGTGGGAACACCAGCAGTGTGTTGCTACACTATTCTGTATGATAGTTACATTGTGGGAACACCAGCAGTGTGCTGCGACACTATTCTGTATGATAGTTACATTGTGGGAACATCAGCAGTGTTGCTACACTATTCTGTATGATAGTTACATTGTGGGAACACCAGCAGTGTGTTGCTACACTATTCTGTATGATAGTTACATTGTGGGAACACTAGCAGAGTTTTGCTACACTTTTCTGTATGATAGTTACATTGTGGGAACACCAGCAGTGTGTTTCTACGCTATTCTGTATGATAGTTACATTGTGGGAACACCAGCAGAGTGTTGCTACACTATTCTGTATGATAGTTACATTGTGGGAACACCAGCAGAGTGTTCCTACACTATTCTGTATGATAGTTACATTGTGGGAACACCAGCAGTGTGTTGCTACACTATTCTGTATGATAGTTACACTGTGGGAACACCAGCAGAGTGTTGCTACACTATTCTGTATGATAGTTACATTGTGGGAACACCACAGAGTGTTGCTACACTATTCTGTATGATAGTTACATTGTGGGAACACCAGCAGAGTGTTGCTACACTATTGTGTATGATAGTTACATTGTGGGAACACCAGCAGAGTGTTGCTACACTATTCTGTATGATAGTTACATTGTGGGAACACCAGCAGAGTGTTGCTACACTATTCTGTATGATAGTTACATTGTGGGAACACCAGCAGAGTGTTGCTACACTATTCTGTATGATAGTTACATTGTGGGAACACCAGCAGAGTGTTGCTACACTATTGTGTATGATAGTTACATTGTGGGAACACCAGCAGTGTGTTGCTACATTGCTCTAAATAATAGTTACAGGATGAGTTACATAAATGAGGTGTTGAAATGTGAGTCTGAGCTGGGAGACTTCAGTAGTGTCAGTCTGAGCTGGGAGACTTTAGTAGTGTCAGTCTGAGCTGGGAGACTTTAGTAGTGTCAGTCTGAGCTGGGAGACTTCAGTAGTGTCAGTCTGAGCTGGGAGACTTCAGTAGTGTCAGTCTGAGCTGGGAGACTTCAATAAGGCAATGAGAGTATCGTCCAGTATTTCATTAAAGGTTCATCAACTAGGTCAGGTACAAGGGTGTCATTCCAGCAGAGCTGCAGTTACTGCTGCTTGGGAATTACCATCTCTCAAAATGGCCTATTCCATACAATGGTTAAATAATTTTTTAAAAAATATCTCCATTGTCATAAAACGAGGCAACAAAAATGCATAGGTTAAAATAAAGAAAAAACGGGGAGTGGGAGATAATTTGGACTAATATATATATATATATATATAAATATATATATATATATATATATATATATATATATATTATATATATATATATATAGTATATTATATATATTATATATATTATATATATAATAATATATATATATATATATAATATATATATATATATAATATATATATATATATAATATATATATATATATATATATATAATATATATATATATATATATATATATATATATATATATATATATATATATATATATATATATATATATATACATATCTTTAAACATATAAGAGAAAAACTTTGAAAGGACTTAATTTTAAATGAGTTCTTGCTAAATGACCAGTTTTACATATTTTGCATATATATATATATATATATATATATATATATATATATATATATATATATGATATATATATATTATAATATATATATTATAATATATATACTATTCATAATGTATATATATTTTATAATATATATATTATCATATATATATATATATTAATATGTATATTATATATAATATAAAACGATAATAATTATATATTATGTTAGTAGTAGTGATTGTGTTGTTGTATTCCTCGTCACCTTATCCTTCCTCCTCTCCTCACCTCCACCTTCCTTATAATCCTGTCACCCTCATCACTCGTCTGTCTTCTACCTCACTCCTGATCACAGAAACACACCCCTGATTCCTTGGGTTAATCCTGTGATCTATCAGATATCACATTCACCTCGCTCCTGTGACCGTCTACACTATTTATTCAATATTTTATTTATTGTGATTATATATATATATATATATATATATATATATATATATATATATATATATATATATATATATATATATTATATATATATATATATATATATTATATATATATATATATATATACATATATATATATATATATATATATATATATTTTTGTTAGTATGATGTGTGATTCTAGTCATTTCATTTTTCTACAAGTTCCTCTTAATACCTGTCATTCAAATGGTCTCAACAGGTCATCCTCAGATCTCCAAACAAGCATCATGAGTTCTCCAACCGGGTCATCATCAGATTCTCCAACACTGGCCCATACCTCGCCAACTCATCATCATTTCCCAACTACCATCTATCGATTGTGCACTTCCATCAATTCAACAGATATCCATGATTATCTATAAAGTATCATAAGGTATATCATACAATTATCTATAATTATAACATATATTTTAGATATCTTATACATATTTCAACATAGTTATATAGTCTCATAATCATATATCTAAAATATATATATTTAATGATATCATAGTTATAAGATCATTATAATATTATAAATATCTATTAATTTCAACAGATACATATAGATTACTCAATCATTATTCATACAGAGGTATCTAACTGAGTCATCTATGAAGTTCTCCAACAGAGGTCATCTCAGAGGTTCTCCAACAGAGGTCATCCATCAGAGGTTCTCAACAGAGGTCATCTATCAGAGGTTTCCAACAGAGGTCATCTTTCAGAGTCATTTTTCTCAACAGAGGTCATCTATCAGAGGTTCTCCAACAGAGGTCATCTATCAGAGGTTCTCCAACAGAGGTCATCTATCAGAGGTTCTCCAACAGAGGTCATCTATCAGAGGTTCTCCAACAGAGGTCATCCTGTCAGAGGTTCTCCAACAGAGGTCATCCATCAGAGGTTCTCCAACAGAGGTCATCTATCAGAGGTTCTCCAACAGAGGTCATCTATCAGAGTTCTCAACAGAGGTCATCTTTTAGAGGTTCTCAAGAGTATCTTATCAGAGGTTCTCACAGAGTATCCATCAGAGGTTCTCCAACTATGGTCATCTATCAAGGTTTATAGAGTATCATCAATTTCATGTCATTATATAGATTAAATCATCTATATTATCATTAATGATTATTATATTAGTTAATATTATCATCTTTTATTTAATATTATATCAGTATTATTAATTACTATTATTATTTACTATTATCATTTCATCATTATTATTAGATTCTCATATATTATTATATTATTATTACTCACTATTATTCATTACGATTATTATACAAGTATTTATCATATTCTATCATTATTGTATTATTATTAATTATTCTATTTAATTATATGACATTTATTACTATTATTGATATTATTATTATTATTATTATTATTATTATTATTACTATTATTATTACTATTATTATTCTATTATTATTATTTATTATTATTATTATTATTATTATTATTATTATTATTATTATTATTATTATTATATTATTATATTATTATTATTATTATTATTATTATTATTATTATTATTATTATTATTATTATTATTATTATTATATTATTATTATATTATTATTATATTATTATTACTATTATTATTATTATTATTATTATTATTATTATTATTATTTTAAGATCATACACTTTAAAAATGTATATATATTTATATTGCGACTAAAGTTACGTATCTTACACAGTAAGTGCTCAAAAAGATGAAATATTTCGAGAAAAAAAACTCGTCCAGTCGTTATACGAATTAAGAAGACCATTAATATATCCGTGTCTAATAGGGAAGGCTAAGAATAGGGGCCAATTTACAGATCACAATTAACATAAGGCCAATTAAGAGGTGGGGGCAGTGTTGCCAACAACCTAATGAGCTGTTACCACCTTATTACATGATAGTAACTAATTGTTTGATATTTAGCAGGGTGTCCACAGGCTTGTGAAGGGGCTAATGAATTACACACATTGTAAACCAAGCCTTAATCTTTGTTCATGAGTGTGTGAGTGTGTGTCTGCATATATATATATATATATATATATATATATATATATATATATATATATATATATATATATATATTATATATATATATATATATATATATATATATATATATATATATATATATATATAATGTTGTTAAACAAAAAGATTCAATTACAATGGAAAATCCAAAGGTCCTGCTTTAGCTAATGCTGTGTGCTCATTATAAGGTAGCATGGCTGAGTGAGTGCACCAGGCTGAGTGCACCAGGCAGTGCACACCATTAGTATTTTCTCGTTGTGTTGATCAAACGTTTTTTTTAACATTCAAATCACCTGATGTTATACGTGTGTTCTTGCAAAACTACAAATTCAAACACTCATAAGCGATGTACTGTTCACATGAGTATTTAAGTTTGGCTAATCTGTAGGCTCAAATATATATAATAATATATATAATAATTAATTATAATCAAATAATAATAATAATAATAATAATAATAATAAATAATAATAATAATAATAATAATAATAATAATAATAATAATTAATAATAATAATCAAGTATATTAATATATATAATAATTAGTAGTAATTTAATAATCAAAACAATAATATAATAATAATTATATAATAATAATAATATATAATAATAAATCAAATAATAATAAATAATAATAATAATAATAATTAACTAATAAATAATAATAATATAATAATAATAATAATATAAAATAATAATAATAAATAATAATACTATAATAATAGTAACGACAATAATTATGGCAATAATAAAAACAACAATAATAATAATAATAATAATAATAATAATATAATAATTAAGAAGAAGAAGAAGAAGAAGAAGAAGAAGAAGAAGAAGAAAGAAGAAGAAGAAGAAGAATAGTAGTAGTAGTAGTAGTAGTAGTAGTAGTAGTAGTAGTAGTAGTTCATCCTAGTAATTATATATAATCGTTTTAGTTAGTATGTTCATCTTCCTAAATATGATTTATCTCTCAACTTTTAATTCTTTTCCTCAATAAAAAAAAAAATTCTACAAACCATGTTTTATACTTTTTGTACGAAGGGATTAACTCTCTTCCCTGAAGTGTTGATTTAATTATAGAAAATATTTTCTTTCACCTGTTTTAGCCATAAAAATTTCCTGGTGTTTCACTTGTGGGTCGTAATTAACACTGACTAAGAGCGGGGTCACAGACGGGACCGAAATCTTCAGTAATTAAGTAATGGAGACAGAAACTCAGTTAACATCTCTATATTTCAATCCCGTTCTGAAGAGATGATTTTAGGCAGACACACAGACCGACCATATTGTCACTGTCTTAAACACTATTTGCTTAATTGTCTACTTATTTAGAAATATAGACATAGACAGTATTATAACCTATGGGGTATGTCACGATATCTTATTAATGAAAATAAGATACCAGATATATTAAGCAAAATCTCCTAAATTTGCTTTGTGACTGATAAGTAAACTGTAGATATAAATCCAGATATTCTCCTGTAAACTCTTTTGAGGCCTAGTTCCTAGGCCTTTAGTGTATCCATATGTTCTGGTACTGCCATCCACAGGATGGATATGGGGTACACAATAGACCAGTTACTTTAGTGGTAAAATTTAAAATCTGATCTTCTGATCAAACAAAGAGAGACAGTAGAGGGTAACTAGTGAGTAGCTCCCTTAAATTTTACTATACAAATAGTAGGAGTCTAAGAAATAAGATAGATGAGCTAAGATTACTTGCAAGTGTAGGTAATATAGATGTTTTGCTATAACAGAGACCTGGTTCAACTGGAAAGATAGAAAAATGCCTTCTGAATGCAACATACAGAGTTATAAACTATTCCAAACTAATAAGGTCAACAGGAAGGGTGGTCGAGTGGCGATTTATGTCAGAGATAATTTAAATTGTTGTGTTAGATAAGATATAAGATTAAAAACATCGGACACAGAATCTGTTTGGCTACAGTTTCTCGAGGGCCGTCAAAAATTAATTTTGGGTGTGATTTAAGGGGTCCAGTAAGCTGCTATGGGACAAAATTCATAAGGCATCTAGATATGAAAATGTTGTGGTAATGGGAGATTTTAACTTTGGACAAACTGACTGGAACAATGTGACAGGAAATCGTGAGTCTAGTGACTTTCATGATACGGTTCAAGATTGCTTTTTAAAACAGTTTGTGACAGAACCAACTAGAGGAAACAACCTGCTTCACTTGGTTCTTGCCAACAAAGAATCACTAATTAATAATCTTGAGGTTAATGATGAGCTTGGGGAAAGCGATCATAAATCACTTAGTTTCAATATAAAATGGAATTACTCAGATAACTGCAATCAAGTCTCTGTCTCAGACTTCCGCTTGGTGGCCTTCATGCAGCTTAGAAATTACTGGGTGGGCTAAATTGGAATGTCCTGACTATGGGTCAGGTAGGTGATCTTGGTTGCCAATATGACGTTTTTCAGAGCATAGTTCTAGCTGCCCAGACAACTTTTGTTCAGAGTAGAGAAATTAGATCTAACAAAAATGATCCCAAATGATAAACAATAGATTAAAACATCTCATTGGTCAAAAGAGAGGCATATATAGGCGTATCAAAAGAGAAGATGGGAAGTTAAGATATCAGTATATTAAAGAGAGATATCAAAAAGAAATAAGAAAAGCAAAAAGGGATAATGAGGATAAAGTCGCAAGGGATTCGAAGACTAACCTAAAAGGGTTCTCTCACGTATACAGAGATAAGATTAGGAACAAAATAGCCCCACTTAAGAGTAACTCAGGTCAGATCACTGACAGTGATAAGTATTTGTGTGAGATTCTCAACACTTACTTCTTTTCAGTTTTTACTTAGGAAGATACTAGCGAAATTCCAGAAATAATAATTTATGTAGAACAGGACGATAATAAACTATGCATGATTGCGGTAACTAGTGACATGGTCCTCAGACAAATTGAGAAATTAAAACCTAACAAATCTCCAGGCCCTGATGAACTGTTTCCAAGGGTTTTAAAAGAAGGTAAATAGGAACTTAACATACCTTTGGCTAATCTTTTCAATATATCACTACAAACAGACATAGTGCCAGACAAGTGGAAAATGGCAAATGTAATACCTATTTACAAGGCAGGTGACAGGTCCTTAGCTTCGAACTATAGACCAATAAGCTTACCTCCATAGTGGGAAAATTTATGGAATCAATAATTGCCGATGCAATTCATAGCCATTTTGAAAGGCATAAAATGATTAATGAATCTCAACACGGTTTTACAAAGGGGAGTTCCTGTCTTACGAATTTACTAATTTTTTATCACTAAGGTATTTGAGGAGGTAGATCATGGTAATGAATATGATATTGTGTATATGGACTTCAGTAAGGCTTTCGATAGAGTTCCACATCAGAGGTTATTGAGGAAACTTCAGGCACACAGAATAGAAGGAGAAATTTTTCCTGGGCAGAAATGGGGGCATGTCACAATCGGTGTTCCACAGGGGTCAGTGTTGGGCCCCCTTGTTCACAATTTACATAAACGACATAGATGAGGTAATAAATATCGATATGAGCAAATCTGCTGATGACACCAAAATAGGCCGTCCAATTCATTCTACCGAGGATATTAGAGCACTCCAGGATGATTTGAATAGACTGGGCGGAGAAGTGGCAGATGCAGTTTAATATAGACAAATGCAAAGTTCTAGATGTTGGACAGGAAAATAACCATGGAATATATAAACTAAATAGTGTAGATCTTAATGTTACTGGTTGCGAAAAGGATTTAGGAGTTCTGGTTAGCGATAATCTGAAACCAAGACAACAGTGCATTAGTGCTAGCAATAAAGCTAACAGAATCCTTGGCTTCATATCAAGACGTATACATAATAGAAATCCTCAGGTTGTTCTTCAACTCTATATATTTTTAGTTAGGCCTCATTTAGATTATGCTGCACAGTTCTGGTCACTGTATTACAGAATGGACATAAATGCTCTGGAAAACGTATAAAGGAAGATGACAAAGTTGATCCCATGTATCATAAATTTTCCCTAGACTGAGGGCCCTGAATCTGTACTCTCTAGAAAGGCGTAGAATTAGGGAGGATATGACTGAGGCGTATAAATGGAAAACAGGAATAAATAAAGGAGATGTAAATAGTGTGTTAAAAATATCTAGCATAGACAGGACTCGCAGCAATGGTATTAAGGTGGAAAAATTCAGATTCAGGAAGGATACAGGAAAGCACTGGTTTGGTAATAGAGTTATGGAAGAGTGGAAAAACTCCTGAGTACCATCATAGACGCTAAGACGCAGTGTAGTTTTAAAAATAGGTTAGATATACGCATGAGTGGGTGTGTGTGGGTGTGCGTTGGACCTGACTAGCTTGTGGTACTAGGTCAGATGCCGTGCTCCTTCCTTATGTGAATGGGACCTGACCTGACTAGGTTAAGGCGTTGGCTTAAGCTGGTAGGAGAACTGAACCTGCCTCGCATGGGCCAGTAGGCCTGCTGCAGTGTTCTTTCTTTAACATGATCTATGTTAAGCGGATCTCAGAAGGGATTTCAAAACATTCCGATCAGTTAATCTTCCGAGTTTCTGTGTCGGTATTGGTTATTACTGAGTAGTGACAAGTGTTTGTTACACTTTAGTTATCCATACGGAGAAATGTTAATTTTGTAGTTGAATATTAAACTTCAACTAAAACATACTATAATATATATAAGATAGTTATCTTAGTGGGACGCTTATCGTCTCGCCTTTGTCTTCTCGTTCATCTCAAACAATACGAGATGTCGTCTTGGCTCAGGGTGTTCCCAGAATGTAACTCTCATTTCTTTGAACACACGAATTTGACTATATTTCAATCTTTTTTTCTAAGTTATGTTACATTAAGAATTTCATATACTCAGTTAATTTTTATTCTGTGAGAGATTTTTAAGTTTTTCCTTACTTATTGAATATCAAAATGGTATACAATACCGACAGGTTGATAGGTAAGACACATAGGCAACATTTAGGCAATTTTATTCCGAAACGTTTCGGAATAAATTTGCCTAGATTTTCCTTACCTAGACGAACTTAGATCTGCAAAGAAGACTCACATAACGACGTTAACAGTTTTAACAACATTAAGTTATGTGTAAAAAGGTTTGCAGAAGATACCCAGGTGAATGCTGACATCTGCAAAATTTTATGAGGTGACTGTGATTAAATATATATCAGGTAACAAATAATTTTAGACATGGAGTGTATCGACACAGATAGCCATTTACATACTAGAGATAATAAAAAAACTGAAATTCAAAACATAGAATCCAGATTTAATTTCAGCGATGTTGAAATGTTGATGTGGTACAAGAACATACATGAGAGGAAAATAAAGTGAGTGGTTATAATTAGTGACGTTCTCGGTTTCAATATTTTGAACGAGGATGGACTGATAAACCATTTATTAGGAAAACTGTGCAGAAGTGAACGAGAGTGTTAAGCTCTGTGATGTCATCTCTCTCCTATAGGACGCAGAGATTCTGTATTTTATCGCAGCTTCTGTGTCCCGAGTTTATACTCCGTGCCCGAGCTTGCTAGTTGCATTGCTAGGGTTGAATTAAAGCAGCCATTTATCTGACCAATCTTTCAGTTTTTGCAGATCCAGTTGAAGTTTTTCCTTATTCTCAACTGTTCTTCTTCTCATTTGTTTGACATCATCAGCAAAAACGGATACAAATGATTTAATCCCATCTAGAAAGACATTCACATAAACCACAACAACTCTAGTTCTAATATCGAATTTTTTGGAAACACTTGCTACTTTTCCCATTCTGATGTCTCTTCCCTGGCAACGACTCTTTCTTTCTTCCCTAATAGTACTCTATGATCCACCAGAGTACGTTCCATCTTATTAATCCCTGTATCTCAAGTTTTTATCCGAGCCTATGTGGGGTAGAGTATCGATTGCCTTCTTGCAATCTGGGAAAAATGCAGTCAACCCATCACTCTCTCTCTCCTTGTCTCACTTCTGTTAGTTTGTCATAATCTCCAACAATCTGGTAAGAAATAATTTGCCTTCTCTGAACCTGTGCTGGTTATTGTTTGTGAACCCACATCTGTCCAGTGTTCTACCACTCAACTTTTGGCTATCTCTTGCATGATGTTCATATCAGTGAAACTAGTCTGTAGTTCAGCGCTTCCTGTCTGTCTCCTTTCTTAAATACAGAGAGTACATTCAGTGTCTTCCAGATCTTCAATAACGTTCTTGTTGCCGGGACCTGGGTCGGGACCCGTCCTGGCAAACCTACGTGAACAAGAACTGTCCCTTGTGTTTGTGTGTGTACCTTCTTATGCACATTTTATTCATCACTAAGGATTTTGCTTACAAATAAAAGAGAGATGAATCAAGTCTTCACATTTTACGACATGTCAGCGAGGCAGTGTATAGTCGCTCACGGAAGCTCAACAGTAACTGCTTATAACATGAATAATGTAGTTTTGGAGTGGCTAGGGAGGTGGGTTAGGGGCAGCTGGAGGTGGGTTAGGGGCAGCTGGAGGTGGGTTAGGGGCAGCTGGAGGTGGGTTAGGAGCAGCTGGAAGTGGGTTATGGGCAGCTTGAAGTGGGTTATGCGCAGCTTGAGGTGGGTTATGGGCAGCTGGAGATGGGTTAGGGGCAGCTGGAGGTGGGTTAGGGGCAGCTTGAGGTGGCGTACTGGCAGCTGGAGGTGGGTTAGGGGCAGCTGGAGGTGGGTTAGGAGCAGCTGGAGGTGGGTTATGGGCAGCTTGAAGTGGGTTATGGGCAGCTTGAGGTGGGTTAGAGGGGTACAAAGAAGGGGGGTTATCCGAGCTTCGTGTTGTCTATCCAGGAGGAATATACGTTTAAAAATGCACGCTGGTTCATGCTGTATGCTTGGCGTGGCTGTAAAATTCTCTCGCTGTTCAATGACATTATGGTGTGGTAGACGACGCTAAGCAGCGGCAGACCAGTCTCTGCTTTACGACTCTGGCCAGACACCGTGTCTCTAGTGCTGTGTTTGTTCAATGTTCCTGTGTACTGGTACTGTGTTTGTTCAATGTTCTTGTGTACTGTTGCTGTGTTTGTTCAATGTTCTTGTGTACTGTTGCTGTGTTTGTTCAATGTTCCTGTGTACTGGTACTGTGTTCAATGTTGCTGTACACTGTTGCTGTGTTTGTTCAATGTTGCTGTGTACTGGTACTGTGTTTGTTCAATGTTCTTGTGTACTGTTGCTGTGTTTGTTCAATGTTCCTGTGTACTGGTGCTGTGTTTGTTCAATGTTGCTGTATACTGGTGCTGTGTTTGTTCAATGTTGCTGTATACTGGTGCTGTGTTTGTTCAATGTTGCTGTGTACTGGTACTGTGTTTGTTCAATGTTGCTGTACACTGTTGCTGTGTTTGTTCAATGTTGCTGTGTACTGGTACTGTGTTTGTTCAATGTTCTTGTGTACTGTTGCTGTGTTTGTTCAATGTTCCTGTGTACTGGTGCTGTGTTTGTTCAATGTTGCTGTATACTGGTGCTGTGTTTGTTCAATGTTGCTGTATACTGGTGCTGTGTTTGTTCAATGTTTCTGTGTACTGTTGCTGTGTTTGTTCAATGTTGCTGTATACTGGTGCTGTATTTGTTCAATATTCTTGTGTACTGCTGCTGTGTTTGTTCGGTGTTCTTGTGTACTGTTGCTGTGTTTGATCAAAGTTCCTGTGTACTGGTGCTGTGTTTGTTCAATGTTCTTGTGTACTGTTGCTGTGTTTGTTCAATATTCTTGTGTACTGTTGCTGTGTTTGTTCAATGTTCTGTTACTGTGCTGTGTTTGTCAATGTTCCTGTGTACTGTTGCTGTGTTTGTTCAATGTTGCTGTATACTGGTGCTGTGTTTGTTCAATGTTCCTGTGTACTGTTGCTGTGTTTGTTCATTGTTGCGTTATTCTGGTGCTGTGTTTGTTCAATGTTCCTGTGTACTGTTGCTGTGTTTGTCCAATGTTCCTGTGTACTGTTGCTGTGTTTGTTCAATGTTGCTGTATACTGTGCTGTGTTTGTTCAATGTTGTTGTGTACTGTTGCTGTGTTTGTTAAATATTCCTGTGTACTGGTACTGTGTTTGTTCAGTGTTGCTGTATACTGGTGCTGTGTTTGTTCAGTGTTGCTCTATAGTGGTGCTGTGTTTGTTTAGTGTTGTTGTGTACTGGTTCTGTGTTTGTTAAGTGTTGCTCTGTAGTGGTGCTGTGTTTGTTCAGTGTTGCTGTGTACTGGTGCTGTGTTTGTTCAGTGTTGCTATGTGTACTGGAGCTGTATTTGTTCAGTGTTGCTGTGTACTGGTGCTGTGTTTGTTCAGTGTTGCTGTGTACTGGTGCTGTGTTTGTTCAGTGTTGCTGTGTACTGGTGCTGTGTTTGTTCAGTGTTGTTTGTATACTGGTGCTGTGTTTGTTCAAGTGTTGCTCTGTACTGGTGCTGTGTTTGTTCAGTGTTGTGTGTACTGTGCTGTGTTTGTCATGGCAGTGTACTGGCTGTTTTGTCAGTGTTCCTGTGTACTGGTGCTGTGTTTTTTAAAGTGTGTCCTTGTACTGGCGTTTGTAGTTTGTTTCAGTGGTGTGTTTGGCGTTTGTTGTCTTGCTGTGTTTGTTATTCTAGGCTGTGTTTCACTGGTGTTGTATGTTTGGCTGTTTTCACTGTGGTTTTGTCCAGTGTGTTGCTGTGTGCTGGTGTTTTTTCGTCCAGGAGACCATGGTTCTGATGTCCTCTTTATTTCCTATTTGCATTTATTTTTTCCTTCTAAAGACTTTTTTGGTTTAAACACTATTAAGTCATCTTCCAGAAACGTTTCCTATTGATGGTCACAGATTGTCACGAACGCGGATATTCACTTCAATAAATTATCCATCGAAGAATTCTGTTGCTGGCGCCAGAGTATTGTCCTGTCTGGCATGGTGTGAATACTGTACATACATTGTCTAAAAGATCGTAGTTCAATTCGGTTCCGCCTGAGATAAATGTTTATATATATAAATTTATTGAATATATCTATATGTATATATATTAATATATATTATAAATTATATTATATATAATAAATTTTATATATATTATATATGTATATATATATATATATATATATATATATATATATATATATATATATATATATACATATATATTTTATTTATTATCACACTGGCCGATTCCCACCTAGGCAGGGTGGCCCGAAAAAGAAAAACTTTCACCATCATTCACTCCATCACTGTCTTGCCAGAAGGGTGCTTTACACTACAGTTTTTAAACTGCAAACATTAACACCCCTCCTTCAGAGTGCAGGCACTGTACTTCCCATCTCCAGGACTCAAGTCCGGCCTGCCGGTTTCCCTGAATCCCTTCATAAATGTTACTTTGCTCACACTCCAACAGCACGTCAAGTATTAAAAACCATTTGTCTCCATTCACTCCTATCAAACACGCTCACGCATGCCTGCTGGAAGTCAAGCCCCTCGCACACAAAACCTCCTTTACCCCTCCCTCCAACCCTTCCTAGGCCGACCCCTACCCCGCCTTCTTCCACTACAGACTGATACACTCTTGAAGTCACTCTGTTTCGCTCCATTCTCTCTACATGTCCGAACCACCTCAACAACCCTTCCTCAGCCCTCTGGACAACAGTTTTGGTAATCCCGCACCTCCTCCTAACTTCCAAACTACGAATTCTCTGCATTATATTCACACCACACATTGCCCTCAGACATGACATCTCCACTGCCTCCAGCCTTCTCCTCGCTGCAACATTCATCACCCACGCTTCACACCCATATAAGAGCGTTGGTAAAACTATACTCTCATACATTCCCCTCTTTGCCTCCAAGGACAAAGTTCTCTGTCTCCACAGACTCCTAAGTGCACCACTCACTCTTTTTCCCTCATCAATTCTATGATTCACCTCATCTTTCATAGACCCATCCGCTGACACGTCCACTCCCAAATATCTGAATACGTTCACCTCCTCCATACTCTCTCCCTCCAATCTGATATCCAATCTTTCATCACCTAATCTTTTTGTTATCCTCATAACCTTACTCTTTCTGTATTCACCTTTAATTTTCTTCTTTTGCACACCCTACCAAATTCATCCACTAATCTCTGCAACTTCTCTTCAGAATCTCCCAAGAGCACAGTGTCATCAGCAAAGAGCAGCTGTGACAACTCCCACTTTGTGTGTGATTCTTTATCTTTTAACTCCGCGCCTCTTGCCAAGACCCTCGCATTTACTTCTCTTACAACCCCATCTATAAATATATTAAACAAACCACGGTGACATCACACATCCTTGTCTAAGGCCCACTTTTACTGGGAAAAAATTTCCCTCTTTCCTACATACTCTAACTTGAGCCTCACTATCCTCGTAAAAACTCTTCACTGCTTTCAGTAACCTACCTCCTACACCATACACCTGCAACATCTGCCACATTGCCCCCCTATCCACCCTGTCATACGCCTTTTCCAAATCCATAAATGCCACAAAGACCTCTTTAGCCTTATCTAAATACTGTTCACTTATATGTTTCACTGTAAACACCTGGTCCACACACCCCCTACCTTTCCTAAAGCCTCCTTGTTCATCTGCTATCCTATTCTCCGTCTTACTCTTAATTCTTTCAATTATAACTCTACCATACACTTTACCAGGTATACTCAACAGACTTATCCCCCTATAATTTTTGCACTCTCTTTTATCCCCTTTGCCTTTATACAAAGGAACTATGCATGCTCTCTGCCAATCCCTAGGTACCTTACCCTCTTCCATACATTTATTAAATAATTGCACCAACCACTCCAAAACTATATCCCCACCTGCTTTTAACATTTCTATCTTTATCCCATCAATCCCGGCTGCCTTACCCCCTTTCATTTTACCTACTGCCTCACGAACTTCCCCCACACTCACAACTGGCTCTTTCTCACTCCTACAAGATGTTATTCCTCCTTGCCCTATACACGAAATCACAGCTTCCCTATCTTCATCAACATTTAACAATTCCTCAAAATATTCCCTCCATCTTTCCAATACCTCTAACTCTCCATTTAATAACTCTCCTCTCCTATTTTTAACTGACAAATCCATTTGTTCTCTAGGCTTTCTTAACTTGTTAATCTCACTCCAAAACTTTTTCTTATTTTCAACAAAATTTGTTGATAACATCTCACCCACTCTCTCATTTGCTCTCTTTTTACATTGCTTCACCACTCTCTTAACCTCTCTCTTTTTCTCCATATACTCTTCCCTCCTTGCATCACTTCTACTTTGTAAAAACTTCTCATATGCTAACTTTTTCTCCCTTACTACTCTCTTTACATCATCATTCCACCAATCGCTCCTCTTCCCTCCTGTACCCCACTTTCTGTAACCACAAACTTCTGCTGAACACTCTAACACTACATTTTTAAACCTACCCCATACCTCTTCGACCCCATTGCCTATGCTCTCATTAGCCCATCTATCCTCCAATAGCTGTTTATATCTTACCCTAACTGCCTCCTCTTTTAGTTTATAAACCTTCACCTCTCTCTTCCCTGATGCTTCTATTCTCCTTGTATCCCATCTACCTTTTACTCTCAGTGTAGCTACAACTAGAAAGTGATCTGATATATCTGTGGCCCCTCTATAAACTGTACATCCTGAAGTCTACTCAACAGTCTTTTATCTACCAATACATAATCCAACAAACTACTGTCATTTCGCCCTACATCATATCTTGTATACTTATTTATCCTCTTTTTCTTAAAATATGTATTACCTATAACTAAACCCCTTTCTATACAAAGTTCAATCAAAGGGCTCCCATTATCATTTACACCTGGCACCCCAAACTTACCTACCACACCCTCTCTAAAAGTTATATATATATATATATATATATATATATATTAAAATATATATATATAAAAAATAAGTTACATATTTAAAATATATATTTATATATATTATATATATATATATATATATATATATATATAATATAATTAATATAGAATATTAAATATATAATTCATATATTACAATATATATTTATTTATAGGATTAATAATAATATAATATAATTATATATGAAAAATATAAATATTTTGCTATTATTTCTATTCATTGCAAATGTTTGCTTTATGACATTATGTTACAATATATTTTGGTTTGTGGTGCCTAGTGTAAAACTGTTGACATTAAAACAGACAGTATTTGTTCTTTCATCATGGGGTCAAATGTTGCTTTAACACATAGCCTGGTGTTGCTCCTGTGTCACTGTTGCATTAACACACACACTATGTGTTGCTCCTGTGTCACTGTTGCATTAACACACACTATGTGTTGCTCCTGTGTCACTGTTGCATTAACACACACACTATGTGTTGTCCCTGTGTCACTGCTGACCTGGCATCACTGCTGACCTGACATCACTGCTGACCTGACATCACTGCTGACCTGACATCACTGCTGACCTGACATCACTGCTGACCTGACATCACTCACAAATCATCTTTTTAGGAAGTTTCTTGAACACCACAACAACATTACTGAAGTAAAGACTGGAGGATAATTGTCGTGCAAGTTATTTAGTTTTCCCGGAAGTTGTTCTCAATGTTTAAGCTCTATATTGTTACCACCCCAGTGATGATTATTGTGGCTGGTAATGAATCTGTCATTCATTTATCATATATATATATATATATATATATATATATATATATATATATATATTATATATATATATATATATATATATATATATATAGCCTCGTCGAACACTTGCAAACGCTAACATTTCAGAGTAAGAGGGACACTAGTAACATGAGAGACTACTAAGGCCTTCAGAATTTTCTGAACTAATTCCCACCTACTTAACTCCTCTTTGCCTTTTGTGTGTCTGCCAAGAAACTGGACAAGGTGGGTCAAGACTCCGGCCAGAGAGGCCAAGACGTATTCCAAGAACGTTGTGTGTGTAAAAAAAAATTGTTAGCTGTAACTACAGGTTTGCAATAGTTTTTTTTTCTTACGAAATCTTTCATTTATGATCCTTGTTTGACGGTGATGTCGGAGGAGCACCTTGCTTGTGCACATCGTGAGGATGGCACAAGCAAGGTGAGATGTGAGGGAGAGACAGCTGCAGGACTAGAGACAGTAGCAGCAGCAGTAACAACAACAACAACAATAGTAGCAGCAGCAGCAATTGTTGCAGCAACAATTGTTTCAGGAACAGCAACAGCAATTGCAGCACTCGAAGTCCAAGAAGCAGCACCAACAGCAGCACCAGCAGCAGCACCAGTAACCTTATCCCTTCCAGCAATAACAACACCAGTAATTTTACCACCACTGCCATCACCACCACCTGCAGAACGACCACCATCACCACCACCACCTGCAGAAGCAGCACCACCACCACCACCTGCAGCACCAAAACCACTTGTGCCCACCTTGCCTGGAGAGCTGGGTTGGCATCCACTGGTGGTGTATCTCTCCCAGCCAACACTATAATTAAATGCAAATTCGAGTAATACATTACCAGTATAGGACAGCACTCAATGACAAAGTGGGAGAGAAGGCTGTGATTAGTGCCCTCCGACGCTGAGCACCGGCCACAGCTTCTCAAACCTACAGTATCTTCAGAACTTCCTTAACGTCAACTCTCTTCAATGGAGCACCTCTTTTATGGTCCATCCATACCCCTTACCCCGGTGCCCCTAACTATCAAAGGTAAGGGAGGTAGAGAGTGCTCCAGACACTCCAGAATATGTAAGGGTAATGAAGGCTCCAGACACCCCTTACTATGTAAGGGTGACAAGGGTAAGTAGGGCTTCAGACACCCCTTACTTTGTAAGGGTGAAGAGGGTAATGAGGGCTCCAGACACCCCTGACTATGTAAGGGTGAAGAGCTGTCAAAGGGTTGTAAAGAGAGCCTATGACACCCCTTAAGTTTCAAAGAATGGGGATTAAAGAGAGGGAAAGACAGAAGTAAAGGGAGGGGAGAGAAAGAGGGAGAGAGGGAGAAAGTGAAGGGAGAGAGACGTAGGGAGGAAAGATGTTGAACTGTCTCTCCGTCTCTCTCTGTCTCTCTGTCTCTGTCTCTCTCTCTCTCTCTCTCTCTCTCTCTCTCCCTCCCTCTCTCTCTCTCTCTCTCTCTCTCTCTCTCTCTCTCTCTCTCTCTCTCTCTCTCTCTCTCTCTCTCTCTCTCTCTCTCTCTCCAGTAAAACAGGAAGCACTTAGTTTTATGAAATGTGAAAAAGATCACCTTCCCTGGTGGTAGTGGTAGAATGGTAGTATGGTAGTGATGGTAGTGGTGGTAGTATGGTAGTGATGGTAGTGGTGGTAGTATGGTAGTGATGGTAGTGGTGGTAGTGGTAGTAGTGGTGGTTGTCTGGTCCGTTTATTTAACAAGAGTCTCCTAATTACTTACCTTTAGCCTGCTTTCTGACCTATCCTTCCCCTCCCTCCCTCCCTCCCTCCCTCCCTCTCCCCCTACCACTACCCCCCTCCTTCTTCTAAAAGAACCGAAGAGGTGCCATTCTTCCTTGGAGACTGAAAACTCTACCACACATCTTTCTCTCCTTTTTCTTCCCTCCTTCTCTTGGGTGATTTACTATCAAACAGATCCAGTCATAATTCTTCTTCTTCTTCTTCTTCTTCTTCTTCTTCTTCTTCTTCTTCTTCTTCTTCTTCTTCTTCTTCTTCTTCTTCTTCTTCTTCTTCTTTTTCTTCTTCTTCTTCTTCTTCTTCTTCTTCTACTTGTGTTTACAGATAATATTGATAACAACATCCAGGTGTTGGTAACCAGCGCTGCTGCCTCTAGGTAGAGGAGGAGGGGGGAAAGGGGTGGGGGTTAAAGTAGGTGTGAATGGTGACGGATGATGGTGGTGGATGATGGTGGATGATGGTGGATGATGGTGGATGATGGTGGATGATGGTGGATGATGGTGGATTATAGTGGATGATGGTGGATTGTGGTGGATGGTGGTGGATGATGGTGGATGATGGTGGATGATAGTGGATGATGGTGGATTGTAGTGGATGGTGGTGGATGACGGTGGATGATGGTGGATGATGGTGGATGATGGTGGATGATAGTGGATAATGGTGGATGGTGGTGGATGGTGGTGGATGATGGTGGATGATAATGGATGATGGTGGATGATGGTGGATGATAATGGATGATGGTGGATGATGGTGGATGATAGTGGATGATGGTGGATGATGGTGGGGAAGGGAAATCTTTTTTTAAAGACCTCCAGTCAAGCACTGGAACCTTCCTTCAGTTTCTGAAACCTTCCTTCAGGTACTGAAACCTTCCTTCAGGTACTGAAACCTTCCTTCAGTTTCTGAAACCTTCCTTCAGGTACTGAAACCTTCCTTCAGGTACTGAAACCTTCCTTCAGTTTCTGAAACATTCCTTCAGGTACTGAAACCTTCCTTCAGGTACTGAAACCTTCCTTCAGTTTCTGAAACCTTCCTTCAGGTACTGAAACCTTCCTTCAGGTACTGAAACCTTCCTTCAGTTTCTGAAACCTTCCTTCAGGTACTGAAACCTTCCTTCAGGTACTGAAACCTTTCTTCAGGCACTGAAACCTTCCTTCAGGTACTGAAACCTTCCTTCAGGT
>NC_069441.1:15515321-15550321 GCF_026875155.1 Cherax quadricarinatus
AGGCGGAGAGTGAGATGTGACGCACGTGACCTGAGGAATGTCATAAGAACATAAGAATGGAGGAACACTGTAGAAGGCCTACTGGCCCATGCGAGGCAGGTCCTTATCAAAACAACCTCTACCTAAGATGAGGACGGGTAGACGATGAAATCATGTGACTCCTGTGTTGTTGGGTTGGTGCTGCTTAAGTATCATGTATGCCAATGTTTTTGAAATTTTGTAGTAGTCGACAGTGTTGAGTAACACCACACCAACACTGTCGACTACAACAATAAAGTCTTAAATCTTCTCAACGATGCCAACACATACCAGCCTGTATCGGAATCAGTGCTACTTCAAAGTACCCAGACTTTCCTTCAAAAGGCTCGTAGCATCTTACGAAAATCAGAACAAGGCAAGAAACTACTTAAATTTTTACCAGGTCAACCGAAACCAGCACGCCTGTATGGCCTTCCTAAGACACACAAACCTGGCACCCCCCAAACTAGGGCCTATCACTTCAGCATAGGGAGCGCACCACACAGACTAGCCGGCCACCTTGCCAAATACCTTTCAGCGCTTCTGGGCAACCATCAGTCAAGCCCACCTCAAGCACTCAGGTGACCTTCTCTCCCGAATTTCCAACCTGAATGTCAAAAACAAAAGCATGGCTTCCTTCGATGTCACAGCCCTCTTTACCAACGTTCCTACGACGCTGCAATCAACATTCTGAGACAGAGGCTCACTGAAAACCACGACCTCCCTTTACCTCTTCTAGACTTCATCATCTAGTGGAACTTTGTGTTAATTTTCAACTTCTTCAAGTATCAGACAACTGTTACAAACAATGTTTTGGGATGGCAATGGGCACCCGCCTCAGTGCTGTGCTTGCCAACCTCTTCATGGAAAATCTGGAGACAGAGAAATTCAGCACCCTCATTCCCAACACCGTTACCTGGCTAAGATACGTTGATGATATATTGGTTTTCTATCCGAGACTCTCAATATCCAGGCCCTTCTCAACAAGATCAATGCAGTTGAACCATCAATAAAGTTACACTTGAACTCGAAAATGATGGCAAACTTCCTTTCCTCGACGTTCTACTGTGCAGATCTCCCGACAGTGACAAACTTCTCTTAAAAGTGATAGAAAACCTACCAACAAGGACATCTTATACACTTTTTTCACACCAAGACTCCCGCACTAAGAGAGGAGTCCTCATTGGCTTCTTCTTGAGAGCTCTTCGCATCTCCAGCCCTTTTTTCTAGAAGAAGAATGCACTTACATAACACAACCTTTACACGTCTTCAGTTTCCCATCTTTCTTCATCCGAGATTTCAGACTCAAGGCACAAGCTATCCTCAACAAACCGCCCTGGAACAGCCCCCTAAACAGTTCATAGTACTCCCATGGCGATGTTGCAAAAAGAATCTCGCAGGGCACTGGTATAGGGAACATCAACGTTTCCACCATAAACACATCATCTAAACAAAGACCTCACTACGAAAACGCAGCCCCACCCTCTAATTCTACAGCAGGGGTCTACATATCCCCCGGTGGGTTCTGTCCCAAGAAATATGTAGGCGAGACACTAGATCTTGCCCGTCCGCCTGAATGAGCACGAAATTCTAACAAGACGATGTAAGGTACGCATTTTTGTCCTCCACAGAGACCCACGGGGCATTTTGATGAATGGAATGAGGGACAAATCGTTCTCCACCGAACCAGACCTCAGACGCCGGCGGTGGCTAGAAGCCTCCCCTAATCACCGTCACCGACACAAAACGCAACACTGGAAAATACAAAATTTAAAAAACATTGGCATACATGATACTTAAAGCAGCACCAACCCCAACAACACAGGAGTCACATTTTCAAACGCCTACCCGTCCCCATCATAGGTAAGGTTTTTGATAAGACCTGCCTCGCATGGGCCAGTAAAAGGCTTCCTCACAGTGTTCCCCATTTCTTATGTTCTTAAACATCCTCAGGTCACGTGCGTCACACCTCACCTCTCCGCCTATATATAAAAATGTCTTTCTACCTCTGGTATGTTAGAAGTATCAAGCCAGGACCGAAACGTTTTCTAATAAATATGTTTTTTAGTGTTTGCTTACGTGTCTTTTTAAAACCAACTTGTCTATTTTTAAATTACCAAGGTTTATACCCACATGTACAGTGTCTTGGACGATTCCTTACTAAGGTATCGGAACGCTATTCTCAGGTTTGCCAGGCGCCCGTATGCTGCGCAGTTATTTGGTTGATGTGGGGCCTTCGGAGACTTCTCGTTTATCCTACCCAAAATTTTTCTCCAGGAGCGAGGTTTGCAGTCTTTGGCCACCTAGCCTATACTCTGTCTGTGGTCTTCTTTGCACTTCCCCAATCTTCATGACTTTGCATTTGGCAGGGTTGAATTCAAGAAGCCAGTTACTGGACCACGTGTCCAGCTTGTCCAGGTCTCTTTGTAGACCTGTCTGGTCCTCATCTAATTTAATTCTTCTCATTATCTTCACGTCATCTGCGAACAGGGACACTTCAGAGTCTATCCCTTCCATCATGTCATTCACATATATCAAAAACAGCACTGGTCCTAGAACTGACCCTTGTCGGACCACGCTCGTCACAATCGCCCACTGTGATACCTCTTCACGTACCATGACTCGTTGTTGCCTCCCTGTCAGGTATTCCCTGATCCATTGCAGTGCCCTCCCTGTTATATGCGCCTGATCCTCCAGCTTCTGACACAAATCTCTTGTGAGGAACTGTGTCAAAGGCCTTCCTGTAGTCCAGGAAAATGCAATCAACCCACCCCTCTCTCTCGTGTCTTACTTCTGTTACCTTGTCATAAAACTCCAGAAGATTTTTTTTTATGTGTGTGTGTGTGTGTGTGGTTGTTGTGTGTGTGGTGTGTGATTTTGTGTGTGTGTGTGTGTGTGTGTGTGGGGTGTGTGTGGTGTGTGTGTGTGGTTTTGTGTGTGCTTCATAATACATCTGTTAAAGGAGAAGTTTATTAAATATGTCACCACTATCACCACCATCACCGCCACGCCCCGCCACCGCCCCCGCCATCGCCACCCCCCCGCCACCGCCACCCCCACCGCCACCGCCACCGCCACCACCACCGCCCCAACCGTCACCCCCGGGCCACCACCACCACCACCGCCGTCACCACCGCCACCCCCCCCACACCGCCACCGCCACCGCCACACCACCACCACACCACCACCCCCAACCACCACACCCACCCCACCCCCACCGCCGCCACCACCACCACCACCGCCAGAGGCTGAAAGCTACCAAAGGAACTATAAACATAGCAGTGACAGTCAAGGACTCAACAGCTTCCGAGTAAAGCGGTGTAGTTAGGGTGCCTGACAGGACACTGCTGTTGGTTGAGACAGAAAAGGAAACCTGAGACGGTACCGGGAGAATGTGACGGATCTCCAGCGGGAAACAGTATACGGAGACGTCTGGGGGAAATTTAATGGCAGAATATGGCTTTTGGGAGACGAGATGGACTGCAAGAATTTAGGAAACACTCCGCATGTACATTGTTCTAACGAGAGGCAGTTGCCAGCTGTGAGGGAATTGTGGGAGCTGACGGAGACCCAGGGAGGTGAAGATGTGCGTGGAAGCACCCACGGACCCCACGGACCAACGCACACCCATCTACTCACAATCCTCACTCGATCTTGTATGTGGCATCCGTAACGGACGGAACGGACCCATCGTGGATAGATCTGTCATTTCAGCAGAGCCTTCAACACAGGAGGGATGTGGGTGGCCTTACTGTTATGTACAAGGCCAATATTGTCAAAGTACCACACTTGGATCCACTTCGAGGACAGCGAGAAGCAAACTTCTATACCACAAGACGGGCAGAAAGCAGCAACTTCACTCTGGCTGTACCCTTCTCCAGAACATCACTCCATCTGAGATCCTCTACACCCAGGATGACTCGAGTATGGAACACATTCGTACAGCATAATGATGTCAACGAGATAAAGTCAGTTGATCAAATGAATATGCTGGCCCACAGATGGCTCCAATTTCATCTTGTTCCCTACTTGTATGCTTCATAACAATAAAAATGCCTTCAAATGAGCTGATGTAGGTAACAGCTCTAAGCTTGTCAATAAAGTTAGGAATTCTTAACTTGTAAATACCTTGTCAATAAAGCTAAGGATCCTTAACCTAACCTTGTCAAATCTTGTGTGAAAAAAAAAGTGCATGAGAAAGGCGCACGGCATAAAAAATATACTGTCTATATTGAGGCTGTGCAACAGGACCAGTCCATGAACTAAGAGAGACATCCAACGAGGAGAGTTTAAGGGAAATCGACCTGACGACACTGGAAGACAGGATGGAGAGAGGGGACATAATAACGACATATAAAATACTGGATGGAATTGACAAGGTAGATAGGGACATAATGCTTTAGATAGGTGACACAGTAACTAGGGGACACAACTGGAAGTTGAAGACACAGATGAGTTACAGGGATGTAAGGAAATATTACTTCAGCCACAGAGTTGTCAGGAAGTGGAACAATCTGAGGAGTGATGTAGTAGATGCAGTGTAGGATCCATACATAGTTTTAAGAACAGGTATGATAAAGCTCATGGAGCAGTGGGAGAGTGAATCTAGTTGCGACCAGTGAAGAGGAGGGGCCAGGAGCTATGAATCGACCCCTGAAACTACAATTAGGTGAGTATACACACCCACACACACTCACACACGCACACACACACACACACACACACACACACACACACACACACACACACACACACACACAGGGGCCAGGAGCTAGGACCGACCCTGCAACTTCAACTAGGTGACAGGAGAGTACACACAGTTACACTTGGAGAGGGAAGCAGGAAGGGCAGGAAGAATAAAGCCAAACTACAAAAGAGGGAACTACACAGGCATGAAGAATTTCCTGCAAGAGGTTCAGTGGGACAGAGAACTGGCAGGGAAGTTAGTAAACGAGATGATGGAATATGTGACAACAATATGTAAAGAAACTGAGGAGAGGGTTGTATCCAAGGGTAACAGAAATAACGAAAAAGCCAGGATGAGCCCATGGTTCACCCAAAGGTGCAGGGAGGCCAAAACCAAGTGTTCTAGAGAATGGAAGAAGTATAGAAGGCAAAGGATCCAGGAGAATAAGAATGGTAAGCAGAAATCTAAAGCCAAGACAGCAGTGCCTTAGTGTGCGCAACAAGGCCAACAGATTACTTGGATTTATCTCAAGAAGTATAAGTAACAGAAGTCCAAAAGTTATTTTACAGCTCTATACATCACTAGTGAGGCCTCATTTAGATTATGCTGCTCAGTTTTGGTCTCCTTACTACAGGATGGATATAGACTCATTAGAGAACATACAGAGAAGAATGACTAAAATGATTTACTGTGTAAGGAACCTCCCGTATGAAGATAGACTTAAAGCCTTGGATCTCCACTCTCTGGAGAGGCGTAGAATGAGGGGAGAAAATCATTGAAGTGTATAAGTGGATGACGGCATAAACAAGGGAGATATTAATAAAGTACTGAGGGTGTCGAACCAGGTAAGAACCAGGAATAATGGATTTAAGTTGGATAAATTTAGATTTAGAAAGGACATAGGTAAGTACTGGTTTTCTAACAGAGTTGTAGATGCGTGGAACAGTCTTCCCAGTGGGGTGATAGAGGCTAGGACCTTGTGTGGCTTTAAGAAGAGACTGGACAAATATATGAGTGGGAGGGGCTGGGTTTGATTGGTGTCATTGGGTACGGGAGTTATTTCTAGGGAAGCTTTAGGTAGTAGTCGTTTTGATAAGGACCTGCCTCGCATGGGCCAGTAGGCCTTCTGCAGCGTTCCTCCATTCTTATGTTCTTATGTTCTTAAGAGCAGTAGTAGAGCCAGAAATGAATATGTACAGGCAAGGAGGGAGGCCCAACGGCAATGCGAAAATGACACAGCAGCGAAAGCCATATCTGACCCGAAGCTGTTGTACAGCCACATCAGGAGGAAAACAACAGTCAAGGACCAGGTAATCAGGCTGAGGTAGGAAGGAGGGGAGATCACAAGAAACGACCAAGTGAGGAGCTCAACATGAGATTCAGAGAAATGTTCACAGAGGAGACAGAAGGGACTCTGGAAAGACGGAGAGGTGGGGTACACCATCAAGTGTTGGACACAATGCATACAACCGAGGAAGAAGTGAAGAAGCTGTCCTAAGCGAGCTAGATACCTCAAAGGCGATGGTGCCGCATAATATCTCTGTGGGTCCTGAGAGAGGGTGCAGAGGCACTAAGTGTACCACTAACAACAATTATCAACAAATCTATCGAAACAGGGCAATTACCTGAGGTATGGAAGACAGCAGACGTAGTCTCAATTTTTAAAAAAAGGAGACAGACACGAAGCATTAAACTACAGACCAGTGTCACTGACGTGTATAATATGCAAAGTCATGGAGAAGATTATCAGGAGAAGAGTGGTGGAGCACCTAGAAAGGAATGAGCTTATCAACGACAACAGCACAGTTTTAGGGATGGGCAATCCTGTGCCGCAAACTTACTGGAGATCTATTACAGGGTGACAGCAGTAGGGCAAGAGAGAGAGGGGTGGGTAGATTCCGTTTTCTTGGATTGTAAGAAGGCGTTTGACACAGTTCCACACAAGAGATTAGGGCAAAAACTGGAGGATCAGGCAGGGATTACAGGGAAGGCACTACAATGGATAAAGGAATACCTGTCTAGAAGGCAAAAGTAAGTCATGGTACGTGGCGAGGTGTCGGAGTGGGCGTCTGTGACGAGCGGGGTTCCACAGAGTGTCAGTCCTAGGACCAGTGCTGTTTCTGGTATCTGTGAACGACATGACAGAAGGAATAGACTCAGAAGTGTCCCTGTTTGCAGACGATGTGAAGTTGATGAGAATTCAATCGGACTAGGACCAGGCAGAACTACAGAGGGATCTGGACAGGTTGCTGTCCTGGTCCAGCAATTAGCTCCTGGAGTTCAACCCCACCAAGTGCAAAGTCATGAAGATTGGGGAAGAGTAAAGAAAACCGCAGACGGAGTACAGTCTAGGGGGCCATAAATTGCAAACCTCAAGGAAAAAGATCTTGGAGTGAGTGTAACACCGGGTTGCTGCAGCATACGGGCGCCTAGCAACCCTAAGACTAGCATTTCCACATCTCAGTAAGGTATCGTTCAGGACCCTGCAAACCGTGTACGTGATGCCTATATTGGATTATGCAGCACCAGTTTGGAACCCACATCTAGCCAAGTCCGTAAGGAAATTAGAGAAAGTGCAAAGGTTTGCAACAAGACTAGTCCCGGAGCTAAGGGGCATGTCCTACGAGGAGAGGTTAAAGGAAATCGACCTGAGGGCAGGAGAGTTAAGGGGAATATGATAACGACATATGAAATACTGAGAGGAATCGACAAGGTGGACCGAGAGAGGATGTTCCAGAGATGGGACACAGTAACTAGCGGTAACAATTGGGAGTTGAAGACTCAGATGAATTACAGGGATGTTAGGAAGTATTTCTTCAGTTGTCAGGACGTGGAATAGTCTGGGATGTGACGTAGTGGAGGCAAGATCCAAACGTAGCTTTAAGAAGAGGTATGATTAAGCCCATGGAGCAGGAAGAATGACCTAGTAGTGACCAGTGAAGAGCCGGGGCCAGGAGCTGTGAATCGACCCCTGCAACCACAACTAGGTGAGTAGCACACACACAACACACACACACACACACACATACGCACACAGACGACACACACACACACACACACCACACACACACATACACACACACACACACACACACACACACACACACACACACACACACACACACACACCACACACACACACACCACACACACACACACACACACATACACACACACACACACACACACACACACATACACACACACACACACACACACACACACACACACACATACACACACACACACACACACACACACACACACACACACACACACACACACACACACACACATACACACACACACACACCACACACATACACACACACACACACACACACACACACACACAACACACACACACACACACACACACACACACACACACACCAGAGTACAAACGGTGAGAAACACACAAAGGTTGGAGCACTGCAATATTTTCCTGGTCCTTTATACAGCATGGAATAAAACAAAGAAAATAAAAATGTATAACCCAGGCTAGAACAGACGGAGGAATATCACAATAGGTATATTTCTGGCTGGTATATCTCACTGACATATATACATGCAACCGGAAATTGAAACAAGGTCAAATGACCTTGTTCACTATGCCATTGAGATTGTTAGGAATCATTGTGATCGTTGTGGTTGAAGACAGAGAGATCAGTGGAAATTGTGAGCTGTCTCCAAGGATGGTGATGAGGGAGGGAGGAAGGAGAGGGAGAAGAGAGGAGAAAGGGTGAATTGAAGGAGGGAGGGAGAGGAGTGGTGGCATTAGTGTTGGAGGTGATGGTGGTGGTGTTGTGATTAGCGATGGAGGTGATGGTGGTGTTGGTATTAGTGATGGTGGTAGTGTTGGTGGTATTATTGGTGGTGGTACTGGTGTTGGTATTAGTGACGGTGGCAGGCAGAACAGGGCCGTTATCCATTCCCAGTCAGGTCACTGGAAGTCAGGTTGTACCTCCTCATGATGATGGTTACCTCGTATCATGTTAAGTCCGGCTGATGAGTGTATGTGATGGGACGTTATGATGCTGATGAGTGCATGTGATGGGACGTTATGATGCTGATGAGTGCATGTGATGGGACGTTATGATGCTGATGAGTGCATGTGATGGAACGTTATGATGCTGATGAGTGCATGTGATGGACGTTATGATGCTGATGAGTGCATGTGATGGGACGTTATGATGCTGATGAGTGCATGTGATGGGACGTTATGATGCTGATGAGTGCATGTGATGGGACGTTATGATGCTGATGAGTGCATGTGATGGGACGTTATGATGCTGATGAGTGCATGTGATGGGACGTTAGATGCTGATGAGTGCATGTGATGGACGTTATGATGCTGATGAGTGCATGATGGACGTTATGATGCTGATGAGTGCATGTGATGGGACGTTATGATGCTGATGAGTGCATGTGATGGGACGTTATGATGCTGATGAGTGCATGTAATGGAACGTTATGATGCTGATGAGTGCATGTGATGGGACGTTATGATGCTGATGAGTGCATGTGATGGGACGTTATTGATGCTGATGAGTGCATGTGATGGACGTTATGATGCTGATGAGTGCATGTGATTTGAGACGGTTATGATGCTGATGAGTGCATGTGATGGACGTTATGATGCTGATGAGTGCATGTGATGGGACGTTAGATGCTGATGAGTGCATGTGATTGGAACGTTATGATGCTGAATGAGTGCATGTGATTGAGACGTTATGATGCTGGATGAGTGCATGTGTTGATGGACGTTATGATGCTGATGAGTGCATGTGATGGGACGTTATGATGCTTGATGCAGTGCATGTGTGACTTGGGAGTTTATGGATATGCTGATGAGTGCATGTATGGAGACGTTATGATGCTGATGAGTGCATGTGATGGGACGTTATGATGCTGATGAGTGCATGTGTTGAGACGTTATGAATGCTGATGATGTGATGTGATGAGGACGTATATGATGCTGATGAGTGCATGTGTTGAGACGTTATGATGCTGATGAGTGCATGTGTTGAGACGTTATGATGCTGATGAGTGCATGTGATGGGACGTTATGATGCTGATGAGTGCATGTGTTGAGACGTTATGATGCTGATGAGTGCATGTGATGGAGACGTTATTGATGCTGTAGAGTTGCAGTGTGTTGAGACGTTATGATGCTGATGAGTGCATGTGTTGAGACGTTATGATGCTGATGAGTGCATGTGTTGAGACGTTATGATGCTGATGAGTGCATGTGTTGAGACGTTATGATGCTGATGAGTGCATGTGTTGAGACGTTTATGAATGCTGGATAGTGCATGTGATGATGTAGACGTTATGATGCTGATGAGTGCATGTGTTGAGACGTTATGATGCTGATGAGTGCATGTGTTGAGACGTTATGATGCTGATGAGTGCATGTGTTGAGACGTTATGATGCTGATGAGTGCATGTGTTGAGACTTATGATGCTGATGAGTGCATGTGTTGAGACGTTATGATGCTGATGAGTGCATGTGTTGAGACTTATGATGCTGATTGAGTTGCATGTTGTTGAGACGTTATGATGCTGATGAGTGCATGTGTTGAGACGTTATGATGCTGATGAGGTGCATGTGTTGAGACGTTATGATGCTGATGAGTGCATGTGTTGAGACGTTATGATGCTGATGAGTGCATGTGTTGAGACGTTATGATGCTGATGAGTGCATGTGTTGAGACGTTTATGATGCTGATGAGTGCATGTGTTGAGACGTTATGATGCTGATGAGTGCATGTGTTGAGACGTTATGATGCTGATGAGTGCATGTGTTGAGACGTTATGATGCTGATGAGTGCATGTGTTGAGACGTTATGATGCTGATGAGTGCATGTGTTGAGACGTTATGATGCTGATGAGTGCATGTGTTGAGACGTTATGATGCTGATGAGTGCATGTTTGTAAGAAATATGAATAACAGTGTTGAGTGTGTCCAGTATTTCGTAGAGTTATTATTGAAAGAATTATCCTTTAAACAGAACGCAAAACTGAAGAAAATCAAAGAGAATTTCGGAATGTTTAGTCCAAAACTGTGTCCTGTAGCCTGTAAGTGAACAATGTGTAGATAAAAGTAAGTGGTTTTAGGGATTTAAGGTGCTGTTGGAGTGTGAGCAAGGTAACATTTATGAAGAATTTAAGAGAAACAAATGAGCAGGAGGGGTGGCAGGGATGATGCAGTGTGATGTTGGCACACTTCCAGCAAGACAGTTATTGAATGAATGATGGTGAATGTTCTCCTTTCTTTTCTGGTCTCCCTTCCTCGGTGGGACACAGTCGGTACAGCAAAAAGTAGATTTCCTGTTATGTATTTACACATTAGTGTAAATACATGACATGACATGACATGACACGAGGCGGCGCCGGTCAAAGGCTCGAACTGATGTCAAATTTGTCCAGATTTGGTACTAAGTTTGACTGATAAATAAAGACACTGAATTCTCAATATACGTTTATTTCAGACGACCTTTACCTCAAGATTGAGCTTTATTAAGCCTAATAAAACTTGATTATCCTCATCAGCGAAGTGCGATGTGACATAAGGACAAGTTCAGCAAATAAAATCTGTCTCAACAAATAAAGACTAGAAACAAATAAAGTCTACTTAAGAAATAAAGACTAACAACAAATAAATACTAGCAACAAATAAAGACTAACAGCAAATAAAGTCTAACTCAATAAATAAAGACTAGCAACAAATAAAGTTTAATAACAAATAAAGACTAGGAACAAATAAAGTCTAACTCTTACAAATAAAGACTAACAACATATAAAGTTCAGCTCAACAAATAAAGACTAACTTAATAAATAAAGATTAACCCAACAAATAGCCTAATTTCGAAGGGTAAGAATCACTGTTGTCTGTCTTTCCCAATGTAGTTGTACCTCCTCTGTCTAGCCTTCCCTCTCTCTCTCCTTCCTTCCTTCCCTCCTTCCCTCTTTCTCCTTCTTTCCCTCTCCCTCTCTGTAACAGTGAGAGAGGACAATTATTTGGTCTGACGCCATGAATACCTCCACACAAAACGTGCAAGAGTACGAACATTGAGATGAGAGTGAGAGACAGAGAGACAGAGAAGACCAAAGGTGTGTGCTAGCCTGTTAACCCCTTCCTGCCCTCCCTCACTCCCTCCATCCTTCCCTCCCTCCATCCTGCCCTCCCTCCATCCTTCCACCCCCCTCCCTCCCTCCACTCCTCGCTACAAACGAAATGTAATATTCAACTGTGTGAGATCAGAACCCATTAGAGGCATTCCGACCCTTTACCTAGGCACCTGTATGATGCGATTCTGTCCGGCGCGTGGGATTACAAGTCCACTTTGCGCGTCCGGCTGGAAAAAACTCCGTTTCCCCTTTCCCGGTCCAGCGACCCCCTCTCCCGGTCCAGCAACCCCCTTTCCCGGTCCAAAAAACGCACTTTCCCGATCCAGGACTACCTTTTCCCGGTCCAGCAACCCCCTTTCCCGGTCCAGGAACTGCTTTCTCGGTCCAGCGGTCCCTTTTCCTGTTCCAGTAACTGCTTTCCCGGTCCAATAACCAATAACCGCCTTTCCTGGTCAAGTAACTGCTTTCTCGTCCAGTAACTCCCTTTCCTAGTCAAGCAACTACCTTTTCCGGTCCACCAACCCCCTTTCCAAATCCAGCAACCCCTTTCCTAGGTCCAGCAACCCCCTTTCCAGGTCCAGAAAACCCCATTCCCGGTCCACCATCACCCTTCCCCGGTTCACCAGCCCCCTTTCCCGGTCCACCAACCTCCTTCCTTCCATTCCTGCCTTTCGCGGTGCCTCTTGAGGGCCACGACTGGATTCGCAGGTCGCGAAACTTAATTTTTCTCGCCCTTGTTTATATTCTGCCCGTCCTTCTGCCTCTGTGTCCCTCTCAGCTACTTCTAACTACCTCCCATCTACTTCTATCTACCTCCCATCTACTTCTATCTACCTCCCATCCCTATTCCTAGAGAACTTTGTTACATTTACTAAGCGAGCAAACATTATTGACGTCGATGGAATGCGTGGAAAACACTTGAGAACTCTTGAAAACATTAGAGAACTGCAAATATTACAGAACGCCAGAAATTACTTGAGAACTGAAAATAATAGAGACCTCCTGAAAACATTAGAGACCTGAAAACATTAGCTAAGTCCTAAAGGCCATAGAGAATCCTTGAAAATGCGAGAGAATGCCGGAAAACGCGAGGTGGGGTCTGTAAAAGTTTATGAAAGCTCCCGAAAACGTTTGAGAACCTCTGAGAAGGTTAGAGAATTCCTTACAGCGCAAAAAAGAAAAAAAAAACTTGAAAACGCGAGAATACTTGAACACTCTTAGAGAACACTCATCGAAGAGAGAAAGAGCCAGATGACAGACGATAACAGGGAGAGAGCGAGGCAAAAGAAGAGAGAGAGAGAGAGAGAGAGAGAGAGAGAGAGAGAGAGAGAGAGAGAGAGAGAGAGAGAGAGAGAGAGAGAGAGAGAGAGAGAGAGAGAGAGAGAACGAGAGAGAAAGCGAGAGAGCAATGCATGTGAAATGCAGGCCGGTGTAAAGTTGTTAATTAAAGAAGGGCAAGTGCTGGAACGGCACTAGTCTGGCCTCTGGGGCGCGTTCACTCACGCATGCGTATACGCAAGCCGACACTCTAACGCATGCGTATTCACAGTCTGACTCACATGCGCGCGAGTATACACCTTATAACTCACGCACACACGCATGTACGTATACGGACTCACATATGCATGCATGTGAATCACACGCACGGATATACATTCTTTAAATTGGAAACACACAGATATACCTACTTGCTCATACGCATGTGCGAGGCATGCGTGTGATTCATGGGCATAACTGTTAGACTGTGAGTACAGTTGAACTGTTGTATAGTTGTGTTTCTGAACTGTGGCGTCGTTCTTCTTAATCAGAGTGACTCAGAAAGTGGTCAAGTCTGCAACAAGCAGGACTCTGAAGACTGTGTGAGTGGATGGTCCTCCTTACGTGCCTGATCCTACAACAAGCAGGACACTGAAGACTGTGTGAGTGGATGGTCCTCCTTACGTGCCTGATCCTACAACAAGCAGGACTCTGAAGACTGTGTGAGTGGATGGTCCTCCTTACGTGCCTGATCCTACAACAAGTAGGACTCTGACGACTGTGTGAGTGGATGGTCCTCCTTACGTGCCTGATCCTACAACAAGCAGGACTCTGAAGACTGTGTGAGTGGATGGTCCTCCTTACGTGCCTGATCCTACAACAAGCAGGACTCTGAAGACTGTGTGAGTGGATGGTCCTCCTTACGTGCCTGATCCTACAACAAGCAGAACTCTGACGACTGTGTGAGTGGATGGTCCTCCTTACGTGCCTGATCCAACAACAAGCAGGACTCTGAAGACTGTGTGAGTGGATGGTCCTCCTTACGTGCCTGATCCAACAACAAGCAGGACTCTGAAGACTGTGTGAGTGGATGGTCCTCCTTACGTGCCTGATCCTACAACAAGCAGGACACTGAAGACTGTGTGAGTGGATGGTCCTCCTTACGTGCCTGATCCTACAACAAGCAGGACTCTGAAGACTGTGTGAGTGGATGGTCCTCCTTACGTGCCTGATCCTACAACAAGCAGGACACTGAAGACTGTGTGAGTGGATGGTCCTCCTTACGTGCCTGATCCTACAACAAGCAGGACACTGAAGACTGTGTGAGTGGATGGTACTCCTTACGTGCCTGATCCTACAACAAGCAGGACTCTGAAGACTGTGTGAGTGGATGGTCCTGCTCACATGCCTGATCCTACAACAAGCAGGACTCTGAAGACTGTGTGAGTGGATGGTACTCCTTACGTGCCTGATCCTACAACAAGCAGGACTCTGAAGACTGTGTGAGTGGATGGTCCTGCTCACATGCCTGATCCTACAACAAGCAGGACTCTGAAAACTATGTGAGTGGATGGTACTCCTTACGTGCCTGATCCTACAACAAGCAGGACTCTGAAGACTGTGTGAGTGGATGGTACTCCTTACGTGCCTGATCCTACAACAAGCAGGACTCTGAAGACTGTGTGAGTGGATGGTCCTGCTCACATGCCTGATCCTACAACAAGCAGGACTCTGAAGACTGTGTGAGTGGATGGTCCTCCTTACGTGCCTGATCCTACAAGGAGCAGGACACTGAAGACTGTGTGAGTGGATGGTCCTGCTCACGTGCCTGATCCTACAAGGAGCAGGATTCTGAAGACTGTGTGAGTGGATGGTCCTGCTCACGTGCCTGATCCTACAAGGAACAGGACTCTGAAGAGTGTGTGAGTGGATGGTCCTGCTCACGTGCCTGATCCTACAAGGAGCAGGACACTGAAGACTGTGTGAGTGGATGGTCCTGCTCACATGCCTGATCCTACAAGGAGCAGGGATCTTCAGATTGTCTACTGGATAATCTTCAAATTCAAATTCAAATTTTTATTTCTTTGCAAATTTACAATGTGACTGACATGTAGGGAGTCCTATTTACATAGATAGTTTACAGTGTGTAATTACAACAATGAGTTGCAGTGCAAAGAACCACTATCATGCCTAGGTATTACGGGCAGACTAAATATAATGGGTTACAGACTACTTAATACTACAGACTACTTAATACTACAGACTCCTTAATACTACAGACTACTTAATACTACAGACTACTTAATACTACAGACTACTTAATGCTACAGACTACTTAATACTACAGACTACTTAATACTACAGACTACTTAATACTACAGACTACTTAATACTGTTTTATATATAGCAAACAGTAAATTGACTTAAATTACAATATGGGAATATTACAATGGGCCATGTTGAAAGTAGTTTACAATATAGATTGTTACAGTTGAGTGTAAGTCAGAACAATTTTGTGAAGGTATTGATTTTTTACAATGAGTAATGTAATGAACTTTGAGCAACTATTTTTGAAGTTTTGAGATTTAGGTGAGTGACACTGTGATCCTTAGCGCAGTATGTAGGTTGACTGAGAAGCGCTGAGGAGACAGTATAGAGATCAGATACCGAGCATTAAATGAACATACAGATGCACACAGACTATGTGTGTAAGTCAGCACACAGTGCTACCCACGTATGTGTAAGCACATACGTGGTAGCACTGTGTGCTCTGTTTAAAGACGATATGAAACTAATGGGAAAATACAGGAGAACGAAGATCAGGTAAGCCCCACAAGGAGTTCTGGACAGGCTGCAAGCCTAGTCCGACAAATGGCTCCTGGAGTTTAACCCCAGTAAGTGCAAAGTTATGAAGCTTGGGGAAGGACAAAGGAGAATGCAAACGGTGTACAACCTAAGAGGTCAGAGGCTGCAAAACTTACTCAAGGAAAAGGATCTTGGGGTGAGCATCATACCGTAGCGCATCTCCTGAGGCGCACATCCGTCAAATAACTGCTGCAGCTAGTGGGTGCCTGGCAAACCTGAGAATAGCGTTTCTACATCTAAGTAAGGAGTCATTCATCACACTGTACATCGTGTACGTCAGGCCCATACTGGAGTATGCAGCACCAGTTTGGAACCCATACCTGGTCAAACATGTCAAGAAATTTGAGGACGTGCAAAGGTTTGCAGCAAGTCTAGTCTCAGAGCTGAGTGGTTTGTCCTACGAGTAGACGTTAAGGGAACTCGACCTGACAACACTGGAGGACAGAAGGGATAGGGGGAACATGATGACATGTAAAATACTTAGAAGAATTCACAGGGTAAAAAGGGACTGAATGTTCTAGAGATGTGACACAGCAACAAGGGGTCACAACTGGAAGTTAAAAACTCAGATGAGTCACAGGTATGTTAGGAAGCATTTCTTCAGTCATAGAGTTGTCAGGAAGTGGAATAGTCTGGTATTGCGACCATGAATGGGTCACAATGTATGTACATGTATATATCTCAATTTTAATGTATATTACCTGTTTATATAATTTTATATTGTGATATTTGCGATATTAGCTAAATCGTAAATATATTGCTTTATAATATTATTTGACTTTGTTATATTATTAGGTAGGATGTAACATTTACACATTATTCAGTGCTCATAAGAACATAAGAAAGAAGGAACACTGCAACAGGCCTACTGGCCTATGCGAGGCAGCTCCAATTCTCCCACCGGGTTAAGCCAATACCTTGACCTAATCGCTCGAGAGTGCTGAGTAGCTGCCCACATTGGCAAACTACCTTGATAACTACCGCCTCGCTTGTTTCCCTGCTGGCTTCTCTGTAGTTGCTGGGCAGCAGCAGTCCACGGAGAGTCACGTAACCAGGGTGGGGTGATCACACCTCACCTGAGTGAGGAGACTGCCTTGCCACTCTCTCTCTCTCTGGTTGGTGCTGGTTCCAACAACACCTACCTCTCCAGCTCTACCTTGCTGGTCCTTGTTGGAACTTTATCTCTGTCGCTCTCTCTTGTTGTTAGTTCTATGTAACTGTTAACAGAGCATAGCCTAGACTTGGTGATTTTCGACGTTTTACTGAGGTTGTGTGTCGCACTGACACTGAGAAACTCAGGTCCTGAGCTGTAGCTTCTGACCTAATTTGTAGTGGTATCTGTGTACTGTCACAGTCGGGGATTTTCTTATGCTAAACTTAGATTCAGCAGTATGGGAGTTTTGTGACTTATGTGGAGGATCTGCAGATGGTCCCTACTTAGTGTCGTTATGTTATCTCCTTGTTCATGATTCTGTGTCACTGTTGCTTGTTATATTGCTGTTCGGCTTATCAGTCGTTTTATTGTTCAAGTAAGCTGTTCTGATTGCCAGGTTGGTCAAGAAGTTCGTTTATGTGAGGACTTGTAGTCAGTCACTGGTAAAGTCGAGTTGAGTCTTGAGACACAGCGAACTACTTAGAGCACTTACATACACACAAACTTACTTGTATATATTAGTATTATGTTCTTAACTGCTAACAATGTACCAGACGGTGCTTAAAAGCCGTAAACATATGATATGTACCTTCAGCACAATAATACTGTATATGAGAGAAGTGAAGGAACTTGTATCCTATATTATATTAAATTGATTACTTTGATTTACTTTGATATTATCCACCTATCCAACTTTGTCTTTATTAATAAACTTATTAAATTTTAATTTCTATAGTTAGTAGCCTACCAGTTGTAATCCTGAAGCACTATTAAATCTTACTATTAAATTCTAATGGATAATTGGACCAGGATACTGACTACTGTAACAAAAACCCAGTAACAGGCTGATGCTAGAGTGGCAGACCTTCCTAGTGTTCACTGGAGATCTCTATCATTATTAAAATCGCGTTTTTTGTTACATCTGGTAAGTGATGTAGTGAAGGCAGGATCCATACATAGCTTTAAGAAGAGGTATGATAAAGCTCATGGAGAAGGAAGAGTGACCTAGTAGCGGTCAGTGAAGAGGCGGGGCCAGGAGCTGAGTCTCGACCCCTGCAACCACAATTAGGGGAGTACACAGTGAAAGTAATAAAAGAGTAAAAAGTCTAAATTCCTTTTTCCTCAACATGAGGAAAAATTTATAAAACTACCACCACTACTACTACCACCACTACCACCACTACCACCACTACCACCACTACCACCACCACCACAACCACCACACCACCCAACCACCACCACTAACCACTACCACCACTACCACCACAACCCCACTACCCCACTACCACCACTACCACCACTACCCCCACTACCACCACACCACCACCACCACTACCACCACTACCACCACTACCACCCACCACTACCACTACCCACCCTACCACCACTACCACCACATACCACCACTACCACCACCCCCCCCACACCACCCCACCCCCACCCCACCACCAAACCACACCACCCACCACCCACAACCCAACCCCACCCAACCACCCCACACCCCACACCACCACCCCCACACACCAAACCCCTACCACCACCAACCCCACACACCACCCCACCCCCACCCCACCACTACCACCACCCCAAACCACCCCCCACTACACCCTACCAACCACACACCCTACCACCACCCACCCCACACACCAAACCACCAACCACCACACCACCCTACCACACCACCACCCACCACCACCACACCACCACTACTACCACCACACCACCATACACCACTACCACCACCACACCACCACCACCACCACAACCACTACCACCAACCACACCACCACACCACCCACCACCACCTACCACCACCACCACACCACCACTACACCACACCACCACACCACCACTACCACCACTACACCCACCACACACCACCCACCACCACCACTACTACCACCACTACACCACCACCACCCTACCACACCACCATACCACTACCACACACTACCACCACTACCACCACCACCCACCTACCACCACCAATCACTACCACCACCCACCCCACTACCACTACCACCACCACTGCCACACCGCCACCACCACACCAACCACCACCACTCACACACACCACCCCACTACCACCAACCACCACCAACCACCACCAACCACCACCACTACAGCACACACCACTACCACCACCACTCACCCCACCACCACCAACCACCACCACTAACAGAAACCTTTACACCACTACCAGCACCATCCACTATTACCAACCACACCACCACTGTCAGCACCACCACTACCACCACTCCCACCACTACCAGCCCACCACTGACTACCACCACCAACTTCAGCACCACCACCACCACCACCACTACCAGCGCACCACACCATTGCCAGCACTACACCAACCACCACCACAACGCACACTATCACTACCAGCACCATCACTATTACCTACTACCAGCACCACACCACCTACCACCACCACCACTTACCAGCATCACCACCACCACCACCACCACTAGCACTAACCACAACTACACCACCACCCACTACTAGCACTACCACTACACCCAACCACCCACTACCAGCAACACCACTACGTGTACTACTACCACCTCTACTGCACTACCACCACCACCAACTGCTCCAACAGCACCTCCACGCACTACACACCACACCACCACCACCACTACCAACACCGCCATTGCAACACCACCAGCACCACCCCAACTCTCACACCACAACCCACTACCAGCACCGACCACCACCATCACCATTCCGCACCAGCACCACCCCAACCCTCCACCCAACCACTACCAGCAGCACCATCACGCTACACCAACCACCACCACCACCACCACCAACCACCCCCAACCATCCACACCACACACCATCACGCCCCCAACCCGCCCACCACCACCACCCCAACCCATCCACCACCACCACCAACACGACCCCACCACCCGTCCTCCACCACCACCACCCCCCCAACCCATCCACCACCACCACCAACACGACCCCCAACCCGTCCTCCACCACCACCACGTCAACAACAACGATAACAGCAACGAAAACAAAAACAACAACAATAAACAACCACCACACTACCCCAATCACTACCACTACCAACAAATATAACCACAACTACCACCACCAACGCTACGGCCCTAACGATCAGACACAGCGCCCCAGTATTGCTGACAAGTGGAAGCATAAGTCGTAGCCACCGCCACAGACTCGGACACGAGGGCAAGGTGGGTGCTATTTACATAGCTATTAGTTGATGTTATCTGGTAATGCCGGACATCACCGTGTATTACCTTCAGAGAAACATTGTGGAGGAGGTATAAGCCCAGACGCTGGCCAGACCTACAACACTCACACTACAACAACCAACCAACTACTCAACCAAAATCAACCACCCAACTAACCAGGTTTAAGCCCAGACGTTGCTTAGGCATAAAACACTCACAATGCAAATAACACTCAACTAATCAACCAAAATCAACCACTCAACTAACCAGGTTTAAGCCCAGACGCTGCTTAGATATACAACATTCATATTGCCACAACTAAACAATTAGTCAAACCCAAAATCAGCTACTCAACTGAACAGATTTATGCCCTGAGGCTGGCCAGACCTGAAACGCACTGCTACAACCAACCAACTAGCCAACATCCATCCAACAGGGTAGCTTTCCTGCAAAAAAGCAAAATCCCAACCAGAGAAAGCAACCAGCCAACGAACCCATCAACCAGTCAAATAACCAGGAAAATGGTCAGTCAACCACTCCTCCAGCCACATAACCAACCAGCCAATAAACTAGTCATCTAGATAACCACCCAAACCAACTAGTTATCCAATTAGCCAACCAACCAGCTACCCAATCACTCAACCAGCTATCCAACCAGCCTAAAAACCCACAAACTACTCAATGAATCAAGATAGTTATCAACTATTCAACCCATCAACCAACCAACCATCAGTCAACTAGATAATTAAACAAAAAGGCAACCAATTGTGAAGCTAACCAGTCAACTAACCAATCAACCAACAACCCAACCAGCTTCTAGCTTGACCACATAACCGATCATCTGGCGAGCAAACCAACTAAGAAACAAGCTAAATAGCTAACCAAGAAGTCTTTCTAGCAAATCAAGTACTTATCAAGTAGTCTAGTGTTACTCACACAACAACTTTTCAATTGTCTTAAGTTGCAGGGAAAGAGAGTGTTGGGAAACTGAGAGATGAGAAGAGGAGGAGGAGGGAAGGAGAGGAGAAGAAGAGCATCAGAAGAAGAAGAAGAAGAAGAAGAAAGGAGGAATGAGAAATCACTAGCACTGTTATAAATCCCGCTTCCTCGCACCGTGCTAACCTTAAACCTAGGACATACCCTCAGTCAACCCAGAACTAGTCAGAAGTCTTCCCCCTCAATACAAGAGGAATTAGTCGATTGAGAATGAACTATCAAATTAGTCACATATTCAAATAAAAAAAAAAAAGAAACCAGATAGAAATCATTAATGGCAGCTGGATCAGATAACTAAATTATGACAGAACGACAGAACAGAATCCAACCAGAGATTCATATTCTATAACGTGTATAAATACATTCGTAACAAGAGGAGAGAAGAATCAAAGTAGAACGAGTAGAAGGAGTGAGAAATAACCCACTGTATATAATATCCAGTAAATTATTCCATAAACCTTACCCATTAACGACATAGTAAAAACTCAAGCAGGTACCTAGTTTCCTAACTCTGCTAATAAAATTACTGACTATATAATCACTATAGATAGTCACATAAAAACAAAGTAAAATAAAAGAAGTTTAAACATAAGTAGAGCATAGTATATAAATTCTTCACAATAATGAAAACGTGAAAAACCAACCGTCGAGAATAGAAGTTTATAATTACTGCAATGGGGAAAAATACTTTTCTGAAAACTAACATTTATGATTACAAAGTTTATAGCTGTATGAATATTTTAAACAAAAATTAGTAAGATACAAATGGAATATTCTAAACTAATACACACTTCCACGTACCTAGCTTTACCCATACTAATACGCTCTTGTTCGATTCCTCTCCTGAGTCCGTACAACTCCTCACTATATACCTGGCTCTAATCTATCTAAGCCTTACTTTAATGATCCAAACGGACCGAAATCGTCTGAAAAGACTCTCGTATTTATACTTGTGGTGTGAAAAATATTTGTTCAAAAACTCATTATTCAAAATTTAAATGTCTGGAAGCTAAAAAATAAGAGGAAAAAGGAACTAAGCAATTATTCTAACGATTTCTATCCTTCAACGAACCACTTAACATACTATGACTTTTTGTTCTTCCTCTCCGGCGCAGTCCTGTTCCCTCCGTTATATATAACTGCTCCTCACTCATTTTCTGTCACTGTGATTGTAATGATCCAAGACGGACCGAAATGTCGTCATAGACTTCTCTCTCTCACGTGCGGGTTGTGTATAGTTGTATACAAAAACATCAGTTCCAACATAAAAGTGATCTGGAAGCTAGAAAATATAAGAGGAACAAAAGAAAACTTAACACACTAAATAAGAGATTTTTCTGCTTCAAAGGAAAATAATATGAATATTGACAAGAGGGAACATTTCGTCATGGGAAAATGGCAGCAGTGTTGTGTTGCAAGAAGCAACACTCAGCCAGGAGGAATCAATATTAAGAATATCTTTGCAGATGATACAAAATAAAATTGCATGCAACGTATGAGATAAAAATGACTGCATAAATCCATAAAAGACGAGTTTGATAAACTGAGGCGGTGAGTTGACTGATGGATTATGTAATTTTAAAGCGGATAAGTGATAAGAAATGTAAATAAGAGATAGCAAAAACACTTACACAGGTTACAAGAATATAAATTATCGTTCAAGACAGGAAGTTCTGCAGAGAAAGACGGATCTAGAAGTTATTTCAGATATAGACTTAAAGATCACAAGAACCAGTAAGAAACTTATGCTTTACACAGACGAACTTGTATCAATGTTGGTAGAATTACCGAAAATACATGGACACAGAGGGTATATATAGGCTCGGAGTGACGTGTAATGGTAGTGGTAGTTAGTAGTACTAGTAATATAAGTTAAAGTAGCAATAATAAAATATGATAAACTTCTGAGGTATTTGGAGAGCGTAATAGTTATAAAACTTTTACGTACAGCGAAAATTAGGCCAATAAATGTATACTAAATAAAAGATACAAATAAAATAAGTCTAAACCTATACAACAAAATGGCTCCCAGGACAAAGATTAAAATTGACAGATCAAGACTAAAATGTCTAGAAACGTCTCGTTTTAGTTGAGGTAAAATAAATATTTTATGGGCAAAAATTTTTCATATTTTGCTGTATAAAGGCAGGTGTGGAACCCCGCCGTGGGGGCGACGACCCCGCCGTGGGGGCGACGACCCCACGAACCATGAAGACATATCAATACTGAGAACGAAAAAACTAAAGTCGAAAATGCAGAGAATGGTATCAAAGATATTATTGATAATGTTACATCATGAAGTGTTAGACACATGGAAATCCATGGGGAATTATGACTGATAAAGCCACAGGTGGCGAAACGTTTCCTTCAATAAAAATCTTGATGGTATATATATGTATCTTATGTTTTGGAATGTGTGTAGAGGTCTGCTGAGGTCTGGGGCAGTTTTGTTGTTGTCTTGAGGCGTGTACAGTGTCTTGGGAGATTACTGCACTCAACACCACCATACAGATTATATCTTTATTGACATCTGCCAAAACTAGTTTTTTTTTATATGCCCGCGAAGGAACCACCACGCTTAAACTTTGGACTGGAGTATACCTGGAGGACTACTGCTGGACTGGAGTATACCTGGAGGACTACTACTGGACTGGAGTATACCTGGAGGACTACTACTGGACTGGAGTATACCTGGAGGACTACTACTGGACTGGAGTATACCTGGAGGACTACTACTGAACTGGAGGACTACTACTGGACTGGAGTATACCTGGAGGACTACTACTGGACTGGAATATACCTGGAGGATTACTACTGGACTGGAGGACTACTACTGGACTGGAGTATACCTGGAGGACTACTACTGGACTAGAGTATACCTGGAGGACTACTACTAGACTGGAGTATACCTGGAGGACTACTACTGGACTAGAGTATACCTGGAGGACTACTACTGGACTAGAGTATATCTGGAGGACTACTACTGGACTGGAATATACCTGGAGAACTACTACTGGACTGGAGGACTACTACTGAACTGAAGTGTACCTTGAAGACTAATACTGGGCTGGAGTATACCTGGAGGACTACTACTGAACTGGAGTATACCTGGAGGACTACTACTGGATTGGAATATACCTGGAGGACTACTACTGGACTGGAGTATACCTGGAGGACTACTACTGGACTGGGGTATACCTGGAGGACTACTACTGGACTGGAGTATACCTGGAGGACTACTACTGGACTGGAGTATACCTGGAAGACTACTACTACTACTACTGGACTGGAGTATACCTGGAGGACTACTACTGGACTGGAGTATACCTGGAGGACTACTACTGGACTGGAGTATACCTGGAGGACTACTACTGGGCTGGAGTATATCTGGAGGACTACTACTGGACTGGAGTATATCGGAGGAACTACTACTGGACTGGAGTATACCTGGAGGACTACACATGGACTGGAGTATACCTGGAGGACTACTACTGGACTGGAGTATACCTGGAGGACTACTACTGGACTGGGTATACCTGGAGGACTACTACTGGACTGGAGTATACCTGGAGGACTACTACTGGACTGGAGTATACCTGGAGGACTACTACTGGACTAGAGTATACCTGGAGGACTACTACTGGACTGGAGTATACTGGAGGACTACTACTGGACTAGGAGTTACCTGAGACTGGAACTACATGGACTGGAGTATACCTGGAGGACTACTACTGAACTGGAGTATACCTGGAGGACTACTACTGGACTGGAGTATACCTGGAGGACTACTACTGGACTGGAGTATACCTGGAGGACTACTACTGGACTGGGGTATACCTGGAGGACTACTACTGGACTGGAGTATACCTGGAGGACTACTACTGGACTGGGATATACCTGGAGGACTACTACTGGACTGGAGTATACCTGGAGGACTACTACTGGACTGGAGTATACCTGGAGGACTACTACTGGACTGGAGTATACCTGGACGACTACTACTGGACTGGAGTATACCTGGAGGACTACTACTGGACTGGAGTATACCTGGAGGACTACTACTGGACTGGAGTATACCTGGAGGACTACTACTGGACTGGAGTATACCTGGAGGACTACTACTGGACTGGAGTATACCTGGAGGACTACTACTGGAACTGGAGTATACCTGGAGGACTACTACTGGACTGGAGTATACCTGGAGGACTACTACTGGACTGGAGTATACCTGGAGGACTACTACTGGACTGGAGTATACTGGAGGACTACTACTGGACTGAGTATACCTGGAGACTACTACTGGCTGGAGTATACCTGGAGGACTACTACTGGACTGGAGTATACTGGAGGACTACTACTGGACTGGAGTATACCTGGAGGACTGGACTACTAACATGAACCACAAGACACACGCCAGGTAATAAATTTTCACCCGGAGTCGATGGGGAAAAATGAAAATTGAGGATAAGAATGAAACGAGATCATGAAGGACGCCATTGTGCGCGCAGAAATATAATTAGCAACAGGTAGGGGAAGACACTTGAAAATCCAATCTTCCCAACTTGCTCTCGAAACGAACTTTTCTGATGGATATATGGAGGACAACTAACGTGAAACCTTATGAATTGTTGAGAAAATTTAGAAAAGTTTTTTTTTTTATTTCGTATTTCGACAGTTAAAGTCGTATATCTTCTTTATATTGAAAAAAATTAGATTATTTGTGTTTCACTCTTTAATGTTACTTGATGTACTTCCTATGAAACACTGATTGTATTCATGAATAAAATCCCTAAAAAACACTGATTGTAATTTATAGAATAAAATTCATAAACCTGATTGTATTCCCTAGAATAAAATTCTGAAACACTGAATATATTCCTCTATCAAATTCTTAAAACACTGATTTTATTCCTTGAATAAAATTCTTAAAAACCTGATTGTAATTCTGAATAAATTCTTAAAACATGATTGTTTTTTTTATTGAATAAAATTTCTAAAACACTGATTGTATTTCCATAGAAAAAATTCTAGAAACACTGTTTATATCCTTGAAGTAAATTCTTAAAACACTGATTTTATTCCTGAATAAAATTCTTAAAACACTGATTGTATTTCATGAATAAAATTCTTAAAACACTGATTGTATTTATTGAATAAAATTCTTAAAACACTGATTGTATTTCCTAGAATAAAATTCTTGAAACACTGATTATATTCCTTGAATAAAATTCTTAAAACACTGATTTTATTCCTTGAATAAAATTCTTAAAACACTGATTGTATTTCCTTGAATAAAATTCTTGAAACACTGATTGTATTTCACGAATAAAATTCTTGAAACACTGATTGTATTCCTTGAATAAAATTCTTGAAACACTGATTTTATTCCTTGAATAAAATTCTTGAAACACTGATTGTATTTCCTTGAATAAAATTCTTAAAACACTGATTGTATTCCTTGAATAAAATTCTTAAAACACTGATTGTATTCCTTGAATAAAATTCTTAAAACACTGATTGTATTTCCTTGAATAAAATTCTCAAAAACACTGATATGTATTTCCTTGAATAAAATTCTTAAAACACTGATTGTATTCCTTGAATAAAATTCTTAAAATACTGATTGTATTTCATGAATAAAATTCTTGAAACACTGATTGTATTTCTTTGAATAAAATTCTTGAAACACTGATTGTATTTCATGAATAAAATTCTTGAAACACTGATTGTATTCCTTGAATAAAATTCTTGAAACACTGATTGTATTTCATGAATAAAATTCTTGAAACACTGATTGTATTTCCTTGAATAAAATTCTTGAAACACTGATTGTATTTCACGAATAAAATTCTTGAAACACTGATTGTATTTCCTTGAATAAAATTCTTGAAACACTGATTGTATTTCACGAATAAAATTCTTGAAACACTGATTGTATTCCTTGAATAAAATTCTTGAAACACTGATTGTATTTCATGAATAAAATTCTTGAAACACTGATTGTATTTCCTTGAATAAAATTCTTGAAACACTGATTGTATTTCACGAATAAAATTTTTGAAACACTGATTGTATTTCCTTGAATAAAATTCTTTAAACACTGATTGTATTTCACGAATAAAATTCTTGAAACACTGATTGTATTTCCTGGAATAAAATTCTTGAAACACTGATTGTATTTTACGAATAAAATTCTTGAAACACTGATTGTATTCCTTGAATAAAATTCTTGAAACACTGATTGTATTTCACGAATAAAATTCTTGAAACACTGATTGTATTTCCTTGAATAAAATTCTTGAAACACTGATTGTATTTCACGAATAAAATTCTTGAAACACTGATTGTATTTCCTTGAATAAAATTCTTGAAACACTGATTGTATTTCACGAATAAAATTCTTGAAACACTGATTGTATTCCTTGAATAAAATTCTTGAAACACTGATTGTAATTTCACGAATAAAATTCTTGAAACACTGATGTACTTCTGATAAAATTCTTGAAACACTGATGTATTTCCTGAATAAAATTCTTGAAACACTGATTGTATTTCACGAATAAAATTCTTGAAACACTGATTGTATTCCTTGAATAAAATTCCCTGAACAAAAAGCTGAACAAAATACTTAAAAAACATTTAAAACATAAATGAGAAAAAGAGAAGACAAAAGAAAACTATTTTAAAGTTATTTTAATTCTATGAATCTTGTCTTAGTGGCAAAACTGATAAATCGAAAAGATTAGAGAAGCATTTGACTGATAGACAGCATCACGTAATACATCACGTCATTAAGAGGTTCCTGAGTTTCCCTGTCTCCTAATATCATGTTTATTTCCCCTATTATTTACATTGTCCATAATTACTCTCGCATTTACTCTGTCTACTTTCGTAAGGTGAAGTCTGGGATCTTTTCCTTAAGTCAAGGTATAACTTAACAAATCTGCAAAGCTCAGACCTCTGCAACACAATTGTCCTCAAAGATTTGTTAAGTTATACCATGAATTAAGGAAAATTCCTAGAATTCATCTTACGAAAACTGACAAAGTAAATGGGATAGTAATTATGGACAAGGTAGATTATAGGGGAAAAATAACATATTATTAGAAAACGGGAAATGACGTGCCCCTTAACTATTACCGGAGGGACCAAAAAGTCGTATAAAATATTCTGTCTCGGGTGTTAGTGTGAGTCGTACCAGCCCCTCTACTACATCATATTCATATTTTTAGATAAGAATATAATGCTGATTTTTTATTACTCTGTCATTATATTTTGATATTGTAACCCTATAAAACATCATTAACTTGACAAATACAAATAATATAAAACCTCCCAGTGGATTTACACCGAGAGGTTCATATCTTATAGCGTATGTACAATGAGTGTATATACACTGAGTGTATATACATTGAGTGTATATACAGTGAGTGTTCAGTTCCTGTGTTCATGACTGGTGGTGAAGAGTTTAATGCATCTTTTGTAACCTTCGCATAGTTGACAGGCTTTAAACTTCCAAAAAACGTCTACCAATACAAAATACATAGTGTATATACAGTCAGAAATATAATATATATATATATATAATATATATATATATATTATATATATATATATATAAATATATATATATATATATATATATGTATATATACATATATATGTGTGTGTGAGTGTGTAAAAAAATGTTGCAATAGAAATATTTGTTACAGTTCTTATAAAAGTTGCTCAATCAGTTAATAATAAGCTATCTCACTGTCTCTCACTCTCTCTCTCTCTCTCTCTCTCTTCTCTCCTCTCTCTCTCTCTCTCTCCTCACTCTCCTCTTCTCCCCTCTCACTTCTCTCTCCTCCTCTCTCCCCCTCTCCTGCATTACCTGTGGGGTTTTTAAAGAGCTAAGCTGAGGTCTCCGGGTAATTACTTTACTCTACGTTAAATGCTTCTCAAGAATAAAATTTGAATATGAATGACTGTCGCTATGTTCTCCAAGACAGTTGTTGGTTGTTGGTTTAGTTGTTGGTGGTTGTTGGTTGTTGGTTGGTTGGTTGGGTGGTTGGTGTTTGGTTGGTTGGTTGGTTGTTGGTTGTTGTTTGTTGGTTGGTTGGTTGGTTGTTGGTGGTTGTTGGTTTGTGTGGTTGTTGGTTGGTTGGTTGGTTGGTTATTGGTTGGTTTGTTAGTTGGTTGGTTAGGTCGTTGGTGTTGTTGTTGGTTGGTTGTTGGTTTGTTGGTTGTTAGTTGGTTGTTGGTAGGTTGGTTGGTTGTTGGTTGGTTGGTTGGTTGTTGTTGGTTGGTTGTAGGTTTTGGTTGGTTGGTTGGTTGTTGGTTGGTTGGTTGGTTGGGTTGTAGTTGTTGTTGGTTGGTTGGTTTGGTGGTTGTTGGTTGTTTGGTTGGTTGGTGGTGGTTAGTTGGTTGGTTGGTTAGTTGGTTGGTTGGTGTGGTTGGTTGGTTTGGTTGGTTAGTTGGTTGGTTGGTTGTTGGTTGGTTGTTGGTTGGTTGGTTGGTTGGTTGGTTGTTAGTTGGTTGGTTGGTTAGTTGTTGGTTGGTTGGTGGTTGTTGGGTTGGTTGGTTGGTTGGTTGGTTGGTTGGTGGTTGGTTAGTTGGTTGGTTGGTTTGTATGGTTGGTTGGTTAGTTGTTGTTGGTAGGTTGGTTGGTTGGTTGGTTTGGTTGTTGGTTGGTTGTGTTATTGGTTGGTTGGTAGGTTGGTGGTTGTTGTTGTTGGTTGGTTGGTTGTTTGGTTGGTTGGTATGGTTGTTGTTGGTTGGAGTTGGTTGGTTGGTTGGTTGGTTAAGGGGTTGGTTGGTTAGTTTGGTTGGTTGGTTGTGGTTGGTTGGTTGGTTGGTTGGTTGGTTTGTTGGTTAGTGTTGTTGGTAGTGGTTGGTTGGTTGGTTGGGTGTTAGTTGGTTGGTTGGTTGGTTGGTTGGTTAGTTGGTTGGTTGGTTGTTGTGTTGGTTGGTTGGGTGGATTGTTGTGGTTGGTTGGTTGGTGTTGGTTGGTTAGTTGTGGTTGGTTGTAGGTGGTTGGTTGGTTGGTTGGTTTGGTTGGTTGGTTGTTGGTTGGTTGTGTTGGTTGGGTGGTGGTGGTTGGGTTGGTTGTTGGTTAGGTGGTTGTTGTTGGTTGGTTGGTTGGTTGGTTGGTTGTTGTTAGTTGGTTGGTTGGTGTGTTGGTTGGTTTTGGTTGGTTGGTTGGTTGTTGGTTGGTTAGTTGGTGGTTGGTTAGGTTGGTTGGGTGGTGGTTTGGTTGGTTGGTTGGTGTTGGTATGGTTGGTTGGTATGGTAGTGGTTGGTTGGTTGGTTTGTTGGTTGGTTGGTGTGGTTGGTTGGTAGGTTGGTTGGTTTGGTTTTGGTTGGGTTGTTGGTTTGTTGTTAGTTGGTTGGTTGGTTAGTTGGTTGGTTTGGTTGGTTGGTTGGATTGGTTGGTGTTGGTTGGTTGGTTTGGTTGGTTGTTGGTGGTGGTTGGTGTTGGTTGTTGGTTGGTTATTGGTTTGGTTGGTTTAGTGGTGGTGGTTGGTTGGTTGGTAGGTTGGGTTGGTTGGTTGGTTGTTGGGTTTTTGGTGGGTTGGGTGGTTGGCTGGGTTGGTGGGTTGTGTGGGTTTTGGTTAGTGGTTGTTGGTTGGTGTGTTGGGTTGTGGTTGGTTTTTGGTTGGTTGGTGGTGTGTGGTTGGTTGTGGTGTGGTATTGTTGGTGGGTTGGTTGGGTTGGTTGTTAGTTGGTTGTTGTGAGGTGGTGGGTTGTTGGTTGGGTTGGTTGGTTGGTTTGGTTGGTGGGTTGGTTGGTGGTGTGGTTGGTTGGTGGTGGTTGGTTGGTTGGAGTTGGTTGGTTGGTTGGGTTGGTTGGTTGGTGTTGGGTTGGTTGGAGTTGTTGGTTGGTTGGTTGGTTGGTTGTTTGGTGTGGCTGTTGTGGTTGGTTGGTGGTGGTGGGTTGTTGGGGTTAGTTGGTTGGTTGGTTGTTGGTTGGTTGGTTGTTGGTTGGTTGGTTGTGGTTGGTGGTTGGTGTGGTTAGTTGGTGTTGGTTTGGGTTGGTTGGTGTGGTTGTTATGGGGTTGGTGGTTGGTTGTTGGTTGTTGGTGTTGGTTGGTTGGTTGGTTGGTTGGTTGGTTAGGTTGGTGGTTGGTTGGTTGTTGGTTGGTTGGTTGGTGGTTGGTTGTTGGTTGAGTTGGTGGTTGGTTGGTGTTGGTTTGGTTGGTGGTTGGTTGGTTTGGTTGTTGGTTGGGTTGTTGTTGGTTGGTTGGTTTGTTGGTTGGTTGGTTGGTTGGTTGGTTAGTTGGTTGGTTGGTTGGTTGTTGGTTTATGGTTTTGGTTGGTTGGTTGTGGTTGGTTGGTGGTTGTTGGTTTGGTTGTTGTTGTTGGTTGTTGGTGTGGTTGTTTTGTTGGTTGGTTTGTTGGTTGGTTTGTTGGTTGGTTGGTTTGTTGTTGGTTGTTGGTTTGTGTTGGTTGTTAGTTTGGTTGGTTGGTTGTTGGTTGTTGTGTTGGTGGTTGGTTGGTTGGTTGAGTGGTTGTTAGTTGTGGTGGTTGGTTGTTGTTTGGTTGGTTGGTTTGTTGTTGGTGGTGTTGGTTGGTGGTATTTGGTGTGCGTTGTTGGTTTGATTGATGGTTTGATCTGATGGTTAGTTGTGTTGATTGATTGTTGGTATGGTTGGTTGTTGTTGGTTTGATCGTTAGTTGGTTGGTTTGTGTTAGGTGGTGATTATTGGTTGATGGTGTTGGTTAGTTGGTGGTTGATTGTTGGTTATAGTTGAGTGACTGTGGTTGGGATTGGTTGATTGTTGGTGAGTTAGTGGTTGATTGGTGTTGGTATGTGGTTGGTTTGGTGTTGGTTGGTTGTTGATTGGTTAGATGGATAGGTTGATTGGTATGGTATAAGTTGTGTTGGGTGTGTTGTGGTATGGTGGTTGGTTTGTTGGTCGTTTGTAAGGTTAGTTGGTTGTTGGTTGGTTGGTTAGTTGGCTTTGGTTCTTGGTTGTTGTTGGTTGGTGGTTGAGTTGGTTGATGTGGCTTGGTTGTTGGATTGTTGTTGAGAATGTTTGATTGAGATTGGTTGGTGGTGTTGATTAGGTTGGATGGTGTTGAGTGGTATGGTTTATATTGTGATTGTGTTGGCATCTTAATGCTGTTGGTTGTATTATGCGTTCTGGTGGTTGTTGGTTGTTGCTGTTCTTGTTGTTGTTAATGGTTGGTGATTTTTTGGTTGGTTAGTTGGTTGATGGTTGAAGGCAAGGTGAGTAGCATAGTTGGTATGGTTAATTGCTTGCTTGGTGGGATGTATAACTGGTGGTTAGATGTTAGTTGTTGGCAGTTTGAGTGTTGTGGCTAATGTGGGTGGTGATGTGTTGTTGTGAGGATATGATAATATTTAGTTACTGCTATGTTATAGTAGGAATTGTGTTCATCCAGTGGTGTTGTGTTGTGGGTTTTGTTGTGCTGATTGTGTTGTTTGTTGGTGTGCTTGTTGAGTGGTTGATGTGCATGTTGTGTTGGTGTGATTTGGTTAGGTGTTGATATGGGCTATGTTGATGTGAGTTGGTGTTGCTGGTTGGTGGGGGTTGTTGGGTGTGGTGTTGGTTTGGGGTGGTTGGTGGGTGGTGGGGGTTAGGTTTGGGTTGGCTGGGGTGGTTGTAATTGGTGGGGGTTTTTGGGGGTTGTTGTTGGTTGGGTGGGGGTTTGGTTGTTGGTTGTTGTCCCTTAAAGGGTTCTTTTTTTTTTTTTTCCCCCCCCCCTTTTTTTTTTTTTTCCTTTTTTTTTGTTTGGGGTTTTTTTCCCTTTTTTTTTTTTTTTTCATTTTTTTTATTTTTATTTTTTTCTCCCTTGTTTTTGGGGGTTTTTTTGGTTTTTTTTGGTTTTTGGGTTTTGGTTTCTTTTGTTGGTAGGGAAGGGGGGGGTTAAGGGGATGGTTTTTTGGGAAAAGGAAGTTTGAGGAAATTTTTAATTTTTAGAAAGACTCCTAAAAGGGGAGAAATTTTTAGGGGCAAGGGTTTTTTGGGGGGGGAAATTTTGGGGTTAGGGGGGCTGGTTATTAAAATTAAGAAAAAAAAAAAGTTATTTTTTTTAAATTTAAAAAACTTAAACCCGTGGGCCCCACTGGGTTTTTGGGGGGCAATCCGTTTTTTCTTTTTCCACCCCATAAAAGGTTTCAGGGGTTTGTTTTTTTTGGTTTAAGTGTTTTTTGGGTTTTTTTGGGAAGGAGGGGATTGGAGGGATTAATTTAGGGGTCATATTTTTTAAAACCAAATTAAACAAAACCCTTTCCTTTGGAACTCCCCCCAAAAAAATTTTAACCTGCAGGAACAAATGTTTGAGTGTGTGTTTGAGTGTGTGTTTGAGTGTGTGGTTGAGTGTGAAGTTGAGTGTGTGTTTGATTGTGAGGTTGAGTGTGAGATTGAGTGTGTGCTTGAGTGTGAGGTTGAGTGTGAGGTTGAATGTGAGTATTACACATATTAAGCAGGTAATGCACACATGTGTGCGTGTGTGTATGATTGTCAAGGTTCTATACAAGTTTATACATATTAATACACCTGATCTTTAGTGCAATCGTGAATACAAATAAGCTTACATAAATTCTTGCTCCGTGAAACATGAATACACACACACACACACACACACACACACACACACACACACACACACACACACACACACACACACACACACACACACAGTCGCTCGCTAAAAAATATTCGTATTATGTAAGGAGGGTATGATCACACAGGCATACATACATACATACATACGTAAATACATGTACAAATATATTCTCACTTACGTAGGTATTTCGTGCGTAATCATCAACTAGTGTGTGTGTGTGTGTGTGTGTGTGTGTGTGTGTGTGTTGTGTGTGTGTGTGTGTGTGTGTGTGTGTGTGTGTGTGTGTGGCTGTGTGCAGATGATGTTAAGTTAATGAGAAGAATAAAAACTGGAGGAAAATGGAACGGTTATTGCAGAGTCTGCAGAGTTGATGGAAGGAAGACACTTGGGTAAGCCTAGTAACGGGAACAGGTCAGCCACCTGCACAATGAGGCTAAAAAGTAGAAGGAATGAACAGGTAAAGAGAGTCAATACGATTTCAACGCTACTGAACAATAAACGAAGGAAGAAAGCATGAAAAAATAAATTCAGGTGAAGAGAGAAGCAAAAAAAAAATGTTAAAATAAATATGGGAGCAACGGTAAACACACAATCCAAGCTTGGCCGCACCTACCTCGGGATAAACGACAGCCAAATCAACGATAAAGCTCTGTATAGAGCGAAACTCCGTCACAATAAAAGATTGCTGTGCATCAATGTCTTTACTTTATCCCCATCAGCAGTACACTGCTGTATCCAAAGACTCAGACATTAGCACAGAGAAGGGAGAACACTCACAGGGAAGCAAGCAATGAACTCAACAGAAGATCCCACGATGTGTTTACCAACGAGCAAGAGTAACCAGCAGAGATAGAAGGGAGGACAAACCAAGCGGAACTATCAAGCAGTGAAACGGCTAATGAAGAAATACGTCGACTTCGAATGCAACCTGACACATCAAAGGCAACCGATGGAATATCACTAGGAATACTAAGAGAATGAACTAAAATACGGTGCATGCTACGTGCAAGTCGTTAGCAATGCGTGGTGTGTCATACCACTGAAAGATAGCAAAAGTGATACCAAAGTTGATAGGCAGAAACCTTGAATAACCGACTATAATC
>NC_069441.1:15555321-15572821 GCF_026875155.1 Cherax quadricarinatus
TGTGTGTGTGTGTGTGTGTGTGTGTGTGTGTGTGTGTGTATGTGTGTGTGTGTGTTAGTCAAAAGAAAAAAGAAAAGAACGAAGAAGAGGAAGTTGGAACTTAAGAAGAAACATAAAATGAAGAACAAACACGTAATAACAAGATAATAAATTAAACTGTTGTTTAAGTAATGTAAGAGAAAGATCAGAAGCAAAAGTTGATGAATTAGAGAAGAGGAAAGAGGTGGAAGAAGAGAGTGAAAAGACGTGGAGGAGGGGGAAAGGGAATAGAATGAAGACTAGGAGTAGAAAGAAGAGAAAAAAAAGAGTAAAGAAGAGGGATAAACGAGAAAAAAAGTATCGGGATGGAAAGAAGGAAAAGGCAGAGGAGATGGAGAACTAAGAGGAAGAAGACAGCAAGAACTTGACACAGTGACCATGATACTGTGTTGTCTAGGGTGACTATCATCCTGACACAGTGACCATGATACTGTGCTGTCTAGGGTGACTATCATCGTGACACAGTGACCATGATACTGTGTTGTCTAGGGTGACTATCATCCTGACACAGTGACCATGATACTGTGCTGTCTAGGGTGACTATCATCCTGACACAGTGACCATGATACTGTGCTGTCTAGGGTGGCTATCATCCTGACACAGTGACCATGATACTGTGTTGTCTAGGGTGACTATCATTCTGACACAGTGACCATGATACTGTGTTGTCTAGGGTGACTATCATCCTGACACAGTGACCATTATACTGTGCTGTCTAGGGTGACTATCATCCTGACACAGTGACCATGATACTGTGCTGTCTAGGGTGACTATCATCCTGACACAGTGACCATGATACTGTGCTGTCTAGGGTGACTATCATCCTGACACAGTGACCATTATACTGTGCTGTCTAGGGTGACTATCATCCTGACACAGTGACCATGATACTGTGCTGTCTAGGGTGACTATCATCCTGACACAGTGACCATGATACTGTGTTGTCTAGGGTGACTATCATTCTGGGACACAGTGACCATGATACTGTGCTGTCTAGGGTGACTATCATTCTGAGACACAGTGACCATGATACTGTGCTGTCTAGGGTGACTATCATCCTGACACAGTGACCATGATACTGTGCTGTCTAGGGTGACTATCATCCTGACACAGTGACCATGATACTGGGCTGTCTAGGGTGACTATCATCCTAACACAGTGACCATGATACTGTGCTGTCTAGGGTGACTATCATCCTGACACAGTGACCATGATACTGTGTTGTCTAGGGTGACTATCATCGTGACACAGTGACCATGATACTGTGCTGTCTAGGGTGACTATCATCCTGACACAGTGACCATGATACTGTGCTGTCTAGGGTGACTATCATTCTGGGACACAGTGACCATGATACTGTGCTGTCTAGGGTGGCTATCATCCTGACACAGTGACCATGATACTGTGCTGTCTAGTTTGACTATCATCCTGACACAGTGACCATGATACTGTGTTGTCTAGGGTGACTATCATCCTGACACAGTGACCATGATACTATGTTGTCTAGGGTGACTATCATCCTGATACAGTGACCATGATACTGTGCTCCCTAGGGTGACCATCATTCTGGGACACAGTGACCATGATATTGTGCTGTCTAGGGTGACTATCATCCTGACACTGACCATGATACTGTGCTGTCTAGTGTGTCTATCATCCTGACACAGTGACCATGATACTGTGCTGTCTAGGGTGACTATCATCCTGACACAGTAACCATGATACTGTGCTGTCTAGGGTGGCTATCATCCTGACACAGTGACCATTATACTGTGCTGTCTAGGGTGACTATCATCCTGACACAGTGACCATGATACTGTGTTGTCTAGGGTGGCTATCATCCTGACACAGTGACCATTATACTGTGCTGTCTAGGGTGACTATCATTCTGACACAGTGACCATGATACTGTGCTGTCTAGGGTGACTATCATCCTGACACAGTGACCATGATACTGTGTTGTCTAGGGTGACTATCATCCTGACACAGTGACCATGATACTGTGTTGTCTAGGGTGACTATCATCTGATACAGTGACCATGATACTGTGCTGTCTAGGGTGACTATCATCCTGACACAGTGACCATGATACTGTGCTCTCTATGGTGGCTATCATCCTGACACAGTGACCATGATACTGTGCTTTCTAGGGTGATTATCATCCTGACACAGTGACCATGATACTGTGTTATCTAGGGTGACTGTCATCCTGACACAGTGACCATGATATTGTGCTGTCTAGGGTGACTATCATTCTGACACAGTGAGCATGATACTGTGCTGTCTAGAGTGGCTATCATTCTGACACAGTGACCATGATATTGTGCTGTCTAGGGTGACTATCATCCTGACACAGTGACCATGATACTGTGTTGTCTAGGGTGGCTATCATCCTGACACAATGACCATAATACTGTGCTGTCTACGGTGACTATCATCCTGACACTGACCATGATACTGTGCTGTCTAGTGTGTCTATCATCCTGACACAGTGACCATGATACTGTGCTGTCTAGGGTGACTATCATTCTGGGACACAGTGACCATGATACTGTGCTGTCTAGGGTGGCTATCATCCTGACACAGTGACCATGATACTGTGCTGTCTATTTTGACTATCATCCTGACACAGTGACCATGATACTGTGTTGTCTAGGGTGACTATCATCCTGACACAGTGACCATGATACTATGTTGTCTAGGGTGACTATCATCCTGATACAGTGACCATGATACTGTGCTCCCTAGGGTGACCATCATTCTGGGACACAGTGACCATGATATTGTGCTGTCTAGGGTGACTATCATCCTGACACTGACCATGATACTGTGCTGTCTAGTGTGTCTATCATCCTGACAGTGACCATGATACTGTGCTGTCTAGGGTGACTATCATCCTGACACAGTAACCATGATACTGTGCTGTCTAGGGTGGCTATCATCCTGACACAGTGACCATTATACTGTGCTGTCTAGGGTGACTATCATCCTGACACAGTGACCATGATACTGTGTTGTCTAGGGTGGCTATCATCCTGACACAGTGACCATTATACTGTGCTGTCTAGGGTGACTATCATTCTGACACAGTGACCATGATACTGTGCTGTCTAGGGTGACTATCATCCTGACACAGTGACCATGATACTGTGTTGTCTAGGGTGACTATCATCCTGACACAGTGACCATGATACTGTGTTGTCTAGGGTGACTATCATCCTGATACAGTGACCATGATACTGTGCTGTCTAGGGTGACTATCATCCTGACACAGTGACCATGATACTGTGCTCTCTATGGTGGCTATCATCCTGACACAGTGACCATGATACTGTGCTTTCTAGGGTGATTATCATCCTGACACAGTGACCATGATACTGTGTTATCTAGGGTGACTGTCATCCTGACACAGTGACCATGATATTGTGCTGTCTAGGGTGACTATCATTCTGACACAGTGAGCATGATACTGTGCTGTCTAGAGTGGCTATCATTCTGACACAGTGACCATGATATTGTGCTGTCTAGGGTGACTATCATCCTGACACAGTGACCATGATACTGTGTTGTCTAGGGTGGCTCTCATCCTGACACAATGACCATAATACTGTGCTGTCTACGGTGACTATCATCCTGACACTGACCATGATACTGTGCTGTCTAGTGTGTCTATCATCCTGACACAGTGACCATGATACTGTGCTGTCTAGGGTGACTATCATCCTGACACAGTAACCATGATACTGTGCTGTCTAGGGTGACTATCATCCTGACACAGTAACCATGATACTGTGCTTCTAGTGTGACTATCATCCTGACACAGTGACCATGATACTGTGCTGTCTAGGGTGACTATCATCCTGACACAGTAACCATGATACTGTGCTTCTAGTGTGACTATCATCCTGACACAGTGATCATGATACTGTGCTGTCTAGGGTGATTATCATCCTGACACAGTGACCATGATACTGTGCTGTCTAGGGTGACTATCATTCTGACACAGTGACCATGACACTGTGCTGTCTAGGGCGACTATCATCCTGACTCAGTGACCATGATACTGTGCTGTCTATGGTGACTATCATCCTGACGCAGTGACCATGATACTGTGATCCCTAGGGTGACTATCATCTTCAGGCAGTGACCATGATACTGTGCTCTCTAGGGTGACTAACATCCTGACACTGTGACCATGATACTGTGCTCCCTAGGGTGACTTTCATCCTGACACAGTGACCATGACACTGTGCTCTCTAGGGTGACAATCATCCTGACTCAGTGACCATGATACTGTGCTCTCTAGGGTGACTTTCATCCTGACACAGTGACCATGATACTGTGCTGTCTAGGGTGACTATCATCCTGGCACAGTGACCATGATACTGTGCTCCCTAGGGTGACTTTCATCCTGACACAGTGACCATGATACTGTGCTCTGTAGGGCGACTATCATCCTGACACACTGACCATGACACTGTGCTGTCTAGGGTGACTATCATCCTGACACAGTGACCATGACACTGTGCTGTCTAGGGTGACTATCATCCTGACACAGTGACCATGATACTGTGCTGTCTAGGGCGACTATCATCCTGACACAGTGACCATGACACTGTGCTGTCTAGGGTGACTATCATCCTGACACAGTGACCATGACACTGTGCTGTCTAGGGCGACTATCATCCTGACTCAGTGACCATGACACTGTGCTGTCTAGGGCGACTATCATCCTGACTCAGTGACCATGACACTGTGCTGTCTAAGGTGACTATCATCCTGACTCAGTGACCATGACACTGTGCTGTCTAAGGCGACTATCATCCTGACTCAGTGACCATGACACTGTGCTGTCTAAGGCGACTATCATCCTGACTCAGTGACCATGACACTGTACCTTGGAGTGTATCATCTTCACACAGTGACCATGAGACCGTGCACTGGAGGGTATCATCTTCCCACAGTGACCATGAGACCGTGCACTGGAGGGTATCATCTTCACACAGTGACCATGAGACCGTGCACTGGAGGGTATCATCTTCACACAGTGACCATGAGACCGTGCACTGGAGGGTATCATCTTCACACAGTGACCATGAGACGGTGCACTGGAGGGTATCATCTTCACACAGTGACCATGAGACCGTGCACTGGAGGGTATCATCTTCACACAGTGACCATGAGACCGTGCACTGGAGGGTATCATCTTCACACAGTGACCATGAGACCGTGCACTGGAGGGTATCATCTTCACACAGTGACCATGAGACCGTGCACTGGAGGGTATCATCTTCACACAGTGACCATGAGACCGTGCACTGGAGGGTATCATCTTCACACAGTGACCATGAGACCGTGCACTGGAGGGTATCATCTTCACACAGTGACCATGAGACCGTGCACTGGAGGGTATCATCTTCACACAGTGACCATGAGACCGTGCACTGGAGGGTATCATCTTCACACAGTGACCATGAGACTGTTCTGGACAAATGTGATGACTTAAGGGCCTTCCACTAACCACTCCCTCTGTTGGTACCTTGTCTGACTAGATTAATATCACACCCCCACTACCCATTCACACCACAGTCCTACCACCATTACCACATCTCGTTAATACCATAGCACCACCACCATCACAACCACCTATTAATACCACAGTTTTACCACTATTACCACAACCCATTTTTCTGTTAATGAGGGTATTAAAAATTAACAGTTTTCATGATAATTTGGTACCAAAACATCTTTTCAATTGCAACAATAGATGGTAGAAGCTTTTCAGAGTTGATAGACTTGACTGTCAGTGCCAGAAGAAGCAAGAACAATAAATAATATAATTCATATTAATCAAAGGCACAAAAGGTTGTGGTGTTTATTTTTCTATGGGCCACTACACGTCACACCTCTTCCCTCCCTCACCTCAAAAAATTGCCTATAGGAATTTCGATCATTCACATTCAATAAAGCTGCAGGATGCATAAGCCCGCATGTGTCAAAACCTCGTTAACACCCTCCTTCCAGACCTTTCTTAGATGTCTCCTACACCTTCTATCTCACTCATATTTTAATAATTTCTTGATCAACCTATCTTGTTTTTCGCTTTTAAGTGGCCAACTATGTCATTTGCCCTTTCTCTCCTATTTATTATAATTTTCATAGCTCATCGTCATTTTGTAATTTCTTCTCTTATTCTCTGCATAATATTCACACAACACATTGAGTTCCAACACATCTTCACAGCCTCCAGCCTCCTCCTCCTCCTCGTTGCAACTCACAAAGAAAATGCCTCACACTCACAAGAGTGTCCCACCACTATATTCTGATTAAATCCACTTTTTTCAATCTTTAGACGAACTTTTTTCTTTCCCCAGGCTTAATTTTCTGTGATTCATCTCAGGTTTCACATACTCATCTTCCGACATATCCAATCCCTACTCTTTAATTTCATCCACTTCTGATATATTCCCATCGCTTTGTTTTTTCTTTCATTTTCAACTTTCTTCTCTTCTTTACCCAATATTCCAAACTCCTCTGCTTGGTTCATATAATAACGCCAACAACATGCTCATTGGAGAAGCCAGGTACTGATACTCAAAAATCTGAGAAAAAGAGATTAATGTATAATTGCTATGGATCCCATCACACACTGGATTACTCCTTCATGATAAAGTTGATATGTTAGCCAAGAAGAGTACCCTGAAGGAGAATGTAGAATATAACTTTTGGTATATCTGTGTCTAGCATTAGGAATAATATTAGGAGAGAAGTAAATAATGAAAATGAATGTTATAGGAATGCAATTAGAAGCCTGAGTAGATCTATAACCCACTATGATAACATGAACGTAGATAAGTATGTTTATGGAGCAACTTGTAATGCGAACACTGAACAAACTGACTGATGTTGTAGTGGCCAGGCTTAGTCTTGGTTACAAGTACTTCTGGTAGTTTGGGAGACACACAGATGATGATCAAACCAAATGCAAATTATGTGGTCAGGCATATGGTCACTGTCTTGAACACTATGTGCTTGTCCACTTATTGAGAAATATAGAGACAGACAGTATAATAACCTATGTGACATATCAAGATATCTTATTAATGAAAATAAGATACCAGATATACTAAGCAAATTTCATAAATTTGCTTGTAACAGGTAAGTGAACTGTAGATATAAATCCAAATGTACACCCGTTAACCCTTCAGGGGCCTAGTTCTAGGTCTTTTGTGTATCCATATGTTCTTGTGCTACCATCTACAGGATGGATCTGGGGTGCACAATAAACTAGCCACTTCGGTGGCAAAGTCTAAATCTCTGCCAACTTCTGCATCTTTTCTATTTTATCTCCCAACAGTACTGAGTCATCAGCATAAAGCAACTGTGACGACTCTCATTTGATATCAGATTCATTATCTTTAAAGATTTCAACTCTCCCAGCACTAAAGCATTCATTTCTTTACCTGGTTTATAGACTGAAGATAATCTTCTGGGGCAAGATCGTGTAAGAAAATGAACACAAAAAAATTTCAACATTACCAGGATTATGTTAACAATGATACGAAAGATTAACTAGTGAAATAAACTAAAATAAATCCATATTTTCTTCCACTTTCCTTTACCTTCTTCTTTACTTCTTTTTAGGAATAATTCTGAACTTTCCCTCACTCGTCTCCTCCATGAGGGTAATTTATGGAGGCTGCCTGTCCACCATCTCATAAACAAATTGCATCATCTGTCTATCTTCATAGTGCCGAGCAGTGATCTATTTTACATCTATCAGGCGCCAGTCCAGGTGGAGGTGGGCTGCTCTGGGAGCCAACAATGGAGATGTTTTGGAAGAGTTTGGTAAGAAATGGTGCACAAAGGAAAGTGTGGGAAGGATAGGTGTGGGAAGCAAGGGTGTGGGAAGGAACTGTGTGGGAAGGAAATATGGGAAGGGTGTAGGAAAGGAAGGTTAAAGAAGGGTGATATAATAAGAGAGAGAGAGAGAGAGAGAGAGAGAGAGAGAGAGAGAGAGAGAGAGAGAGAGAGAGAGAGAGAGAGAGAGAGAGAGAGAGAGAGAGAGAGAGAGAGAGAGAGCAAGCCGTCGCTCTTACAAGAGTCTTGAACACAGTGACAAAAGAGAGATTTCCCTAACACCACAATAATTTTTTAACTTAACAATGTGGGACTGTAATTAAATCGCCGCTTGTTACTTGACTTTGCTAATGGGAAGTGGTCACGCGAAAGTGAGTCTTGCACCAGAGGGCAAAAGAGGTCATTGTGGCGAGTATTACCTAGCTCCTGAATGGGGCGAAATTATATGCCCATAGTGGGCAAGGTGGCGAGCAGCAGCACTGCCAGGACACCCCAGGGCAGAGCGACGTATAGTAAACCTTTGGGAAAGACACATACGAACTCTCCTTTAGACGAACGAAGCCGACACTTCTACAAACGGAACTGACACCCTGACAAAGACGAAATTTACACCCTGACACAGACGAAATTTACACCCTGACACAGACGAAATTTACTCCCTGACACAGACGAAGTTTACACCCTGACACAGAGGAAATTAACACCTGACACAGAGGAAATTAACATTCTGACACAGAGGATATTAACATCCTGACACAGAGGAAGTTAACACCTCAGAATGAACGCACGAGACATGATGCGACGGACGAACTAGAGATGAAGAAATCCCAGGAAGGAGAAATGTAACAAAGAGATGCGGTCAAATTCAGCTTTCAGAGATCTACGATTCCAAAACCCCATAATGGACGAACCTGACTCCACAATACGGACGAACTCAGCGACTTAAGATGGACATGTCAGACACTTAAAGGTAGAGAGAAGCAACACCTCCAGGAGAGGTATATCTGGAGTATACCTGGAGAGGGTGTCGCCCATCAACGCCCCCGCCGCCAGGTCTCTGTTATAACGAGAGTAGTATTTAAAAAAAATTACGACTTTTTACCTACAAGAAGCCTTAACAAATACTTCATTAAGCTTCCTTTATGAAAAACGTCGAAATAATAATAATAATAATAATAATAATAATAATAATAATAATAATAATAATAATAATAATAATACTTCCCTTTTCCAATTCTTATTTTTTTAACACTTGACGGACAAGCGCCTCGTTCCAACGGCTTTCAAAGTCAAGAGTTGGGAAGAACGTACCCAGCAACCCGAGAGGAACGAACCTGTTACGTCTAGAAGAATGTGCTGGGCACCATCTTCGTTCTCACTGAGAGATGTACACTGAGAGGTATATGTCTCAGTGTATATCTACACTGAGAACTTGCTTGTAATGGCAGTTTTAGGAGTTAAACTATTCTTGACATGTGGCAGACAAGCGACACGCAGCCTAAATGACCCCCATTGTAGTGTATAGATTTTAACCCCCATTAACTAATCAGTAGTCTCTCCTGAGGACATAGGCCTTTGTACTCCTGGAGTCTCTCTTCCTTCATGAGACTGTGAGGTGGGTTAGGGCTTCCTTGCACTCTGCAGCTCTCAAAAAGGAGAGTGGGTAATTAGAAAGCCGTGTATTTTGCAGTGTCGGTTCACGCGGAAATGAATATTTACAATGGTGGCCAGTGTATTTACAGTGGTGTTCGTATTTACAATGATGCAAGTGTATTTGAAGTGGTGTTAGTGTATTTACAATGATGCCAGTGTATTTGCAGTGGTGTTTATATATTTACAAAGACGTCAGTGTGTTTACAGTGATATCCATATATTTACAATGATGCTAATGTATTTGCAGAGGTGTTTATTTTTTTTACAGTGATGCCTGTGCATTTACAGTGGTGTTCGTGCATTTACAATGATGCCTATGTATTTACAGTTGTCGTGTAATTGCAGTGATGTAAGTGTATTTACAATGGTGTTCGTCTATTTACAGTACTTCCCGTGTATAGGTAGTGCCTCGTAAGATTTTGAGCTTAGCTTAATTGCCGCGACTTTAAAGTCTGGGAAGAATCACACCACATGCTAATGTTGGGGTTTATGGAATATATCAGCGGCACCAGAAGCCGACCTTTCATTACGCCAGCCTCGGCTGCCACGCCTCCCCACGCCTTCTACAGCCGCAGCTGCACCCCCTCCCACGCCTCCTACAGCTGAAGAAGCTTCCCCGCCTTCAGGAGACATCTTCAGAGTTCTTTGTCTTCTATGGCGAACAGTTTTGTTCCCGAAGCGGAAGTTTACTGAGTATCCAATGGACGGTAGTGGCTAGTTTATTGTGTATCTTGTGGACGGTAGTGGCTAGTTTATTGTGTATCCTGTGGACGGTAGTGGCTAGTTTATTTTGTATCCTGTGGACGGTAGTGGCTAGTTTATTGTGCATCCTATATCCATCCAGTGGACGGTAGCGCATGAACATATGGATACACAAAAGGCCTAGGAACTAGGCCCCAAAAGGGTTACCAGGAGTACATGTGGATAATTATTTACGGCAGATATTTCATCTATTACATTAAAGAGATACCTTGAATATATATCACATTAGGTAATTATACTGAATATCTGTATATTCTCCAATAACTGCCAAAAGTACTTGTAACCAGACCTAAGTCTGGCTGCCACAATATTAGTCAGTTTGTTTACATGGCAATTTGTTCCGTAAATGTGCTCCTTTTATGTTATTATAGTGAGTTATAGATCTATTCAGGCTTCTCAGTGCATTGCTGCGTTACCAAAATACTCTTGCTTCTAAATACGCGTCTGTGATGTTATTTAACATACCTGCTTAATGGATTTAACAGAAGTGTGGGAGTTAGAAGCAGCAGGAGGAGGCAGGGTTGGTTCAAGACTGTACACGTTCAGGGCGGGGCGGTAAGGGTGGAGAAGGGAAGGAGGGGTTGGAACAAGGCTTGACAAGGGCTAGGGCAGGGTTGAGCAGGGCAGTACAAGGGCAGGGCTGCTGGGGCAAGGTTGGGGCAGACGCGGGCATCAGTAATGAGTGCTAATAGTGGTTTATGAGGTGACGACTCGGCACTAGCCGAATATGGGACCTCGTGCTACCTACCTTCCTGGGATCCCCTGCTACCTACCTTCCTGGGACCTCCTGCTACCTACCTTCCTGGGACCCCTCCTGCTATCTAATTTCCTGGGACCCCCTGCTACCCACTTTCCTGGGACCTGCTGCTACCTGCCTTCTTGGAACCCTCCCTGCTACCTACCTTCCTGTGACCCTCCCTTTTACATACCCTTCCTGAGACCGCCTGCTACCTACTGTAACTTCTTGGGACTTCCCTGCTATCTACCTGCCTGGGACCCCCCTCCCTGTTACCTACATTCCTATGACTTCCTGCTACCAACCTACCTGGGAAATCCCCCTACTACCACGTTGCCTATCAGGTGCAGCAATGATGGTTCAGAACAATAATCAGCATGTTGCATGTGACAGCCTGGAACCTGGGCACAAGGGCAATATACCGATATTTAGAAAAAAAAAAACACTTCTCTGACGTAGGATCGAGTCTCCAACACTCCCTGCGCTGATTGACTCTCTTGTGACAAAATATTGGTCTGTGTAAAGTTGTATTAAGCCTCGATAAAGCTTGACACAATGCAGCGGCCTGGTTAACCAGGCAAGCACCAGACAAGCCTGGATCAGGGCCGGGCTGAGGGAATAGCACTCACAAAACCCGTCAAAGGTATGTCAAAGGTATATGAGCTTTTATTGCATCCTTTAACGTCTCCAAAAACAATGTCCTAAAAAAAGGAATGATAAAAACTGGGCGACCTTAACACATAGGTGGCCAAGCTTCCACTCACAACTAATACGCTAATAAATGAAGGAAAAGAAACTTCAGAATCCTGTTTACAAAAATATACAGCAGCAGTATTTTAATATCCATTAAAGCCGACGTGATTGCTGCGCAGAGCTGAGACGCTGCACGGAACCAAGGTGCTGCGCAGAGCTGAGACGCTGCACGGAACCAAGGTGCTGCGCAGAGCTGAGACGCTACACACAGAGCTGAGACGCTACACATAGTATTCTATACAGATATTATAACCACGATGGTACTGAGTAGAACGCTAAACCTGGTGTCAGTGGTTTACAAAACCGATGCTAAACCTGTATGTACATTGTAAAGATTCGTTTCTGTCATCATCTGTATGTATGATCACTGTCCTACCGAGAGCTGCTGAGTAAAGTTACGTTACATTGTATATTTGTCGGAGAAAATTACGTAACGAGTCATTGGCTCACCAAGTATTATCGATGTTGTTTAAGTGGAGGTACATAAGAGGATATTGATGAGGGAACAATGAATCTATTCCTATGGTGGAAAGTTAGACGAGTGCTGTCTTGCAGTCTAGTATCACTTGTCCTACTGTGAAGGCGCGTCAGATCTTGCATGTTTGGTGTCTTCATTATGAACGTGGCAGCACGTTCATGGTTGCTCTCCCCACACCAGGTAGCATCATCAGTCGAGCTTGAAGCTTCCGATACACAAATAACCCTGACATAGGACACAAACTTTATGACGACGTTTCGGTCCGACTCGGAACTTTAGTTAGACCATTAATTAGTTTCTTTCTCCTGTATGCGGATTATATGTGTGTTGCTCCAGTCACGGTATTGTGGCCATGTGTTCCTTCTTGACACTCCCAGTGTCACAGCAACACTCCTGGTGATGAGCTTCTGTTTTCCTCTAACTGTCAGTGTTTGATGCCTTCTTTCTACATATTATTTTTTCGCTAGGCCAACCTGACTACATTCCCAGTCCAGGCGGGGCTTCCAGAGAGAAGCAAGTGTTGATACTTCGGTACCTGGCTGGAAACTATGGTACTTCTTATCGTTATGTGGTACAGCAGGTAGCTACAGTCATGGCTGCTCGCTGGTGTCCGAATCCAGGGTTGTTTATGATGACATGTATCTCCTCCCTGGACTGTTGGAACCACCCTCGACTTGAGACCTCAGCCCGAGCGCTGAGGTGACTCTTGGATCTTGCAGTTCTACCTTGTTATGCTTGATGTTCTATGGTTCCCTGTGGTACTGGAGTCACTGTCCCAAAGTACTAATATTATTCTCTCAGAGAGTGTTACGAATTTTGTCCCAGAGACTACTAGTTTCACTGTTCCAGACAAGACTAGTAACCACCGTCCCGTGTGTACTAACCTTTTAGGGGTACTTGGCATCCTTCTACCCTAAGATACTTGTCCGTGTTGTTCTTGTCTTTCTGGGAGGAAGATGAGAAGTGTCTAATGTGGACACGGGAGATGGTTACTGGAGTAGTTGGAGGAATGGAGAAGATTTGATAACAGAGAAGAAAGAAGGAAGAGTGAAAGAAAAAAAATGAATGGGTTATGTTATTATAATATTCTTGGAAAATAGAAACGTTCTTTGGGTTGATAAAGTCACCGGATCATACGAAGTTATCAGGTTTGATTCAGGTCAGCAAAGGGTTGCTGCAGTTCCTTGAATCAGGAACTCTTCAAAAGCATCAACATAAAATGGGTGTGGGAAAAGAAGAGTGTAAACGGGGTTGGTAAAAAGTGAAGGTAGGGGTAGCGAGACGTGTGTGGTGGGGCAAGAATGGTGTTAGTGAGGGGGGTGAGTATGTGGGGGTAGAACACAGCTTACCCAGGTCTTACCAGGATGCTCCAGAAGTCAACACAAGCGAGAGACCTGCCACACCTTCGTCCCCTGCCTCGTATCCTTCCCCAGGAGAGGAAAACCCTCACGGGAATTTGTTTCAGCAGCATCTACTGACTGACACAGCAAGACGGTCCTCTAGTACCATTATCACACCTGAGGATCAATCCTAAGGGGCGAAAGTTAGTGAAAAAGGAGGCTCGGTGTTTGGAAATTCCAGCGTGCGGGCATAAAATGAAGGTGTAATTTACGCTCATAAATACCTGACCTCAAGCCAACACTCCATCAGTTGAACGGGGTTGTGCTAGCACTTTTCATATGCAAATGCGACCACTTCGACCAAGCCGCACACGACTCCCGTCTCTCCTGTCTTTTGCTGGACGGTCCGCCCTCCCAGCGGGTTCCTCAAGCCATCAGGGAACGAGCTAAGTGTTGAGAGCTTAGTGGAGATCTTTTGGCGTGGCTTACCGAGACTTACTATCTGACGCTGACGATAGTGAAGGCACTTCTTTTATTGATTATACTGACCTCTTGTCAAACTCCTGCGACCCTCTGGCTACCACCTCTGGCTGCTGCTGCTGCTGCTGCTGCTACTGCTACAGGGGCTCTTATATACCAGTCTTAATCATCTGGTGGCTGTCTGGTGACTCTCTATATCTCTTGTACCAATCATCGTTAACTTCCTTTTCCGCTTTTTCTCTTATTCTTTATTTTTCTTTGGCTACTTCTTGTCTCATCGTTGCTATTCTCCTGCTCCATATTTCCGCCCTCTTCCTCCTGCCCCTTAGATAACTCTCCTGCCGTAAGTAACCTCAGACGACAACTTAATGTATTTCAGTCGCTGCGCGATCCGAGAAGGTTATCCCAGTCTCTCACAAGCCCAGCCCCCTCTACCTGAGGGGGCTGAGTAAAATTCTGGAATATACCCAGAACTCAAACTGAAATTTTGTTTAAATTATAAGACGCATTGAATACTGAAGACAGGACACCACGAACATATCTTTTGTCATGTAATTATAAGAAGAACGGGAACCACAAAAATAGATTTGTATAAAAGCCGGGTAGAACGGGACTTAACTGGTCCACTTAAGCGACTCCTCAAAGACCGGACACTTCCAGCAGGTTGTTAAATATATACAATAGTTTCGTGAAATTCTTTATAAAAAATAAACAATAAAAACAAAAGCGATTAAGAAAATACTAAATACATCACATAGTAAATAGTATTAATAGTAAAAAAAAATATATTTTTAATAATTATAATGATCATAATGATAATAATAATAATAATTATTATTATTATTATTATTAACGACTACGCTTTAGTTGAATTGGTAATAATACAGTATTGTAGCAGCGTTATGTAGGAAGAGAGGGAAGGGAATGAGAGAAGGAAGGAGAGGAGAAATGGGGAGGGAGGGAGTGGAAGGAGAAGCGGAGGGAAGACGGAGGGAGGGAGGGAGTGTGGGAGGGAGGGAGGGAGGGAGGGAGGGGAGGGAGGGAGGGAGGGAGCAATATAAACACAGTTCACTGCTCTAGATGGATAGCCATATAGATAGCTATCACTCCACGCTGTTAAGCTATAATACCCTCCCTCCTTCCCTCCCTCCCTCCCTCCCTCCCTCCCTCCCTCCCCTCCCTCCCTCCTCCCTCCCTCCCTCCCTCCTCCTTCCCTCTCGAATAAACCACTCCCTCACCACCACCCCCCCATCAATATCCCACTACTGCTCCCTCTGTGCCTTCTATATCCTACCCAGGCCAGGAGAGGATATAAGTGCCTTCGTTAGAGGGTTAGAAACGACTCCTGAGGGATGGGCAAGATGGGTCCATCCTATTAAGAAAAGGAAAGGAGGAACCCATCTGTGAAGAAGAGGGATAAGGAGAACCTGGCATGGCGTGTTGAGAGGATAGGAGACCCTGTTGAAGAAGGATAAGGAGAACCCATCGTGGGGAGAAATAGAAACCATCACTGTTGAGGATAATGAGAGACACTCACAGAGTTGAAGTATATACCTGCTTTAGTGTCCCGCACTCCTGTTGCCGTGACTGGGACCCTGGTAATGGATCAGTAACCTGGCTCCCTGTGGTGCCGTAGCTATCGATAAGTGGAGAGGACCGGTGCGAGGGGAACACCAGCGAGTGAGGAGTAGTGTCAAGGTGACGAGGAAACTGGAGTTGAAGGAAGTATGTGGAGTTGAGGAGTGAACTGGAGTTGAGGGAGGGCAAATGGATCATGCTGATTAGTAGAGGACATCATGTGAGGATAACGGTCTGTCTGCGTGCCTAGGAACCTGGGTGACCTGGAGCGTCCCTCTCGTGACCTGGATCACTGCAGTTAACCCTGCGCTTGACCTGGACGGTCAGTTAGTGAACCTATCAAGTGTTGATCATTGATACCCTGTGATCTACCTGGCAGTGAACCAGGAGTTGGCCTCGGAGTTGAACCTGATCCTGGATGCAACCTGGGCTACCTCGGAGTTGAACCTCGAGTCCGTGGCAGTGACCTCAGTTGAAGGGAGTCAGTGATGCATAACCTGGAGTTGAAGTAGATTAAGGAGTGAACCTGGATTGAACCTGGAGTTGAACCAGTCGTGTGAGTGAAATGGAGTTGAACCTTGAGGTTGCAGTTAACCTTGGAGTTGAACTGGAGCCCAGTGCTGCAGTTGAACCTGGAGTCAGTGTTGCAGTTGAACCTGGAGTGAACTGATTGAACCAGATATCGCATTGAACCTGGAGTGAACCTTGTCAGTGCGAGTTGAACCTGGAGTCAGTGAACCTGGAGTTGAACCTGGAGTGTGGAGTTGAACCTGGAGTTGAACCTGGAGTTGAACTATCAGGCAGGAGTTGAACCTGAGTTGAACCTGGAGTTGAACTGAGTTGACCTGGAGTTGAACCTGGAGTGAACTCTGTGAGTTGAACCTGGAGTTGAACTGGAGTTGAGTGAACCTGGAGTATCAGTGCTGCAGTTGAACCTGGAGTCAGTGTGCTGCAGTTGAACCTGGGTCAGTGTCTGCAGTTGAACCTGGAGTTGCTGAGTTGAACCTGGAGTCAGTGCTGCAGTTGAAACCTGGAGTTGAACCTGAGTTGCTGCAGTTGAACCTGGAGTCAGTGTGCGTTGAACCTGTGAGTCAGTGCTGCAGTTGAACCTGGACAGGTCAGTTGAACTGAGTTGAACCTGGAGTCAGTGCTGCAGTTGAACCTGGAGTCAGTGTTGCAGTTGAACCTGGAGTTGAACCTGGAGTTGAACCTGGAGTCAGTGCTGCAGTTGAACCTGGAGTCAGTGCTGCAGTTGAACCTGGAGTCAGTGCTGCAGTTGAACCTGGAGTCAGTGCTGCAGTTGAACCTGGAGTCGAACCTGGAGTTGAACCTGGAGTTGAACCTGGAGTCAGTGCTGCAGTTGAACCTGGAGTCAGTGCTGCAGTTGAACCTGGAGTCAGTGCTGCAGTTGAACCTGGAATCAGTGCTGCAGTTGAACCTGGAGTCAGTGCTGCAGTTGAACCTGGAGTCAGTGCTGCAGTTGAAACTGGAGTCAGTGCTGCAGTTGAACCTGGAGTCAGTGCTGCAGTTGAACCTGGAGTCAGTGCTGCAGTTGAACTGAGTCAGTGCTGCAGTTGAACCTGGAGTCAGTGCTGCAGTTGAAACTGGAGTCAGTGCTGCAGTTGAACTGGATCAGTGCTGCAGTGAACTGAGTCAGTGTGCAGTTGAAACTGGAGTCAGTGCTGCAGTTGAAACTGAGTCAGTGCTGCAGTTGAAACTGTAGTCAGTGCTGCAGTTGAAACTGAGTCAGTGTTGCAGTTGAAACTGTAGTCAGTGCTGCAGTTGAAACTGTAGTCAGTGCTGCAGTTGAAACTGTAGTCA
>NC_069441.1:15577821-15641368 GCF_026875155.1 Cherax quadricarinatus
TCCCTCTCTCAGGGTCCATCAAGAAATGTTATCCGGCTCCATCACCTTTTGAGGTATCTAGCTCACTTTGCAGCCTCTTCACTTCTTCTGCGGTTGTATGTATTGTGTCCAACACTTGATGGTGAACCCTGCCTCTTCGTCTTTCTGGAGTCCCTGGAGTCTATGAAACCACTTCTTTGAATCTCACGTTGAGCTCTTCACATACTTCGTGGTCGTTTCTTGTGATCTTCCCTACTTCCTTCCTCAGCCTGAGTACCTCGTCCTTGATTGTTGTTTTCCTCCTGATGTAGTTGTACAACAACTTCGGGTCAGATTTGGCTTTCGCTGCTATGACATTTTTGTATTTTTGTTGGGCCTCCCTTGTTACCTGTGCATATTCATTTCTGGCTCTACAACTAATCTCCTTATTCTCCTGGGTCCTTTGTCTTCTATATTTGTTTCATCCTCTAACACATTTGGTTTAGGCCTCCCTACACCACTGGGTGAACCAAGGGCTCATCATGGATTTCTCGTTATTTCTGTTACCCTTGGGTACAAACCTCTCCTCAGCTTCCTTGCATATTGTTGTCACATATTCCATCATCCCGTTTACTGACTTCCCCACCAGTTCTTTGTCCCACTGAACCCCGTGCAGGAAATTCTTCATGCCTGTGTAATCCCCTTTCCTGTAGTCTGGCTTCATTCGTCCTACCTTTCCTGCTTCCCTCTCCACTTGTAACTCTACTATGTATTCGAAACTCAGAACCACATGATCACTGGCCCCGAGGGGTCTTTCATATGTGATATCCTCAATATCTGCATTACTCAAGGTGAATACTAGGTCTAGTCTCGCTGGTTCGTCCTCTCCTGTCTCTCTGGTAATGTCCCTTACGTGTTGGTACACGAGATTTTCCAGTACCACCTGCATCCTCTTAAGCCTCCACATTACTGGGCCCCCATCTGGTTCCAGGTTCTCCAAGTCGATTTCCTTGTGGTTAAGTCACCCATAATCAGCAGCTTTGCCCTGCTCGCATGAGCCCTTCTGGCCACTTCAGTCAGTGCGTCAACCATCGCTCTATTACTTTTATCATACTATTAAACGAATCATCACATGGATAAGATCTACGCTTCCTAGAGCCATTAGTCGATTCTAAGGGAGTCACCTCTCCCTTGATTAGGTCCCAGACCAGGTCACGAGCACTGACTCGACCCCTGCAACCACATGTAGGTGAGTACATATACACAAATAACCCGCACATGACGACGTTTTAGTTCGACTTGGACCATTAGTCACATACTAACACACGAAGGTAAGAGAGCCACTAGACGAGGGGGAGGGGGTACATATAGGATAAATAAAAAAACCCCACACACACACCACACACACACACACAACACACACACACACACACACACACACACACACACACACAAAGGTTTGCAACAAGACTAGTCCCAGAGCTAAGAGGTATGTCCTACGAGGAGAGGTTAAGGGAAATCAACCTGACGACACTGGAGGACGGGAAGATGGGGGGGGACATGATAACACATACAAAATACTGAAGGAATTGAAAAGGTGGAAAAAGACAGGATTTTCCAAATTGGACACAGTAAAAAGGGGGACCAGTTGGAAGCGAAGACACAGATGAATCCGGGATGTTAGGAATATTTCTTCAGCCACAAGTAGTCAGTAAGTGGAAATTTGGGAAGCGATGAGGAGGCAGGATCCATACAAGTTTTAAGAAAGGGGGTATGAAAAATTTCAGGGGCTCGGAGAGTGACCTAGTAGCGATCATGAAGAGGGGGGGCCGGGAGTTCGGCTCGACCCCCGCAACCTCAACTAGGTGATAAACAGTGATAAAACACACACACACACACAAAAAACAAACAACACGCACCACACCAAAAAACAAACCTTACCTTGTAATCGGGGGTTAAATGACGACCAATTGCTTTTCTTTAGTCACAAGGGAAGTTCCCGGGCCCGGACTGGTTTTTATCTAGAGGGATTTACCTCCATCCCCTCCCCCCCCCCTCTCTCCCCTTCCCTACCCGTTACCCCCTTTTTTCCCTTTCCCTCCCACCTCCTTTCCCATCCCCACTTTTGGTGAGGTAGCAGTGGGGGGTTTTGTAGGGGTTTGGCGGTTAGGGGCTATTGGGGGTGACAAACAGTGCTTGGGGATAGTGTATTGCTGAAGTGGGCAGGGGGTGGGGAGCGTGCGGTGGGTGGGGAGCGTGCGGGGGTGGGGGGGGGTTTGGGGGTGGGGTGTATGGTAGGAGGTTTGAAAGACACTCAAACACAAACATTTTTTTAGAAAATTTTTCGGTCCTGGGACCTTGATCACCTTGATCAAGGGCCCTTAACAAGGTCCCAGGACCAAAACGTTTTCTAATAAATAGTTTAAGTGTTTGCTTACTTTTTTCTAACCAATTGTCGGTTTTTAAATTACCAAGGTTTATACCAGGGGTATGTGATAAGGGTTTATACCCGGGTTTTATGGAAGTGGGCGGGGGGGTTGGGGTGCTGGGTGGGGGGGGTGGGGGGTAAGTGGGTGGGTGTTTTTTGGGGGGGCTGGTGGGTGGAGGGGGGGTAGACCCAAGAAAGGGGGGAAAAAGAAAAAGAAAGAGGGAAAAAGAGGGGGGGAGGGAGAGAGAGAGAGAGAGAGAGAGAGAGAGAGAGAGAAGAGAGAGAGAAAGAAGAGAGAGAGGAGAGAGAGAGAGAGGGGAAAAAAGAGAGAGAGAGAGAAAATAAAGAGAACAAGAAAAAGCACTTCTCAAACATAAAAAAAGAACATAAAAAAGGGAGGAACACTGCAGTGGGCCCTTTTGGGGCCCATACAAGGAAAAGTCCTTTACAACATTCCCACTAAGAACATATAATAAAAACACGCAGGCTAAGGGCCCTACAAGGCAGGTCGTTATAAAAAAGCCCTCTACCCAAAGCTACCCAAGAATTTACTCCCGTACCCAATGACACAAATCAAACTCAGCCCCTCCCACTCATATATTTGTCCAATCTGTTCTTAAAGCTACCCAAGGTCCTAGCCTCGATCCCCTACGGAAGTGGATTTAAGTAAGAACAAAAACTTTAAAAAAGTAGGAACACTGCAACAGGCCTGCTGGCCCAGTCATAAACATCGCTCCTCAATCATGAACATCGTTCTTCCAATCATAAATATCGCTCCTCCAATCATAAACATCGACATACACACCCGGAAAACTCACCCCACAAACTTTCTGCAAGAAGGAACTTCCACTATGGGGAAAGAGGGGAGGGGAAAGGGGAGAGGAAAGGGGAATGGGAGGGGGGAAAGGGGGCTAAAAGGGTGTTTGGGAAAGGGGATTCGAAGCGACGGGGGAAGGGATGGGGGTAAAGCCTTTTGGGAAACCCAAACAAAAAAACAGCGTTTTATGGAGGGATTAAAGGATTTCTCTGGGCCCCTGAAATCCCCCTGGCCCCCCCCCCCAGCAAACCCTTTGTGTTTTTCAAACCCAGCCACTTTGATCAATAGATAGTTAGGGAAAGGGAGTGGGTGTACCCCACACACACACACACACCCCACACACACAAAACACTCACAACAACACACACCCCCAAAACACCCAAAACACACACACACCCCCCACGGGGTGGGGCCAGGAGCTGTGAATTGATCCCCGCAACCATATACGTAATTTAAGGTCAATATGCAACCACACGGAGTTATAACTCCCTACAAGATATAAGACAAGGCAGGGGAGGTGTGTGAATGTGTATGTGTGTGTGTTATGTTAGTGGTATTTTGTGTGAGTGTTGTGTGGTAATTGTTGAAATGGGTTTTGTGTTTTATGTGTGGGGGTTGGGGGTGTGGTGTGGGTGGGGTGTGTGGTGTGGTGTGTTTTGTGTGTTGTGGGGTTGTTTCTGTGTGTGTAAGTGTCCCAATGTGGGTTTTAAAGTTGAATGTGTGGTCCCTTGTGCTGTGTGTGTGCGTGTGAGTGCTGTGTGTGTGTGTGTTGTGTGTGTTTTGGTGTGTGGGTGGGGTGGTTTTTTGTGTGTGTGGGGTGTGTGTGTGTGTGTGTGGGGTTGGGTTTTATGTTTTGGGGTGTGTATGTGTGTGTGTGAAGGGTGTATATAGCCCCACCCCAAAAAGGGCCCGGCAGCAAAGCATTATTTAAGAACTATAGACCAATAGCCTGCCCAATCCCACACATAAAAAATCTTTGCAATCCTCTTCTTAGCCCCTTTTTCCCAAACCCACCTGGATTCCCAAAACCTGCAAAAACCAGGCAAAAATGGGTTGGGGGCGGGTCGCTCCTCCCCTCTCAAAAAACTACTGGATCACTATGACATGGCCTTGGTTTGCATTTGGAAAAAATCAAAGCAGATGTAATTTACACAGTTTTTGAAAAAAGAAATTTGACAAATGCGTTTCTTTGGGTAAAAGCCCAAAAAATACGTCCCAAAAGGAAAAACGGGAAAGTGGGGAGATGGACCTTCAACTTCCTAACAAATCGAACCCAAAGAGTAGTGGAAAACAGAGTTAAATGGGAGGCTGCCTTAGTGAAGACCTCTTTTTCCAAAAGGCCCACAGTACTGGGGCCCCCCATTTTTATTCCTTACCCCTCATATCAGCAAAAACCCAGAGAATAACACCACAGCACCCGTATCTTTCCTTTTGCGGATGATCTAGGTTCTGCATGAGGCTGCCCCACTGCTGAGGACGCGGTTAACCTCCAAAAGAATAAACAAAGTTTTCCAGGGGGCAACGGTAAACAATATGATTTTTAAAATTTGGGGAAACAAATTCCAACTACCCGTTATGGAAATCTGGAGAAATAAAAAACCTAAAACCCGAGTTACTACTGACCCCCCGGCCATACAATAGAGGGGGAAAAAAAAAATGAAAGGGGAAACCGGGGAGTAGTAATGTCTGGGGGAACCTCACTTTAAAGGGATCACAACAGGGGCCACGACCCGTCCCAAAAAAAAAAAAGGGATGGGATGGATAATGAGAACTTTCAAAACGGAGATGCCAAGCCCATATGAAACCTTTTTAAATCAAATTGTTCTCTCTAGGCTGGAATACTGCTGTACATTAACACTCCCTAAAAAAGCAGGGGAAAAACGCAGGGTTTTAGAGAGTGTACAGAGATCCTTTTTTTTTCACGAAAAGTTTTTGTCAAACACCTTTAAAATACCCGGGAACGCTTGGAAGCACTTGACTTTTACTTCGTTGGAACGCAGGAGGGGGAAAATATATCCCTAAAACTACACTTGGAAAACTTTGGGAAGGGAAAGGGCCCAAATCTGCACACAGAAATCACTCCCTACGAAAGTAAAAAAACTGGGGAGGCGATGCAAAATGGGGGGCCAAAAAAAAAGTAGGGGCGCCATTGGTACCTAAAAAAAACCCTAAAAAATTTCCCGGGGGCCCCAAAAATGTTCAACAGCCCCCCCCTCAAGCATTAGGGGGGGAAATTTCCAAAAACCCCTGGCTGCCTTCAATAAAAGCTGGACAGAAAAACCTAAAGTCGGTGCCGGATCAGCCGGGGGTGGGGGGTCGTACGTCGGACTGCGTGCGGCCAGCAGTAACAGCCTAGTTGATCAGGCCCTGGGGGAAAAACCCCTCGGGGAAAAGGGCCCGGTCTTTGGGCCGGGCCCCGGGGGGCCCTTTTATCCCCCGGGAAACCTCCCGGGAATCCAGGTAACCTAATTTTGGTTGCAAGGGCCGAGACTCAGCTCCTGGGCCCCGCCTCTTCACCCACCGCTACTTTGGCCCTCTCTCCCCTGCTCCCTGAGCTTTAAACATCCCCCGACTTAAAACTATGCATAGTTTCCTGCCTCCACTACAAAGCTTGAAAAGACTATTCCACTTTCCCAAAATTCTCTATACTGAAAAAAATACTTTTCCCAACATCCCCTTTTACCCCCCCATCTGAGTCTTTAAACCTTTCCCCCTTGTGACCCCTTGTTTTTTGTGTCCCCCTTTTCTGGAACCCTTTTGTCCCCTGCCCCCCCTTGCTGTTCCATGCAGTATTTTGTATTCGTTTTTCCCTGTCCCCTTCCTGACCCCCCTGTCCTCCAGTGTTGTAAAGACCGATTTTTCCCCCCTAACCTTTTTTTCATAGGGCTTTCCCCCTTAAACTCTGGAAATAGCCTTGTTGGGAAGCCCTTTCACTTTCCCCTAATTCTTTCCTGTTTTTACCATTTTTGGGGTTTCCCAAATGGGGCTTCGTAAACCCCGTAAAGGGCCCGACGTAAAAACAGTTATAAAAATCCTTTAAGCGTTTTTTTTACTGAGGGGAAACCCGGGAAAGCTATTCCCCAGGTTTTTTAAGCGCCCCCATGCCGCAGCAGTTAACCCGGTTTTAAAGTTGTTTCTGGCGATTACTCGGTATTTTACTCAATTTCCCCGGTTTTTTCCCTTGAGTGAGGTTTTGCAACCTTTTGGGCCCCCTCCAAAACCTGTCTGCGGTCTTCTTTGCCCTCCTCCATCTTCATGACTTTGCTTTGGGGGGGTTAAAATTCTGGGGAGCCAGTTTCTGGATCACACATCCACCCTTCCCCAGTCACTTTTTTGACCTGTCTGGTCCGCGTCTGATTTAATTCTCCCATTAACTTCACGTCATTTTAAACATGGACCTTCTAGTCATCCCTTCCTCATGTCTTTTCACATAAAACCAAAGAATAGCACTGTCCCAGGCTGACCCCTGTGGGACCCCCCTCTCATGGCGCCCCGTGATACCTCTTCACGGACCAGACTCGCTGTTGCCTCCCTTTAGGTATTCTCTGATCCAGCAGTGCCCTTTCCCGTATACAGCCTGTTCCCTACTTCTGTACAATCGGGGTATTGTTTTTTCTGTACTAATCTCTCGGGGGAACTGTGTCGAAGGCCTTTTTACAGTGGTGTGTGTGTGTGTGTGTGTGTGTGGTGTGTGTGTGTGTGTGGTGTTTTTTTGAGTGTGTGTGTGTGTGTGGGTGTGTGTGTGGTGTGTGTGTGGTGTGTGTGTGTGTGTGTGTGGTGTGTTTTGTTGTGTGTGTGTGGTGGGTGTGTGTGTGTTTTTTATTGTTTGTGTGTGTTTTGTTTGGGTGTTGTTTGTGTCCGTATGTGTTTTGTTGTGTGTATTGGTTGTGTGGTGTGTGTGTGTGTGTTGTGTGTGTGGTAAGTGTGTGTGTTTTTGTGTGTGTTGGTTGGTGTGTGTGTTGTGTGGGTGGTATGTGTGTTGTGTGTTTTGTGTCCGTAATGTGTGTTTGTGTGTGTGTGTGTGTGTGTGTGTTTTTTTGTGTCCGTGTGTTTTTGATGTGTTTAGTCCTGTGTTGGGCTGTGTGTGAATTGGTTAGTATGCGTGGTACTCATCTTTGTCTCACCTATTTGTGGTTGCAAGGGTCGAGTCATAGCGCTGGCCCCCCCTCTTCGCTGATTGCTACTAGGTCCTCTCTCTCCCTGCTCTGAGCTTTATCATACCTCGCCTTAAAACTATGTATGTGGTGTTTGTTTTGTGGTGGGTGTTGGTTTTGGGTTTTTGTGTTGGTTTTTTGTTTTTTTGTTGGGCCTCCTTTTTACCTGTGCATATTCATTTCTGGCTCTAAAAACTAATCTCCTTATTTCCGGGGCCCTTTTGTCTTCTAAAATTTTTTTTCATCCTTAACACTTTTGGGTTTAGGCCCCCCTTACCCAACTGGGTGAACCAAGGGCTCATCAGGGTTTTTTCCCTTTTAATTTTTTTTTCCCTTGGGTAAAAAACCCTCCTCAGTTTCCCTTGCATATTGTTGTCCCCATATTCCATCATCCCTTTTTCCCGGGCCCTTCCCCACCGTTTTTTGGTCCCACTAAAACCCCGTGCAGGAAATTCTTCATCCCTGTGAAACCCCCCTTTTCCCTTAGCCCGGGCTTCATTCGCCCTACCTTTCCTGTTTCCCTCCCCCACTTGTAACTCTACTATGTTTTCGAAAACTCAAACCCCCTGATCACTGGCCCCCGAGGGTTTTTAAATATGTGATATCCTAAATATTGCATTACTCAAGGTGAATACTAGGCCCAGTCTCGCTGGTTCGTCCTTTTCCTGCCTCTGGTAATTCCCTTAGTTTTGGGTAACGGTTTTTCCAGTCCCCCACCTGCTCCTTTTTTAACCCTCCACATTACGGGGCCCCCATCTGGTTCCAGGTTCCCCCAAGTCGTTTTTCCTTGTGGTTAAGCCCAACCATAATCACAGCTTTCCCCCTGCCGCATGACCCCTTTTCGGCCCCCTTCAGTCATGCGTCAACCACCCGCTCTATTACTTTTACATACTTTTAAAAACGAATCATCAAAAGGTAAATCTACGCTTCCTAGAGCCATTGGGTCATTCAAAGGGGAAAGTCCCCCTTCCCTTGATTAGGTCCCAGACCAGGCCCACGGACACTGACTCGCCCCCTGAAACCACATGTAGGTGAGAAACATATACACAAAAAAACCCGCCATGACGCCCCTTTTTTAGTTCGACTGGACCATTAGTCACATCCCTAACAAAAAGGTTTAAAGGAGCCACTAGACGAGGGGGGGGGGGTACAAAAGGATAAATACACACACACACACACACACACAAAACACACACCACACACACACCCCACCACAAAACAAAACACAAAAAGGGTTTTTGCAACAAGACTAGCCCCCAGAGAAAGGGGAAATGTCCTACGGGGGGGTTTTAAGGGAAATCAACCCTGACGACCCCTGGGGGGACAGGAAGATGGGGGGGGGGGACATGATAACGACATAAAAAAATACTAAAGGGGGTTTTTACAAGGTGGAAAAAAGACAGGATGTTCCGGGTTTTTGGACACAGAAAAAAGGGGGGACCAGTTGGAAGCGGGGGAAAAAGCCCACGGGTGAATCACGGGGATGTTAGGAAGTATTTCTTCACCCACAGAGTTGTCAGTAAGTGGAATATTTGGGAAGCGTTTGAAGTGGGGCAGGACCCCAAAACATAGCTTTAAGAAAGGGGTTATGAAAAATTTAAGGCCCCTCGGGGAGAGTGACCTAGAAAGCGATCATGAAGGGGGCGGGGCCAGGATTTTCGGATCGCCCCCCGCAACCCAACTAGGTGATTTAACAACAAGGTGAGTAAACACACACACACACCACCCCCAAAACACACACAAACACGCACGCACACACAAAACAAACCTTACCTTGAAATTTTGGGAATTTAAATTGTACCCGACCAATTGTTTTTTTCTTTATTTCACAAGGGAAGTTCCTCAGGCCGGACGGGGTTTTATGCTAGAGGGATTTACCCCCATCCCCCCCCGCCCCCTCTCTCCCCTTTACTCCGTTCCCCCCCTTTTTTCTCCCTCCCCCCTTCCTTTCCCACCCCTCAGCTGCTTGGTGATGGTAGCAGTGGGGGGGTTTGGTAGTGGTTGGCGGTTAGTGGCTATTGGGGGTTTGGACAAACAGTGCTTTGTGGATAGTGAAATTGCTGGAGGGGGCATGGGTGGGGAGCGTGAGGGTTTGGGGTGGGGAGCGTGAGGGTGGGTGGGTGGGGAGATTGGTGGGTGGGGTGTAGGGGTTTAGGGGGTTTTTAAAAAGGGACACTTAAAAAAACAAAAAAATTTATTTATTAAAAAATTTTTCGGTCCTGGGCCCTTGATCACCTTGATCAAGGGACTTGAAAAGGGTTTCCCGGACCAAAACCGTTTTCAAATTTTAAATATTTTTAAGTGTTTGTTCGTGTCTTTCAAAACCAAAAACTTGTCGGTATTTATTCCCCAAGGTTTATACCATGGGTAGGGTGATAAAGGGTTTATACCATGGGTATGGAGAGTGGGGGGTTTGGGTTTGGGGTTGCAGGGAAAGGAAAGTGGGCGATGGGTGGGGTGGTGGGTGGGTTTTTGGGTGGGCGGGGGGTGGGTGGTTGGGTGGGGTTTAAACCCCGTTCACTTTTTTAAACGCCGGGGGTTAACCTACAAGAATTAACAGTTTATTGATCGGGATTATTCCTATTTTTTTTCCCATTTAGATTTTGGGGTTTTGGTTTGGGGGAAAAGGGGAAAAAACAAAAGGAGAGGGGGAGGGGAGAGAGAGAGAGAGAGAGAAAGAGAGAGAAAAATAAGGGGGAGGGGAAGGAGAGAGAGAGAGAAGAGAGGAGAGGAGAGGGGAGAGAGAGAGAGAAAATAACATGAGAACAAGAAAAAAACACTTCTCAGAACATATAAGAACTTTAAGAACATAAAAAAGGGAGGAACACTGAAATTTAGGCCTGCCCCCAAATACAAAGGAAAGGTCCTTTAAAATATTCCCACTAAGAACTATCAATAAAAAACTGCAGGTCTAATGGCCCTAAAAGGGGCAGGTCGTTATAAAAAAGCCCCTCTACCCAAAAAAAACCCAAAAATTTTTAATCCCGTACCCAATGCCCACAAATAAAAATAAAGCCCCCCCCACTCATATTTTTTGGGTCCAATCTGTTTTTAAACCCTTCCCCAAAGGTCCTAGCCTCGATCCCCCCTAAGGAAGTGGGGATGTTAAGTAAGAACAAAAGAACTTAAGAAAGTAGGAAACCTGCAACAGGCCTGCGGGCCCCATCAAAAACCCTTCGCCCCTTTAAATCATGAACATCTTTCCCTTCCAATCATAAATATCGCCCCTCCAAATCATAAAAAAATTCGACATCCCACACCGGAAAACTCCCCCAACAAATTTCTTTCTTTTCAAGAAGGAACTTCCGGGAATGGGAATGAGGCGGGGGAAAAAGGGGGAGGGGAAAGGGGGAATTTGGGGGGGGGGGAAAGGGGGCTAAGGAAATTTTTGGGGAAAGGGGATTCGAAGCAAAGGAGGGAAGGAATGGGGGGTAAAAAGCTTGTGGAAAAACCCGAAAAAAAAAATAAAAATGGTTTTTATGGAAGGGATTAAGGGGATTACTCTGGCCTTCTGAAACCCTCCTGGCCTCCTCCCCCCCCAAGCAAACTTAGTGTTATAAAACCCCAGGCCACTTTGATCAATAGATATTTAAGGAAGGTTGGAGTGGGGTGTACCCACACACACACACACCCCCCACCACCCAAAACACAACACAAAAACTCACCCCAAAACACACTAACACAACACACACCCACACAGGGCTGTGATGGGCCGGGAAAGTGTAAATTTGATCCCTGAAAAAACCCCCAATATACGTAAATGTGGAAAGGTCAATATGCACCCCACACACTGGATTTTTTAAACTCATAAAAGATAATAAGACAAAGGAAAGGGTGGTGTGTGAATGTGTATGTGTGTGTGTGGGTATGTAAATGTGCGAAAGTGGGGTGTGAGTGTGTGTGTTTTTTAATTGTGTGTAGGGTGTTTGTGTGTTATGTGTGTTTTGCGTGGGGTGTGGGTGTTTTGTGTGGTGTGTGTGTGTGTGTGTGTTGTGTGTTGTTTCTGTGTTGTAAGTGTCCCATGTGTGTGTGTAAGTGTGAATGTGTGTGTCCCTTGTGGCGTGTGTGGTGCGGTGATTTTGCTGTGTGTGTGTGTGTTGTGTGTGTGTGGTGTGTGGGTGTGTGTGTTTGTTTTTTGTGTGTGGTGTGTGTGTGTGTGTGTGGGGTGGGTGTTTGTGTTGTGTGTATGTGTGTGTTTTTTGAATGTTGTTCCCCCACTCCAAAAAGGCCCGGCGAAAAAGCTTTTGCTAAAAAAATATAGACCAATAGCCGGGCCCATCCCCACAAAAAAATTTTTGCAACCCTGCTTCTTAGCACTCTTTAAAATTTAACCGGGAAATTTCCCAAAACCCGCAAAAAATCCGGGCCCCAAACGGGGTTTCCCGGGCGGGTCGTCCTCCCTCTCAAACTACTGGATCACTATGACCAGGGCCTTGGTTTGAAAATGGAAGAAAACCCAGAAGCAGATGAAAATTTCAAAGCTTTGCAAAGAAATTTGACAAATGCGATCTTTGGCGTTTTTAGCCCTTTAAAATCGTCCCAAAAGGAATAAACTGGGAAAGTGGGGAGATGGACCCTTAAATTTCCCTAAAAAATTCGAACCCAAAGAGTAGTGGCCCAACAAAATTTAAAATTGGGAAGGCTGCCTTTAGGGGAAAGGCTCTTTTTCCACAAGGAACAGTACTCCCCCCCATCTTATTCCTTATCCTCATATCAGACTTAAACAGATTTTTTAACACCACAGCACCGTTTCACCCTTTTGCGGTTGATTAGGATCTGCATGAGGCTTTTTTCCCCCTGCGGAGGAGCGGGTTTAACCCCCAAAAGTATAAAAAAAGTTTTCCAGTGGGGAACGGTAAACAATATGATGTTCAAAAAGGACAAATTCCAAAAAACTCCGTTATGGAAATTGGAGGGGAAAAAATAACTTAACCGAGTATACTACTGGGCCTCCCGGCCATACAATAGAGCGGAAAAAATAATTTTAAGGGGGCCTGGGAAATAGTAAGGGCTGGGGGAACTCACTTTCAAGGGTCACCAAAAGTGCCCGATCGCACGTGCAAAGAAAATGATAGGATGGATAATGAGAACTTTCAAAAACGGGAGATGAAAACCCATGATGATCCTTTTTAAATCACTTTTTCTCTCCCCCAGGCTGGAATACTGTGTACATTAACATCCCCCCTACAAAGCAGGTTTTAAAAACGCAGTTCTAGAGAGTGTCGAGATCCTTTACTGCACGTTTAAAAATTTTGTCAAACACCTTAAAATTTTCTGGGAACGTTGGAAGCAATTGACTTTTTATCGTTGGAACGCAGGAGGGAAGATATATCATAATCTACAATTGGAAAATCTTTGGGAAGGGAAAGGGCCCAAATCTGCACACAGAAATCCCCTCCCCAAAGAAAGTAAAAAGGGTGGGGAGGCGATGCAAAATGGGGCCCCCAAAAAAAAAGTAGGGGGCCATTGGTACCTAAAAAAACACCATAAATTTCCGGGGCCCAAAAAATGTTCAAAAAGCCTCCCCTCAAGCATTAGGGGAATTGCCAATAAACCCCCGGGCTGCCTTCAAGGGGGAGTGGACAGATCCTAAAGTCGGTGCCGGAAACAGCCGGGCTGGGGGGTCGTAAGTCGGGGCTGCGTGCGGCCAGCAGTAACAGCCTAGTTGATCAGGCCCCGGGGGTTCCCCTCGGGGGGGCCTGGGGCGTGGGGCGGGCCGGGGGGCCCTTTATCCCGGAAAAAACCCCCAGGGAATCCCGGTAACCTAATTGTGGTTGCCCGGGGGCCCAGAATCAGCTCATGGGCCCCGCCTCTTCACCCACCGCTACTAGGTTCCCCCTCTCCCTCTTTTCCTTTAGCTTTTTCATACCTCGACTTAAAAATATGCTTTGTTTCCTGCCTCCACTACAACGCTTGACAGACTATTCCATTCCTAACTTCTCTAACTGAAGAAATACTTTTCCCAAAATCCCTTTGACCCCAAACTGAGGGCTTAAACCTTTCCCCAATTTTGACCCCTTGTTTCGTGTTCCCCCTTTTCTGGAACCAATTTTTGTCTCTGCCCCCCCCTTTTCTGTTCCATGCAGTATTTTTTTATGTTGTTTTCATGTTTTCTCCCGACCCCCCTGTCCTCCAGTGTTTTAAAACCGATTTCCCCCTAACCTTTTTTTCATAGGACTTTCCCCCTTTGCTCTGGAACTAGCCTTGTTGGGAACCTTTCACTTTCTCTAAAATTTTGCCCTGTTTTTACCATTTTTGGTTCCAAAATGGTTTCTTCGTACCCAAATATGGGGCCGACGTACACAGTGTATAAAGTCCCTGAAACGATTCCCCTTTCTGGGGGGTTTTCCGGGGGAAAGTAAATTTCAGGGTTTTTCCCCAAACGCCCCCATTGGCCGCAGCAGTTAAGGTTTTAAAGTTGTTTTGGCGAGTACTCGGTATTATACTCCAAACCCCGGTCTTTTTCCTTGAGTGAGGTTTTGCAAGCCCTTTTTCCACCTGCCAAAACTCTGTCTGCGGTCTTTTTTTGCCCTCCTCCGATCTTCATGACTTTGCCTTTGGTGGGGGTTAAATTTAGGAGTCAGTTTTTTGGATCACACATCCAGCCCGTCCCGGGCCAAATTTGTTGAACCGGGTTTGGGCCGCCCTCTGATTTTTAAATTTTCCCCCATTTTAAATTCCCCGTCAAACTGCAAACATGGACCTTTTTGAGTCAATTTCCCCTTTCCCTCATGTCGGGGGCACCAAAATACCAAGAATAGCACTGGGCCCAGGCTGACCCCTGTTGGGGAACCCCCGCTTTTCATGGCGCCCCCCGTGATACCTCTTCACGGACCATGACTCGCTGTTGCCTCCCTTTTAGGTATTTCCCCTGATCTTGCAGTTGGGCCCCTTTCCCGTTAAAACAAGCCTGTTCCTCTTAATTTTTGTACTAATCGGGGATATTGGGTTTTTTTTGTACCCAATCTCCTTTTGAGGAAAAATGTGTCGAAAGGCCCTTTTTAAAAGTGTGGGGTGGTTTTGTGTGTGTGTGTGTGTGTGGGGTTTTGTTTTGGGGGGTGTTTTGGGGTGTGGGGTGTGTACGTGTTTGTGTGTGGGGTGTGGGTGTGTGGGTGTGTGTTGTGTGTGTGTGTTTTGTGTGTGGGGTGTGTGTGTGTGTGTGTTTTTGTGCATGTGTGTGTGTGTGGGACGTGTGTGTGTATATATTTATATGTTTGTGTGTGTGTGTTTGGTGTTGTTTGTGTCCGTATGTGTTTTTTTGTGTGTGTGTATTTGTTGTGTGGTGTTGTGTGGGTGTGTGTGTGTGTGGGATTTTGTGTGTGAAAATGTGTGTGTTTTGGTGTTGGGGTGTGTGTGTTGTGTTTGGGGGTTTTGTGTGTGTGTGTGTTTGTTTTCCGTATGTGTGTTTGTGTGTGTGTGTAGTGTGTGTGTGTGTTTTTTGTCCGTAAGTGTGTTTTTTAAAGTGTTTAGTCCCGTGTGGGTCTGTGTGTGAGTATTGTGTGTATGTATGCGTGTGTGTACTCATCTTTTTGTACTCACCTATTTTGTGGTTGCGGGGGGTCGAGTCATAGCTGCTGGCCCCGCCTCTTCGCTGTTGCACGGGTCCTCTCTCTCCCGCCCCTGAGCTTTATCATCCCTCCCCTTAAAAGCTAGATGTGGTGTGTGTGTTGTGGTGTGTGTGGTTTTGGTGTGTGTTTTGGGTGTGTGTGTGTGTTTTTGGTGTTTTGTGTGTGTCGTGTGTGTCTGTGTGTGTGTGTTTGTGTCCGTATTTGTTTGTGTGTGTGTGTGTGTGTGTTTTGTTTTTTTATGTGTATGTGTGTGTGTGTGGTTGTGTGTGTGTTGTGTGTGTGTGTGTGTGTGTGTGCGGTGTGTGTGTGAGTCTGGTGTGTCTGTGTGTGTGTATGTGTGTTTTTGTTGGTGTGTTGTGATGTGTGTGTGTGTTTGTGTGTGTGTTTTCACCTATTTGTAGTCACCTAGTTGTGGTTCCTGGGGTCGATTCACAGCTCCTGGCCCCACCTCTTCACCTGGCCGCTACCCGATGTATGTCTGTGTTTGTGTGTGTATGTTCGCGTGTGTTTGTGTGTATGAGTGTGTGTGTATGTGTGTGCGCGTGTGTGTGTGTTGGTGAGAGTGTGTATATGTGTGTGTGTGTATGTGTGTGTGTGTGAGTGTGTGTGTGTGTGTGTACTCACCTTTTGTGGTTGCAGGGGTCGATTCATAGCTCCTAGCCCCGCCTCTTCACAGATTGCTACTAGGTCCTCTCTCTCCCTGCTCCATGAGCTTTATCATACCTCGCCTTAAAACTATGTATGGTTCCCGCCTCCACTACTTCACTTTCTAGGCTATTCCACGGCTTGACTACTCTTTGACTGAAGAAATACTTCCTAAACATCCCTTTAAATTCATCTGAGTCTTTAAATTTCCAATTGTGACCTCTTGTGTCTGTGTCCCATCTCTGGAACACCCCGTCTTTGTCCACCTCGTTTATTCCGCGCAGTTTTTTATGTGTGTGTGTGGTGTGTGTGTGTGTGTGTGTGTGTGGTGGTGTGTGTGTGTGTGTGTGTGTGTGTGTGTATGTGTGTGTGTGTGTGTGTGGGTTGTGGTGTGTGTGTGTATATGTGTGTTATGTGTGTGTGTGTGTGTGTGTGTGTTTTGTGTGTGTGTGTGTGTGTGTGTGTGTGTGTGTTGTGGTTGGTGTGTGTGTGTGTGCGTGTACTCACCTAGTTGTACTCACCTAGTTGAGGTTGCAGGGGTCGAGTCCTAGCTCCTGGCCCCGCCTCTTCACTGGTCGCTACTAGGTCACTCTCCCTGAACCGTGAGCTTTATCATACCTCTGCTTAAAGCTATGTATGGATCCTCCCTCCACAAACATCGTTTCCCAAACTATTCCACTTCCTGACTACTCTGTGGCTGAAGAAATACTTCCTAACATCCCTGTGATTCATCTGTGTCTTCAATTTTAAACTGTGTCCCCTTGTTGCTGTGTCCCATCTCTGGAACATACTGTCTTTGTCCACCTTGTCAATTCCTCTCAGTATTTTGTATGTCGTTATCATGTCCCCCTTATTTCTCCTGCCCTCGAGTGTCGTCAGGTTGATTTCCCTTAACCTCTCCTTGTAGGACATACCTCTTAGCTCTGGAACTAGTCTTGTTGCAAACCTTCGGACTTTCTCTAGTTTCTTTACGTGCTTGGCTAGGTGTGGGTTCCAAACTGGTGCCGCATACTCCAATATGGGCCTAACGTACACGGTGTACAGGGTCCTGAACGATCCCTTATTAAGATGTCGGAATGTTGTTCTGATTGTTTGCCAGGCGCCCATATGCTGCAGCAGTTATTTGGTTGATGTGCGCTTCAGGAGATGTTCCAGGTGTTTATTACCACCCCAAGAAACTTTTTCCTTGAGTGAGGTTTGTAGTCTCTGGCCCCCTAGACTGTACTCCGTGTGTGTGTTTGTGCGTGCGTGCGTGTGTGTGTGTGTGTGGGGTGTGTGTGTGTTGTTGTGTGTGTGTGTGTGTGTTGTGGGGTGTGTGTGTGTTTTGTGTGTGTGATGCCCAACACCAGACACTGAGTATATGGGGAAGGTTCACAGAAGAGTTATAAACAGTTGCCAGTGTTGTAAACAAGATTTTTGATGAATGTGATAATATATAATATTGACAAGTGATAAGACACATGTGCAACAGTTAATATTTTTATTCCGAAACGCTTCCCCTACACAGTAGATTTCTTCAGTCAAATATACGAATATTCTGTACTGCCCCTGTGCCCCTTTTACTCGACTGAAGAATATGCGTGGGCAAAATATTTTAAAAAAAGATATCTAATTGCTGCACGTGTGTCTTATCAAAAGGGAAACATTGTTAAAATAAGACAAACAATGTCATAGACTAAAAAAAAGACTTGAAAGAATAGATAAAGACGATTTCGGGCACCTCTCGGGACAACAAAACCCACGTCGAAAAGTCAGAAAAAAAACAGGAACCGACGGGGTAAAAAAAAAATGTTTTCCCAGAAAACAGCAGCCCCCTACCCTTGAGGAGAACTTTGAGGAAAATGGCAACTGTTATCCACCTGTTAGCTTTTTTTCGTGAGAGTATGATTTCCGGTATCCTCTTTGCTCTTTCGTGACTCCCCCACTGATTTGTTATTCCATCAGTTTTTGTGTCCCATATCTTTAGTTTCCCTTTCCAAAAACGTGGTTTTTGGGGGGCCTGTGAGGGTGGGAGACCCGGAGCAACTGTGGGATTCTTAGCGGGTGTTGGGTGGAAGATGTGAGTGCGGATTGTGTTTATTTGGATGGGGTTCTGAGGGGTAGTTTTTGTGTGTGCTTGCCCCTTTCTGTTCTGTTCTGCTTGATTGACCCCTTCGGGGTTTCCCTCCTTGTCTCCTTTCCTAGCTCCTTTCGCTTTTTTTTTCCCCCCTCCAGTCGTCGTTCTGATTGTGTTCTGTCTCTGTCTAGGAAAACCCTCTTGTACTTTTCCCAGTATTTAACCGTGGTTTTTCTTGGAGGATCCCTTTTTTCCCCCTGTTTCTGTCCTGAGAATCAGCTTTATCAGTTTTTTTCCCCCCCCTTAGGGACCCCCAATTCTCTGAAAATTTGCAAACTCTCCTGCTTCTTCACCAATTTCCGAAATGATGTTCTCAATTCCTTTTTCTGCCCCCTCTTTCAGTGTGTACCTTTCCTCTCTCTCCGAAGCTGTGGGTAAACATGATTTTGCCCTTTCCCCTCCCATTGCCCCCCCCTCTGTGACTTGGTTTCCCGTCGTATGTGGTGGCATTTTTTCCCCTTTTTTTTTCCCGTGGCTCTTTGGGACATTGTTGTTCCTCTGCATTTGACCTATACCCACTCCACCTGCACCCCGGGGTGTGTAATGTTGCGTGCGATGTGTGTAATGTGTGTGTATGTGTGTGTGTTTGTGCCTGTGTGTGTTTGTGTGTGTGTGTGTGTGTTGTGTGTGTGTGTATGTGTGTGTGTATGTGTGTGCGTGTGTGTGGTGTGGTGTGTGTGTTGTGTGTGTGTGTGTGTGTGTATGTGTGTGTGTGTTTGTGTGTGTGTGGTGTGTGTGTGTGTGTGTGTGTGTGTGTGTGTATATTTTGTGTGTATGCGTGCATGCGCGTGTGTATGTTGTGTGTGTGTGTGTGTGTATGGTGTGTGTGCGTGTGTGTGTGTGCGTGCGTGTGAGTGTGTGTGTACTCACCTAGTTGATGTCGCAGGGGTCGAGTCCAAGCTCCGGGCCCCCGCCTCTTCACTGGTCGCCACTAGGTCACTCTCCCTGAACCATGAGCTTTATCGTACCTCTGCTTAATGCTATGTATGGATCCTGCCTCAACTAATCTCTTCCCAAACTATTCCACTTCCTGACTACTCTGTGGCTGAAGAAATACTTCCTAACATCCCTGTGATTCATCTGTGTCTTCAGTTCCAACTGTGTCCCTTGTTGCTGTGTCCGTCTCTGGAACATTCTGTCTTTGTCCACCTTGTCAATTCCTCTCAGTATTTTGTAATCGTTATCATGTCCCCCCCCCTATCTCTCCTGTCCCTCCCAGTGTCGTCAGGTTGATTTCCCTTAACCTCTCCTCGTAGGACAAAACCTCTTAGCTCTGGGACTAGTCTTCTGGCAAATCTTTTCTTTTTCCCTAGTTTTTTTACATGTTTGGCTAGGTGTGGGCTCCAAACTGGTCCGCATACCCCCAATAGGGGCCCTAACGTACACGGTGTACGGGGCCCCGAAGACTCCTTATTAAGATGTCGGAATGCGTTTGGGGTTTGCCAGGCGCCCATATGTGCACATTTATTTGGTTGAGGGCGCTTCAGGAGATTCCGGTGTTATCCACCCTAAGATCTTTTCCTTGAGTGAGGTTTTAGTCCGGGCCCCCCCAGCTGTACTCCGTCTGCGGTCTTCTTTGCCTTCCCCCAATCTTCATAGTTTTGCATTTGGGGGGATTAAACTCCGGGACCCAATTTGCTGGACCGGTCTGCACCCTGTCCAGACCCCTTTTGTAGTTCTGCCGGGTCTTGATCGAAAAAATTTCTTCTCTAAATTTTCACGTCATCTGCAAACAGTGACACCTCAGAGTTTATTCCTTCTGTCTGTCGTTCAAAAATCCCAGAAACAGCATGGCCCTAGGACAAAACCCTGGGGGCCCCCGCTGGTCACAGGTTTCCCACCTGCACCCCCCCACGAAACCCATTACCGCTGCTGTCTTCCTGACAAATTTTCCCTGATCCATTGAGTGCCTTCCTTTTTTATCCCTGTTTGGTCCCCAGTTTTTGCACTAATCTCTTTTTGGGTACTGTGTCAAAGCCTTCTGCAGTCCAAGAAAATCAATCCACCCACCCCTTCTCTCTTGTTTATGCTGTAACCTTTGTCAAAGAACCCATAGTTTTGTGACACAGGTTTTTCCCTTCCCCGAAACCATGTTGGGGGCTGTTTAGAATATTCCTTTCTAGGTGTTCCACCACCTTCTCCTATAATCTTTTCCATGACTTTGCATTCTATACATGTCAGTGACACTGGTCTGTATTTTGTGCTTTAGTCTGTCCCTTTTTAAAGTTTTGGGCTACATTTTTTATCTTCCATGCCTACAATCCCCTTTTTCGATAGATGTATTGAATTTTGTTGTTAGGGGGAAACATAGGCCCCCCCTGCTCCCTTCTCAGGACCCTGGAGAGATGTTATCGGGCCATGCCTTTGAGGTATCTACTCACTCGAAGCCTCTTCACTTCTTCCCCGGTTGTGTGTACCGTTCCGCACCTGGTGATGTGCCACACCTCTCCGTCACTCTGGAGCCCCTTCTGTCTCCTCTGTGAACACTTCTTTGAATCTCTTGTTGAGTTCCTCACATACTTCACGATGATTTCTTGTTGTCTCTCCTCCTTCCTTCCTTAGCCTGATTACCTGGTCCTTGACTGTTGTTTTCCTCCTGATGTGGCTGTATAACAGCTTCGGGTCAGATTTGGCTTTCGCTGCTATGTCGTTTTCATATTGTCGTTGGGCCTCCCATTGCCCCTCCCTCTGTGACTCTGGTTCCTGTCTGTATGTGGTGGTCATTTTCTGCCTTTTTTTTCCAGTGGCTCTTGGTAGCATTGTTGTGCCTCTGCATTTGATCTATCACCCACTCCACCTGCACCCAGGTGTGTGTGAATGTGTGTGTGCGTATGTGTGTGTGTGTGTGTATGTGTGTGTTTGTGTCTGTGTGTGTGTGTGTGTGTATTGTGTGTGTGTTGTGTGTGTGTGTGTGTGTGGTGTGTGTGTGTGTGTGTGTGTGTGTGTGTGTGTGTGTGTGTGTGTGTGTGTGTGTGTGTGTGTGTGTGTGTGTGTGTAGTTCCATGGTAGATAGTTTTTTCACAAAAGTGCTAAATCCTGGTGTAACAACGTCACCTCTGACATGGTATTGCACCCCCTGAGTGGGGCTCAATGTTATAGTATATATTGTATGTATATATTTACCTTTTCAAATAATTTTATATTGCCAATATTTTCATTATTAGCTGAAATGAAAATATCTCGCTTTATATTATTATTTGACTTATTATATTAGTTATGTATGTAGGTAGGATGTAACAATTACATTTCTCACTGTGCTCGCTGTTGAAGAGTTGTGATTGGTTGTCTGCCGTCGCAAACTGCCATGCTAACTACCGCTCGCTTGTTTGTATCAGGTAGTACCTCACGCCGTCGCTGGAGTAGCACGGACGAATCACTTGATATCACCTGATGTGAGGCCTGTAGTCTAGAAATATCTCTTTCTCTCCACAACTGGTCATTGCTCGACCAACATCTCTCTCTCTCCATATCTTCAGGGATCTCTCTTGTCTCTGGCTGTTTGTTCGTTATTTAGACTGTTTTGGTAGAGTATGGTTTCGCTGCTGAGTACAAACATACATCTTGTAACTCTGTATAACTCTGTTCACAGAGCATTGTTCAGACTCCGTGATTTTTGACACCCAAGTTGAAACTTCTGTAGTATCTACGCACCGTTGTAGTCGGGGTTTTGGTTATGCTGAACTTAGATTCAGTATTAAGGGAGTTTTATGCATTTTATGGAGGGTCTGCTGATGGTCCTCAGAGTCGTTATTTTGTCTCCATGTTCCTGACTCCATGTTGCTGCTTTGCACTTTATTATTGTTCAGCGAATCGTTCGTCATATTGTTCAAGTAAGCTGTTTTGATTGCTTTGTTGGTCAAGAAAATAGATTGTTTCTGGACGTTTAGTCACCTTTTAACTCTAAGTCGAGTCTAGGCTTATTAAGACATAACGACCAACTTTGAGCACATACACACATTCTCACACACAGGCTTGTATATGCTAGTATTATTTTTATACTGAATAACAACGTACCAGAAGGTACTTCAGTCATATTGATATGAAATGTGCCTGTGTGTGTGTGTGTGTGTGTGTGTGTGTGTGTGTGTGTGTGTGTGTGTGTGTGTGTGTGTGTGTTATTACAACCCAGGATTCCAAATGGCCTGTTACCCCGGGTGTAATGGGAGCAAATAAACACAGTAGAAAAAGTTTAGACTTATATTATCCTTCACCAATTTAGAACAGCAATATGTACACTATGTACAGTAATAAGTATAGTGCACTCCACGGTAAGCAAAGCAGAAATAGAAGCCACAAGATAGCAGACCGTGCTTCAACCAGCTCTAGAATGGGAATGACAAGGGCAGACAGGAGAGCGGTACCCACATAACCTCTGCGATTGCCAAAACCATCTTCTTATTGGCTAGAACCTGGTCACTAGTTGAACGACGGGGCCCATCATCAACTCTTAGCAACCTGGTTCGCTGGTTGGGGAGATAGCCTGTAAATGAGGGTGTGTACATGCGCCGAATAAAGGTTACGTACTCTTTGCATGCCACGTGTGTGTGAGTGTGTGTGTGTGTGAGTGTGTGTGTGTGTGTGTGGTGGTGAGTGTGTGTGTGTGTGTGTGGGGTGTGTGTGTACTCACCCTTTTTGTGTTGCAGGGGTCGAGTCACAGCTCCTGGCCCCGCCTCTTCGCTGATTGCTACTCTCCCTGCCCCATGAGCTCTATCATACCTCGCCTTAAAACTATGTATGGTTCCTGCCTCCACCACATCACTTTCTAGGCTATTCCATGGCCTGACTACTCTATGACTGAAGAAATACTTCCTAACATCCCTTTGATTCATCTGAGTCTTCAACTTCCAATTGTGACCTCTTGTGTCTGTGTCCCATCTCTGGAACATCCCGTCTTTGTCCACCTCGTCTATTCCGCGCAGTATTTTATATGTTGTTATCATGTCTCCCCTGACCCTCCTGGCCTCCAGTGTCGTCAGGCCGATTTCCTCAACCTTTCTTCATAGGACAATCCCCGTAGCTCTGGGACTAGTCTTGTTGCAACCTTTGCACTTTCTCTAATTTCTTGACGTGCTTGACTAGGTGTGGATTCCAAACTGGTGCTGCATACTCCAGTATGGGCCTGACGTAGATGGTGTACAGAGTCTTAAACGAATCCTTACTGAGGTATCGGAACGCTATCCATAGGTTTGCCAGGCGCCCGTATGCTGCAGCAGTTATCTGATTGATGTGCGCCTCAGGATATGCTCGGTGTTATACTCACCCCCAGATCTTTTTCCTTGAGTGAAGTTTGCAGTCTTTGGCCATCTAAACTATATTGTGTCTGCGGTCTTCTTTGCCCTTCCCCAATCTTCATGACTTTGCATTTGGCAGGGTTAAATTCAAGGAGCCAGTTGCTGGACCAGGCTTGTAGCCTGCCCAGATCTCTTTGTAGTCCTGCCTGATCCTCGTCCGATTCGATTCTTCTCATTAACTTCACATCGTCTGCAAACAAGGACACTTCTGAGTCTATCCCTTCCGTTATGTCGTTCACGTATACCAAGAACAGCACAGGTCCTAGGACTGACCCCTGTGGAACCCCGCTTGTCACAGGCGCCCACTCTGACACCTCGTCGCGTACCATGACTCGTTGTTGCCTCCCTGTCAGATATTCTCTGATCCATTGCAGTGCCTTTCCTGTTATGTGTGCCTGGTCCTCTAGCTTTTGCAGTAACCTCTTGTGAGGAACTGTGTCGAAAGCCTTCTTGCAGTCCAAAAATATGCAGTCGATCCACCCCTCTCTCTCTTGTCTTACTTCTGTCACCTTGTCATAAAACTCTAGTAGGTTTGTGACACAGGATTTTCCTTCCCTGAAACCGTGCTGGTTTGTCAATTATACACTTGTTTCTTTCCAGGTGCCCCACCACTCTCCTCCTGAGGGATCTTCTCCATGACCTTGCATACTATACACGTTAGTGATACAGGTCTGTAGTTCAGTGCCTCATGTCTGTCTCCCTTTTTAAAAATTGGGACTACATTTGCCATTTTCCATACCTCAGGGAGTTGCCCAGTTCAAATGATGTTGTTGAAGATCTTTGTTAATGGCTCACACAATATCTCTGCTCCCTCTTTAAGGACCCATGGAGAGATGTTGTCTGGTCCCACCGCCTTTGAGGTGTCAAGTTCGCATAGCAGCTTCTTCACCTCCTCCTTGGTTATATGTACCTCATCCAGCACTTGCTGGTGTGCCCCCCTGTTCTGATTTCTTGGAGTCCTACTGGTTTCCACTGTAAATACCTCTTTAAATCTTGTGTTGAGCTCCTGACATACCTCTCGGTCGTTTCTTGTGAATTCCCCATCCCCCTTTCCCTCAGTCTGATTACCTGGTCCTTGACTGTTGTTTTCCTCCTGATGTGGCTGTACAACAGCTTCGGGTCAGTCTTTACTTTTGATGCTATGTCATTTTCATATGTCTCTGAGCCCCCTTCTTATCTGTGCATATTCGTTTTCTGGCTCTTCGGCTGATTTCTTTATTTTCCTGAGTTCTCTGTCTTCTGTACCTTTTCATTCTCTAGTACACCTAGTTTTTGCCTCCCTACACCTTTGGGTGAACCAAGGACTCGTTCTGTTCTTCCCATTATTTCTGTTTCCCTTGGGAACAAACCTCTCCTCTGCCTCCTTGCTTTTTGTTGCTACACAGTCCATCATTTCTTGTACTGGTTTTCCTGTCAGTTCCCTCTCCCACTGAATGTATTGAAGGAAGTTCCTCATGCCTGAGTAGTTCCCCCTTTTTTTAGTTTGGTTTTTCCCAGCCTATTCCTGCTACTCTCTCCACTTGGAGCTCAACTATGTAGTCGAAGCACAGAACCACATGATCACTAGCTCCCAGGGGCCTTTCATACGTGATACCCTCGATGTCCGAACTACTCATGGTGAATACAAGGTCCAACCTTGCTGGTTCATCCTCTCCTCTCTCTCTGGTAGTGTCTCTAACATGTTGATGCATGGGGTTTTCTCCAGTACCACATCCATCATCTTGGCTCTCCATGTTTCGGGACCCCCATGGGGCTCCAGGTTTTCCCAGTCAATCTCCTTGTGATTGAAATCACCCATAACTAGTAACTTTGCTCCCCCCATGTGTGCTCCCCTGGCCACCTCGGCTAGTGTGTTGATCATTGCTCTGTTGCTCTCATCGTATTCTTCTCTTGGCCTCCTGCAGTTCTGTGGTGGGTTGTACATTACTGCAATTATCACCTTATGTCCCTCAGACTGGATTGTTCCTACTAAGTAGTCCCTTTCGCCCATGCCATCCATTCCTTCCATTTTCTCAAAACCCCACTGGTTTTTAATGAGCAGTGCAACTCCTCCTCCCCCTCTCCTCCCTCCGTCTTTCCTGAAGATTTGATATCCGGATGGAAAGATTGAATCTGTTATTATTCTGGTGAGTTTTGTTTCTGTGAGTGCTATTATGTCTGGGGATGTCTCTTTGATTCTTTCGTGCCACTCCTCATACTTGTTTGTTATTCCATCTGCATTTGTATACCAACACCTTCAACTTCTTTTCTAAGACTGTGGTCTGGGAAGTATATTGGGGTTGGGGAAGTGGGAGACCTGGTAAGGAACTATGGGTTGTTGCTGTGGGGGTGAAGTTTGTAATGTGGTGGGGGCATTGGATGTGGCATGGGTGTTTTGATTTAGAGTGTTTGGTTGCACTGGGGTTGACCTGGTTGGGAGGCTTCTATAGGAAGTTGTGAGGGAGGCTGTATTTGATCTTCTTCCTGGGTCTGGGATCTCCTGTCTGTCTTCTCCATCCCCTCTCTTTCCTCCTTTCGCCTTTGTACCATCTCTCTCAGTTTCTACCTTTCTTCTTGTGTTCTGTCGCGGTCGAGATACACCCTCCTGTATGCCGTCATGTCCCTTAATCGTGCTTTCTCCTGCAGGATCCTGGTCCGGAGTCGCTTCTGCCTTGAAGGTCACTCTCACTGGCCGGGTTCTTTTTTTTACAAACCCCCCTATTCTCCGAAAATTTTCCAGCTGGGTCATATCGTCTTCTCCTATTGCTTTCATGATGCTTTCAATTGCTTTTTTTCCCCCTTGTTTTCTTGCTTCATATGTTTCCCCTTCGACTTCCTGGAGCCCATACACAAAGACTGACCTCACCCTTTCATTCTCCCACTGCATATCCCTGTGTATCCCCTCATTTAATTTGGTTTCCTCCACTGCAGCTTTCCTTTCATCAGTTTCACTGGCTAATGTACTTGGGCTCAGTGGCCTGTCATTTTCCCCTTCTCGGCTTTCCTTGGGCTCTGTTGTTGTCTGTTAGGGCCTCCACATAAAGCTTAGCTCTTTCATTTGCTACATGTTCCTCTGATAGAGCATCTCCATGCAGTTGTGCCCCTTCTTTCCCTACAGTCCCCTTATTTGTGGCTGAGGTAGCAGTCTCTGTTGTCAATCCCAAAATGCTCTTTAGTTCTTTAGGCTGTTTCAGATTTTTCAATTCCTCTTCTAAACTCTGTATCCTAGCTTCTGCTGCTTTGACATGCACCTCCCACTTCCTGCTTTCCATATCTATCCTCTCTTCCATTCTCATGCTAAGTTCTTCTAGTTTCTTTTCCCATTCATGATCCCTTTTTATGAGCTCTCCTGCCCAATCTTCATTTGCATTTTCCTCCTCCTGTCCCTTGGTTTTTCTTGTTTCTCTCTGGCAACCCATTTTTGTTTTATCCTGATTGCCTCAGAGTGGGAAACCTATGTAGTTCTGTATGTTAGGTTAGTAGTGTGTGTCGGAGTGTGGGGGGGGGAAGTAGTGGAGGAACTGTGGCTATGTGGGAGCTGATTGGGGAGGGGTGGGGAGGGTTTGGGGTGAACGGGGGAGGGGAGGGTGATCGAGGGAGGGGAGGGATCAGGGGAAGTAGTGAGATGTCGGTGGTGAGGGGGGAGTGTATGTGTGTCTGGATTTGTGTGTTGTTGTGTGTGTGTGTGTGTGGGGTGTGTGTGTGTGTGTGTGTGTTTTGTGTGTGTGTGTGGTGTGTGAGTGTGTAATTTTGTGTGTAATTGTGTGTGGAATTATGTGTGGGTTTATTATGTACTGAAAGGTAGGTGGCTTGTGCGTTTAAGGTAAGTCTCAGTGGTCCTTGGCTGCCCACACCTTCTTGTGACCTGACACCCCAACCTCCTGGGACTTACCGCACTTACAGTGTGTGTGTGTGTGTGTGTGTGTGTGTGTGTGTGTGTGTGTGTGTGTGTGTGTGTGTGTGTGTGTGGGGTGTGTGTATGTGTGTGTGTGTATGTGTGTGTGTGTGTGTGTGTGTGTGTGTGTGTGTGTGTGTGTGTGTGTGTGTATGTGTGTATGTGGGTGTGTGGGTGTGTGTATGTGTGTGTGTGTGTGTGTGTGTGTGTGTGTGTGTGTGTGTGTGTGTGTGTGTGTGTGTATGTGTGTATGTGTGTATGTGGGTGTGTGGGTGTGTTTTATGTGTGTTGTGTGTGTGTGTGTGTGTGTGTGTGTGTGTGTGTGTGTGTGTGTGTGGTGTGTAATTATGTGTCGACTTATGTGTGGGTTTATTATGTGTCTGAAAAGTAGGTGGCTTGTGCTTGGAGTGTAATGTAGATTCTCAGTTGTCCTTGTGTCCACAACCTATGTGACCTGACTCCTTGCAGTGTTGCCTATATCACCTGCTTATAGTGAGTTAATCGCCTTGTTCAATGGATTACCATTTGCTAAACCTTATTGAATACTTGAGTGCCTATTCTTTTATCGTGCTATGAGAGTTAGACCATTCACATTCAGCTTGGCGGTTAAATTGGAACCTGGACCCCACACCCAAACAACCACTCATAGGTGATACAGTACTTGTAGTGCAGCTGTAGCAGTGTTTGTATTGTCCAGGTCGATGTGACGTCCTGGCGTAGATCCAGCTCGATGTACGTCCTGGCGTTTGATCCACCCAATTTCTTCTCGTTAATAATGTACCCTATTCACTGTATTTTTTTCACTGGTCACACGATTGTTTCACTTTATTACCTTACTTGGGTGACACTTGGCAACGCCGCCTTCACACTAGCCTGCGCCACAACGCTTTTATTTTCCAGATAACTTTCAAAATTGTGGCTCTCCCCACACTTGTGTGGCTCAGGCAATTAAAAAAAAAAACACTTCTAGGATTGTTGACTACCCTGACACACTTAGCAACCCTTGCAGAACACTTAGTAGCCCTCAAAAACACTTAAATCCCCGGACACCGACGGCGTGACTAGCGCGCTCGCTGTCCCTACTGTGTGTGTGTGTGTGTGTGTGTGTGTGTGTGTGTGTGTGTGTGTGTGTGTGTGTGTGTGTGTGTGTGTGTGTGTGTGTCTAACTAACTAGTATAACGTAAAACATTCCCAGTTTTACATTTATATGATTTTTCTAGTAATGAATTCTCATTTTCAATCACACGGATATACTCTGAGTATATCCGTGTGTATGCACTCAGAACACCAGTGTATATACAAAGAGATGGATTTATGTCAGTGTATATTTACTTACAGTTTACTTAAATCCTTATATTAATTATAAAAATATTCTTAACTGGTCGTTCACAGGAGTCTGAGCCCTAATGACCTTGTTCTCGATACGTTTTTAAACTCAGTAAATAAACCATCTCACATAAGGGTCATTATTTCTAATTATATGTTTTAAATCTATTTTATTTCTTCCGTTCTTAGTCTCGTCATTAACTTCACATGATCTGCATCCAACGATAAACCGTATTCACTCAACCATGGTACCTTAATTATGTATAACTAGTAATGACTGTAATACTGATCCTTGGGGAACCCCACTTGTCACTTGTCACTTTTCCCACCACTTCCCTCACCACTACCAATACCCTCTGCAGAACTAAAAGCATCACCACCGCAAGAACTAATAGTACCACCAGCAGAAATAACAGCACTGCAACCACCAGCAGCGGGAGGACTATTATTTGCACAACTACCAGCATAACTAGGAACGCAGCACCAGCAGTGTCATTGCCATAAGCAGCAGGACTACCAGCAACACCAGTAGTAGCAGCTCTAGCCCTGAAAATATTAGCTGCAACAATAGCAGCAGCAGCAGCATTAGCAACACCACCTGCACCAGCACAGCCCTACTCTCTGCAACAGTAGCAGCAGCACCACCAAACCTAGCAATACTCTCTGCAACAGTAGCAGCAGCACCACCAAACCTAGCAGTACTCTCTGCAACAGTAGCAGCAGCACCACCAAACCTAGCAATACTCTCTGCAATAGTAGCAGCAGCAGCATCAAACCTAGCAATACTCTCTGCAACAGTAGCAGCAGCAGCACCAAACCTAGCAGTACTCTCTGCAACAGTAGCAGCAGCACCACCAAACCTAGCAATACTCTCTGCAACAGTAGCAGCAGCACCACCAAACCTAGCAATACTCTCTGCAACAGTAGCAGCAGCAGCACCAAACCTAGCAGTACTCTCTGCAACAGTAGCAGCAGCAGCATCAAACCTAGCAATACTCTTTGCAACAGTAGCAGCAGCAGCATCAAACCTAGCAATACTCTCTGCAACAGTAGCAGCAGCACCACCAAACCTAGCAATACTCTCTGCAACAGTAGCAGCAGAAGCACCAAACCTAGCAATACTCTCTGCAACAGTAGCAGCAGCAGCACCAAACCTAGCAGTACTCTCTGCAACAGTAGCAGCAGCAGCAACAACCTAGCAATACTCTCTGCAACAGTAGCAGCAGCAGCACCAAACCTAGCAGCACCAACCTAGCAATACTCTCTGCAACAGTAGCAGCAGCAGCACCAAACCTAGCAATACTCTCTGCAACAGTAGCAGCAGCAGCATCAAACCTAGCAATACTCTCTGCAACAGTAGCAGCAGCACCACCAAACCTAGCAATACTCTCTGCAACAGTAGCAGCAGAAGCACCAAACCTAGCAATACTCTCTGCAACAGTAGCAGCAGCAGCACCAACCTAGCAATACTCTCTGCAACAGTAGCAGCAGCAGCACCAAACCTAGCAGTACTCTCTGCAACAGTAGCAGCAGCAGCACCAACCTAGCAATACTCTCTGCAACAGTAGCAGCAGCAGCACCAAACCTAGCAGCACCAACCTAGCAATACTCTCTGCAACAGTAGCAGCAGCAGCACCAAACCTAGCAATGCTCTCCGCAACAATAGCAGCAGCAAGCCTAGCAATACTCTGTGTAACAATAGCAGCAAGCCTAGCAATACTCTCTGCAACAGTAGCAGCAAGCCTAGCAATACTCTCTACAACAGTAGCAGCAAACCTAGCAATACTCTCTGCAACAGTAGCAGCAAGCCTAGCAATACTCTCTGCAACAGTAGCAGCAAGCCTAGCAATACTCTCTGCAACAGTAGCAGCAAGCCTAGCAATACTCTCTACAACAGTAGCAGCAAGCCTAGCAATACTCTCTACAACAGTAGCAGCAAGCCTAGCAATACTCTCTACAACAGTAGCAGCAGCAGCAAGCCTAGCAATACTCTCTGCAACAGTAGCAGCAAGCCTAGCAATACTCTCTGCAACAGTAGCAGCAAGCCTAGCAATACTCTCTACAACAGTAGCAGCAAGCCTAGCAATACTCTCTACAACAGTAGCAGCAAGCCTAGCAATACTCTCTACAACAGTAGCAGCAAGCCTAGCAATACTCTGCAACAGTAGCAGCAAGCCTAGCAATACTCTCTACAACAGTAGCAGCAAGCCTAGCAATACTCTCTGCAACAGTAGCACCAAGCCTAGCAATACTCTCTACAACAGTAGCAGCAGAAGCAAGCCTAGCAATACTCTCTGCAACAGTAGCAGCAAGCCTAGCAATACTCTCTACAGTAGTAGCAGCAGCAAGCCTAGCAATACTCTCTGCAACAGTAGCAGCAAGCCTAGCAATACTCTCTGCAACAGTAGCAGCAAGCCTAGCAATACTCTCTACAACAGTAGCAGCAGCAGCAAGCCTAGCAATACTCTCTGCAACAGTAGCACCAAGCCTAGCAATACTCTCTACAACAGCAGCAGCAGCAGCAGCAGCAGCAGCAGCAGCAGCAGCAGCAGCAGCTAAGGAGACAAGCAGGGTGGTGGTGGTGGTGGAGTCGTCAGCTGTACTTCTACCATTGGTTCCCATGAGTGTACTCGTTCGGTAATTCCCGCTTTTTCGCCCTGCTGGTTCCCTGCCTCGTTATGGCGGTGTGTTTGGTCGAGTTGTGGAAGCAGCAGCTCGTTGAAGCGCAGTCCAATTGGCTTGTTAGAGTCTTTGAAAGGGATAGTAGGAGTGGCGAGGAGAAAGAATGGGAGGAAAGGAGAGGGAGAGAGAATGGAGGGGAGAGGGAAAGAGGATAAAAAGGAGAAGAATGGAAGAGGATGCATGGGAAGAGAGGAAGACAGGATGGAGGATAGGACAGGAGAGGCCAGAAGGAATAAATGGAGAAAATTAAAGGAAACGACAAGGGGAAATGAAGTAAATTATTGTCTTACTTAAGCAAGCACAGTATTTCCTCAAGTCTAGACTACATTAATGGTGTTTAGACCCATTTTTCAAGTGCTGGTTTTTAGTGTGTTGATCTAACTATATTTTGTTACACTGTCAAATCAGTTTTAGGCTCAGTAATACACGATAAAACTCGTCTTGGTCGAGTTTCTGAGTATACACAGTGTGTCTTCACCAGTGTCAAGGTCCTCACCAGCATCAAAGTCCTCGCCAGCATCAAGGTTCTCCCCAGCATCAAGGTCCTCATGTGCATCAAGGTTCTTCCCAGCATCAATGTCCTCATGCGCATCAAGGTTCTCACCTGAATCAAGGTACTCCCCAGCATCAAGGTCCCCACTAGCATCAAGGTCCTCGCCAGCATCAAGGTCCCCAATAGCATCAAGGTCCTCGCCAGCATCAAGGTTCTCCCCAGCATCAAGGTCCTCATGTGCATCAAGGTTCTTCCCAGCATCAATGTCCTCATGTGCATCAAGGTTCTCACCTGAATCAAGGTACTCCCCAGCATCAAGGTCCTCACATGCATCAAGGTTCTCCCCAGCATCAGGATCCTCACCTGTATCATGGTTCTTCCCAGCATCAAGTTTTCAGGAAGCAGACCCCTCAAGAGAGGTTCCTTGATGCTAGTGAGGGGCTCTTGTTCGAGGGAATTGGATCTGTGCTCCAGTTCCCTGAATTGAGCCTGAATACCTTTCATCCCCCCCCCCTCACCCCCGATGCGCTGTATACTCCTACGGGTTTAGTGCTCCTCCAGGATTATAATAATCAGGAAGCAGAGACCTTGATACTTAAGAAGAGTTCCTGAACCAGTAAACCGGTTCTACTCTCCCTTTTCTCGGATAAAACATAATTACTTCCTAATTCACACCAAGTGTTGTTTGACTCTTTCGTCTCAGGGCTACATGATAATCTAAGATAATTTAAATAATCTAGGATAATCTACGTAATTTACCTCATACCCCATAAATAATCATCTAAATGCTAAAATGGTTATATTTAGAGCAAAAAAAAAAAACTCGGTTTTATTAAACCCGGTTTTCTTGACCTGCTTGGCACCTGCAAACAGTAGCCTGCATTATTCCCCATTCAACAAAAGCACAAGCAACTCACTGGGCCAACAAAAGCACTGTGTTACGCCATCAGCTTGCAACAGAGACAACAGAGAAGAGACAACGGAATTACTCTCTCCCATCTCCCCCCCTCCCTCCCTCTTACCTCCCCAACCATCTCTTGGAAAGTGTTCAAACTATCGGGTCCCTCGTGTGAGAATATTGCAACGTTGTACAGTGATCTCTCACACCACCCAACTGCACTGTTACGTCAGGCTCACAGTGATACTTCTAGGCTCACTCATTATACCCTCGGTTCGTGCCTTTTTATAATAACAATAATAATAATAATAATAATAATAATAATAATAATAATAATAATAATAATAATAATAATAATACGAATAATAATAATAATAATTATTATTCTTATTGTTATTATTATTATCATCATTCTAATAATAATATTAATAATAAGTCTTTGTTCAGTCGGTAACGGTGTCATTCTGCCGACATTCATCAGGATCTGAGGAACGTAAAATGTGACGATCAGTGCAACGTTCAGTCAAAACTGGCTTTGGAAAATGTATCCGAGGACGCATAATCCACGATGTATCCATGACGACTCAGTCCATGATGTATCCTTACTGTATCCGAGAACACCAAGCCAGACTGCGCTGTTGGGATTATGTATTGTATATGTGTCCAGGGTCAGTCCTTGTTGTGTTTGAATTGTATTCTAGAAAGCTCGGTCCACCCTGTGCTCCACTATAGGCTCAGTGAACCACACTGTGGTCCACTGTAGGCTCAGTGAACCACACTGTGGTCCACTGTAGGCTCAGTGAACCACACTATGGTCCACTGTAAGCTCAGTGAACCACACTGTGATCCACTGTAAGTTCAGTGAACCACACTGTGATCCACTGTAAGTTCAGTGAACCACACTGTGATCCACTGTAGGCTCAGTGAATCACGCTGTGGTCCACTGTAGGCTCAGTGAACCACACTATGGTCCACTGTAGGCTCAGTGAACCACACTGTGATCCACTGTAGGCTCAGTAATCACGCTGTGGTCCACTGTAGGCTCAGTGAACCACACTATGGTCCACTGTAGGCTCAGTGAACCACACTGTGATCCACTGTAGGCTCAGTGAATCACGCTGTGGTCCACTGTAGGCTCAGTGAACCACACTGTGATCCACTGTAGGCTCAGTGAATCACGCTGTGGTCCACTGTAGGCTCAGTGAAACCACACTATGGTCCACTGTAGGCTCAGTGAACCACACTATGGTCCACTGTAGGCTCAGTGAATCACGCTGTGGTCAACTGTAGGCTCAGTGAGCCACACTATGGTCCACTGTAGGCTCAGTGAATCACGCTGTGGTCCACTGTAGGCTCAGTGAACCACACTATGGTCCACTGTAGGCTCAGTGAACCACACTGTGGCCCACTGTAGGCTCAGTGAACCACACTATGGTCCACTGTAAGCTCAGTGAACCACACTGTGGTCCACTGTAGGCTCAGTGAGCCACACTATGGTCCACTGTAGGCTCAGTGAATCACGCTGTGGTCCACTGTAGGCTCAGTGAACCACACTATGGTCCACTGTAGGCTCAGTGAACCACACTGTGGCCCACTGTAGGCTCAGTGAACCACACTATGGTCCACTGTAAGCTCAGTGAACCACACTGTGGTCCACTGTAGGCTCAGTGAACCACCCTGTGGTCCACTGTAGGCTCAGTGAACCACATTGTGGTCCACTGTAAGCTCAGTGAACTACATTGTGGTCCACAGTAGGTTCAGTGAACCACCTTTCCCGCATCTCTCTACATTCTCTCCCTCCCTCATTTAACCCCTTTAACTCCCCTTCCTTCCTCATTAAATCCTTTTAACTCCCTTCCTTCCCTCATTCCATCGCTCTAACTTTCCTCCCTGAATCATTCCATCCCTCTATGTCCCCTTCTTCTCAGTCCTTCTCTCCCTCCCTCATTCCATCCCTATATCTCCCCTCCTTCCCTCATTCCATCGCTTTACCTCATCTCTCTCCCTCCCTCCCTATCTCCCTAACTTTTTAGCTCTACACAAAAATAGTGTTTTTGGAAGGGGGTGAAATCTCTAGGCAACGACCAATATTTTATTCATGTCGTCATCAGGACACACTAGGCAGGACGTCCGTAGATAAAAGAACAATTTACACCCGTCCGTACGTTAGATAGCCTCAATGATCACATATACAGCTCATTTACATACTGCGCATAATGCCGCATGTGGATGTGCCAAACACCTGTCCCGGAGAGAGGCTCTCCTCTCAAACTTTATTAATGGGAGAATTTCCGTGGCTAAATGCGAAGCAGACTGCAGCTCCAGTTGTGAGGTTGTCACGATAGTGTTGTGGTAACACCCTAGTGTGTGTGTGTGTGTGTGTGTGTGTGTGTGTGTGTGTGTGTGTGTGTGTGTGTGTGTGTGTGTGTGTGTGTGTGTGTGTGTGTGTGTGTGTGTGTGTGCTCTCACCTAATTTTATTATAACCTATTTGTTGTTGTTGTTGTTGCAGGAGTCGACTCTCAGCTCCTGGCCCTGCTTTTTAACTTGCCTCTTGCTGGATATATTTGCTGGATTTAGGGCCATGTGGGCCACACCAGTTCTCAGCACTATACATGCAGTCTGTCTTCACTATTCCTTGGTCCTGGTCATTCCACTTCCTGACCAACCCAAGCCTGAAGAAGCACTTCCTAACAGTACTATGGCTCATTTGTGTCTAACTTTCTAACTGACTTTTGGGGGGTAGCCGTCCCCCGCTCCTCGAACAGTCTGTCCCTTCTCAAAGTATTTTTCATGTCATTATCATGTCGCTTCTAGTTCAACTATCCTTACACTCTCAGCTCATTTTCCTGAGCTCAGGGACTAGTCTCACAGTAAGCCTCTTCACTTTTTATTGTTTCTTTGTATATTTTATCAAGTGAGGGCTCCATGCTGGTGCTGCACACTCAAAGATATTCCTGACATAATGTAGTAGGTAGAGGGAGTAGGGATGGAGGTGGAGGGGTGGAGGGATGGCAGGAGGTGAGAGGGGTAGGAGGGGAGGAAGGTAGTGGGGGGGGGAATACCCACACGATTTAAAAAAAAAAATGGATCACGGGAACGAGAAAGGTAAAAGTGAATTTTTGGGGGAGAATGATAAAGAAGTCGGTGTTTATACTGGCACTTTACTCGACAGTGATGGAGGATTCCTGATTTCTTGGAATAGGGATTCACACCTTCGGGAATTATCCAGGTTCTCTGAGCATTCTCAGGATTCCAAAATAATTCATTAGTGTGATTTCTGTTGAGTGCGAAGCCTGACAGTGAGAGTGAAGCCTGAGAGCGAGAGTGAAGCCTGACAGTGAGAGTGAAGCCTGACAGCGAGAGTGAAGCCTGAGAGCGAGAGTGAAGCCTGACAGTGAGAGTGAAGCCTGACAGTGAGAGTGAAGCCTGAGAGCGAGAGTGAAGCCTGACAGCGAGAGTGAAGCCTGACAGTGAGAGTGAAGCCTGAGAGCGAGAGTGAAGCCTGACAGCGAGAGTGAAGCCTGACAGTGAGAGTGAAGCCTGACAGCGAGAGTGAAGCCTGAGAGCGAGAGTGAAGCCTGAGAGCGAGAGTGAAGCCTGAGAGCGAGAGTGAAGCCTGAGAGCGAGAGTGAAGCCTGAGAGCGAGAGTGAAGCCTCAGAGCGAGAGTGAAGCCTGAGAGCGAGAGTGAAGCCTGACAGCGAGAGTGAAGCCTGACAGCGAGAGTGAAGCCTGACAGCGAGAGTGAAGCCTGAGAGCGAGAGTGAAGCCTGACAGCGAGAGTGAAGCCTGACAGCGAGAGTGTCCCTTAAGCTGAATGACCCACACGGGTTTAGCGCATCGAGCAAATATAATAACATTATCAACAATGAATCTAAATTTGAAGAATTTATGGCTGTGTCTACTCTGAGATTGTTATATTAACATGTGTGCGGTGAACCCGTAGGGGTCAATACAGCACCTGGGAAATGGGAGGTAATTAGCGTTCATCCAAAGAAGGGAAGCTCAAAATCCTTGGATCAAAATCCCTTCACAAGCATTAAGGAACCCCCATGAGAACTACCACAGTAGGGGAAGTTTATATATATATATATATATATATATATATATATATATATATATATATATATATAATATATATATATATATATATATATATATGTCGTGCAGAATAGGCAGAACTTGCGATCTTGGCTTAAATAGCAACGCTCATCTTGCCATATAGGACAAGTGAAAATTTGTGTATGCAATAATTTCGCCAAAATCATTCTGAACCTATCGAAAAAAATATATTTCACTGTGTTTGTTTAGTATTAAATTATTGTGAACAAATCTAAAATATATTTAGTTGGGTTAGGCTAAAATAAATTGTTCTTGTTATAATAAGGTTAGGTAAGTTTTCTAAGTTCCTTTTGGTGCAAAATTATAAATTTTTACATCAACATTAATGAAAAAAATATATCTTTAAACGGGTAAGAGAAAATTTTAGAAAGGACTTAATTTTAAATGAGTTCTTGCTAAATGACCAGTTTTACATATTCGGCACGACATATATATATATATATATATATATATATATATATATATATAATATATATATATATATATATATATATATATATATATATATATATATATATATATATATATATTCCTTAAGTCTCTTTTGTAAGATTATTCTTGTCTGTCTCTATCTGTTTGTCTCTCTCTCTCTTTCTCTCTATCTATCTATCTATCTATCTATCTCTCCTGTTATGGTAATTATTGCGGTAACTGATCACTTCAATTATCTCTGCCTTAGCATCAGAAGATCTTAATTACCTACTAATGAGCCACATAATTACTGGCAAAAGAGTTACAATTTAGCGCCTCTGTGTGAGGTCATTTGGAATTATTAATCAACTTGGAATTTATTCATTACTTAATCATTGATCTGATCTCCACAAGGTTTATGAGGAATTGTCTAATGATCATTACCATGATGGTACCATCACATTGATTATTACCATGACATTGATTATTACCATGACATTGATTATTACCATGACATTGATTATCACCACGTTAATTAGAAGCTGGAAAAAATTCTAGGCAATATTAAACTAAATTATTTTGTATCAGTTTTATATATATATATATATATATATATATATATATATATATATATATATATATATATATTATATATATATATATATATATATATATATATATATATATATATATATATAATATATATATATATATATATATATATATATATATATATATATATATATATATATATATATATATATATATATATATATATATATATATACATAGATATATACATAGATAGATAGATAGATAGATAGATAATGTGAGCAATCAAATTATCTGTCTGGAATTTCACGACTTTTCATTTTGCTTATGTATCCTGAGTTCACCTGGTAATAACCACGTGGTGTTCAGTCATAACATCAATAACTTGCTCAGTGGTGTCTGTGTCAGTAGACACTGCCTACAGTAGCTTAAAACCAGTGGTTGTTGCTTGCTGTGTCTCAGCTACAGTGCCAACAGCACCTTACACCAGGGCATCATGTGTCACTTGTCTTACCCTCATAAATGCGTTAGCAAAGTTTTATTCTGCCTCAGCTACTGTCTAAGGACTGGGCTTTGAAATGCACCCAGGTACCTACTTACTGCTAGATGAACAGGGATAGCAGGTGTAAGGAAATATACCGAACGTTTTCATCCAAGCCGGGGATCAAACACGGGCACTCGGTATATGAGTCGCGTCCGTTCACATTTCTTGTATATTTCTGAGGTTTAGCTCAATTTTCCCCTGAGAGTTCATTGAAGAGATGATGCTTGATTAATTATTATCATAATTTACATCTTTCTGCACAATATAACATCAATTCTGGTATTTATATGCGTATAACCTGGTCGCGTGCCGTTGACCTGACCTCTCACCTGAGTTGACCTTTCATGAGCTGCCTCTCTAAACCCTCACTTACCCACTGGTTGTGTTTGTGTTTGTGCTATTGACCTCACTTATGATATGACCTGACCTTTCCTACCTTCCCGACCTTTACTCCTCCCTCTACCTAGCTCCAGCAGCAGTCTCCCCTGTCCTAGCTCCCTCTCTCCTTCCCCAGACATTCCTTACCCATTTCTTGCCTCTGAAGTTCTCCTTACCAGCCAGTGCCGCTCATAGCATTCCTTCAAGCCTTTCCATTCCACTTTCCCATCCTCTACCTCCCCTCCCGTCCTTCCCAACCTCCTCCCCAACTTAATGATTAAGACACATGGGCAATAGTTCTTCATTGCTGAAAAGTGTCGCCTACACAGTAGGCGTCTTCAGTCACATACAGAATCAGCAAATATAGTAGTGAAATAAGGATAAGTTAGTCCCCAGCTTAACACTTATGTTTGTGTACGTCATATATACGACCACACAACCTGACGTTTCTTGCTTGTCAAAGTCACTAAATTAATTGAAAAATATTAAGAAGCAGTAATGTGTTTGTGTGTGTGTGTGTGTGTGTGTGTGTGTGTGTGTGTGTGTGTGTGGTTGTGTGCACGTGTGCTGGCGAGAATGACCACATCGAGTATTATCTCCCAAACAAAAAGAGGAAAGTGACAAAAACATCTCGCTTACCATTGCCATCTCCCTCCCTCCCTCCCTCCCTCCCTCCCCTCCTCCCTCCCTCCCTCCCTCCTCCCTCCCTCCCTCCCTCCCCTCCCTCCCTCTCCTCCTCCCTCCCTCCCTCCCTCCCTCCCTCCCTCCCCCCTGAGAATGGATGTTTTATGCCTGGTTACGGAACTTCCTTTTGTTTTGACGACTGAATGATCTTTTGTGGGGATGTGTGGAGGAGAGGGTGTGGGGGCACGAACCTACGTGTGATCCTTTGTAGCCTTTGTGGGGCACTCGATCGCCTCATTGACTCTATGAGAGAGGGAGAGGGGAGAGAGAGAGAGAGAGAGAGAGGAGAGAGAGAGAGGAGAGAGAGAGAGAGAGAGAGGAGAGAGAGAGAGAGAGAGAGAGAGAGAAGAGAGGAGAGGAAGAAGAGGAGAAGGAGAGGAAAAGAGAGAAAGAAAGAGAGAGAGAGAGAGAGAGAGAGAGAGAGAGAGAGAGAGAGAGAGAGAGAGAGAGAGAGAGAGAGAGAGAGAGTAACAGCTCTTAGCTTGTCAATAAAGCTAGGGATCCTTAACCTAATCTTGTCAAACCCTGTGTAAAGAGAGAGAGAGAGAGAGAGAGAGAGAGAGAGAGAAAACACAAGACGGGCAGAAAGCAGCAACTTCACTTTGGCTGTACCCTTCTCCAGAACATCACTCCATCTGAGATCCTCTACACCCAGGACGACTCGAGTATGGAACACATTCGTATAGCATAATGATGTCAACGAGATAAAGTCAGTTGATCAAATGAAAATGCTGGCCCACAGATGGCTCCAACTTCATCCTGTTCCCTACTTGTATATCTCATAACAATAAAAATACTTTCAAATGAGCTGATGTAGGTAACAGCTCTTAGCTTGTCAATAAAGTTAGGAATCCTTAACCTGTAAATAGCTTGTCAATAAAGCTAAGGATCCTTAACCTAACCTTGTCAAACCCTGTGTAAAAAAAATGATGATGGTCTCTAGGTACAGTGATGGCAATGCCGGGCCAGCAATAAGAATGAATAAGAGAGTGCTGGTACCTGAGGAAGAAGTTGATATACTTAAGGTGAAATCTGACTCCCAACTGACCTCATGAAGAACCACGTTGTAAATCTTGCAAACAAGGCAGCCAGGAAGCTTACAGCACTTCGACGTATCTCGCATTTGGTTGACAGTAGAAATTGCAAGATTCTGTATGAGACACAAATACACTCACACCTTGAGTATGCTCCACTTTTTTGGTTTGCCTTCTTCCCTCCACCCTTCTCATCTGCGACTGCTTGACAGAGTAGAGAACAGAGCAAGACGTCTCATCTCTCGCCTGGACCCATCCTGGATAGATCCGTCATTTCAGCAGAGCTTTCAACACAGGAGGGATGTGGGTGGCCTTACTGTTATGTACAAGGCCAATATTGTCAAAATATCACACTTGGATCCATTTCGAGGACAGCATGAAGCAAGCTTCTATACCACTAGACGGGCAGAAAGCAGCAACTTCACTCTGGCTGTACCCTTCTCCAGAACATCACTCCATCTGAGATCATACATACCCAGGATGACTCGAGTATGGAACACATTCGTACAGGATAACGATGTCAACGAGATAAAGTCAGTTGATCAAATGAAAATGCTGGCCCACAGAAGGCTCCAACTTCATCCTGCTTCCTACTTGTATGTCTCATAACAATAAAAATGCTTTCAAATGAGCTGATGTAGGTAACAGCTCTTAGCTTGCCAATAAAGTTAGGCATCCTTAACCTGTAAATAGCTGTCAATAAAGCTAGGGATCCTTAACCTAACCTTGTCAAACCCTGTGTAAAGAGAGAGAGAGAGAGGAGAGAGAGAGAGAGAGAGAGAGAGAGAGAGAGAGAGAGAGAGAGAGAGAGAGAGAGAGAGAGAGAGAGAGAGAGAGAGAGAGAGAATACACTGCAGTGAAGCACTCATTGCTGTCTCAAACATCTATGTTACCTTAACCACAATCATTTATCCATTAATGCCAACGACATGCAAATACATTGTAAACATTATCTACATGATAATAATAATAATAATAATAATAATAATAATAATAATAATAATAATAATAATAATAATAATAATAATAATAATAATAATAATAATAATAAATATAATAATTATAATAAATATAATAATAATATAATAATAATAATAATAATAATAATAATAATAATAATAATAATAATAATAATAATAATAGTAATAATAATAATAATGAACTTCCCTTTTGCTTACTCGCTAAAATATATTATAATTCATTCATAGGTACAATCATTCTACTGGAGCTTTGTCGTTTTACAAATTAAAAAACTAATGTAAATATTTTGAGAAAGTTGGTAGATAGCGAGGCACGGGAGAGCACCATCACATTGATGATAATAGATTGAATTGCGTTTATATATTGATTAAAGTGCAGAGTTAGTGCAGGAATATATGCTTGTCGATGTTGGGATAAGAATATCTGTTAAAGTTGCGAATACTGATTATGTAAAGCTTGATAAGGTAATTATGACTGATGTGATGACACATTTTGACAGGAACAATGACACATGATGGCAGGTATAATAACACATAATGACAGGTATTATTACACATTTTGGCAGATATGATAACGTAACTACTGCAAGGGAATATATTTGTCTGACGGTAAATAATGTGAGAGAGATTTAGTCTGGAGTTTAGCATTAATATTATTAATGGACTGAGTTGTTAATTTGGGTCCTCAAGAGTGCGTGTCTGTACTCACCTAGTTTTGGTTACAGGGGTCGATTCACAGCTCCTAACCCCGCCTCTTCATTAGTGTGTGTGTGTGTGTGTGTGTGTGTGTGTGTGTGTGTGTGTGTGTGTGTGAAAGGGGTTGTGGGAGGGGAGGTACTCGGGTGATAGGTGAGAAGTGAGTTCCCTCACTTCCCTCTCATTCACAATCTCTCTCTCTCTCCTTTCCCTTTAGCATTTCCCTTTCCACGTAAGCACAGTATGCTGAGTAACACACATTTGCAACACAAAGAATCTATACTGATGAATCACACTCCTGGAGGCATCAATCTTGGTGGAGGACTGACGTTTCCACTTGATTTATCTCTGTATTCTACTGATGAAGTCTGCAGCGCAGGCGATACATTTCGTCAGTAAAGTTGCCTAGTTTTGCACATGCGACTTACTCATCAAATTGTTGGTATTATTTACCTTTTATGATAAGATCTAAGCACAGTGTATTGAAAACAAATGCGTCATTAGCTCATTTCCTTCCTCTTCTATTCATAACTCCTCCTCGAATTATACATAGGGCCTTCCTCAGTACACAAGTCTCAGCTCACTGCCATAGCAAACTCCTCATCTATACCCATACAATAAGCACTTAATTAATCTAGTATACAAGCCAGTACAAGACACCACAGTGTGCCTTGTTAAATTACTTGTCTGGATTGCATACATTTATTATCAAGATACCCTCCGCAGCCCCACCTACCACTGCCCAACCTCACCTACCACTGCCCATCCTCACCTACCACTGCCCAACCTCACCTACCACTGCCCATCCTCACCTACCACTGCCCAACCTCACCTACCACTGCCCAACCCCACCTACCACTGCCCAACCCCACCTACCACTGCCCAACCCCACCTACAGGTGTTCCAACCACACCCACAACTGTCTAACTTTCCCTACAAGCCTTCAATTTCTATCAGTTTTCAGTAGAAGAAAGCTCCTGACACAAGGCAGAGCGTGTCACATGAGCCAAGGTGAATAGTAAGTCAAACTAAAGCAGTAAATTACAAGTATATTGCTGAGGTATCATCGAACATGAAAGTTCCCACAGACAAAATTAACAGTAGAAACAACAATAATTGGGACCGGGCCTCGGAGGCGATGACCTCCGGAAAAACTCCTGGTCACTTTCAGGTTATATTTCTGCATCAGAATGTGATGTGCAGTATTCTCAGCAGGTTATCATGTACTGAGGAAAAGGGAAATAGAGGAGGGGGAGGAATGGTTTGGGTAAGAGCCTTCTGTTTTACTATTCTTGCCACATTTTACTATCTACACTGATAGTTAACCTATCAGAGTAGATAGAAGTAGATATTTTCAACAGACAGCTCGGTGTGAACTTTAATTTCCTCTACTATCTGTTTTCCCAATGTATAAGAAAGAGGGAAAAGATGAAAAGGAGGAAAAATAGAGGACTGGTAGGAGGAAGGGAAGGAGAAGGAAGTGGAGGAAGAGGAGGTGAAGGAGGAGGAGGATGAGGAGGGGCAAGGTATATAAAGCAAAGCAGTCTCTCAGGAGGCCAGTTCGGGTCTGTCTCTTGTTCACAACAACAACATGACCAAGTTTGTAAGTTACACTCTTATGTATGTATGTATGTATGTATTTTTGTGACATTATAGTAATAAGTTATAACTATTATTTTTATACTTTATGTATATACATATTATATATATATATATATAATATATATATATATATATATATATATATATATATATATATATATATATATATATAATATATATATTATATATATATATATGTATATATATATATATATATAATATATATATATATAAATATATATATATATAATATATATTATATATATATTATATACGTATATACAATGTCGTGCCGAATAGGTAAAACTTGCGATTTTGGCTTTAATAGCAACGCTCTTCTTGCCGAATAAGGCAAGCAAAAATTTGTGTATGCAATAACATCGCAAAACTCATTATGAACCTAATGAAAAAAAATATATTTCATTGTGTTTGTTTATTATTAAATTATTGTAAACTTATCTATAATATATTTAGTTGGGTTAGGCTAAATTAAATTGCGCTTGTTATAATAAGGTTAAGTAAGTTTTCTAAGGTTCTTTTGGTACAAAATTATTAATTTTTACTTTAACATAAAATAAAACATAAATATATCTTTAAACGTATAATAGAAATTTTTAGAAAAGACTTATTTTAAATGAGTTCTTGCTAATTGACCAGTTTTACCTATTCGGCACGACGATGCAACATCCCTCCAATAAAAAACAGGGGTGCCATTGGCACGATAAGAGACAACACAATAAGTGTCAAGGGCCCAAGACTGTTCAGCTGCCTCCCAGCATACATAAGGGGGATTACCAATGGACACCTGGATGCCTTCAAGCTGGCACTGGACAGGCACCTAAAGTCGGTGCCTGACCAGCCGGGCTGTGGTTCGTACGTCAGGTTACGTGCGGCTAACAGTAACAGCCTGGTTGATCAGGCCCTGATCCACCATGAGGCCTGGTCACAGACCGGGCCGCGGCCGCGGGGGCGTTGACCCCGCGGCCCGGAACCCTCTCCAATATATATATATATATATATATATATATATATATATATATATATATATATATATATATATATATATATATATATTATAACCACGAACGAGTGGTATTGATCAATAACAACACTGCACTAGCCAAGGACTCGAACCCATGCTGCTTTGGCCTGCCTCATGATGGGCGAAAACACATGACGCCGTAATCCACTGAACCATACGATCCTTAAGAGTAACGCATCCAGCGGTACTGGATGTTATACTCGCTACCCACGGACACACGATGGTGTGGATGACTCTAGGTTAATTTCATTCTAGTCCCTGTTTGGTGTACTAGTACAACGAGCAGTATTTTATATTATTGTAACCACGAACGAGTGGCTGCTCCCCTCACTGGCTCCTATTTCTCTCTGCCTCTGCTTGTTCCCCTCACAGGTGTTAGTAGTGTTGGTGGCCCTGGCGGCGCTGGTCACAGTGCAGGCAGCTCCTGGCTTTATCGGCGGCATCGGCAGCGGCTTCGGAGGCTATGGTGGCGGGTTCGGCTTCGCCGGGTACGGTGGTGGACGAAATGGTGTCGGCTATGCGGGTACAGTCGGCTCCCATTATGGCGGCGGCATTGCCAGGGCAGGATACGGTGGAGGATACGGTGGTTCCTATGGTGGAAGTAAGTTGTGTGTGTGTGTGTGTGTAGTTACTAGTTGTTACAAGCACTTGACAGACACTTGGCCTGTTTGTGTGTAAGTGGTGTGCGTGTGTTTGTGTGTGCGTTAGTTACTCTTAGTCAAAGGCAACTGTCGATAGACGTATCGTCCTTTCTTATATGCGTTAATGTAATTACCTATTGTGATTACTTCTTTTTGTACTAATGGAGCTAAGCTATGCTTACTAAGTTCTATATTTAATTTATATAATATAATATATATAATATATATATAATATATATATATATATATATATATATATATATATATATATATATTATATATATATATATAATATATATATATATATACATATTTTAAGGTAATACATATTTTAAGAAAAAGAGGATAAATAATTATACAAGATATGATGTAGGGCGTAATGACAGTAGTTTGTTGGACTATGTATTGGTAGATAAAAGACTCTTAAGTAGACTTCAGGATGTACATGTTTATAGAGGGACCACAGATATATCAGATCACTTTTAAGTTGTAGCTACAGTGAAAGTAAAAGGTAGATGGAATACAAGGAAAATAGAAGCAGCAAGTAAGAGAGAGGTGAAGGTTTATAAACTAAAGGAGGAGGCAGTTAGGGTAAGATATAAAGAACTATTGGAGGATAGATGGGCTAATGAGAGTATAGGCAATGGGGTCAAAAATGTATGGGGAAGATTTAAAAATGTAGTGTTAGAGTGTTCAGCAGAAGTTTGTGGTTAGAGGAAAGTGGGTGCGGGAGGGAAGAAGAGCGATTGGTGGAATGTTGATGAAAAGTGAGCAGTAAGGGAGAAAAAGTTAGCATATGAGAGGTTTTTACAAAACAGAAGTGATGCAAGGATAGAAGAGTATATGGAGAGAAAAAGAGAAGTTAAGAGAGTGGTGAAGTAATGTAAAAAGATGAGAAAGTGGGTGAGATGTTATCAACAAATTTTGTTGAAAATATGAAAAAGTGTTGGAGTGAGATTAATAAATTGAGGAAGCCTAGGGAACGAATGGATGTATCAGTTAAAAGTAGGAGAGGAGAGTTATTAAATGGAGAGTTAGAGGTATCGGGAAGATGGAGGGAATATTTTGAGGAATTGTTAAATGTTGATGAAAATAGGGAAGCTGTGATTTCGTGTATAGGGCAAGGAGGAATAACATCTTGTAGGAATGAGGAAGAGCCAGTTGTGAGTGTGGGGGAAGTTCGTGAGGCAGTGGGTAGAAAGAAAGGGGGTAAGGCAGCTGGGATTGATGGGATAAAAATAGAAATATTAAAAGCAGGTGGGGATACAGTTTTTGGAGTTGGTGCTATTATTTAATAAATGTATGGAAGAGGGTAAGGTACCTAGGGACTGGCAGAGAACATGCATAGTTCCTTTATATAAAGTCAAAGGGGACAAAAGAGAGAGTGAAAATTATAAGGGAATAAGTCTGTAGAGTATACCTGGTAAAGTGTATGGTAGAGCTGTTTTTAAAAGAATTAAGAGTAAGATGGAGAGTAGGATAACAGGTGAACAAGAAGACTTTAGGAAAGGTAGGAGGTGTGTAGACTAAGTGTTTACAGTGAAACATACAGGTGAATAGTATTTAGATAAGGCTAAAGAGGTTTTTGTGGCATTTATGGATTTGGAAAAGGCGTATGACAGGGTGGATAGGGGGGCAATGTGGCAGATGTTGCAGGTGTATGGTATAGGAGGTAGGTTACAGAAAGCAGTGAAGAGTTTTTACGAGGATAATGAGGCTCAGCTTAGAGTATGTAGGAGAGAGGGAGATTATTTCCCAGTAAAAGTAGGCCTTAGACAAGGATGTGTAATGTCACCGTGGTTGTTCAATATATTTATAGATGGGGTTGTAAGAGAAGTGAATGCGGGGATCTGGGCAAGAGGTGTGGGGTTAAAAGATAAAGAATCAAACACAAAGTGGGAGTTGTCACAGTTGCTTTTTGCTGATGACACTGTGCTTTTGGAAGATTCTGAAGAGAAGTTGCAGAGGTTGGTGAATTAATTTGGCAGGGTATGTAAAAGAAGAAAATTAAAAGTGAATATAGGAAAGAGTAAGGTTATGAGGATAACAAAAAGATTAGGTGACGATAGATTGGATATCAGATTGGAGGGAGAGAGTATGGATGAGGTGAAGGTATTCAGATATTTGGGAGTGGACGTGTGAGCAGATGGGTCTATGAAAGATGAGGTGAATCACAGAATTGATGAGGGGGGAAAAGGGTAAGCGGTGAACTTAGGAGTCTCTTGAGACAAAGAAGCAAAGAGGGGAATGTATGAGAGTATAGTTTTACCAATGCTCTTATATGGGTGTGAAGCATGGGTGATGAATGTTGCAGCGAGGAGAAGGCTGGAAGCAGTGGAGATGTCATGTCTGAGGGCAATGTGTGGTGTGAATATAATGCAGAGAATTCGTAGTTTGGAAGTTAGGAGGAGGTGTAGGATTACCAAAACTGTTGTCCAGAGGGCTGAGGAAGGGTTGTTGAGGTGGTTTGTACATGTAGAGAGAATGGAACGAAACAGAATGACTTCGAAAGTGTATAAATCTGTAGTGGAGGGAAGGTGGGGAAGGGGTCGGCCTAGGAAAGGTTGGACGGAAGAGGGTAAAGAAGGTTTTGTGTGCGAGGGGCTTGGATTTCCAGCAAGCATGCGTGAGCGTGTTTGATAGGAGTGAATGGAGACAAATGTTTTTAATACTTGACGTGCTGTTGGAGTGTGAGCAAAGTAACATTTATGAAGGGATTCAGGGAAACCGGCAGGCCGGACTTGATTCCTGGAGATGGGAAGTACAGTGCCTGCACTCTGAAGGAGGAGTGTTAATGTTGCAGTTTAAAAACTGTAGTGTAAAGAACTTCTCTGGCAAAACAGTAATGGAGTGAATGATGATGAAAGTTATTCTTTTTCGGGCCACCCTGCCTTGGTGGGACTCGGCCGATGTATTAATATATATATATATATATTATATATATATATATATATATATATATATATATATATATATATATATATATATATATATATTATTATATATATATATATATATATAATATATGTATATATATATATATATATACGTACACCTGAGGTCAACCCTTAAGAAGGCACTGAACCTGTCACTGGAGGATCAGCAATGGGATCAGGCAACCCTCCCAGTACGACTGGGAGGTATAGGGGTGCGCAAAGCAACACATGTTGCTTTACCTGCTTTTCTGTCTTCGTGTTTGGCTTCCAGTGCAATAGTCAAGAAGATTGTTCCCGAACGCTTGAGAGACGTGGTAGGAGCTCAAGACCCCAGGTTTACTGAAGCAGCGATTCGGTGGGACACCCTTACAGATTCCTCCAGTAGACCAGCTCCTCCCAAAGAACACAAACAGTCCCAGTGGGACAAACCGATCATGGAAAAAATCGCGAACACAATGCTCTCCAACGCCTCAGGAAAGGACAAAGCTCGTCTCCTGGCAGTGAAGGCACCACACTCAGGAGATTTCCTGTTAGCTGTTCCCAATTCCTCCTTGGGCACTCGACTAGACCCACAGGCCATTCGGATTGGTGTTGCTCTTCGCCTAGCCGCCCCCATCCTCACCGAACATAGGTGTATTTGCGGCAGGGCGACAGCTGATCAATTCGGACTTCATGGTCTCGTGTGTCACACAGCAAAAGGGAAGTATCCCAGGCATGAGGAGGTCAATGACACAAAAAGAAAAAGCCTCCCACAGCCGTTCCCCAGCCAACGGGAACCCAAGTGCAGGGTCTGACGGAAGTCAAGAGCGTCCTGATGGGTCACTATGCTACCTTTGGGAAAGGAGGGGAAAGCAGATTGCTGGGATAACATGTGCTCCCAAATTTGGCGGGGCACCCTATTGCCTACCGTGGGGGAAGGGGGTGGACTGCCAGCCACAGGGAGACCCGAAGATCCGCAAATATAAGCCCTTTCCCCCCTTGCTTAACTTCACCCCTTAGGGTCGGGCCCCTTGGAGCATGGGGCAAGTGTGTTTAAAAAGCCCTAATAGGTGGGGTGAAAAGCTCATATGAAAACCAAAGGACCACAGGGCGACCGTTTCCTCTTTCAGAGACTCGTGTTGCGACCCAGGGGGAAATGCTGCAGTTTTGGGGGCACGGGGGCCCACGGGGGGAGTGGACGAAGTTTCGAGACGTAGCCCTGAGTTACCTACTTGTTTTACTTTCTTCGTATTTTTGTGAATGTTTTGTAAAAGTTTTTTTGTCTTTAAAAAAAATAATATAAAATATACGGGGGGGGGGTTTAGGGGGAAAATTCTAAAAACAGCTTCGGGGAACCTTGATTTTTCCCTGAAGCAATTTTTATTCTTTTCTTGGGATGAGGGTCCCAGGACAGTTCTAGAGGTGGTACCTCAATTTATTATATATATATTTATATATAATATTATATATTATAATATATATTATATATATTTATATTTATATATAGGTGAAAAATAGATTTTTTGATAGATGATAGATAAATGTAGTATTTTTCCAAGGTTTGTAGCCGCTTTTTTTTATCTTTTTAAATTTTAACCTTTTCTTCTTCCCCCCCAGTAATCATCTTTCCATCTTTTTGCTATTTTCATGTCTTTTCTCTTTTTTTCTAGTCAAACCCGTGATGTTAGGTTGGTTAGGTTGGTTGGTTGGTTTAGGTTAGGAAAGGGTTCGTCAGAACAGGACAAGTGTTTCCAAGTACTTCACGTATTTTCTTTTAAAAGATTTCTCTTCCATCATGTTTTTGCCTGACACCCTTTTCCTTGCCAACGGAAAAGGTGCAGGTGGTGACCCAAGGTCACGCTCCTCCCGCAGAGGTCACAGCTTCTCTTCGGTTCCACCGAAAGGGAAATGAAGGTCTCCCGTCAACGGTGAAGGGGAAAAGAGGAGGAGACATTCTTCCTGTTATGGGGGGGGAGACCCACTCGGGGGCTGAGGGGTCCCCCACTCGGGGCTGAGAGGGAGTGCCCAAAATGGGGACGAGGGGGTGTCCTACTAGGGGCGGAGGGAGATGTCCCATCAGGGGCTGGAGGGGTTCCCCACTCAGGGCTGGAGTGAGATGTCTACAAAACTTCAGGGGTTTGGGGGAACCCTGGTGAGGTTTGGAATGCAAAATGACTGAAACCTTCAGGAGAGGATGATTAGCAGTGGTGAAGGAAAAGACCCTGCACCCCACCCAAGGAAACCTTGTCACGGCTGTCCCCAAGGACTGTCTTTAAAAAATAAATTTTGGTCAACACACTTTATCTTTTCGTCCATAAACCCAAAGGTGTTATAAACTTCCAAGGGGACCTGTGTCCCGCTGGAGAAAAAACAGTCTCCCCCCTTTCAGGGACGGGAGAAAAAAACCTAAACAGGGAATAAGTATGGCAACCTCCAATGTAGAGGGGGGGAGAGAAACCTCCAGCTGGAGGGGGAACAAAACCTCGGGCGTGGAGGAGGGGAGGAAACCCCCAGGTGGAGGGGGAGAGAAAACTCCGGTGGAGGAGGGAGAGAAATTTCCCCGTTGGGAGAGGGAGAAAACCCTGCATGGAAGACGTAGGGAAAAACCTCCAGCGCGGAAGGGAAGGAGAGAAAAATTTAAAAGTTGGGAAGGAGGAAAAACCTTCAGCGTGGAAAAGACGCAACCACCATCGTGGGGGGGGAAAGAGAAATGGCCCCGTGGTGGAGGGAACAGCCCACAACCCCCACCGTGGGGAGGGAAAACGCCACAATCCACCTGGGGAGGGAACACCCAAACTCCACCGTGGTGGGGGGAAAACCCAAAACCTCCCCGTGGTGGGGGGGGAAACACCCACAACCCCCACCGTGGTGGAGGAACACCCACAACCTCCACCATGGTGGGGGGGGAACAGCCACAACTCCACTGGGGGGGGGAACACCCACAAACCTCCACGTGGTGGAGGGGGAACAGCCAAACCTCCCCCATGGTGGAGGGAACAGCCACAACCTCCCCCGTGGGGAGGGAAAACAGCCACAACCTCCACCGTGGTGGAGGGAACAGCCACAACCTCCACCGTGGTGGAGGGAACAGCCACAACCTCCACCGTGGTGGAGGGAACAGCCACAACCTCCACCGTGGTGGAGGGAACAGCCACAACCTTCACCGTGGTGGAAGAGAAAGCCAGACCCTCCAGCATGGTGGATATGGCATCCATTCCTCCCCCCCTCAAAAAACACACACCTCTGCCCTTCTTTCTGAAGTGGAGGAGGTGGGGCGCAGCACTCAGAGTATCAAAAACTTGGTTCAATCACTACTGAGTGGTCAGCCATATAAGTAGTCATCCTACTTGGTGGTCAGTAACTTCTGAGTGGTCAATTATACCATGGGGTTTAATCACTAATCTGGGGTCAATCACTATGGTGGTTTATTCATACTCTGAGTGGTCAAAAAAACTGGTCGGTGGTCAATCATTTTCTGAGAGGTCAATCATACTTGAGTGGTCAATCACTACTCTGAGTGGTCAGTCTATGAGTGGTAAATTTCCCCTCTGAGTGGTCAGTAACTGTCTGGTGGTCATCACTACTTGAGTGGTCAATCATACTCTGAGTGGTCAATCATGCTTGAGTGGTAAGTCACAATGAGTGGTCTTTACTCTTGGTGGTTTGTAATGTATGAGTATCAAACACTACTCTGACTGGTCTCACAATTCTGAGTGGTCAATCATACTCTGGTGGTGGTCACAACTCGGTGGTCGTCATACTTTGGTGGTCAAAAAAACTCTAGTGGTAATTAAAAATTCTGAGTGGTTAATAAAAAACTCTGAGTGGTCGCAGAATTCTGAGTGACCCCCTCAAACTTGATGGCAGATAACAATCTGAGCGCCCTCACAACTCGAGCGGCCATCGCATCTTTGAGTGGCCATCAAAATTGAGTGGGCCCCCTCATAACTCTGAGGGCCCATACAACTCTGAGTGGCCCATCACACTTGAGTGGCCCCTCACAAATCTGAGTGGCCCCTCACAATCTGAGTGGCCCCTCACAAAACCCCTTGGGGGGGAGATAACCCAATTGAGCGCCCCATCCAAATCTGAGGGCCTCCATCTTTGAGTGGCCCCTCAAAACTCGAGGGCCCCTTTAAACTCTGAGGGCCCATCACAACTTGATTGGCCCCTCAAACTCTGGTGGCCCTAAACTCTGAGTGGCCCATCACAACTCTGAGTGGCCCATCACAACTCTGAGTGGCCCATCACAACTCTGAGTGGCCCATCACAACTCTGAGTGGCCCATCACAACTCTGAGTGGCCCATCACAACTCTGAGTGGCCCCTCACAACTTGGTGGCCCCTGAAAAAACTGAGTGGCCCATTCCCCAAAATCTAAGTGGCCCTCACAACTTGAGTGGCCATCACAATCTGAGTGGCCCCTCCAAACTTGAGTGTCCCTTCAAACTCTGAGTGGGGTCTCAAACTTGAGTGCCCCTCACAACTTGGGGCCCATAAACTCTGAGTGGCCCACACAATTGAGTGGCCATCACCTCTGAGTGACCCCCTCACAACTCGGGGCGCATCACAACTTTGAGGGCCCACACAACTCTGAGTGGGCCCATCACAACTCTGAGGGCCCATCACAAATCTAGTGGGCCCTCACAATCTTTTGGCCCTCACAATTCTGAGTGGCCCATCACAACTCTGGTGGCCCCCTCACAACTTGAGGGCCCCTTTACAACTCTGGTGGCCCATCACAACCTGAGGGCCTCACAAAATCTGCTTGATCCTCAAAACTCTGAGGGGCCCTACAATTGAGTGGCCCATCACAATCTGGTGTTCTTTTCAACTCTGAGTGGCCCCTCACAACTCTGAGTGGCCCCTCCAAACTTGAGGGCCCATCACAACTCTGAGTGGCCCAACAACCTTTGGGGCCCATCACAACTCTGGGGTGGCCTCACAAAATTGAGTGGCCCATCACAACTTGAGTGTTTTCCAACTTGGTGGCCCTACCTCTGAGTGGCCCCTAAAACTTGAGTGCCCTCACAACTCTGATGGGCCCCTCAAAATCTGGTGGGCCCCTCAAACTTGAGTGGCTCTCAAACTCTGAGGGCCCATCAAAAATCTGAGTGACCCATCCAACTTGAGTGGCCCATCCAACTTGATGGCCCATCACAACTTGGTGGTCCATCACAATCTGAGGACCCATCACAAAAATCTGGTGGCCCCTCACAACTCTGGGGTGACCCATCACAAATCTGAGTGGCCCCTCAAACTTGGTGGCCATCCAAAACTCGAGTGGCCCATCACAACTCTGAGTGGCCCCCTCACAACTCTGGGGCCCACACACTCTGAGTGACCCTTCCCAAACTCTGAGTGGCCCATCACAAATTGAGGGCCCATCACAAATCTGAGGGACCCTCACAATTGGTGACCCTCCAACTCTGAGGGCCCCTCGCAACTCCGAGTGGCCCCCTCGCAATTGGTTTGGGCCCCTCAAATCTGAGTGGCCATACAACTTGATGACCATCAAACTCTGAGTGGCCCATCACAAATTTGAGTGACCCCTCACAACTCTGAGTGGCCCATCACCCAAATCTGAGTGAACCATCACAACTCTGAGTGGGCGTCCAAATCTAAGTGGCCCTCAAAACTCTGAGTGCTGCATACAACTCTGGTGGCGATCACAATTGAGTGGACCATCAAAACTCTGAGGGCCCTACAATCTGGTGGGCATACAAACCCGAGGGCCCCTCACAACTCTGGGGCCCATCACAACTCGAGTGGCGCATCACAAAATTGAGTGGCCCCTACAAATTGAGGACCCTCACAATTGAGTGGCCCATCTCAACTCTGAGTGGCCCCAAAACTTGAGTGGGGCATCACAACTCCGATGGCCCCTCACAACTCTGAGTGGGCATCACAACTCTGAGGGCCCATCACACTCTGAGTGGTCATCAAACTTGAGGGCCCATAAATTGAGTAGCCCATCACAACTCTGGGGCCCATCACAAATCTGAGTGGCCCCCTACAACTTGGTGGCCCCTCAAATTCTGAGGGCCCCTCACAATCTGAGTGGTATCACAACTCTGAGTGGCCCATCCTTGGGGCCATCACAACTTAGTGGGGCCCTCCAACTCGAGTGGGCCCTCACAACTCTGATGGCGAAATCACAACTTTGAGTGGGTCACAACTCTGAGTGGTCCCCTCACAATCTGGTGGTCATCACAAATCTGAGTGGCCCTTCCCACAACTTGGTGGCCCCCCACAACCCTTTAGTGGCCCCTCACAACTCTGAGTGACCCTCAATTTGAGTGGCCCATCACGTTGAGTGGTCATCACAACTTTTAGTAGCCCCTCACACTGAGGGCCCCTCACAACTCTGAGTGGGGCCCTCACAACCTGAGTGGCGCATCAAACTTGAGTGGCCCATCACAAAATCTGAGTGGCCCATTATAACTCTGGTGGCCCCTACAACCTGAGTGGCCCTCACAATTGGTGGCCCCTCACAGCTTGGTGGCCCTCATATTGAGGGGCCCCTCACTTTGGTGGCCCATCACAACTTGAGTGGGGATCACAACTTGGTGGCCCCTCACAATCTGAGTGTCCCATATAACTGAGGGGCATCAAAATTAAGTGGCCCATCACAATCAGAGTGGCCCATCACAACCTGGTGGCCCATCACAAAATTGAGTGACCCCCTCACAACTCTGGTGGCCCATTTTCAACTTGGTGGCCCTACAATTGAGTGGCCATCACAACCTGGTGGCCCTTTATCTCTGAGTGGCCCCCTCACAATCTGATGGGCATCAAAAACTTGAGTGGCCCCTCACAATCTGAGTGGCCTCACAAAATCTGAGTGGGCATCACAACCGAGTGGCCCTCACAACTCTGAGTGGCCCATCGCAACTTGAGTGGGCCCTTTACACTCTGGTGCCCTCAAATCTGGTGGCGCATCACAATTGATGGCCCCTCACAACCCCGAGTGGGCCCTCACAAATCTGAGGGCCCCTCACAATTGAGTGACCCATCACAACTCTGAGTTGGGCCCCTCAAACCTGAGTGGCCCATCCAACTCTGAGGGCCCATCACCTTTGAGAGCCCCCTACAACCTGAGTACCCATCACAACTTGAGTGGCCACACAATCTGAGGGGCCTCACAACTCTGAGTGGCCATAAACTCTGGTGGCCCCTCACAAGAGTGGCCCCCAAAAATTTTTAGGGCCCCTCACAATGGAGTGGCCATACAACTTGAGTGGCCCCCAAAAACTCGGGGGTGGCCCATCACAACTCTGAGTGGCCTCACTGTATTACGGTTTTTTTTTTTTTTTAAAATTTTCATGGTGTGTGTGTGTGTGTGTGTGTTTTGTGGTGTGTGTGTGTGTGTGTGTATGTGTGTGTGTGTGGTGTGTGTGTGTGTTTGTGGGGTGGTGTGGTGTGTGTGTGGTGTGGTGTGTGTTGTGTGTTGTATGTGATGTGTGTGTGTATGTGGGTTTTTGTGGGTGTGTGTGTGTGTGTGTGTGTGGTTTGTGTGTGTGGTGTGTGTGTATGTGTGTGTGTTTTTGTTTGTGTGTGTGTGTGGTGGTGTGTTGTGTGTGGTGTGTGTGAATATATACCCAGACTTGAACATAATAAGAAAGAAACGAAAATTTTCCTTTAAAAAAAATTTTATTATAGTATATTTCTTTATCTATCAATGGTTGTTTATATATTTATATATATGATATAATTTTATTTATATTATTATATAATATAATTATATTTATTTATATATATATTTATATATTATAATTATATATAATTTTATTATATATATATATAGTATATATATATTAATTTTTTATATTTTTATAATATATATATGTATATATATATATTTATATATTATTTATATATATATATTATAATATAATATATATATATATTTTATATTATATATATATTAATATTTTTTTATATATTATTTATATTATATATATATTTTTATATATATTTTATTCTTTATTTACATGGCCCTTCCCCCCCAAGGCAGGGTGGCCCAAAAAAGAAAAACTTTCACCATCATTCACTCCATCACTGTCTTGCCAGAAGGGTGCTTTCCACTACAGTTTTTAAACTGCAATATTAACACCCTCCTTCAGAGTGCAGACTCTGTAATTCCCATCTCCAGGACTCAAGTCCGGCCTGCCGGTTTCCCTGAACCCCTTCATAAATGTTACTTTGCTCACACTCCAACAGCACGTCAAGTATTAAAAACCATTAGTCTCCATTCACTCCTATCAATCACGCTCACGCATGCCTGCTGGAAGTCCATGCCCCTCGCACACAAAACCTCCTTTACCCCCTCCCTCCAACCTTTCCTAGGCCGTAGGCCGACCCCTACCCCGCCTTCCTTCCACTACTGACTGATACACTCTTGAAGTCACTCTGTTTCGCTCCATTCTCTCTACATGTCTGAACCACCTCAACAACCCTTCCTCAGCCCTCTGGACAACAGTTTTGGTAATCCCGCACCTCCTCCTAACTTCCACACTACGAATTCTCTGCATTGTATTCACACCACACATTGCCCTCAGACATGACATCTCCACTGCCTCCAGCCTTCTCCTCGCTGCAACATTCATCACCCATGCTTCACACCATATAAGAGAGTTGGTAAAACTATACTCTCATACATTCCCTCTTTGCCTCCAAGGACAAAGTTCTTTGTCTCCACAGACTCCTAAGTGCACCACTCACCCTTTTCCCCTCATCAATTCTATGATTCACCTCATCTTTCATAGACCCATCCGCTGACACGTCCACTCCCAAATATCTGAATACATTCACCTCCTCCATACTCTCTCCCTCCAATCTGATATCCAATCTTTCATCACCTAATCTTTTTGTTATCCTCATAACCTTACTCTTTCCTGTATTCACTTTTAATTTTCTTGTTTTGCTTACCCTACCAAATTCATCCACCAATCTCTGCAACTTCTCTTCAGAATCTCCCAAGAGCACAGTGTCATCAGCAAAGAGCAACTGTGGCAACTCCCACTTTATGTGTGATTCTTTATCTTTTAACTCCACGCCTCTTGCCAAGACCCTCGCATTTACTTCTCTTACAACCCCATCTATAAATATATTAAACAACCACGGTGGCATTACACATCCTTGTCTAAGGCCTACTTTTACTGGGAAATAATTTCCCTCTTTCCTACATACTCTAACTTGAGCCTCACTATCCTCGTAAAAACTCTTCACTGCTTTCAGTAACCTACCTCCTACACCATACACTTGCAACATCTGCCACATTGCCCCCCTATCCACCCTGTCATACGCCTTTTCCAAATCCATAAATGCCACAAAGACCTCTTTAGCCTTATCTAAATACTGTTCACTTATATGTTTCACTGTAAACACCTGGTCCACACACCCCCTACCTTTCCTAAAGCCTCCTTGTTCATCTGTTATCCTATTCTCCTATATATATATATATATATATATAATATATATTATATATATAAATATATATAATATATATATATATATATATATATATAATATATTACTATATATATATATATATATATATATATATATATATATATATATATATATATATATATCGCTCGAGGCATTACTGATCCTTATTTTTCCCCAAATTTTTCAATAGGTTTCAACTTCGGGCGGTGAGAAGCGGAGATCACTTCAGCTTCCATCTTCTCTTCTCCTCCTCCTGATCCTCAGCGCTACACGGAAGATAAAGGGAGAGGAGAGGATTGATAATGAGTGGAACTAGTTCAGAAACTGAAACTAAGGGGAAATTTGGGGAGGGAGGGGGAACTGGGAACGTTCTTCAGCAAAGTTCACGTGTTCAGTTGTTCACGTGTTCAGTTGTTCACGTGTTCGGTTGTTCACGTGTTCAGTTATTCACGTGTTCAGTTATTCACGTCCTCAGACGTTCTTGAACGTTCTGTTATTTAAATAACTGTATGATAATATATATATGTACGTATATAATAATAGATAATTACATCATGGGAAAACATTGTATTATTTCATTATTCCTCTTCAGTAAAACATCTTAACATTACCTCAATAAAACATCTTAACATTACCTCAATAAAACATCTTAACATTACCTCAATAAAACATCTTAACATTACTCAATAAAACATCTTAAATTACCTTCAATAAAACATCTTAACATTACCTCAATAAAACATCTTAACATTACCTCAATAAAACATCTTAACATTACCTCAATAAAACATCTTAACATTACCTCAATAAAACATCTTAACATTACTCATAAAACATCTTAACATTACCTCAATAAACATCTTAACATTACCTCAATAAAACATCTTAACATTACCTCAATAAAACATCTTAACATTACCTCAATAAAAACATCTTAACATTACCTCAATAAAACATCTTAACATTACCTCAATAAAACATCTTAACATTACCTCAATAAAACATCTTAACATTACCTCAATAAAACATCTTAACATTACCTCAATAAAACATCTTAACATTACCTCAATAAAACATCTTAACATTACCTCAATAAAACATCTTAAACATTACCTCAATAAAACATCTTAACATTACCTCAATAAAACATCTTAACATTACCTCAATAAAACATCTTAACATTACCTCAATAAAACATCTTAACATTACCTCAATAAAACATCTTAAATTACCTCAATAAACATCTTAACATTACCTCAGTAAAACATCTTAGCATTACCTCAATAAAACATCTTAACATTACCTCAATAAAACATCTTAACATTACCTCAATAAAACATCTTAACATTACCTCAATAAAACATCTTAACATTACCTCAATAAAACATCTTAACATTACCTCAATAAAACATCTTAACATTACCTCAATAAAACATCTTAACATTACCTCAATAAAACATCTTAAAATTACCTCAGTAAAACATCTTAACATTACCTCAATAAAACATTTAACATTACCTCAGTAAAACATCTTAACATTACCTCAATAAACATCTTAACATTACCTCAATAAAACATCTTAACATTACCTCAATAAAACAGCTTAACATTACCTCAATAAACTTTTTAACATTACCTCAATAAAACATCTTAACATTACCTCAATAAAACATCTTAACATTACCTCAGTAAAACATCTTAACATTACCTCAGTAAAACATCTTAACATTACCTCAGTAAAACATCTTAACATTACCTCAGTGAAACATCTTAACATTGTATCTTTCTCGTACGAGAGAGAATTATCATTTACAGAATAAAAATGTTTGATATTAGTAGAAACAGATAATTTACCATAATTATTAAAGACTGAATAAATATACAAATATTTAACGCAACAAGATCACAGTAAACAGGTGATTTCAGAATATATAGAACAACCACTGTGAAAGAATAATGAAATTCCAAACTCTTTCGTGACTACTCACATTATCAGGTAACAATAAAAGTAATGCATCAAAGGAAGGCATATAAAGGGTATAGCCCACACCTCACCATCACATCCCACAACAAAGCAACACCTGATGCGCTACTCATAAGAAAGAGAACACTGCAGCAGGCCCGCTGGCCCAACTAGACAGGCCCTTCACACAACCCACAAACAAACTATTCTACCCAAGAATAATTATGAAGTTTCCTAATTATGCAAAATTAACAAAACAGCAGCTGAATATAAGTTATAATATATAAAAAACGTAAAAGCAAAAGCATAATAATACTATAGGTATTTAATAAAAAATATTTGTGTCTCTCTTAATGTATATAACTTGAGAGTTTATCTTAGTCCCTTTTTCAGGGTTTATAATATATAAGAACATAAGAATACAGGAACACTGCAGAAGGCCTACTAGTCCATACAAGGCAGGTCCTTATCAAAACGACCTCTACCCAAAGCAACCCAAAAATTAACTCCCGTACCAATGACACCAATCAAACCCAGCCCCTCCCACTCATATAATTGTCCAATCTCTTCTTAAAGCTACCCAAGGTCCTAGCCTCTATCACCCAACTGGGAAGATTGTTCCACGCATCCACAACTCTGTTAGAAAACCAATACTTACGTATGTTCTTTCTAAATCTAAATTTATCCAACTTAAATCCATTATTTCTGGTTCTTACCTGGTTCGACACCCTCAGTACTTTATTAATATCTCCTTTGTTTATGCCCGTCATCCACTTATACAGTTCAATGATATCTCCCCTCATTCTACGTCTATCCAGAGAGTGGAGATCCAAGGCTTTAAGTCTATCTTCATACGGGAGGTTCCTTACATAGTAAATAATTTTAGTCATTCTTCTCTGTATGTTCTCTAATGAGTCTATATCCATCCTGTAGTAAGGAGACCAAAACTCAGCAGCATAATCTAAATGAGACCTTACTAGTGATGTATAGAGCTGTAAAATAACTATTAGACTTCTGTTACTTATACTTCTTGAGACAAATCCAAGTACTGTGTTAGCCCCGTTGTGCACACTTAGGCACTGCTGTCTTGGCTTCAGGTTTCTGCGTACCATGACTCCCAAGTCTTTTTCACATTCTGTATGATCATGCTCTACTTCACCTAGTTCATTTCTTCGAGGGTTATTTTCATTACCATGGACTAGTACCTTACACTTATCCACACTGAACTTCATCTGCCATTTTTCAGACAAAGACATTAATTTGTCCAAATCCACCTGGATTTCATTGCGGCCTATCTTTGTATCATCAGCAAATTTGCTCATGTCACTCGTAATCCCTTCATCAAGGTCATTAATGTAAATTATTAACAAGAGAGGGCCTAAAACTGATCCTAGTGACTAATCGCCATTCAGATTTGACCCCATTAATGGAAACTCTCTGCTTTCTATTGGTAAGCCATGCCTCTATCCATGCTAGAACTTTACCTCCTATACCATGAGCTGCCACTTTTCTTAAGTCTCTTGTGAGGTACTCTATCGAAGACTTTACTAAAATCCAAATAAACAATATCATAGTCTTTATCACTGTCAACTGCCTCAAATATTCTGTTGAAGAACGTCAGTAAATTTGTTAGGCAGGCACGACCTCTCGTGAACCCATGCTGAGCTTCGTTTATCAAGTTATGCTCTTCAAGGTGACTTCTAATAATGTCAGCTATAATTGATTTTAGTAACTTGCCCACTATAGATGTAAGGCTTATTGGACGGTAATTTGAAGGAACGGACTTATCCCCTGATTTGAATATAGGAACCACATTAGCCATCTTCCACAACTCTGGCACAACACCAGTAAGGATGGACGCATTAAACACACTCGTTAATGGCTGACTAAGTTCCATCTTGCATTCCTTAAGTACCCTGAAAAACAACTCGTCGGGCCCCGGGGACTTATTTTGCTTCAGTTTGTCTATCTGTTTGATAACCATGTCCCTCGTGACAGTAATATTAGTCAATTTGAATTCGTCAGGAACTGAATAATTGTTAATTTCTGGAATCTCATTTACATCTTCCTGTGTAAAAACTGAAAAACTGACAAAAAATAGTCATTAAATATGGAACACATTTCCAGTTCGTTATCCGTCAGCTGTCCATTCCCAATTTTCAGAGGTCCTACTTTTTCCTTCACCTTCGTCCTATACACCTGAAAGAACCCCTTTGGATTGGTCTTTGATTAATTAGCAACTCTAATTTCATAGTCACGTTTAGCCTTTCAAATCCCCTTTTTCACTTCTCTTTTAAGCTGAACATATTGATCAGTAAGGTTAACCTCTCCTATAAACCTCGCCTATAAATTCCCCTTTTCTCCCCTAATAGATGCTTTAGCTTCCTGTTAATCCATTGGGATAGTTATTATTAGACCTAATTTCTCTCTGGAGAATATATATACTCTGAGCACGGTGTACATTATTAAGAAAAAAATCATAAACGGAGATCCCTTCGTAATCATAAGTATGATCATCGTCAATAAAATCATTAGCTAGATTAGACAGGTGTTCCCAAAGTCCATTATAATCGGCAGAACGAAAATCAGGCATTTTTACCGTATTATCATTATTCTTGTATTCCCATTTATTGCTAAAAATGATGGATTTGTAATCACTTGCGCCAAGCTCTTCAGTGATCTCCAGATTATTTACGAGTTTTTCCTTATTTGAGAAGACTAGGTCTAGCAAATTATTACCCCTGGTAGGCTCTATTACACACTGCTTCAGAAAACAGTCCTGAACTGTTTCCATAAGTCACTGGATTCCAGATTACCGGTCAAAGAAGTCCAGTCAATTTGACTAAGTTAAAATCCCCTACTATCACTATGTTAGTGTGTCTAGAAGTCCTAACAATTTCGTCCCAAAGAAGTCTCCCTCTATCGTGATCCAAGCCTGGAGGTCGGTATATTACACCTAGAATTAGCTTTTCTTGACTTTCTACAAACTCTACCCAAACAGATTCTGTTACTGTTCCATCTATTTTTATACCTGTGTTTATGCAACAATTAATATTTTCTCGAACATATAATGCAGCTCCTCCCCCCTTCCCATAACATCTATCCACATGGAACAACTTAAACCTTTGAATCATATCCCGACTCTTTAAATCATACTACGTTTCAGTTAATGCAATGACATCAAAGTTCCCAGCACATGCTACCAAACGTAGTTCATTAATCTTACTTCTTGCACTTCGACTGTTAGCATAAAATACCATCATATATATATTATATCACATGTTTGCATACATACATATATATATATATATATATATATATTATATATATATATATATATACATGTGTGTGTGTGTGTGTGTGTGTGGAGTAAAATAAGGGTCGGATGTGAAAAGTGGGTCATAATAAGTGTGTATGCACCTGGAGAAGAGAGGAGTGTAGAGGAGAGAGAGAGAGATTTTGGGAGAAGTTAAGCGAGTGTGTAGGAACTTTTGAGGCAAGTGAAAGAGTAATTGTGGTAGTGGACTTAAATGCTAACGTAGGAGAAGCATTTAGAGAGGGTGTGGTAGGTAAGTCGGAGTGCCAGGTGGGAAATGATAATGGGAGCATTTGATTGAACTTTGTATAGAAAGGCGTTTGGTTATAGGTAACATATTTTAAGAAAAAAAAGTATAAATAAGTATACAAGATACGATGTAGGGCGAAATGACAGTAGTTTGTTGGACTACATATTGGTAGATAAAAGACTGTTGAGTATACTGCAGGATGTACATGTTTATAGAAGGGCCACAGATATATCAGATCACTTTTTAGTTGTAACTACAGTGAGAGTAAAAGGTAGATGGGATACAAGGAAAATGGAAATAGTAAGTAAGAGAGAAGTGAAGGTTTATAAACTAAAGCAGTAGGAAGTTAGGGTAAGATATTAAAAAAACTGTTGGAGGACAGATTTGCTAGTGAGAATACAGGCAATAGGGTAGAAGATGCATGGGGTAAATTTAAGAATATAGTGCTAAAATATTAGGCAGAAGTTTGTGGTTACAGGAAAGTGGGTGCGGGAGGGAAGAAGAGCGATTGGTGGAATGATGTAAAGAGAGTAGTAAGGGAGAAAAAGTTAGCATATAAGAGGTTTTTAGAAAGTAGAGGTGATACAAGGAGGGAGGAGTATGTGGAGAGAAAAAAAGAGGTTAAGAGAGTGATGAAGCAATGTAAAAACAGAACAAATTAGAGAGTGAGTGAGATGTTATCAACAAAATTTTGTTGAAAATAAGAAAAATTTGGA
>NC_069441.1:15641868-15646868 GCF_026875155.1 Cherax quadricarinatus
ACCAAACCTCTGCAACTTCTCTTCAGAATCTCCCAAAAGCACAGTGTCATCAGCATAGAGCAACTGTAACAACTGCCACTTTGTGTTAAATTCTTTATCTTTTAACCCCACATCTCTTGCCAACACTCAAGCATTCACTTCTCTTACTTTTCCGTCTATAAATATATTGAACAACCATGTTGATATCACACATCCCTGTTTAAGGCCTACTTTTACTGGGAAATAATCTCACTCTTTCCTACATACTCTAACCTGAGTCTCACTATCCTCGTAAACACTTTTCACCGCTTTCAATAACCTACCTCCTAATCTATACATTTGCAACGTCTGCCATATTTCCCCTCTATCCACACTATCATATGCCTTTTCCTAATCTATAAATGCCACGAAAACCTCTTTACCCTTATCTAAATACTGTTCACCTATATGTTTCACTTGGTCTACACGCTCTCTACCTTTCCTAAAATCTCCTTGTTCATCTGTTATCCTACTCTCCGTCTTATTCTTAATTCTTTCAATAATAACTCTACAATACACTTTACCAGGTATACTCAACAGACTTATTCCCCTATAATTTTTACACTCTCTTTTTATCCCCTTTGCCTTTATACAAAGAAAATATGCATGCTCTCTGCCAATCCCTAGGTACCTTACCCTCTTCCATACATTTATTAAATAAAAACACTAACCACTCCAAAACTATATCCCAACCTGCTTTTAACATTTCTATCTTTATCCCGTCAATCCCAGCTGTTTTACCCCCTTTCTTTCTATTCACTGCCCCATGCACTTCTCCCACACTCACAATTGGCTCTTCCTCACTCCTACAAGATGTTATTCCTTCTTGCCCTATACACGAAATCACAGCTTCCCTATCTTCATCAACATTTAACAATATTCCCTCCATCTTCCCGATACCTCTAACTCTCCATTTAATAACTCTCCTTTCCTATTTCTAAATAACAAATCCATTCTTTTCCTAGGCTTTCTCAACTTATTAATCTCACTCCAAAACTTTTTCTTATTTTCAACAAAATTTGTTGATAACATCACACTCACTCTCTAATTTGTTCTGTTTTTACATTGCTTCATCACTCTCTTAACCTCTCTTTTTCTCTCCACATACTCCTCCCTCCCTCTTATATGCTAACTTTTTCTCCCTTACTACTCTCTTTACATCATTCCACCAATCGCTCTTCTTCCCTCCCGCACCCACTTTCCTGTAACCACAAACTTCTGCCTAATATTTTAACACTATATTCTTAAATTTACCCCATGCATCTTCTACCCTATTGCCTGTATTCTCACTAGCAAATCTGTCCTCCAACAGTTTTTTTAATATCTTACCCTAACTTCCTACTGCTTTAGTTTATAAACCTTCACTTCTCTCTTACTTACTATCTCCATTTTCCTTGTATCCCATCTACCTTTTACTCTCACTGTAGTTACAACTAAAAAGTGATCTGATATATCTGTGGCCCTTCTATAAACATGTACATCCTGCAGTATACTCAACAGTCTTTTATCTACCAATATGTAGTCCAACAAACTACTGTCATTTCGCCCTACATCGTATCTTGTATACTTATTTATACTTTGTTTTCTTAAAATATGTTACCTATAACCAAACGCCTTTCTATACAAAGTTCAATCAAATGCTCCCATTATCATTTACACCTGGCACTCCAGACTTACCTACCACACCCTCTCTAAATGCTTCTCCTACGTTAGCATTTAAGTCCACTACCACAATTACTCTTTCACTTGCCTCAAAAGTTCCTACACACTCGCTTAACATCTCCCAAAATCTCTCTCTCTCTCTCTCTCTCTCCTCTACACTCCTCTCTTCTCCAGGTGCATACACACTTATTATGACCCACTTTTCACATCCGACCCTTATTTTACTCCACACACACACACACACACACACACACACGCATATATATATATATATATATATATATATATATATATATATATATATATATATATATATATATATATATATATATATATATATATATATATTGTATGTATGTATGCAAATAAGATCACAGCAAACATGTGATATAATATATATATGATGGTATTTTATGCTAACAGTCGAAGTGCAAGAAATAAGATTAATGAACTACGTTTGGTAGCATGTGCTGGGAACTTTGATGTCATTGCATTAACTGAAACGTAGTATGATTTAAAGAGTCGGGATATGATTGCTGAGTGTAATATTCAAGGGTTTAAGTTGTTCCATGTGGATAGATGTTATGGGAAGGGGGGAGGAGTTGCATTATATGTTCGAGAAAATATTAATTGTTGCGTAAAAACAGGTATAAAAATAGATGGAACAGTAACAGAATCTGTTTGGGTAGAGTTTGTAGAAAGTCAAGAAAAGCTAATTCTAGGTGTAATATACCGACCTCCAGGCTTGGATCACGATAGAGGGAGACTTCTTTGGGACGAAATTGTTAGGACTTCTAGACACACTAGCATAGTGATAGTAGGGGATTTTAACTTAGTCAAATTGACTGGACTTCTTTGACCGGTAATCTGGAATCCAGTGACTTATGGAAACAGTTCAGGACTGTTTTCTGAAGCAGTGTGTAATAGAGCCTACCAGGGGTAATAATTTGCTAGACCTAGTCTTCTCAAATAAGGAAAAACTCGTAAATAATCTGGAGATCACTGAAGAGCTTGGCGCAAGTGATTACAAATCCATCATTTTTAGCATTAAATGGGAATACAAGAATAATGATAATACGGTAAAAATCCCTGATTTTCGTTCTGCCGATTATAATGGACTTTGGGAACACCTGTCTAATCTAGCTAATGATTTTATTGACGATGATCATACTTATGATTACGAAGGGATCTCCGTTTATGATTTTTTTCTTAATAATGTACACCGTGCTCAGAGTATATATATTCTACAGAGAGAAATTAGGTCTAATAATAACTATCCCAATGGATTAAGAGGAAACTAAAGCATCTATTAGGGGAGAAAAGGGGAATTTATAGGCGAGGTTTATAGGAGAGGTTAACCTTACTGACCAATATGTTCAGCTTAAAAGAGAAGTGAAAAAGGGGATTTGAAAGGCTAAACGTGACTATGAAATTAGAGTTGCTAATTAATCAAAGACCAATCCAAAGGGGTTCTTTCAGGTGTATAGGACGAAGGTGAAGGAAAAAGTAGGACCTCTGAAAATTGGGAATGGACAGCTGACGGATAACGAACTGGAAATGTGTTCCATATTTAATGACTATTTTTTGTCAGTTTTTCAGTTTTTACACAGGAAGATGTAAATGAGATTCCAGAAATTAACAATTATTCAGTTCCTGACGAATTCAAATTGACTAATATTACTGTCACGAGGGACATGGGTATCAAACAGATAGACAAACTGAAGCAGAATAAGTCCCCGGGGCCCGACGAGTTGTTTTTCAGGGTACTTAAGGAATGCAAGATGGAACTTAGTCAGCCATTAACGAGTGTGTTTAATGCGTCCATCCTTACTGGTGTTGTGCCAGAGCTGTGGAAGATGGCTAATGTGGTTCCTATATTCAAATCAGGGGATAAGTCCGTTCCTTCAAATTACCGTCCAATAAACCTTACATCTATAGTGGGCAAGTTACTAAAATCAATTATAGCTGACATTATTAGACGTCACCTTGAAGAGCATAACTTGATAAACGAATCTCAGCATGGGTTCACGAGAGGTCGTTCCTGCCTGACAAATTTACTGACGTTCTTCAACAGAATATTTGAGGCAGTAGACAGTGATAAAGACTATGATATTGTTTATTTGGATTTTAGTAAAGTCTTCGATAGAGTACCTCACAAGAGACTTAAGAAAAGTGGCAGCTCATGGTATAGGAGGTAAAGTTCTAGCATGGATAGAGGCATGGCTTACCAATAGAAAGCAGAGAGTTTCCATTAATGGGGTCAAATCTGAATGGCGATTAGTCACTAGGATCAGTTTTAGGCCCTCTCTTGTTAATAATTTACATTAATGACCTTGATGAAGGGATTACGAGTGACATGAGCAAATTTGCTGATGATACAAAGATAGGCCGTATGATTCATTCTCAGGAGGATAGCAATGAAATCCAGGTGGATTTGGACAAATTGATGTCTTTGTCTGAAAAATGGCAGATGAAGTTCAATGTGGATAAGTGTAAGGTACTAGTCCATGGTAATGAAAATAACCCTCGAAGCAATGAACTAGGTGAAGTAGAGCTTGATCATACAGAATGTGAAAAAGACTTGGGAGTCATGGTACGCAGAAACCTGAAGCCAAGACAGCAGTGCCTAAGTGTGCACAACGGGGCTAACACAGTACTTGGATTTGTCTCAAGAAGTATAAGTAACAGAAGTCTAATAGTTATTTTACAGCTCTGTACATCACTAGTAAGGTCTCATTTAGATTATGCTGCTCAGTTTTGGTCTCCTTACTACAGGATGGATATAGACTCATTAGAGAACATACAGAGAAGAATGACTAAAATTATTTACTATGTAAGGAATCTCCCGTATGAAGATAGACTTAAAGCCTTGGATCTCCACTCTCTGGATAGACGTAGAATGAGGGGAGATATCATTGAACTGTATAAGTGGATGACGGGCATAAACAAAGGAGATATTAATAAAGTACTGAGGGTGCCGAACCAGGTAAGAACCAGAAATAATGGATTTAAGTTGGATAAATTTAGATTTAGAAAGAACATAGGTAAGTATTGGTTTTCTAACAGAGTTGTGGATGCGTGGAACAGTCTTCCCAGTTGGGTGATAGAGGCTAGGACCTTGGGTAGCTTTAAGAAGAGATTGGACAATTATATGAGTGGGAGGGGCTGGGTTTGATTGGTGTCATTGGGTACGGGAGTTAATTTTTGGGTTGCTTTGGGTAGAGGTCGTTTTGATAAGGACCTGCCTTGTATGGACTAGTAGGCCTTCTGCAGTGTTCCTGTATTCTTATGTTCTTATATATTATAAACCCTGAAAAAGG
>NC_069441.1:15651868-15662414 GCF_026875155.1 Cherax quadricarinatus
TGAGGGGGACTCAGAGTTGTGGGGTCCCTCAGAGTTGTATGGGGCACCAGAGTTGTGATGGGTCACCAAGTTGTGTGGCCACTCAGAGTTGTGTGGGTCATCAAATTGTGATGGTCATCAGAGTTGGATGGGGCACTAGATTGGAAGGGGGATCAAGTTTTGGGTGGTCATCAGAGTTTGAGGGCCATCAGAGTTGTGATGGGTCCTCAAAATTGTGATGGGGCACTCGAGTTGTTTGGGGGCCACCAGGTTGTGATGGTCACAGAGTTTTTGGTTTTCACTAGAGTTTGAGGGGCCCCTCGATTGTGTGGGCCCCCAGAGTGTGATGGGGCCCCTCAAGTTGTGTGGGTCACCAAGGTTTTAGGGCCCCTCGAGTTTGATGGGCCTCAGAGTGTGTGGGCCACTCGGTTGGATGGGGGCACCCGAGTTGTTGATGGGTCACTCAGAGTCGTAGGGGACTCAGAGTTGATGGGCACTCAAGTTGTGAGGGCACTCAAGTTGGATGGGGTACTCAGAGTTGTGTGGGCCTCCCGAGTTTTGATGGGCCCCCCCAAAATTGTGATGGGTCACCAGATTTGATGGCCACTCAAAGGGTTTTGGGAAAGGCCCCTCGAGTTTGATGGCCATCAGAGTTTGTGATGGGTCACTGAAGTTGATGGGCCCTCAGAGTTGTGATGGGTCACTCAGATTGTGATGGGTCACTCAAGTTTTTGATGGGCCCTCAATTGGATGGGGGCACTCAAGTTTGATGGCCACTCAAGTTGTGAGGCCCCCCCAGAGTTGTGATGGGTCAATCAGAGTTTTGGTGGGTCCTCAAGTTGTGATGGGTCACTCAGAGTTGTGAAAAAAATTTTGGGCCCCCCCTCCGATTTGGGAAAAGGGCCAACCAAAAGGTGATCCCATTTTCCAGAGTTGTGTTTGGGCCACCCCAAGAGTTTTCCCATCAATAGAATTTGTAAAGGGCCCAAAAACCCTCAGAGTTGGGGGGAATCAAAATTGTGAGGGGCATTTCAGAGTTTGTGATGGGCCACCCTTTGGGGCCATTTAAGAGTTGTAAATGGGCCATTTTCAAAATTTTTTGTGATGGGCCCAAATAATTTGTTGATGGGCCCACCAGAGTTGTGATGGGCCCCCTCAGGGGTTTGGTAAATGGGCCACTCAGGTTGGGGGAAAAGGGGGGAAACCCAAAGGTTAGAAAACCTCAGAGTTTTTAATTGGCCACTAAGGTTTATAAAGGGCCACTCCCGGTTTTTGTGAGATAAAGGCCCCCCAGGTTGGGGATGGGCCACTCAAAAAGTTGTGAGGGGCCCAACCCCCCGAGTTGTGATGGGCCCCGGGTTTAAAGGGGCCCACTAAAGGATTTGGGTTGTGGGACCCTTAAAAAGAGTTTTGGGGGATGGGGCCACCCCAGAGGGGATCCCCACCCCAAAGTTTTAAAGGGCAACGCAGGAGGTTGGTGGGCCATTCAGAGTTTGATGGGCCACTCAGGGTCTGGGGGGGCCAACTCAAAAGTTTGTGAGGGCCCAAATCAGAAAGTTAAAAGGGGGCCACTCAACGTTTAGGGGCCCCCAGGGGTTGTTTGGGGGGGGCCCAAACCAGGTTTCGATGGGCCAAGTTTGGGTTAAAAATGGGCCCAATAAATTTTAAAAAATTCCAAACTCAGTTTTTAGGGGGCCCCCTCGGGGAAATTTTAATGTGGATGGGCCATTTCGGGAGTTGGATGGGATTAAAGGAGTTGGGGGGAAATGGGCCCCTAAAACCGTTCAAAAAATTGGGGGCCACTCAGGATTTTGTGTTTGGGGCCCCCCCAAAAAGGGGGGTTGTGAGGGCCAAACCTCAGAGTTAAAAAAGGGGGGGGCCACTCCAAGATTTTTGTTTTGAGGGGCCCACTTAAAAAAGATTTAAATAAAAGGGGCCCAACTAAAAGGGTCGAGGGGGGCCCTTTCGGGAAGTTTTGAGGGGGGCCCCCCTTCCAAAAAGGGGGCCGCCTTCAAAAAGGTTGTGAGGGGGCCCCCTCAAAAAGTTTTACTCCCCCTCAGGTTTTTATTCCACCCCAGAATTTTTGCCCCCTGGGGCCAAATTAAAAAAGAGGGGATTATTAACCCCCCCAAACCTCAGTTTTAATTTAATTGACCCCCCTTTGGATTTTTGGTTGAACTCAAAAGATGACACCACTCCAAAAGTTGGGACTCACCCCTCAGAAAAAAAGGTTTAAAAAACCAAAAATTGTGACTCCCTTTTCAGGTAGTAAAATTGATCACTCAAAAGCAGTTCCCTGACCACTTTCAGAGTATTTGAAATAAAACCCATAAATTTGTGCCTTTCCCCACCCCCCCAGGATTGGGGACCCCCTCAAGTAGGGGTTTGCCCCACCCCGGGTAGGACTGACCATCAGAGCAGTTATTTTAAACCACTCCAAGGAATAGTGAATGACCACTCATAGGGGACTGCCCATTTTCCCCGATAGGGTTTTGACCACTCAAGTAGTGTTTACCCCCTCAAAGCATTTAAAAAAGAAAAAAAAACACAGGATTTAAAAAAAATGTTTGGGCCCATCATAGGGGAATTTTAAAACCAAATCAGAGTATAAAATTGACCCCCTTTCCGAGTAGTAAAAATAAACCACTCCTATTAAATAAACCACTCAGATTTCTTGTTTGCCCACTCAGAGCAGAAAACTTGACCACTCAAGTAGTGAATGACTACTTATAGGGGCGGGCCCCACTCGGAGTAGTGATTGACCATCGGGATTATTGTTTACCTGATGCTGCGCCCAACTCTCCTCCAGCCAGAAAAAAAGGGGCCAAGTGTGGTGTTTGCGGGGGGGGGGAGGAATGGAGGCCAAAATCCACCATGCGGGGGTTTTCGGGCCCTTTCTCTTCCAAACCAGGGGGAAAAAGGTTTGTGGCGTTCCCCTTCCCCCAAACGGTGGAGGTTGGGGCTGTTCCCCCCCCCCACGGGGGGGGGTTTGGCTTTTCCCCCTCCACCACGGTGGGGGTTTGGGGGTGGCTGTTCCCCCCCAACCCCCCGGTGGAGGTTTTTGGGCTTTTTTCCCCTTCCCCCACGGGGGGGTTTGGGGGGTTTCCCTCCCCCAAAGGTGGAGGTTGTGGCTGTTCCCTCCCCACGGTGGGTTGTGGCGGTTCCCTCCACCACGGGGCCATTTCTCTTTCCCCACCCGATGGTGGTTGCGTCTTTTTTTCCCAAGCTAAAGGGTTTTCTCCCCCTGTCCTAAACTTTAGAGTTTTCTTTTCCTGTTTTCCCGCGCTGGGGTTTTCTCTCACGTTTCCCTGCTAGAGGGTTCCCCTCCCTTTCCCCCCAAAAAGCGGAAAATTTTTCTCCCCCGTCCTCCACGTGGAGGTTTCTCTCCCGTCCTCCACGCTGGAGGTTTTCCCCCTTCCTCCACGCTGGGGGTTTTTCTGTTCCGTCCCCCCGCTGGAGGTTTCCCCCCGCCCTTAAAATTGGGAGGGCCTTATTTTATTCCATTTTGGGGGTTTTTCTCTCCTGTCCAAAAAAACGGGGGAGGGGGGACTGTCACCCTTCCCCAGCTGGTACAAGGTACGCCATTTTGGGAAATTTGTTGATAACACCTTTTGTTGAGGGGACGTTTAAAGATAAAATGGTTGTTGACCAATTTGATTTTAACATGACAGTCCTTGGTGACAGCCGTGACAAGGTTCCTGGGGGGCCCCTGTCAGGATCTTCCTTCAGCCACTGCAAAATTCATCCTCCCTGGAAGGTTCAGTCCATTTTGTCATTCCAGAACCTCACCGGGTTCTCCAAACCTTCTGAATTTTTGTGGGAAAATCCCCAAATTCCCCAGCCCTGAGGGGGATATCTCCCTCTCACCCCCTGAGGGGGGGACATCCCCCTCTCAGCCCCTGAAAAAGGGACATCTCCCTCTAAACCCTGAGTGTGGACATCCCCCTCTCACCCCCGAGTGGGAGATCTTCCTTTTCACCCCCTGAGTGGATCTCCTCCTCCATGGGACGGGGGAGAGAATGTCCCCCCTTTCCTCCTTCCCTTTTGAGGGGTTGACGATCCTTCATTACCCTGTAGGGGTTGGAGCCGAAGAAAAGGCTGTGATCCTCGCGGGGGGAAAGCGGCCCTTTGGATCCCCCACCTGACCCCCTTTTTCCGTTGGAAAGGGAAAAAAGGCTGTCAGGAAAAAAATGAGGGAAAGAAGAATTTTTCCCTAAGAAAAAAGGACTTTGAGAGTACATTGGAAAAAAACCCTTTGTCCTTTTTTTCCTGAGGGCCCCCTTTCCCTAACCAAAACCAAAACCAAACCCCTAACATCCCCGGGGTTAGACTAGAATAAAAAAAAGAAAAAAGACAGGGAATATGCAAAAAGATGGGAAAAAGGGGTTAAATGGGAGGAGAAAAAGAAGGGTTTTAAAATTAAAAAAGATAATAAAAGCGGTAAAAACCTTTGGAAATATACAAACATTTATCTATCAAACTATCTATCTATCTTTTAAAATTTAAATTACCAATTATAAAATATATATAAAATAAAATTTTTATATATTTATATATATAAAAATAAAAATTATAAAAAAATATATATATATAAATAAATAAATTTTAATACTAATTATAAATTTTTTTTTTTTTTTTTTTTCCCCAAGGGTGGGCCGTCCCCCCCGAGGAAAGGGGGGACCCAAAAAAAAAAGAAACCCCCCAAAAAGAAAATTTTTTCATCACCCATTAAAACACTTTCCCCAAACACCCGCACATTTCACTGTTTTTTGCAAAAGGTGCCAGAATAAAACACCCTAAAGCAAAAACATATAAAGATACACAACAAAACCCCCCAAAACTCCCAAATTTACCCCAAAAACCCCCCCTTTTTAAAGGGTCCCAGGCTTGTATTTCCCCATTTCCGGGGAACCCCAAGCCCAAACTTTTATGAAAAAAAAAACCGGTTTTCCCCCTAAATCCCTTAAACTAAATATTCCCCGCTCACCCCCCCAACAGATGTCAGGCCCCAAGTCCTTTCGTCCCCCATTCCCCCTATCTAAACCCCCCCGGGCCTAAAAAACGCAGGGGGCCTTTCCCGGGGGAAAAGTCCAACCCCCTTCCCCAAAAAACCTCCTTTACCCCCCTCCCCAACCCTTTTCGAGGACCCCCCTACCCCCCCTTTCCCTTTCCCCAATAGTTTTAATTGTTTTCCCCCATTTTCATTCTACTGTGATCCATTCTCTCTAAATTTACCAAACACCTCAAAAAACCCCCCTTCTGCCCTCTGACTAATACTTTTATTAACTCCCCACCTTCCCTAATTTTTCCCCCACTCCGAATTTTCTGCATAATATTTACCCCACACATTGCCCTTAAAAGGACAAACTTCCCCCTGGGCCCCAACCGTCTCCTCGCCGCCTTTCATTTTTCCACCCCGTTTACAACCCCTAAAAAGAGTGTTGGTATACTATACTTTTATCTTCCCCTTTTTTTCCCCCCCCTAGATAACGTTTTTGACTCCCATTACCCCAAGCACCACTCCCTTTTTTTTCCCCCATCCCAAATTTTAAGATTAACCCCCCCATCCTTCTTTAAAACCTTTCCCCCCGGGCACGTCAAAAATCCCAAGTAAACTGAAAACATTTTACTTCTTCCATACTCCTCCTTCCCCCAAATTTTATTCCAAAAATTTTTTTATCTAAATCATTTTTACACCCTCATCAAACCCTTTCCATTCTATGTTCACTTTTTAACTTTTTACCTTTTAAAAACATTCCCAAAAATCAAAAAACTAACCTTTTTTCCCTTTTTTTTTTAGGGGAAATTTCCCCTAAGCACAGGGATCTCACCCAAAAAAATAAAATGTGTCAATTTCCCCTTTTGAAATTTTTTCCCCCTAATTTAATCCCACCCCCCCCAAACACCCCAGCATTTATTCCCCTTTCAACCCCATCTTTTAAAAATATTAAACAACCCTGGTTTAATTACAATCCCGGGCCCAAGACCTACTTTTACCCGGGGAAATAAATTTTCCCCTCTTTTACACACCCTAAAACCCGAGCCCCCCTATCCTCATAAAAACTCTTTTTTCGCATTTAATAACTTACCACCCATTCCATATTCTTTTCAACATCGCCCAATTTTCCTCTAACCACTCTATCAAATGCCTTTTTTTAAATCCATAAAAAATATAATATACATATATATAAAATATATTAATATAAAAAATATATATAAAAAATAAATATATATTTATATATTATATATATATACAATATATAATATTAAAATATATATATTTTAAATCTTAAAAATATATATATAAATATTATATTAAAAAAAATTTTATATATATATAAATTTTTTATACACCCTAAATATAAATAAATTATATATAATATATAAATATATATATAAAAATACATATAAAAAATATATATATAATATATAAATAATTTGGGAGGGACCAAAACCCCTAGAAATGTATGGGGGGCCCCCATCCTCGAGAAAAGAATAAACTTGCTTTAGGGAAAACTCAAAAGGGTTTTCCCCCGAAGTGTTTGAAATTTTTCCCCCAAACCCCCCCTATATTTTAAATATATTTTATTTAAAGGGCAAAAAAACATTGGGCAAAAACATTTTACAAAAAAAAACGATAGAAAGTAAAACAACGTAGGTAAAATTTAGGGCTATTTTCGAATACTTCGTCCAGCTCCCCAGCGTTTGGGGGCGTGCCCCGAAAGTGCAGGGGGATTTCCCCCCCCCTGGGTCGCAAAAACTGAGTTTTCTGGGAAAGGGGGAAAACTGGTCGGGCCCCGTGGTCCTTGGTTTTTATTAAGGCTTTTTTACCCAGCTCTATTAAAGGGAAATTTAGAGCACACTTGCCCCCTGCTTTCCCAAGGGGCTCCGACCCTATTGGGATGAAGTTATAGCAAAGGGGGGAAAGGGCTTTATATTTTCGGATTTTTTCTGGGTCTCCCTGGGCTTTCCGCTCCACCCCCTTCCAAATACGGAAATTTGGGAAGTAGGTGTCTGCCAAAAGTGGGGAGAAAAATGTGTAGCCCAGGCAATTTTTCTTTTTCCCCCCTTTTTCCAAAGGGAGCCCTAGTGACTCCCTCGGACGCTTTTTGAAATTCCGGGCAGACCTCTGCCCTTGGGGGTTTCCCCTTTTGGGTGGGCAAAAGGGCCCTTTTGGGGAGGCTTCTCTTTAAGATGTCATTGACCTCCTCATGCCTGGGATACTTCCCCTTTTGCGGGGTGGGCACCCGAGACCAAAAAAAATTCCCCAATTGGAAAAGCTGTCGCCCCGCCGCAAATACACCTAAGTTCGGGGAGGATGGGGGGGGCTAGGGGAAGAGCAACAACCAAAACCCAAAAGGCCTGGGGGGTCTAGTGAGTGCCCAAAGGGGGAATTGGGGAAAAAGCTAACAGGAATCTTCCCGGGTGGTGCCTTCACTGCCAAAGGGGGACGAAAACTTTTGGCCTTTTCCCAGGGGTTGGAGGCAAATTTTTTTTGCGATTTTTTTTTCCCTGATCGGTTTGTCCCACTGGGGGCTGTTTGGGGTTTTTTGGGGGGAAATGGTCTACTGGAGGAATCTTTAAGGGGGTTTTCCCCCCGAATCGAGCTTCTAAAAACCCGGGGTCTTTTAGCTCCCACCACGTCTCTCCAAACGTTTTGGGGGGAAAAATTTTTTCTTGACCCAAAGCACTGGAAGCCCAAAAACGAAGACAGAAAAGCAGGTAAAGCAACATGTGTTGCTTTGCGGGACCCCTATACCTCCCAAATCGTTCTGGGAGGGTTTTTCCTAACCCATTTTTTTATCCTCCAGTGACAGGTTTTAGTGCCCTTAAGGGTTGACCTTTAGGTGTCGTATATAAAATATAAAATATAATATATATAAAATATAAAATATATAATATATTTAAAAATATAATTAATATATATTATTAATATATATATTATAATTTTATATATTATAAAAATTTAAAACATCGGCCGAGTCCCACCCAAAGGGGGGGTGGCCCGAAAAAAAATAACTTTCATTTATCATTCACTCATTATGTTTTTTCCAGAGAAGTTCTTTTCACTACAGTTTTTAAACTGCAACATTAACACCCCTCCCTTTAAAAGTGCAGGCACTGTCCTTCCCCTTCCAGGAAACAAGTCCCGGGCCCGCCGGGTTTCCCCGAATCCCTTCATAAAAGTTACTTTGCTTACACTCCAACAGCACGTCAGTATTAAAAACATTGTCCCCATTCACTCCTATCAAACCCGCTCACGCATGCTTGCTGGAAACCCAAGCCCCTCGCACACAAAACCTTCTTTACCTCTTCCGTCCAACCTTTCCCCCCCTAGGCGACCCCTACTCCACCTTCCCGCACTACAGATTTATACCACTTTCGAAGTCATTCTGTTTCGTTCCATTCTCTCACATGTAAAAAACCACCTCAAAAACCCCTTCCTCAGCCTCTGGACACAGTTTTTTGGTAATCCTACACCTCCTCCTAATTTCCCAAACTACGAATTCTCTGCATTATATTCACACCACACATTCCCCTCAGACATGACATCTCCACTGTTCCAGCCTTCTCCTCGTTTGCAAAAATTCATCACCCATGCTTCAAACCCCCTATAAGAGCTTTGGGTAAAAACTATACTCTCAAAACTTTCCCCCTCTTTGCTTCTTTGTCTCAAAAAGACTCCTAAGTTCACCGCTTACCCTTTTCCCCCCTCATCAATTCTGTGATTCACCTCATCTTTCATAGACCCATCTGCTCACACGTCCCCCTCCCAAATATCTGAATACCTTCACCTCATCCATAATCTCTCCCTCCAATCTGATATCCAATCTATCGTCACCTAATCTTTTTGTTATCCTCTAACCTTACTCTTTCCTATATTCACTTTAATTTTCTTCTTTTACATACCCTGCCAAATTCATTCACCAACCTCTGCAAACTTCTCTTCAGAATCTTCCAAAAGCACAGTGTCATCAGCACAAAACCACTGTGACAACCCCACTTTGTGTTTGATTCTTTATCTTTTTAAACCCCCCACCCCTTGCCCGATCACCGCATTCACTTCTCTTACAACCCCATCTATAAATATATTGAACAACACGGTGACATTACACATCCTTGGGCTAAGGCCTACTTTTTACTGGGAAATAAACTCCCTCTTCCCTACATACTCTAAGCTGAGCCTCATTATCCTCGTAAAAACTCTTCATGCTTTCTGTAACCTACTCCTATACCATACACCCGCAACATCTGCCACATTGGCCCCTTTTCCACCCCGTCATACGCCTTTTCCAAATCCATAAATGCCACAAAAACCTCTTTAGCCTTATCTAAATACTATTCACCTGTATGTTCACTGTAAACACTTAGTTTACCACACCTCCTACCTTTCCTAAGTCTTCTTTTTCACCTGTTATCCTACTCTCCATCTTACTCTTAAATTTTTTTAAAAAACAGCTCTACCATACACTTTACCAGGTATATCTACAGACTTATTCCCTTATAATTTTCACTCTCTTTTGTCCCCTTTGACTTTATATAAAGGAACTATGCAGGGTTCTCTGCCAGTCCCTAGGTACCTTACCCTCTTCCATACATTATTAAATAATAGCACCAACTCCAAAAACTGTATCCCCACCTGTTTTAATTTTTCTATTTTTATCCATCAATCCCGCTCCCTTACCCCCTTTCATTCTACCCACTGCCTCACGAACTTCCCCCCCACTCACAACTGGCTTTTTCCTCACTCCTACAAGCTGTTTTTTTCTCCTTGCCCTATACACGAAATCACAGCTTCCTATTTTCATCAACATTTAACAATTCCTCAAAATATTCCCTCCTCTTCCGTACCCCTAACTCTCCATTTAAAACTCTCCTCTCCTACTTTTAACTGATTCATCCATTCGTTCCCCAGGCTTCCTCAATTTATTAATCTCACTCCAACACTTTTTCATATTTTCAACAAATTTGTTGATAACATCTCACCCACTTTCTCATCTTTTTACATTACTTCACCACTCTCTTAACTTCTCTTTTTCTCTCCATATACTCTTATATCCTTGCATCACTTCTATTTGTAAAAACCTTCATATGCTAACTTTTTCTCCCCTTTCTGCTCACTTTCATCAACATTCCCCCAATCGCTCTTCTTCCCCCCCGCCACCCACTTTCCTCTAACCACAAACTTCTGCTGAACACTCTAACACTACATTTTTAATCTTCCCCATACATTTTTGACCCCATTGCCTATACTCTCATTAGCCATCTATCCCCCAATAGTTGTTTATATTTACCCTAACTGCCTCCTCCTTTAGTTTATAAACCTTCACCTCTCTCTTACTTGCTGCTTCTATTTTCCTTGTATTCCATCTACCTTTTACTTTCACTGTAAACTACAACTAAAAGTGATCTGATATATCTGTGGTCCCTCTATAAACATGTACATCCCGAAGTCTACTTAAGAGTCTTTTATCTACCAATACATAGTCCAACAAACTACTGTCATTACGCCCTAATCATTCTGATAATTATTTATCCTCTTTTCTTAAAATATGTTTTTTAAAAA
>NC_069441.1:15662914-15699809 GCF_026875155.1 Cherax quadricarinatus
TGCAAGGGAAAACACATGCTGTTTCTTATTTGTCCTGAAAAAAAAAGGAAATGCAAAAAAATTTTCTTGAACCCAAGAAACGTCCACTTCTAAAAAAAGCCCACTCCCCAGGCACCCCCAACGTGCCCCAAATTCCTTCCCAGCTTCCCCGGATCAAGTGGGACCCCTCGGGTCTCTACCCAATTTCCCAATTTTTGGAATTCTCCCCCTCTTGGAGCGCCCCAATCAAACCCCATTAAAACATACACAACCCCAACAAAAAGTTCAGTTCATTCCTATGTCCAAGGTTCCACACCGGGGATATGAGGGGCACAACTAAGTATAGGGGCCAAAGACTAGCAGGGGTGCTTTAAATTTGCCCAGGTTTTAAATGATCTGTTAATGGCTAATGGATCATCCCATCATATCCCAAAAAATTGGAAGGCTATTTGCCCCACCTTCTCATAACAAACTATTATAAACTCTACATCTAAAAAAAAGCCTAAGTCATCCCGGCCCCCGGGGATCCCCCACTGCATACCGGGGTTGTCAACTCCCCTCAACCCAAAGTCAACAACGAAAAAATAACAATGCCCAAAATTGGTGCCTCCCTCCCGCAAAGAAGTGATCTGTTGAACAGGAACTTTCCAAGGTAACTCACCTTGCCTCCCCTAATTTTCCCTTGGAGCTACAGTTTCCATTAACTCTCCGAGCCTCTGTTCCTGAAAGGGAAATTCTACCTAGTTTTTGATGAGATTAACGTTCAATGATCTGTTTTTATTACTACTTAGTGAAGATGAGGCATTTATAAAAAAGCACCCACGCAAAAGTTCCCCCCCCTCCCTTGCGAGCCCAAAGGGGTATGTGGATAAACACGTACTTTACTTGCAGGGTTCAAAACGCATACACGAGCAAAAGGAAGAAAAAATGGGAATTACAATTTTCCAACAAATTTTCAATTTTTCTTTAATAACCGTTACTTCTAGGGGTTAAAACTACATAACTACAATCCCGTGTTATACTTTGAACGGGGGACAGCTGCAAAAATTTGATAAAATTTTAAATTACTGGTTACTGTTGTGGAGAAATCGAGAGACCCTTTAGTGGGCCATCTTAGTTAAATTGGGTTAAACTTTAAAAAATATTAAAAGTTGATGAAGAAAAACTTTCTTGCAATAGAAATGACAAGTCTCTGGACACTGGCGTAACGGAATTTTCCCCCGAACAAAAATATATAGAGTAAATTTCCCTTTTACAAGGATATTAAGAAGAAAATTTTCCAACTTTTCTAGCTGGAATTTTAATGCCATCACCCTCCCCTCTTTAATGGGAGCTGGTTTCCAGGGGTGACTTAAAAGGGAAAAAACTTTTAAAATTCATGCGCTAGAAATTGTCATTTCAAGGCCTTTCTTTAATCGTACTTTGGCCTCATCCGGGACACCAGATATAGTATGAAAACAGTGACTGTGAATCTTTCACTGTCGAATTTTCCCTGGGGGAAAGTGGATTGACCATACCCCCTTTATAAACAACACAAATTCTCCCATTAGAACCCCTGAACCCCTAAACCAATCTTAACCCCCTAGGATTTGCCCCCTTAGGCATATTGGGTGAGGAGGGAAATTGTGCATTAAAAAATCTACCTTTCCCCAAGAAATTTAAGATGAATCAGGCCCCTGCTAATGAAAAATTGAATACTAAGAAAACTTTCAATTAGCTTCCACAAAGTATACAAAAATTTAAAACCCCTACTAGGGAAATTAGAGGAATTTAAGAAATTATAAAGCGAATGTCGAAGCACTTAAAAACGCGACAACCACCAACAGCAACGCCCCGATTAAGGCACAAATTTAAATTAACATGATTAGTCATCACAAAGGGACTAGGGAAAATTTCTAGTGCAAACAAATTCAGTAAAAACTGAACCAGAAAAAATTTGGAGTAAGACCCGAAAACTTTAGGGGAAAAACACAAGGCCCTATACCTAGTTCAACCTTCATGATGGGGATGATGAAGATGTTGAAATTAAACTTGCGATCCACAGGCCCGGGCAATTTGAGGGGGTGATTATTGGAGAAAATTTCTCCCACAAAACAGTCGCAATTTAACAAAATATTACAGTTGGTAAATAAAAGGAAGTGAGAACTTGGATGTCTACAACCACTCCCTTTTCCATCGAACTTCAACTCTTGAAGAACCACCCGTTACTGACCATTACTTATAAGATAGTCGGGTTTTTTGGAAAAGAAGAGAAATAGAGCCCCGGGCCTCTCGGGAAAAAAAAAAAACAAAAAAATACCTCCTAGAACTTGTAAACAGTTTTGGAAAAATATTTTTAATGCTCTTGGCCCAACTTTTTCCAGTTTTTTTTAAGACTGCTACGATGATTTTCTTGGAAAGCCCAAAAAGAACCCCAACCTGGGAACTATAGCCCTTATCTTTACTTGAAGTCACGGGGAAAAGTTCTTGAGAAAGTCTTTCCCAACGATTGAACTAATAGGAGTTTAACATTGTTTACTGAAAAACATTTGGCTTTAGAACCATAGAGCCCCAATCATGCAATAAATTTTATTTTTGACACTGTAGCAAGTCTAAAACACAGGGAAATCTTGCTTAATTGCCCCCAGAGATGTTCATAAAGTTTTGAAGCTATGGCTGATGGTCTTATATATAAACTCATTGACCCACCAGACAAAACTGGGCTTTTCTCAGATTTAAAAATTTTTTTTTAACTCAAAAAAAAAATTCCCCCCTTTTTATGGCAGGTCGACAGAGCCTTTTTAACCGACGGCTGGTGTCCCACAGGTTTTGTCTAAGTCCAAATTTTGTTAACATTTTTGTGAACGACCTTCCTCAGCCGATTTTTTTAAGACACAAAGTGACCAGTTTGCAGTGATGTTTTTCATGTTCTCATCAATAAAATAACGGAAAAAACAGTATGAGAGAGTCATAGAAAAAAAAATATTGAACTTCGCCGAACATCAAATTGGGAAAAAAATGGAGAATTAGACTAATCCTGACAAGGCCTTTTTTGCACGATAGGATTTTTTGCATCAACAATTTAAGATAAAGGGGGTATCTCCTCAGGGTACACCTGTCCCCCTTTGAAACCCTAACAAGTTTTGGGATAGAAAAAAGACAGGGCTCCACTCAACATTCATGTAATAAAAAAATCAACTAGCCAAAAACCGGTCTTAGCAGTCTCTTTCGTTCAATTCAACCCCCCAAAAGTCAAAAACATCTGATAAAATGTAATAAGACCAATCTCGAATCCCCCCGTGTCCAATGTCATTAAAAAAAGACCAACATGACGGCTACAAAGGGGCCAGATAGGCTCTTTTGCTCATTTTCCGAACCAGGAGGAGGGCAGATTTAAAAAGGCAGAATTTCACATACAACAAGAATTCTGCCTAAATGTACGCCTCACCCTAAAAAAGAAACAACTCTATACAAACAAGAACTATACAGCCAGTAGAGAAATCCATCAATGGGAAATACCCCGGATTAATCATCAATACTCCCCTCACAGGACTCAAAGAAAGATCTCCACGAGGGTCCGTCGTTTTATAATAAAGATGATTACCCCGACCCCTGAAATTTAGCAACCTCCCGATGAAGAAGAGGGTACCCCCAAAAACCCCTTTATGTTATGGAAAACATCGCCCCCAATTTGGGAGACATTTTTTATAAATTTCTAATGTAAAAAATTATGCTATTTACTTGGTGGACACCCCCTGTAAAAAGCCATTTTCACGAAATTTATAAATGGCCGAAAATTATTGCCTTCCCTTGTGCATAAATATCCGTTGTGCAAACGAAAAAAAAAAAAAAAAAAAAAAAAAAAAAAAAAAAAAAAGCAATTGCAAATTTATAATTACACCAATAATCAGATCATTACTTATATATTGTTATATCTATGTGATTGAGGGGTTTTATTATCTCTTAAAGAATATCTTTTCATTTCACTACACTTTTTTAAATTTTCACCCAAAATGGTTTGGGGGCCCCTTACCCTTTTTACCTACTCTCCCCCCCCCACCCTTTTCCCAAAATTTCCTCCTTACCCTCCTTTTCCTTTCCCATTTTACCAAAATTGGTCTGAACAAAAAAAGCAAGAGGGCGTGTAGACCAAGGAAAATATGGGTGAAAATATTTTAAAAAGGGTAAGAGGGTTTGTGGCATTTATGGATTTGGAAAAAAAGGGTTTGATAGGGGTAGAGGGGCAATATGGCAGACTTGCAAATGTATAGTTAGGAGGTAGGTTATGAAGCGGTGAAAAGTTTTACGAGGATAGTGAACTCAGGGTTTGAGTATGTAAAAAAAGAAAGGGAGATTTTTCCCAGTAAAAAAAAGGCCCCTTAAAAAGGGATGTGGATATCAACATGGTTGTTCAAAATTTTTTTTGATGGAAAAAATAAGAGAATGGGAAAGCTGAGCGTTGGGAAGAATGTGGGGTTAAAAGATAAAGAATTTAAAACAAAGTGGGGAGTTGTCCAAATTTTCTCTATGCTGAGACACGTGCTTTTGGGGGGGATTTGAAGAGAAATTGCAGAGGTTGGTTGATGAGTTTGGAGGGTATGTAAAAAAAAAAAAATTAAAAATGAATATAGGAAAAAAATAAGGTGTTGGGATAAGGTGATGATTTGTAAAGGTCCCGTCGGACCCAAAAGTCATTTTAAGCTCCTCTCTTCTTGGCGGGTTTTTCGTTTATCGTTCCACCGGTACTGTGCCTTTTTTTATTTTTAAACAAAAAATTAGGTAACGGAGACTGGGGATCAATTGGAGGGAGAGAGTATGGGGGAGGGAAAGTGTTTAGATATTTGGGAGTGGCGTGTCAGCGTGGGTCTATGAAAATGAGGTGAATCACAGAATTTACGAGGGGGGGAAAAAATGAGCGTTGCACTTACGGTCGTGGAGACAAAGAAGTTTATCCCTTAAACCAAAGGGGGGAATGTAGAGAGTATAGTTTATTTATGGGTGTGAAAACATGGGGGATGAATGTTGCAACAAAGGAGGCGGAGACAATAAAGTCATTCTAGGGCAATGGTGGTGGAATATGCAGAGAATCCCCTAATTTGGGGGATTTGGGAAGAGGTGTGGATTCCCAAAAATATTATCCGGGGGTGAGGAGGATTTAAATTGAGATGATTTGGACATGTAGATGGGGTTTGGAAAAAAAATAAAAAGACTTCGAGAGTACTAATCTGCAGGGGAGGGAAGGTGAGGTGGGGTTTCGTCCTGGGAGGTTTCGTGTGTGAGGGGTTGGGGACTTCCAGAAAGGGCGTCCCCGTGAGCATGTTAGACAGGGGGCGAATGGGGAAAAAATGATTTTTAGGACGTGCGGTTGGAGTGTAAGCTAGGTAAAATTTATAAAGGGATTCGGGGGGAAACCGTCCCCGGACTTGATTCTTGGGTTTGAAAAGTACAGTGCCGGCACTCTGAAGGAGGGGGGGTTAATTTTAGCAGTTTTTAACTGTAGTTTTAAACATTTTTTTGGTTTTAAACAGTGAATGAGGGATAAAGTTTTTTTCTTCGGGTCACCTGCCTTGGGGGGAAAAGGGGCCGAAAATTTTTAATAATATATTTATATATATTTATATATATATATATATATATATTTATTTATATAAATATTTTTTATTAATATATGTATATATATATTTTTATATAAACACATGGTAGTTACCCCCCTTTAGGCATGGTGCCCCGGAAGAAGAAAAGACTTTAACATCGTTTCACTCCATCACTTTTTTTTTAAGGGGCCCTGTGAATGCAGGCACTGTTAATTTCCCCCTCCGGGGGCCTAAAGTCGGGGACAAACCCGGTTTTCCCCTGACCCTTCAGGGAATGTTACCTTGCTTACACCCCAACGCCCCCTTGGAGTGTGGGGCATTTTTTTCACACTGAGTTATAAAAGGGTTTTTTGGGACAAAGAGGTGCAGTGTGTGCTGGTTTAAAAAAAAAGAATGGGGAAGTAAAGACATAGTAAAGTCCTGGAGATCATCGGGAGAAGCCTTGCAAAATTTTTTCTAGAGGGGGAAAAAAAAAATCGATTTTTATTTAATTTTTTTTATTGACTACTCCAAAAACTATGGGTCCTCGTAATTTACACTTGAAGTGGACCCCGCCTCGAGCACGTTTCGTTCTTTTTTCAAAAATTTAAATTTCTCGTTCGCCAAAAAAACTCCCTCCACGATTTAAAAACCTCGTCTTTATTTAAATTGGGGGAGTCGCACACTTTAAAAGTTACACTGTCTTTCAGCACTCTACCTTTCATTTGTTTCGTATGTTTTTGTTAACTAGGAACACCGATGTCTTAAATGCCCCCGGTTCTAACAACTCTGTTAAAAACCAAAGCTTTTTTGCAGTTTGAGGGGCCGTGTTCATCATTTTTTGGGGTAGGCCCCCGAGTACCGCATGTATATTGAAACTTTTTATACACGTATTCTCTCTAGTTAGATTAACGCAGCAACCAGGGTTTTACTGGACGGGTTGGGGGAAAATTTTAATGTGAAAAGGGGAAACTCAGTGTGGAATGGAAAAAGAGTATGTTACATTTTTTTGGGGGGAGTATGTCAGACACCCTTATAGGTTGCCCCGGGCCCCAAGCAAAACCCGGTTCAAAGGGGGTTTAAAAATCAGGGGCCCCGTCGTTTTTCCCGGGTTCCCTTTGCTTAAACCCAGGAAACCCACAAGACAGTTCCCCCAAAGCTTTTAAAGCGATTTGGTACACTCGGGGAACCCACCCTTTGGTAGATTTTCCCTTTCCCTGCGGTCGAAAAGGTTTATAGTGTGTTGTGTTAGTATTTGCCTTATTGTCACCATACCCAATGAAAGAATTTGTTTCATTGTACATAGCTGTAAATACTTTAATACGCTATATATGTTGTAAATCCCAGCTTGTTTTTGGTAAAAGGAAATACATTAATTTTTTTTTCCGTTCCCTTTTTTGTTTTTTTCTAAGTGGTTATCCCCTTACAGCCAGGTGTACAGGCTGTATCTGTACATTTTTAAATTTCTCAGCCACGGCCCCTCGTGCATATTTTTAAAATTTGCATGGAAAAAGAGGGAAAAGTTTGTGCTTTTTACATAAAGTCGTGGGGGTAACATTTTGGGAAACCTTTAAAAATGGGTTGGATCAGTTTTAAGAGAAGTGAGGTTGGATTTAAATGAATTTTGAGGGGGGTATTAAAAAAATTTTGTAAATTTAAAAAGTCAAAAGTGAAACTAATGGGACTTTTTTTTGTGGAACGTTTCGTTTCCCCAGGGGCTTTATCAAGCCTTTTAAAAAAAATACAGGGGACTTTGGGGTTGTATATGGGTTGGGGGTGGGTGAAAATTTAGTGGTAGTATTTAAAGTAGTAGTGGATGTAATTTGGTAGTAGTAGTAGTGTGTTTTTAAATTTGGGTAAAAGTAGTAGTAATACAATTTTTTTCCACATGAGAAAAAAAGGTTTTAAAAAAGCTATTACAGGGGTAAAAAAAAATTTTAAGTTAGCAAAAATTTCTTTTGGGAAGGTTAAAATTGGGAGAAGGTTGTTTCAGTGATCATCTTTTTGTGCCCTTTTAAACCTTTACTTTATTGTCGGAAATTTTCCCAAAAATTATATAATTAAAACAGTTTTTCCCAATGAAATTTTCTAGGTGGGGAAATGGGGACAAAGTTTTCCAAACAGAACGTCTGTTTTTTTAAATTATCCATTTTGAAACCCCTTTTGGGGCCCGAGTGGTAACAGTTTTGGGCTTTCGTATATGAGGACCCGGGGTTTGACTCTTCGCCCAAATTTTTCTGCTTATTCATTTAGGACTTTCGTTGGGGATGATTCACAAATAAATTCCCCAAAAAAATTTCCCCAACGCTTTCGTGACTACTAACATTATAAAAAGGAAAATTTTTCCCTTTTGATAATGTGGGGAGCCCACAAAAAACGGGGGGGAATTTCTCTTTTCTTTCAAAAGGGGTTTGGGTTTCATATTTATATACTAATATATATATATATATTTTATATTTATATATATTTTTATATATTTATATATATATATATATTATATTTTATTTGTATTTTTTTCATTTGAAACATTTACCAGTTTCATTTTCATATGATTTTTTTTCGGTATAAAATAATGGAAAGAAAAAACACTCCTGTTAAAAAACCTTTTTTTAAAAAAAATTAGTTTTTTGAAACCCCAAAAACCCTTTTGTTGTTCAAGCTAAAATAATTATAGAAAAATTTAAAAATTTAAATTTGAGAAAGTTTGTTGGCAGAAAAAGAGAGGGTTGAAGAGCAGTTGACCCAGCGGGGGAGGGAGAGCTAACTGATGGCCCCAAGTAGATGAAGGGGTTTGGTCAAAAGAGCAATTAACGGACCACCAGAGCAAACGGCGGGAAATACAGGAGGGACCCCTCAAAAACCCTTTTATTTCCATTCCTAAATGGAAAAAAAAAATTAAAAAATTAAAACTCATAAAAACCATTTTAAATTTATTCTGTTACCAAAACTAAAAATTTTTTCTCCCCAGTTGAATCTTGAGTTATTCCTGAAGTAGGGTTTTTTCTTTTCTTTTAGAATGTGGGTTCCCCCGTTTCAGTTCTGGCCTTTTTGTAGTGTGATTAAAAACAAACTCCGGGGGGTTACAGTTTTTGCAGGGGAAAAGATTTGGGAAATCCGGGAAACGAATTTTTTTCCCGTTTTGTAGAGTCGTTCTCCCGAAGAAAACCTGTCTGGGGTATCCTACTCTATTTCTGCAACATTACAAGTCCTGATGATGTGTTGATTGCAACAGAAAAAACCCAGAGCTATCATCCAAATCCCCCCGTTTGGTTTTTTTTCACCCTTTTTTCCCCGTTTGTGATTATTTTATAATTTTTTTTCAAGTCTGAAAAAAATTTGAAAATGTTCCGTTATTATTGAATACATATTAAAGGGTTTTTTTAAATTATAGATTTTTATGCCTAGAGATGTTTTTAGAGTTCTTTTTAAAATTAAAAAAAAAAATTTTAAAAAAGAGAAGTTTTAGAAACATAGATAAATTTTACCTAACGATATTTTTTAGGTTCCTTGAAAATTTTGAGAAATTTTTTGAAGAAAACAAAGTTTTAGAGATGTTTATGCTGGGCCCCCAAACCCTTTGGGGTGTCACCCAAAAAGTACCAAAAAAAAAAAGGGTTAAAAAAAAGTGAAAATTTTGGGGTTTAAAAAATTTTGCGGTTATGAGGTTAAATTTAATTTATTTTTAAGGGATTGTAATCAACTTAACTAAAGTTATCCTCTTCTTCCTCGGATCAAGACTGACTACTTTCCCCACCCCTCCCTCTTCCCTAGGCACTGCATCACTCTTGCTAATTTAACGCTTCAACTAATTTAAAAATTACGAGGACACTCGTCCAGGACTCACCGTATCCACCACCATATCCACCTCCGTAGCCAAAGCCACGGCCGTAGCCTCCATATCCACCGTAACCTCCATAGCCTCCATAACCTCCAAGATAGCCTGGAGCAGCTTCAGCCATGGCAAAGAGTGCCACCAGGGCCACGACGACCATCAGGAGCTGGGGAGGAGGAATGTGTAAGGGAGATCCTATTTGCAGACAAAGCAAATAGGGTAATAATTATGGACAAGGTAGATTGCAGGGGAAAAATATATATATGATATTAGAAGACAAGTCCTGGGTGATCTATGGTTAACTAATCGCCCTGATCCTGGGTTGTCTGTAAACTATAAGAGAGAGAGAGAGAGAGAGAGAGAGAGAGAGAGAGAGAGAGAGAGAGAGAGAGAGAGAGAGAGAGAGAGAGAGGAGAGAGAGAGTAGGAGAGAGAGAGAGAGAGAGAGAGAGAGAAATACTTTTAAACCTCAAAATCTAAAAATTCGTAAATAAATGCTATATTAATATAAAATGTGATGAGATTTCGACTGATTTTTGCCAAAAGAGGAACCTGAAAAGCTTACAAGTTTGGTCCACATGACTAGAGAATCTGGTGCTGGTATGTGAAGCTTTTGTTTGTATGCAAAGCTTTTGTTGATGTGTGAAGCTAGTGTTGGTATCTGGTGAAATCGAGCGCAACTGTTGCCTAGCAGTCGCCCACCCTCTTATATACCAACTGGCTGACAGTCAAGCCACCGTCTCACAGCTGACAACAATAAACAAACCCAGATGTGGTAACTTGGTAATTGAATATAGAAATAGACAATGGCCGTTCCGCTCACGCCAAGGTATTGCCTAAATTAATCAGACACACAATCCCAAATAATCAAACTCTGGGTTGAACACCTCAGCTGTGACGATGTAAAGTGTTTTTCCACGTAGTTCATCTATCACAAAGGTAATATGGAGCTGTCAGCTGCGGTAAATGCAGTAAAAACGTCCATTAAGCTGGATCGAATGGACACGGGCAGTGGGTTGAAGGAATTGTAATAAACTGTCCATCTTTTTTGTATCGGGCTGAACAATTTGTGACTAAGTGTGTTACTCAAAGTGGTGGTAATAAGCTATGGTTCGAGTCAGACTTGCTGGACTGGACACACGTAACGCCCACACACTGCTGGAGACTCTTATGATACTGTTCAACATCCAACCAAGAAGAAGCAGAAGCAGAAAAAGAAGAAGAAGAAGAAGAAGAAGAAGAAGAAGAAGAAGAAGAAGAAGAAGAAGAAGAAGAAGAAGAAGAAGAAGAAGAAGAAGAAGAAGAAGTAGAAGAAAAGAAGAACTAAGTAGGGATGATAAAGAAAAATCTCACTCTCTTCGAATTATTATTCCCGAGAATTAATAACTAAGGATACATGAAGAAATACTATTATTTTAATCTGAGTTCTTGTTGTTAGGTCTATTCCTCTAGGATGTGATGCATAACTGGTACCTATTTACTGCTAGGTGAACAGGGACTGCAGGTGTGACGAGACTTGTACATACGTCTGGGCATCCATTGGAATTAACCGGACGTAGTGATACTCGTTAATGTATTCAGAAGTGTGTCTGGGTGAATATTATATCAAGAAAGATTAAGTTAGGCAACTACAAAACCAGGTTGATAAGAGTCCTATATGAGATCACAAAGGAAAACATGAAGGTATTAACAAATTATATTGACTAATAACTCCGAAGACAACATTAATTATATATGGTTGAAGAGAGAAACAGGAAGGAACATTAAACAAAAGGTGAACGAAAAACTGAAAGAAGAAATACAGACACTCTCACAGGAAAGCCACAAGAATTCTCAATTTTTTCAAGGAGAAAAAAAAAGGTGAAAGTAAAGATAGAACTTTTAAATGGAAACAATGGTAGAATGAAAACAGCAACAATTAAATGACTTCAGTACAAAACACGGCTTTCATCTCTGTATTTACAGAAGAACATGATATCATTACATAAGCTGTAAGGTTTTCGTGGGGCCTAAATGTGACACACTAATATATTTCTGACATTTTAAGTTTTGACACCTTAAATTACTTTGAGAAGATGAATACAAGGTACCAGGTAGGCGGGATAAACTGCTTGACAGAATTATACATGAAGTCGTATCTTTCAATTCATTAGAAAAAAGGCAGGTTGACAAACAACTTTTAACTGACAAGTTGCGTTATCTTAACGTCCGCCTCATTAGCATAGCACGAGTGTCTTGTGCACAGTTTCAGTGGTGTCTAGTAAACAGTATGATTAGTGTCTAGATTTAGAACAAGATTTAGAACAAGCTTCATAACAAGCAATACTGTGTCCCAGTACTGCTCTACTGTCTCCAGTGGAAAACTGTGTTGCAGGTCCAAACTTCCAGTAATAAAGAGTCTCAGGTGTTGTAACTTGTCATCTTTATATTCCGTCAATAATATTATCTTGACCTAATCTGCATACTTGTCTCATCTTCATATGGATTTCCCAAAACAATATCATGTATAACAAATTTAACAGACCTTCATTTATGGTTATACAACTGTAGTATACAAGAGGTCTTCCACAAGGTACAGTACTGAAGGTAGTTGGGCAAGACAACAGTGGTAATAATGATACAATTGCAAACAAAATGTCTGATAAAAGGACTCAAACGTAACTAATGTGACATTTTATTATGGCAAAGCTTCTGAAGAACGAAACGTTGCCTCAATAAAGTATTACATTAGTTGCATTCGTGTCTTTTTACCAAACAAAGTAATGGTGTAAAGTATAGGATACAAACCTGAAGCTTGGGTTAACGCATGATTTACTGATAGGAAAGAGCGAGTGGAACTGAGCCAAGAAAGATCTGATTGGCTAGACGTAAGGAATCAAGTTTTTATAGCTCAGACTTTGCCTCAGTTCTTATTAATACTAAATTTAATAAGGGTCTCGAAAATAGCAGAATTCACAGATGACACGAAATTTTAAGAAGTCACATGTAGGGTTGAATTAGGGGAAATTTAAAGGAAACTGGATAGGTTAGTGCACTGGTCGGTGACCTGGAAGATGAGTTACAGTGTTGACAAATTCAAATCAGCGAATTGTTGATGTAAAAATATTAAACATGAGAATTTACCCTATTGAGAAAACCGACAACGAGACTAAGAATTAAAATTAAAGAAGTCATAAATAATAAATAAATAGACAAAACAGTATTTAGATTAGAACAGCAAAACATTCACTATGCCCAGACTCGTGAAAATGCATAAAGTGAAAAGTGACTCAACAACGCAAAACACCGGCATGAGACTTCAGGGCAGGAGGTGCAACACAAATGTCGGCAACTAACTTATAGAATTACAGATCACTAGAACAAAACAACTCATTTCAGAACCAACGTGACAAGCGCTTTGCAAATTTCAGATTCGATTAGATACTCAGCAACGGATTGCCAAGTTGAACGTAACTCTGATGTCACTTGACAAACTAGCCCTGGACGATCAATTAACCATCGAGCATCCAGAGTGCGTTATTAATAGTAGTGAAAGTGATGGTAGCAGTTTTAAAAGCAGAAATTCAACTGTACTTCCTTTGTTCCTCAGACCATGCACGCATTTTCTCTGCGTTTCTCGTATTGCTTGACGGAGTGGAAGGTAGAGAGAACCTTCTGCCGCACTTTACCAGGCTAGACGGGGGTAGCCAGTCCGTACCTAGTTTATAGCAAATAGCCTCAATATACATCATAAATCAGTGTGAAGCTAATCTACAGCAAATAGACTCAATACTGTAGATTGTAAGCATACTACATGTGTTCCCGTGTAGATGAGGCACAATAACTGGCCACTACAGTTCACAGGATGGATGTAGTGTGCACAATATAGACGCTATCACCAGTTGCATGTATGGTGCAAAAATAAACTTGTCACCACCGTCCACAGGTTTGTATCTCGTAGTGTATATACACAGAGAGGTGTGTGTGTGTGTTCCAGGAAATACACATTATGAATTATCTGTCTCTGTTTATATAAATCAAGAGTTGTGTACCTCTAAGTTTATATATGCCCAGAGAAGCGCATCTCTTAGCGTATGTACACCTAGAGACTTATGAACTTTTGTACATACGCTAAAAGATGTGTATCCCTCAAGGTATATACACCAATAGGTACGTTTCTTTAAGTGAGTGCGCACTTATGGAAGTGCATCTTTAAGTGTATATACACCATCATGTATGTATCTATCGGTGTACATACGTCGAGAGGTGTATATCTCTCAGTGGCCATACACAGAGAGTTTTCTTTAGTACCAACTTGAGTTATTAAAGCATTCTTGATAGTCCACTGAAAATCTATCGGGTTTCAAGACTATCAACTTCACCAGCACCATTAAGGCTGCGTCTAACCTTTTCACTACTATACAAAAATGCTTTAAACTCTTAATTAAGAATTAAACTCTCAGGATATACACAAGCTGAGAGAAATACAACTCTCGGTGTATATATCCTCTGTCTCTAGTTCTTTAACTTAACAAACTAACCTAACTGATTCATTATTCCATTTATTAGCTAATTAGTAATCTTTGTATGAATATTTAGTGCTGAGAATATTAATTTTACAGATTTTGTTTTAAACAAACTTATACATAAGTTTTAACCTTTTATTTACTTCTAATACTACATACATCTATCTTGTTTAATTATAATATATATGTAACATTTAAAATACATGTGTACCATTTAAAATACATGTGTAACATTTAAAATACATGTGTAACATTTAAAATACATGTGTAACATTTAAAATACATGTGTAACATTTAAAATACATGTGTAACATTTAAAATACATGTGTAACATTTAAAATACATGTGTAACATTTAAAATACATGTGTACCATTTAAAATACATGTGTACCATTTAAAATACATGTGTACCATTTAAAATACATGTGTACCATTTAAAATACATATGTACCATTAAAAATGCATGTGTATCATTTGAAATACATGTGTACCAATTAATATACATGTGTACCAATTAATATACATGTGTGCCAATTAATATACATGTGTGCCAATTAATATACATGTGTACCATTTAATATACATGTGTGCCAATTAATATACATGTGTACCAATTAATATACATGTGTACCATTTAATATACATGTGTGCCAATTAATATACATGTGTACCATTTAATATACATGTGTGCCAATTAATATACATGTGTACCAATTAATATACATGTGTACCATTTAATATACATGTGTACCAATTAATATACAAGTGTACCAATTGATATACATGCGTACCAATTAATATACATGTGCACCAATTAATATACATGTGTACCAATTAATATACATGTGCACCAATTAATATACATGTGTACCAATTAATATACATGTGTACCAATTAATATACATGTGTACCAATTAATATACATGTGTACCATTTAATATACATGTGTACCAATTAATATACATGTGTACCAATTAATATACAAGTGTACCAATTGATATACATGCGTACCAATTAATATACATGTGCACCAATTAATATACATGTGTACCAATTAATATACATGTGCACCAATTAATATACATGTGTACCAATTAATATACATGTGTACCAATTAATATACATGTGTACCAATTAATATACATGTGTACCAATTAATATACATGTGTACCAATTAATATTCATGTGTACCAATTAATATACATGTGTAGCAATTAATATACATGTGTACCAATTAATATACATGTGTAGCAATTAATATACATGTGTACCAATTAATATTCATGTGTACCAATTAATATACATGTGTAGCAATTAATATTCATGTGTACCAATTAATATACATGTGTACCAATTAATATACATGTGTACCAATTAATATACATGTGTAGCAATTAATATACATGTGTACAAATTAACATACATATGTACCAATTAATATACATGTATACCAATTAATATACATGTGTACCAATTAATATACATGTGTACAAATAACATACATATGTACCAATTAAATAACATGTGTACCAATTAATATACATGTATACCAATTAATATGCATGTGTACAAATTAATATACATGTGTACCAATTAATATACATGTGTACCAGTTAATATACATGTGTAGCAATTAATATACATGTGTACCAGTTAATATACATGTGTAGCAATTAATATACATGTGTACCAATTAATATACATGTGTACCAGTTAATACACATGTGTACCAATTAATATACATGTGTAGCAATTAATATACATGTGTAGCAATTAATACATGTGTAGCAATTAATATGCATGTGTACAAATTAATATACATGTGTACCAATTAATATACATGTGTACTAATTAATATACATGTGTACCAGTTAATATACATATGTAGCAATTAATATACATGTGTACCAGTTAATATACATGTGTAGCAATTAATATACATGTGTACCAGTTAATATACATGTGTCGCAATTAATATACATGTGTACCAATTAATATACATGTGTACCAATTAATATACATGTGTACTAATTAATATACATGTGTACCAATTAATATACATGTGTAGCAATTAATATACATGTGTACCAATTAATATACATGTGTAGCAATTAATATACATGTGTACCAATTAATATACATGTGTACTAATTAATATACATGTGTACCAATTAATATACATGTGTAGCAATTAATATACATGTGTAGCAATTAATATACATGTGTACCAATTAATATACATGTGTACCAATTAATATACATGTGTAGCAATTAATATACATGTGTACCAATTAATATACATGTGTACCAATTAATATACATGTGTACCAATTAATATACATGTGTACCAATTAATATACATGTGTACCAATTAATATACATGTGTACCAATTAGTTTAAAAACACCAGTAGGAATAATTTCGAGCAACCTATCACTGGAACGATGTTACGCTCTGTGTAGAGCTTTGTAAAGCTCTACACAGAACTGAGCGTTGTCTCTTGCTAAGACTATTTTGCAATCTGTGCTTGTCTTCTTAATAATAATAATAATAATAATAATAATAATAATAATAATAATAATAATAATAATAATAATAATAACAATAATAATAATAATAATAATAATAATAATAATAATAATAATAATAATAATAATAATAATAATAATAATAATAATAATCTTTATTTACTACAAGTACATGTACAAGGAATGCAGTCCTAGCTGACATCAATGACATAGTACTATACAGAAAGCTGCTTGTTATGCAGAGCATTTCGGGCAAATTAGGTCAGTTTTGTCCCAAGATGCGACCCACACCAGTCCACTAACACCAGGTACCCATTTTACTGATGGGTGAACATAGACAACCGGTGTAAAGAAATACGCCCAATGTTTCTACCCACACTGGGAATCGAACCCAGACACTCGCAGTAATGTTCCCTGTAACGCCATTTTCTTCCAGTCAAACTTAGGAAAATGAACAAATTTGATCGTTCTTAAGGATTTATTATAAAAATAATTGCCTTACATCTAATGCGTTGGTTTTTAGCTACGAGTGAAATGCGTGTAGATACGCTAATTAGGATGCTCTCTGCGGTGACGGAGGACCAGCAGATGAACTCTGAGACCAAAAGATGCATACAGAGACCAACATATGAACTCCGAGACCAAGAGGTCTGAGAAGAGGTTCACGAAAGCAACAGGAGGACCACAAGATCAACAGATCATTCAAAAGATAAACAGGACGGCCACGAGACTGGCCGCGAGACTCAACAGGTGGGCATGAAAGTCAACAGGTGGAACCTAAAGCCAGCAGGTGGGCCCCAAGGCCAGCATGTGGGCCCCAAGGCCAGCAGGTGGGCCCCAAGGCCGCCAGGTAGGCCCTAAAGTCAGCAGGTGGGCCCCAAGTCCAGCAGGTGGGCCAGAAGGCTCAACAGGTGGGCCAGGGAGCCAACAGGAGGCCAGGGTGGGGCAAGAGAGGCACTGTCTACTTCCCGTAACCTACATAAACATAAACAATAGAGAAATCACTTAATATTACATATTTGTTTATATTTTTGGCTTCATTATAAGCTTAAAAACAAAGAATTTACTTACTTCTCTCAGCTTAAATATCAAAGCTTTAATTGTCACACCAAACACTACAAATAATTTTGTTTGCTGGCATCGTTTCAGGCTTCTAAAAAGCTTATTTTTTTATTTTTCTTGTATTTAAACATTTTATTGTAAACTTAAATTAGAGGGTTAACTTAAAAAAATAAAATAAAGGCTGGATGGTGAGGAACCAATCTAATGGCCTCAATTTATGAGCTATCACTTCCTGGTCGTATTTATTAAATGAATTTTCAAAATTCTTATAAACCACTTCTGCTTTTTTTGTTTTTTTAAAGCCTCAGTGATTTAGTAATAATAATCCAATAGCTGTGACATTTTTGTACAATTTAGGCCATTTATTGAGGGACTTTTAATAAGTGTCCGTCAATAATTGCCTTGAACTGTTCTTAAGTATCTTTTATTATAAATGGTGTGCAATACCTACAAAGTGATGAGCAGGACACATGTGCAACACTTGGGTATCGTTACTGATGCGATATAGATAAACAAGTGTTGCACGTGTTCTAGTCATAAAGATGTGTCTTTTTTCCACTTCGTTGAGCAGAATTAGTGTAGATGTTGTAGTGTCTTACCATGGCCTCCGTAACCTCCGTAGCCTCCGTAGCCTGCTCCGTAGCCTCCTCCGTAGCGTCCTCCGTAGCCGCTGCCGAAACCTGTTCTGTAGTACCCTCCTCCATACCCACCATGGTACCCAGGAACCGCATCAGCAGTCCCGAAAAGAACTCCAAGTGCCACTATCATCATTAGAACCTTGAGAATGAGAGGAGTCTTTATAAGTGAGGGGAACTGATGGGTTGCTTATGGAGGGGAGATAGTTGGTGGTTATACGTGGTTGTGGCGGTGGGTGGTGGTGGTAAGGGATGGTGGTTAAAGGCGGTGGTTAAAGGTGATAGTAAGGTGTGGTGATGGGTTATAGTGGAAGATATGGTCATGAATGACAGGTGGTAATTCATTCCTAATGCACTTCAAAGAGCTGCTTTCTAGATCTTGTTTGTAAAACACTGTGTTCTGGGAAGAAAAATTTTAAACTACAGTGTACTGATTTAATATATTAGTCTATTATTAAAACCAAATGTTAGACCAACTTAGCCCACATTGACGAGACGAGGATGGCAGTTCTTTAAATTGAAGCTCGTTGCTGGGGGTGCACTAGCTCCTGGAGGGATGCTGGTTCGTGAAGAGATGCTGTCTCGTGAAGGGATGCTGGTTCGTGAAGGGATGCTGTCTCGTGAAGGGACGCTGGCTGGTGAAGGGATGCTGGCTGGTGAAGGGAAGCTGGTGTGTGAAGAAACAAAGAAGGACTGGTGCCCTGACAGGCCTCCACCGAGTCTTATATACCTGCGGGCAGATACGCCTTCACAGTGACGTAGATTTTTGGATGTTCATGAGTACCTCACTGCTGGGTATATTTCAGTACCTCACTGCTAAGTATGACTCAGTACTTCACTAACGAGTATGTCTCTGTTGGACAAGCAATACCAGAATCATTCCTATGAACGCTAGCTATGTACAGAAGTAGTAAGATGGTTTAAAAGAAAACAAACTGAAGTTTCAATGAGATTCGCTTTGCGGAATATTTGAATTTCAGCCTTAATATGTATATAAAAAATTACATCTCTAACAACACATAAATTACATTTTTTTTATATATAAAATCACCTTTCTAAACTTTACCATAAAGGAAAAACTGCCCGAAACTCTGTATTTCATAAGAGCACTGCAGAAGGTCTGCTTGCCATGTTAAATACTGAAGATAAACCTCACCAATGAGACTCTGATTTTGTAGTTGCAGAGACGCAGTCGTAAACACACTTTCATTTCTGCATTGTGGTGCGTTTTTTTGCATCTCTCTCTCTTCCGACCACCACGACCTGTCTCCTCAAGGAGCGACGCCCTCCATCTATAGGCTCTGCGAGTATATAAGATCACTAGACACAGCATCCTGCATCCAGAAGCCAGTAGCTCTCTCGTGCTAGACCAAAAACATCGCCAACTCTGAGCACCATGTGGGCTAAATTCGTGAGTAGACCTCAAGTACTGAGCATCATGTTTCTAGTTCACGAGTAGATATAACGTTCAGAACACCAGTTTCTAGTTCACGAGTAGATATAACGTTCAAAACACCAGTTTCAAGTTCGCGAGTAGATATAACGTTCAGAACACCAGTTTCTAGTTCACGAGTAGATATAACGTTCAGAACACCAGTTTCTAGTTCACGAGTAGATATAACATTCAGAACGCCAGTTTCTAGTTCACGAGTAGATATAACATTCAGAACACCAGTTTCTAGTTCACGAGTAGATATAACGTTCAGAACACCAGTTTCTGTTCACGAGTAAAATATAAAATTCAGGGAAACGCCAGTTTCTAGTTCACGAGTAGATATAACATTCAGAACACCGTTTCTAGTTCACGAGTAGATTTTAACGTTCAGAAAAGCCAGTTTCTAGTTCACGAGTAGATATAACATTCAGAACGCCAGTTTCTAGTTCACGAGTAGATATTTAAAGTTCAGAACACCAGTTTTTAGTTCACGAGGGAGATATAACGTTCAGAAAGCCAGTTTCTAGTTCACGAGTAGATATAACATTCAGAACGCCGTTTCTAGTTCACGAGTAGATATAACATTCAGAACACCCGTTTCTAGTTCACGAGTAGATATAACATTCAGAACACCAGTTTCTAGTTCACGGTAGATATAACATTCAGAACACCAGTTTCTAGTTCACGAGTGATATAACGTTTAGAGCACCAGTTTCTAGTTCACGGTAGATACAACATTCAGAACGCCAGTTTCTAGTTCACGAGTTAGATATAACATTCAGAACACCAGTTTCTAGTTCACGAGTAGATACAACATTCAGAACGCCCAGTTTCTAGTTCACGAGTAGATATAACATTCAGAACACCAGTTTCTAGTTCACGAGTAGATATAACGTTCAGAACACCAGTTTCTAGTTCACGAGTAGATTAACATTCAGAAAACCGTTTCTAGTTCACGAGTGATATAACGTTGAGAGCCCAGTTTCTAGTTCACGAGTAGATACAACATTCAGAACGCCAGTTTCTAGTTCACGAGTAGATATAACATTCAGAACACCAGTTTCTAGTTCACCGAGTAGATTCAACATTCAGAACGCCAGTTTCTAGTTCACGAGTAGATATAACATTCAGAACACCAGTTTTTAGTTCACGAGTAGATATTTAACGTTTGAACACCAGTTTCTAGTTCACGAATAGATTAACATTCAGAACACCCGTTTTCTAGTTCACGAGTAGATATAACGTTGAGGCATTATGTTCCTATTTTGCGAGTAAGTGTGACTTTCAGAGGCCCTCAAGTGGTTTTAGTTATGGGTAGATATCACGTTCATACCTTTTGTGGGTAATTGTTTGAGTAGAATTAGTTTAGTTAAAGTTTAACTATATATCACGTTCCACGCATCTTGTAGGGTTAATTCGTTCGAGAAGATGTTACATTCTGAGCATTATGTGTTTGTTTTCTTGCCCCAGCAGGATTTGTAAAGCTGTATTTGATCTTCCAAAAGCCAGATTATGGGGATGGATGAAAACAGGGAGAGTTTCTTTAACTTGATAAACCGTTAAAAATTTTGAGGTTTGGAGTTGTTGAGGACAGTGATAATTACTGTAAGAGGAAAAAGTATGCACAGTAAAAAATTTTTTTTTGTATCAAATTTTTTACTAATAAACAATGATTGTTTTCTGCCGTCACTAATCAGTTATTTCTCTCCTCATTAAATCAGTACCTGAAGTCTTCTCCACTCCTTTTTCCCTTCTATCCTTCACTGCACGCTAAAAATGGCTTCCTGGACAGGTGGTACTGATGGTGGTGATGGCCTGGTGGTGCTACTTGGCACAGCTGATGCTGCTCCTGGATTTGCTGGAGGCTCGGTGGAGGCTCGGAGGCTTCAGAGGAGGTTACGGAGGAGGCTATGGAGGTTTCGGTGGCTCGGTGAGTTGAAAGTCATAGTAGTTAATTTACTTGTTCCGATGAGACGAGTCAAAATTTTTACAAGAAAAAAAAATTGAATAATTTTTTTTTAAGTTCATATAATGTTGTTGTGGTAATTTAAAAAAAAAAAGTGCAGTGTTTCTTATTTTCTGGTAATGAAAATGAAGATTATGTGAGATTCATATGTATTTTCGACACACACCAAAAACACACACACCACACACAAAACACACACCACAACACAACCCCACACACACACCACACACCCCCACACACACACACACACACAAAATTTCACACACACACACACACACATACACATACACACACACACACGCACACACACACACCCCCAAAACACACACACGCACACACATTGTATATATAATGAAAAAAACACTAAAAATAAATCATTGTTTTGCAGGTGGCTATGGAAGATAGGAGATGCAACACTCTCCTTCTGCCCTCCGGATGCTCCAGTATGTTCAATAATAAATATTTGAAAGAATTATATATGTTATTCGTCCTATATTAAGAATGTTGTTGAATTAGCTTAAATTTAAACTGATTATAATGACATTTATGTTTTGAAGAAGATTATGATTGATGTGCTAATAATTATGAGATGATGATGATGATGATGATGAAAATAATAATAATAACAACAACAATAATTAATAATAATAATAATAATTTAAAAATAATAATAATAATAATAATAATAATAATAATAATAATAATAATAATAATTAATAATATCAATAAAAAATGGTAATAATAATAATATTGCTACTACTACACTATTACTACTTCGACAACTGCTACTATTGTTTCTACTACTGCTACAGCTATTATTAAATACAGAAGCAAGTATAACAAGGGAGAAGTGCGGTAGGCCTACTGGTCCGTGATAGGCGCCTCCTCAAGGAATGGAAGTGTATAGCCATAAACCTTACAGTAAGGATGACAACTAAGACACTCTCACTCTCAAGATAAATGTTCAAACATGAAAAACAATCAAAGAACAGTGAAAGAAAATTTTGAAGAGTAAAAATGTGCCTAAAAAAATATGCAATTGAATTTACGATATGTGAAATCCTATGTATATCTACTTGGTTATGTTTAGGAATCAAACCTGAGGATTTCCCATTGTCGTTACTGCTGTATAATGAGAGTTATTTAATATACAGTGACAAGGATCACTTCTCACTCCCATGATATTTGTAACTCATACAAATGTCTAACTTGGATGAATATATACATTAATGCAAGTATGATTGTATATCATACAAAAAATCTCATGTAAAGCAGGTAAATACAGTCATTGTAAACTACTGAAGTATTTAGATGAGAAAGTAACTTTGGATACACATAAAGGAAAATATTGTTCATAAATTTTATGTGACCAAAAAAGTGACCTAAAAAAAAACTATCTGAAGTATGCGATATTTTCATTAAAAAAAACAAAAACAAAATATCACTTGATGAAAAAAGCACAAACTTGTTAATTATTACATATTAGAGAAAAAGAAGGCCTGAGCTTGCTACCACCTGCAGCTCACAAGACTGCCATCCCCACGAGCCCCTTTGGGGCGGGGCAGATGGCAGACCAGAGGCCTAGCTTCTCCCTTCGAGCCCCGTGAGGGCGGGGAATGTGGCTAGGCCTGGGGACAGTTGGTCCCAAAGATGAGGAGGTACTTGTACCTCCTCCCATGGGAGACTTAAGTCTCGAGACACTCCCCAGATAGGGAGCCAAGGCCGGGTCACCACTACTTGGAAAAGACCCGGGCAGGGAGAATACCGGCGAATAAAAAAAAATACATATTAGAAAACGATTATTTTATTAGTTATCCCTGACCGGTATCTCTCATTAACTGCCTGTGTTTTCTACCGCTTTATATTCATTAAATGAGAACTCCTCATCCTATCGTCTTCAAATTTTCACGGCCGGTGTACAGCAGCTAGAGCAAGATTAATGCAAATATAATCAGGTGCAGCTGCCATATAATCAGTATTATATAACTAATTCAAGTTTCTTGGAATTGGTCTAGCTTTCAAAAAAAATTTCTGCTCTCCTTCAAGTGTACAACACTGGTGTATCCTTCAAGTGTACAACACTGGTGTATCCTTCAAGTGTACAACACTGGTGTATCCTTCAAGTGTACAACACTGGTGTATCCTTCAAGTATACAACACTGGTGTATCCTTCAAGTGTACAACACTGGTGTATCCTTCAAGTGTACAACACTGGTGTATCCTTCAAGTATACAACACTGGTGTATCCTTCAAGTGTACAACACTGGTGTATCCTTCAAGTATACAACACTGGTGTATCCTTCAAGTGTACAACAATGGTGTATCCTTCAAGTGTACAACACTGGTGTATCCTTCAAGTGTACAACACTGGTGTATCCTTCAAGTGTACAACACTGGTGTATCCTTCAAGTGTACAACACTGGTGTATCCTTCAAGTATACAACACTGGTGTATCCTTCAAGTGTACAACACTGGTGTATCCTTCAAGTGTACAACACTGGTGTATCCTTCAAGTGTACAACACTGGTGTATCCTTCAAGTGTACAACACTGGTGTATCCTTCAAGTGTACAACACTGGTGTATCCTTCAAGTGTACAACACTGGTGTATCCTTCAAGTGTACAACACTGGTGTATCCTTCAAGTATACAACACTGGTGTATCCTTCAAGTGTACAACACTGGTGTATCCTTCAAGTGTACAACACTGGTGTATCCTTCAAGTATACAACACTGGTGTATCCTTCAAGTGTACAACACTGGTGTATCCTTCAAGTGTACAACACTGGTGTATCCTTCAAGTGTACAACACTGGTGTATCCTTCAAGTGTACAACACTGGTGTATCCTTCAAGTGTACAACACTGGTGTATCCTTCAAGTGTACAACACTGGTGTATCCTTCAAGTGTACAACACTGGTGTATCCTTCAAGTATACAACACTGGTGAATCCTTCAAGTGTACAACACTGGTGTATCCTTCAAGTGTACAACACTGGTGTATCCTTCAAGTGTACAACACTGGTGTATCATTCAAGTGTACAACACTGGTGTATCCTTCAAGTGTACAACACTGGTGTATCCTTCAAGTGTACAACACTGGTGTATCCTTCAAGTATACAACACTGGTGTATCCTTCAAGTGTACAACACTGGTGTATCCTTCAAGTGTACAACACTGGTGTATCCTTCAAGTGTACAACACTGGTGTATCCTTCAAGTGTACAACACTGGTGTATCCTTCAAGTGTACAACACTGGTGTATCCTTCAAGTGTACAACACTGGTGTATCCTTCAAGTGTACAACACTGGTGTATCCTTCAAGTGTACAACACTGGTGTATCCTTCAAGTGTACAACACTGGTGTATCCTTCAAGTGTACAACACTGGTGTATCCTTCAAGTGTACAACACTGGTGTATCCTTCAAGTGTACAACACTGGTGTATCCTTCAAGTGTACAACACTGGTGTATCCTTCAAGTGTACAACACTGGTGTATCCTTCAAGTATACAATACTGGTGTATCCTTCAAGTATACAACACTGGTGTATACTACAAGTATACAACACTGGAGTATCCTTCAAGTGTACCACACTGGTGTATCTTTCAAGTGTACAACACTGGTGTATCCTTCAAGTGTACAACTCTGGTGTATCCTTCAAGTACACAACACTGGTGTATCCTTCAAGTATACAACACTGGTGTATACTACAAGTATACAACACTGGAGTATCCTTCAAGTGTACAACACTGGTGTATCCTTAAGTATACAACGCTGGTGTATCCTTAAGTATACAACACTGGTGTATCCTTCAAGTGTACAACATTGGTGTATACTACAGCTATACAACGCTGGTGTATCCTTCAATTATACAACACTTGTGTATTCTTCAAGTGTACAACACTGGTGTATAGTACAAGTATACAACACTGGTGTATAGTACAAGTATACAATCCTGGTGTATAGTACAAGTATACAACACCGGTGTATAGTACAAGTATACAATACTGGTGTATAGTACAAGTATACAACACTGGTGTATAGTACAAGTATACAATACTGGTGTATAGTACAAGTATACAACACTGGTGTATAGTACAAGTATACAACACTGGTGTATAGTAAAAGTATACAACACTGGTGTATCGTACAAGTATACAACACTGGTGTATAGTACAAGTATACAGCACTGGGGTATAGTACAAGTATACAACACTGGTGTATAGTTCAAGTATACAATACTGGTGCATAGTACAAGTATACAACACTGATGTATAGTACAAGTATACAACACTGGTGTATAGTACAAGTGTACAACACTGGTGTATAGTACAAGTATACAACACTGGTGTATAGTACAAGTATACAACACTGGTGTATAGTACAAGTATACAACACTGGTGTATAGTACAAGTATACAATACTGGTGTATAGTAAAAGTATACAACACTGGTGCATAGTACAAGTATACAACACTGGTGTATAGTACAAGTGTACAACACTGGTGTATAGTACAAGTATACAACACTGGTGTATAGTACAAGTGTACAACACTGGTGTATAGTACAAGTATACAACACTGGTGTATAGTACAAGTGTGCAACACTGGTGTATAGTACAAGTATACAAAACTGGTGTATAGTACAAGTGTACAACACTTGTGTATAGTACAACTATACAACACTGGTGTATAGTACAAGTGTACAACACTTGTGTATAGTACAAGTATACAACACTGGTGTATAGTACAAGTGTACAACACTGGTGTATAGTACAAGTATACAACACTGGTGTATAGTACAAGTATACGACACTGGTGTATAGTGCAAGTATACAACACTGGTGTATAGTACAAGTATACAACACTGGTGTATAGTACAAGAATACAACACTGGTGTATAGTACAAGTATACAACACTGGTGTATAGTACAAGTATTCAACACTGGTGTATAGTACAAGTATACAACACTGGTGTATAGTACAAGTATACAACACTGGTGTATAGTACAAGTATACAACACTGGAGTATAGTACAAGTATACAACACTGGTGTATAGTACAAGTATACAACACTGGTGTATAGTACAAGTATACAACACTGGTGTATAGTACAAGTATACAACACTGGTGTATAGCACAAGTATACAACACTGGTGTATAGTACAAGTATACAAGACTCGTGTATAGTACAAGTGTGCAACACTGGTGTATAGTACAAGTATACAACACTGGTGTATAGTACAAGTGTACAACACTGGTGTATAGTACAAGTATACAACACTCGTGTATAGTACAAGTATACAACACTGGAGTATAGTACAAGTGTACAACACTGGTGTATAGTACAAGTATACAACATTGATGTATAGTACAAGTATACAACACTGGTGTATAGTACAAGTATACAACACTGGTGTATAGTACAAGTATACAACACTGGTGTATAGTACAAGTATACAACACTGGTGTATAGTACAAGTATACAACACTGGTGTATAGCACAAGTATACAACACTGGTGTATAGTACAAGTATACAACACTGGTGTATAGTACAAGTATACAACACTGGTGTATAGCACAAGTATACAACACTGGTGAATAGTACAAGTATACAACACTCGTGTATAGTACAAGTGTGCAACACTGGTGTATAGTACAAGTATACAACACTGGTGTATAGTACAAGTGTACAACACTGGTGTATAGTACAAGTATACAACACTCGTGTATAGTACAAGTATACAACACTGGAGTATAGTACAAGTGTACAACACTGGTGTATAGTACAAGTATACAACACTGGTGTATAGTACAAGTATACAACACTGGTGTATAGTACAAGTATACAACACTGGTGTATAGTACAAGTATACAACACTGGTGTATAGTACAAGTGTACAACACTGGTGTATAGTACAAGTATACAACACTGGAGTATAGTACAAGTATACAACACTGGTGTATAGTACAAGTATACAACACTGGTGTATAGTACAAGTATACAACACTGGTGTATAGTACAAGTGTACAACACTGGTGTATAGTACAAGTATACAACACTGGTGTATAGTACAAGTGTACAACACTTGTGTATAGTACAAGTATACAACACTGGTGTATAGTACAAGTGTACAACACTGGTGTATAGTACAAGTATACAACACTGGTGTATAGTACAAGTGTACAACACTGGTGTATAGTACAAGCATACAACACTGGTGTATAGTACAAGTATACAACACTGGTGTATAGTACAAGTATACAACACTGGTGTATAGTACAAGTATACAACACTGGTGTATAGTACAAGTATACAACACTCGTGTATAGTACAAGTATACAACACTGGTGTATAGTACAAGTATACAACACTGGAGTATAGTACAAGTATACAACACTGGTGTATAGTACAAGTGTACAACACTGGTGTATAGTACAAGTATACAACACTGGTGTATAGTACAAGTATACAACACTGGTGTATAGTACAAGTGTACAACACTGGCGTATAGCACAAGTATACAACACTGGTGTATAGTACAAGTGTACAACACTTGTGTACAGTACAAGTATACAACACTGGTGTATAGTACAAGTGTACAACACTGGTGTATAGTACAAGTATACAACACTGGTGTATAGTACAAGTGTACAACACTGGTGTATAGTACAAGTATACAACACTGGTGTATAGTACAAGTATACAACACTGGTGTATAGTACAAGTATACAACACTGGTGTATAGTACAAATATACAACACTGGTGTATAGTACAAGTATACAACACTGGTGTATAGTACAAGTATACAACACTGGTGTATAGTACAAGTATACAACACTGGTGTATAGTACAAGTATACAACACTGGTGCATAGTACAAGTATACAACAATGGTGTATAGTACAAGTATACAACACTGGTGTATAGTACAAGTATACAACACTGGTGCATAGTACAAGTATACAACACTGGTGTATAGTACAAGTATACAACACTGGTGCATAGTACAAGTATACAACACTGGTGTATAGTACAAGTATACAACACTGGTGTATAGTACATGTATACAACACTGGTGTATAGTACAAGTATACAACACTGGTGCATAGTACAAGTATACAAGACTGGTGTATAGTACAAGTATACAAGACTGGTGTATAGTACAAGTATACAACACTGGTGTATAGTACAAGTATACAACACTGGTGTATAGTACAAGTATTACAACACTGGTGTATAGTACAAGTATACAACACTGGCGTATAGTACAAGTATACAACACTGGTGTATAGTACAAGTATACAACACTGGTGTATAGTACAAGTATACAACACTGGTGTATAGTACAAGTATACAACACTGGTGTATAGTACAAGTATACAACACTGGTGTATAGTACAAGTATACAACACTGGTGTATAGTACAAGTATACAACACTGGTGTATAGTACAAGTATACAACACTGGTGTATAGTACAAGTATACAACACTGGTGTATAGTACAAGTATACAACAGTGGTGTATAGTACAAGTATACAACACTGGTGTATAGTACAAGTATACAACACTGGTGTATAGTACAAGTATACAACACTGGTGTATAGTACAAGTATACAACGCTGGTGTATAGTACAAGTATACAATACTGGTGTATAGTACAAGTATACAACACTGGTGTATAGTACAAGTGTACAACACTGGTGTATAGTACAAGTATACAACACTGGTGTATAGTACAAGTATACAACACTGTTGTATAGTACAAGTATACAACACTGGTGCATAGTACAAGTATACAACACTGGTGCATAGTACAAGTATACAACACTGGTGTATAGTACAAGTATACAACACTGGTGCATAGTACAAGTATACAACACTGGTGTATAGTACAAGTATACAACACTGGTGTATAGTACAAGTATACAACACTGGTGTATAGTACAAGTATACAACTCTGGTGTATAGTACAAGTATACAACACTGGTGTATAGTACAAGTATACAACACTGGTGTATAGTACAAGTATAGAACACAGGTGTATAGTACAAGTATACAACACTGGTGTATAGTACAAGTATACAACACTGGTGTATAGTACAAGTATACAACACTGGTGTATAGTACAAGTATACAACACTGGTGTATAGTACAAGTATACAACACTGGTGTATAGTACAAGTATACAACACTGGTGTATAGTACAAGTATACAACACTGGTGTATAGTACAAGTATACAACACTGGTGTATAGTACAAGTATACAACACAGGTGTATAGTACAAGTATACAACACTGGTGTATAGTACAAGTATACAACACTGGTGTATAGTACAAGTGTACAACACTGGTGTATAGTACAAGTATACAACACTGGTGTATAGTACAAGTATACAACACTGGTGTATAGTACAAGTATACAACACTGATGTATAGTACAAGTATACAACACTGGTGTATAGTACAAGTGTACAACACTGGTGTATAGTACAAGTATACAACACTGGTGTATAGTACAAGTGTACAACACTGGTGTATAGTACAAGTATACAACACTGGTGTATAGTACAAGTATACAACACAGGTGTATAGTACAAGTATACAACACTGGTGTATAGTACAAGTATACAACACTGGTGTATAGTACAAGTGTACAACACTGGTGTATAGTACAAGTATACAACACTGGTGTATAGTACAAGTATACAACACTGGTGTATAGTACAAGTATACAACACTGATGTATAGTACAAGTATACAACACTGGTGTATAGTACAAGTGTACAACACTGGTGTATAGTACAAGTATACAACACTGGTGTATAGTACAAGTATACAACACTGGTGTATAGTACAAGTATACAACACTGGTGTATAGTACAAGTATACAACACTGGTGTATAGTACAAGTATACAACACTGGTGTATAGTAGATGTATACAACACTGGTGTATAGTACAAGTATACAACACTGATGTATAGTACAAGTATACAACACTGGTGTATAGTACAAGTGTACAACACTGGTGTATAGTACAAGTATACAACACTGGTGTATAGTACAAGTATACAACACTGGTGTATAGTACAAGTATACAACACTGGTGTATAGTACAAGTATACAACACTGGTGTATAGTACAAGTATACAACACTGGTGTATAGTACATGTATACAACACTGGTGTATAGTACAAGTATACAACACTGGTGTATAGTACAAGTATACAACACTGGTGTATAGTACAAGTATACAACACTGGTGTATAGTACAAGTATACAACACTGGTGTATAGTACAAGTATACAACACTGGTGTATAGTACAAGTATACAACACTGGTGTATAGTACAAGTATACAACACTGGTGTATAGTACAAGTATACAACACTGGTGTATAGTACAAGTATACAACACTGGTGTATAGTACAAGTATACAACACTGGTGTATAGTACAAGTATACAACACTGGTGTATAGTACAAGTATACAACACTGGTGTATAGTACAAGTATACAACACTGGTGTATAGTACAAGTATACAACACTGGTGTATAGTACAAGTATACAACACTGGTCTGACATACACGAGGGTAAGTGATATATGTGCTGCTGTTTATTTAACTTATATGTGAGTAAAATGTGAAATTGATGTAAATTGTTTATAATACAGATAAGTTTTAGAGAGAGACACTTGTGCAACATTGTGAATCTTTCACAAGTGTCTCACTCTTCAAAATGTGAAATGATTTCCCTTTAAATCATTCTGAGTTTACCTGAGGACAATAACACGGCTGCAAACAAATCTGGTAACGTGTGGGGTTAGAGCCCTTGGCAAGCAAGTCTTAAGATACCATAAAACACTAACAAACAGCATATAGCAAGCAATAAAACTACGTAAGTCACAATAACACACAACAACACCATATAACGCACAATATCTCCACATAACACAAAATAAAAACATATAACCCACAGTAACACCATATGATACACAATAACACCACATAATACACAATAACACCACATAATACACAATAACACCACATAATACACAATAACACCACATAATACACAATAACACCACATAATACACAATAACACCACATAATACACAATAACACCACATAATACACAATAACACCACATAATACACAATAACACCACACAATATAACAAAACACTCAATAAACTACAACAATAGCAGAAAAAATACGTGAACACCAGTCAGCAACACAGGTTAAAGAAAGCTCTAAATTACAAATAAATAACGGGGGTTAAATATCATTGTTTTCTGTATGGAGTTGAATAGTTATGTTGTAGTAACGAGGTCAGAACATTTAAATGGCCTGTTTTAAAAACATGGTTAAATATCAGTGTAAATGTTGGAGTTAAATGTTATTATAAATGTTGGAGTTAAATATTTGTGGTTTTAGCATCGGGAGTTAAATATAGTTGTTTACATTCAGCAAATGGCCTAGTTAAATGGCAGAGATTAAATAATTGGGATAAATATCATAGTGTAAAGGAAGAAGTTAAATGGCCTGGTTCATATATCAGGGTTAAGTATAGTCTGAACACAGTAACAACGGTGTTAAATGGCCGAGTTTAAATATCGGGGTTCAGTAACATGGTTTAAAGAGCTAAGTTAAAGGACTGAGATACAATGGCAGTTTAAAGTGTGAGTAATGGAGGATAATCTCTCTCTTGTGAGACTTCATTTCTCTAATGCAGTTTCACACAATATTGAACTTTTTGAATTTCTTGAAAAATGAAACAATAACAGTTGAAGCATTTCTACAAGTAAAAGACTTGAAAAAACAATAGTGATTAAAACTTTACACAAATAAAAGGTTCGTCTACTTTTGTGTTTTTTGTCACCAACGTCATGTAGCCATTGTCTCCACCAGTGCCATATAGCCATTGTCTCCCCAGTGCCATATAGCCATTGTCTCCACCAGTGCCATATAGCCATTGTCTCCACCAGTGCCATATAGCCATTGTCTCCACCAGTGCCATATAGCCATTGTCTCCCCAGTGCCATATAGCCATTGTCTCCACCAGTGCCATATAGCCATTGTCTCCCCAGTGCCATATAGCCATTGTCTCCACCAGTGCCATATAGCCATTGTCTCCACCAGTGCCATATATCCATTGTCTCCACCAGTGCCATATTATAGCTACTGTCTCCACCAGTGCCACATAGTCAATGTTTCTAGCAAGCAGGGAGAAAAAGGCACAATACCGTGTCTTTTTGTTCTCTACCGAAACGTCGTCGTGTGCTCCTCCTGTCTCCTATGTGCTGGTTATTTGTGTATTTGTAAGTATGAGATGTGCATCACTGTTGTAAGTTAGTTGGCCGTCGTGCTTGTGAGGTTCACCACAATGTTCATTATAGTAATTGTAGAGTCACTCATCACCCCAGGATGCCACCATCACAGCGGATTGCTAAGTCTCTTCCGCTCATTCTCACACCAGCTATACTAATAACGTCATCTCTGAGACCATCATCTTCTTGTAGTAAATCTAACCTGCCATCTCTCGTGGAAAGCTGACACTTTTTGAGTTATTTTACACTGCTCCACTGGAACTAAATCTAAGAAACGGACCTGAAGGTACTCACTCAAGAGGTGTAGAGTAAAGCCAGATATACTTTTAACTTGTAGGTTTTCCAAGATTCCGTGGTACCATATCTGGTCAAAGGTACCAATAAAGTGCGGTACTTGTACACACCTTCTAATGTGATCATCCAGCAAGTGGTGCCACATAGTAGAGAACTTCATCTAGTTACTAGTGCCACACATATTAGAGAGGTATCTAATTTGACGATCACACAGAAGCTCGTAATAGTAAAAAAACATATAATATTTTGCCATAATAGTCTAAAAAATCTAGACCAATCGTAGAGAGCAGTGACACTCGTTTATAAATTTGCAGTCCCTTGCCAGGCTCTTCCCGACGTCTTGTTGGAAGACATTAACATGCTATTCAAAACGCCCTCGCCAATTCATTTCCATTGAGTGAATTAAAGAAATTGATACAAAGGTGTATTTTCCTTCTGTTCTTTCCTTTTTGATGCAGTAAGGTTGTGTAGCACGCAGTATTGAATACAAGACAAAGGACAAGACAGAATGGGAGAGAAAGGCAGACAGACATACTCGTAGGCGCTAGCATGGGTAGACGGCCAGGTACAGGTGTAGGTCCAGCCACAGGTGCAGGCGCAGGTGCAAGTGACGTTACAAGTACACGTACAGGAGTAAATACAAACACACAACATGTCGACTCGATTTTTGCGGTCTCCTCTTAGTTACGTGAAATATGCGAAGAGATGTTAAGAGTGTTTTATTCCTAATTAAGAGTGTTAGGTTCAGAAGTGTACTCACAAGGATGTTAGACTGACAATGGTACTAGAGTCACCAGGGTGATAGAATTAAAAGGATGTTTAGATTCTTAAGTGTTTTAGGTTCTCAACTGTGATAACTTCAACCCGCGGGAAGTAGTGGAGAGAGAGAGAGAGAGAGAGAGAGAGAGAGAGAGAGAGAGAGAGAGAGAGAGAGAGAGAGAGAGAGAGAGAGAGAGAGAGAGAGAGAGAGAGAGACAGAGACAGAGAGAGACAGAGAGAGAGAGAGAGAGAGGAGAGAGAGAGAGAGAGAGAGAGAGAGAGAGAGAGAGAGATATTGCTAAATTCTGTTTTTACCGTCCAAGCCAAAAAAAAAAAAAAAAAAAAAAAAACTCCAGACATCCAAGCAACAAGGAAGAATGAGGAAACTCTTCATCACTCGAGTCACTGGCCGGGAAAGACGCCATTAACCTCACTCAGAGACTGGAACTCTCAATACTCAGACTTTCTCTTCCCCTCAGCAATGTCTAACCTGCTAAATGCAGCTTTTATGCTGCAACACAATAACATTGTCATTTTCTTACACCGCTTAATACTCCGTCTTTCTCTATTTCTCTCTCCCTCGTCTTTCTGTTTCTGTTTCTTCGCGCATTTTCTTGCTCTTTCTCCTCCTCCTCCTCCTCCATTTGTCAGTTTTCCTTTCATTTGGTTCCTCCTTTTTCCTGCTAATCCTCTTTCATTCCAGATCCCCATCCTCCTGAAATTTCGTTTCCTGCTTATTCTTCTCACCTTCCAACTATTTCTTCCTTCCTGCCCCCTTCCTATTTCTTTTCGTTCCTGTCCTCCTCCTCCAAACTTCCTCCCTCATTCCTTGTTTTTTCTTTTCCTCCTTCTCCTCCTCCTCCTCCTCCTTCTCCACACAGTTCCAGGGGGCAGGCTGAGCATGTCGGTGCTGGGGTATATAATAGAGGGAGGGTGACAGCAAAGAGCCACTTCACACTCGTCCTTCACACCAGCAACATCTCCCTCACGCTCATCCTCACCCACAATGATGACTAAACTTGTAAGTCCTACGATTATTAAGCTTTCACGGGGCGCCTACGCTTGAAAGTCCGACGGGTCAGCAGCTCAATGTTCCATAGGTGAAAATTCGTTTAGGAAACCTTGTTTTTTCATATACTGTTTAATTTTGCTATTAATCCTCTTATTATTATATTCATGGGGACCGGTAAGACCGCAGGGGTCATAGAGCGCCTAGGAAGTGGAAAACAATCATAAGACATTAGTCTCCGAATCCTAATTAGAAAAAGAATCAGTTATGCAGATGAAATGCAATGGTATTTACCTCTATATTTGTGAATTTGAGGAGAGCTTACTGCATCATACCCGACATGTAAACTACCCAGCTGGTTCACAAACACTCAGTACTGCATCACAGCCGAATTTTAAACAATTAGCTAGTTCATAAACAACCCACACTGCGTGACAAACGGCTTGTAAAAAGCCCAGGTGACACACAAACAATCAATACTGCACGACAAACGGCTTGTAAACAGCCCAGGTGACACACAAACAATCAATACTGCATGACAAAGGGCTTGTAAACAGCCCAGGTGACACAAAAACAATCAATACTGCACGACAAACGGCTTGTAAACAGCCCAGGTGACACACAAACAATCAATACTGCACGACAAACGGCTTGTAAACAGCCCAGGTGACACACAAACAATCAAAACTGCATGACAAACGGCTTGTAAACAGCCCAGGTGGCACACAATCAACCAATACTCCATGACCAACGTCTTGTAAACAACCCAGACAGTACACAAACACCCGGTACAAGAAGGGACAGTTTTAGTACATTGATTACCTCTTGATCATTACATGAACCAGTTTAGTGTACACCCTCACTGGGTTGACTGGCAAACAATTTTAGTTCTTACCTTCATGTTTATTGATCATGACATTACAGAATCGTATACAAGTCACATTCAATAAGGTAAATTAAAAAATATTAATATTTCCTTATGAATTTTCATTGCAATTTTACATATCACCGTGAGTTGTCTGTATCAAATAAATCTAGTATATTTTCTTAACTAGATGGATATGAATGTCATTTAAAAATAGTTACACTTAATTGAAAAATATATATTTCGGAACTGTAAGATGACTCGTTCAGTGTTGTGATGCTACGAAGGAAGGTTCCCTTTATACAGCATTACAATAAAACACAATATACTCTTTAATTATCACTCATTCAGTTGTGGTTAAAGGCAAGCAGCAAGTTAATTTTATAAAGTTTATTTAAAAATTAAGAGATACCCCTCTCAGTGTTTATTCACTGAATATACCTGGAGGGAATATACCTGGAGGGAGAGTTTCGGAGGTCAACGCCTCTGTGGCCCGGTCCATGACCAGGCCTCGCACAACCCTCAGTGTATATACACTGAGGAATACACCTCACAGTGTATATGAATTTAGAGATACCAGTCTCAGTGTAGAGAATGCATAAGAGAAATGCAGGTTACATACCTGGGATCTAGTGTTTTTAACCACATCTGGCAGGTATTACATACCAGGTTCTCACCACTCCTCTCTGATGATTGTCCCCTTTAAGCAAAAGTACTTAAAAAAATTATTGACCGTGTTTACACTGTGGCTTTCTTGCATATGTGGTATCAGCCGAGTACGTGACCTTCCCTGACAATTCACTCTTTCTCCTTCAGCAGATCTTGGTGGTGGTGGTAGTGGTGGTGGTGGTGGTGCTGGCGGTGGTGCACGCATCACCGGGAGGCTACGGATTCAGCGGGCACGGACTCGGCGGGTACGGTGGCGGGTATCCGGGTCCTCGGTATAATGGAGGCTACACGGGCGGGTTCGGTGGCGCCTACACCGGGTTTGGACACGGCGCCGGAGCCGGTGGCACAGCCGCCTCCACAAGTAATTATTCTATATTTATATAGAGTGCCTGGAGAATGGGAGGTAATAAGATCTAATGCGAGGCATGGGAGTAGCACCCCTTTTTCTCGGTTCAATATATATTTTACTGGTAGACCTTTAAA
>NC_069441.1:15700309-15720309 GCF_026875155.1 Cherax quadricarinatus
AATTTTTGTTTGCGGGCATCGTTTCAGGCTTCTAAAAACTATTTTTTTATATTTTCTTGTATTTAAACATTTTTATTGTAAACTTAAATTAGAGGGTTAACTTAAAAAAATAAAATAAAGGCTGGATGGTGAGGAACCAATCTAATGGCCTCAATTTATGAGCTATCACTTCCTGGTCGTATTTATTAAATGAATTTTCAAAATTCTTATAAACCACTTCTGCTTTTTTTGTTTTTTTAAAGCCTCAGTGATTTAGTAATAATAATCCAATAGCTGTGACATTTTTGCACAATTTAGGCCATTTCTTGAGGGACTTTTAATAAGTGTCCGTCAATAATTGCCTTGAACTGTTCTTAAGTATCTTTTATTATAAATGGTGTGCAATACCTACAAAGTGATGAGCAGGACACATGTGCAACACTTGGGTATCGTTACTGATGCGATATAGATAAACAAGTGTTGCACGTGTTCTAGTCATAAAGATGTGTCTTTTTTCCACTTCGTTGAGCAGAATTAGTGTAGATGTTGTAGTGTCTTACCATGGCCTCCGTAACCTCCGTAGCCTCCGTAGCCTGCTCCGTAGCCTCCTCCGTAGCGTCCTCCGTAGCCGCTGCCGAAACCTGTTCTGTAGTACCCTCCTCCATACCCACCATGGTACCCAGGAACCGCATCAGCAGTGCCGGAAAGAACCCCAAGTGCCACTATCATCATTAGAACCTTGAAAATGAGAGGAGTCTTTATAAGTGAGGGGAACTGATGGGTTGCTTATGGAGGGGAGATAGTTGGTGGTTATACGGGATTGTGGCGGTGGGTGGTGGTGGTGAGGGATGGTGGTTAAAGGCGGTGGTTAAAAGTGATAGTAAGGTGTGGTGATGGGTTATAGTGGAAGATATGGTCATGAATGACAGGTGGTAATTCATTCCTAATGCACTTCAAAGAGCTGCTTTCTAGATCTTGTTTGTAAAACACTGTGTTCTGGGAAGAAACAATTTTAAACTCACAGTGTACTGAGTAATATATTAGTCTATTATAAAACCAAATGTTACGGACCAACTTAGCCCACATGACGAGACGAGTGATGGCAGTTCTTTAAATGAAGCTCGTTGCTGAGGTGACACTAGCTCCTGGAGGGATGCTGGTTCGTGAAGAGATGCTGTCTCGTGAAGGGATGCTGACTCGTGAAGGGATGCTGTCTCGTGAAGGGATGCTGGTTCGTGAAGGGATGCTGTCTCGTGAAGGGACGCTGGCTGGTGAAGGGATGCTGGCTGGTGAAGGGAAGCTGGTGTGTGAGGAAACAAAGAAGGACTGGTGCCCTGACAGGCCTCCACCGAGTCTTATATACCTGCGGGCAGATACGCCTTCACAGTGACGTAGATTTTTGGATGTTCATGAGTACCTCACTGCTGGGTATATTTCAGTACCTCACTGCTAAGTATGACTCAGTACTTCACTAACGGGTATGTCTCTGTTGGACAAGCAATACCAGAATCATTCCTATGAACGCTAGCTATGTACACAAGTAGTAAGATGGTTTAAAAGAAAAACTGAGGTTTCAATGAGATTCGCTTTGCGGAATATTTGAATTTCAGGCTTAATATGCATATAAAAAAAATTACATCTCTAACAACACATAAATTACATTTTTTTTATATATAAAATCACCTTTGTAAACTTTACCATAAAGGAAAAACTGCCCGAAATCTCTGTATTTCATAAGAGCACTGCAGAAGGCCTGCTTGCCCATGTTAAATACTGAAGATAAAACCTCACCAATGAGACTCTGATTTTGTAGTTGCAGAGACGCAGTCGTAAACACACTTTCATTTCTGCATTGTGGTGCGTTTTTTTGCATCTCTCTCTCTTCCGACCACCACGACCTGTCTCCTCAAGGAGCGACGCCCTCCATCTATAGGCTCTGCGAGTATATAAGATCACTAGACACAGCATCCTGCATCCAGAAGCCAGTAGCTCTCTCGTGCTAGACCAAAAACATCGCCAACTCTGAGCACCATGTGGGCTAAATTCGTGAGTAGACCTCAAGTACTGAGCATCATGTTTCTATTTTCACGAGTAGATATAACGTTTCAGAACACCAGTTTCTAGTTCACGAGTTAATATAAACGTTCAAAACCCACCAGTTTCAAGTTCCCGCGGTAGATATAACGTTCAAAACACCAGTTTTCAAGTTCGCGAGTAGATATAACGTTTCAGAACACCAGTTTCTATTCACGAGTAGATATAACGTTCAAAAAACCATTTTCTAGTTCACGAGTAGATTAAAACGTTCAGAACACCATTTCTAGTTCACGAGTGATATAACGTTCAGAACACCAGTTTCTAGTTCACGAGTAAAAAATATAACGTTCCGAACACCAGTCTTAGTTCACGAGTAGATAAACGTTCAGAACACCAGTTTCTAGTTCACGAGTAGATTTAGAACGTTAGAACACCAGTTTCTAGTTTCACGAGTAGATAATATACATTCAGAACACCAGTTTCTAGTTCACGAGTAGATCAAAACATTCAAAACGCCGTTTCTAGTTCACGAGTAGATATAAACATTCAGAACACCATTTCTAGTTCACGATAAGAAATTTAACAGTTCAGAACACCATTTCTAGTTCACGATGTAGATTATACATTCAGAATCGCCAGTTTCTAGTTTCACGATAGAGTATAAAACTTCCCCAGAACACCAGTTTCTAGTTCACGAGTAGATATACGTTCAGAACACCAGTTTCTAGTTACGAAGATAAAACGTTCAGAACACCAGTTTCTAGTTCACGAGTAGATATAACATCAGAACGCCAGTTTCTAGTTCACGAGTAGATATAACATTCAGAACACCAGTTCTAGTTAAACGAGTAGATATAACATATCAAAAACGCCAGTTTTAGCTTATCTCACGAGTAGATATAACATTCAGAACAGTACCATGTTTCTAGTTCACGAGTAGATATAACGTTCAGAACGCAGTTTCTAGTTCACGAGTAGATATAACATTCAAAAACGCCAGTTTCTAGTTCACGAGTAGATATAGCATTCAGAACACCAGTTTCTAGTTCACGAGTAGATATAACATTCAGAACGCCAGTTTCTAGTTCACGAGTAGATATAACGTTCAGAACACCAGTTTCTAGTTCACGAGTAGATATAACGTTCAGAACGCCAGTTTCTAGTTTACGAGTAGATATAACATTCAGAACACCAGTTTCTAGTTCACGAGTAGATATAACATTCAGAACACCAGTTTCTAGTTCACGAGTAGATATAACATTCAGAACGCCAGTTTCTAGTTCACGAGTAGATATAACGTTGAGAGCACCAGTTTCTAGTTCACGAGTAGATACAACATTCAGAACGCCAGTTTCTAGTTCACGAGTAGATATAACATTCAGAACACCAGTTTCTAGTTCACGAGTAGATACAACATTCAGAACGCCAGTTTCTAGTTCACGAGTAGATATAACATTCAGAACACCAGTTTCTAGTTCACGAGTAGATATAACGTTCAGAACACCAGTTTCTAGTTCACGAGTAGATATAACATTCAGAACACCAGTTTCTAGTTCACGAGTAGATATAACGTTGAGAGCACCAGTTTCTAGTTCACGAGTAGATACAACATTCAGAACGCCAGTTTCTAGTTCACGAGTAGATATAACATTCAGAACACCAGTTTCTAGTTCACGAGTAGATACAACATTCAGAACGCCAGTTTCTAGTTCACGAGTAGATATAACATTCAGAACACCAGTTTCTAGTTCACGAGTAGATATAACGTTCAGAACACCAGTTTCTAGTTCACGAGTAGATATAACATTCAGAACACCAGTTTCTAGTTCACGAGTAGATATAACGTTGAGAGCACCAGTTTCTAGTTCACGAGTAGATACAACATTCAGAACGCCAGTTTCTAGTTCACGAGTAGATATAACATTCAGAACACCAGTTTCTAGTTCACGAGTAGATACAACATTCAGAACGCCAGTTTCTAGTTCACCAGTAGATATAACATTCAGAACACCAGTTTCTAGTTCACGAGTAGATATAACGTTCAGAACACCAGTTTCTAGTTCACGAGTAGATATAACATTCAGAACACCAGTTTCTAGTTCACGAGTAGATATAACATTCAGAACACCAGTTTCTAGTTCACGAGTAGATATAACATTCAGAACACCAGTTTCTAGTTCACGAGTAGATATAACGTTGAGAGCATTATGTTCCTATTTTGCGAGTAAGTGTGACTTTCAGAGAATCAAGTGGTGTAAGTATGCGTAGATATCACGTTCATACCTTCTTGTGGGTAATGTTTGAGTAGAAATTACGTTAGTTAAAGTTTAACTATATATCACGTTCCACGCATCTTGTAGGGTTAATTACGTTCGAGAAGATGTTACATTCTGAGCATTATGTGTTTGTTTTCTTGCCACAGCAGGATTTGTAAAGCTGTATTTGATCTTCCAAAAGCCAGATTATGGGGATGGATGAAGACAGGGAGAGTTTCTTTAACTTGATAACCGTTAAAAATTTTGAGGTTTGGAGTTGTTGAGGACAGTGATAATTACTGTAAGAGGAAAAGTATGCACAGTAAAAATTTTCTTTTGTATCATTTCTTACTAATAAACAATGATTGTCTTCTGCCCGTCACTATCAGTTATTTCTTCTCCTCATTACTCAGTACCTGAAGTCTTCTCCACTCCTTTACCCTTCTATCCTTCACTGCACCGCTAACATGGCTTCCTGCACAGGTGGTACTGATGGTGGTGATGGCCCTGGTGGTGCTACTTGGCACAGCTGATGCTGCTCCTGGATTTGCTGGAGGCTACGGTGGAGGCTACGGAGGCTTCAGAGGAGGTTACGGAGGAGGCTATGGAGGTTTCGGTGGCTACGGTGAGTTGAAAGTCATAGTAGTTAATTTACTTGTTCCGATGAGACGAGTCAAAATTTTTACAAGAAAAAATATTGAATAATTTTTTTTAAGTTCATATAATGTTGTTGTGGTAATTTAAAAAAAAAAAGTGCAGTGTTTCTTATTTTCTGGTAATGAAAATGAAGATTATGTGAGATTCATATGTATTTTCGACACAAACACACACACACACACACACACACACACACACACACACACACACACACACACACACACACACACACACACAACACACACACACACACACACACACACACACACACACACACACACACACACACACACACACACACGCACATTATATATATAATGAAAAAAAAAGCACTAATGTAAATCATTGTTGTGCAGGTGGCTATGGAAGATAGGAGATGCAACACTCTCCTTCTGCCCTCCGGATGCTCCAATATGTTCAATAATAAATAATTTGAAAGAATTATATATGTTATTCGTCCTATATTAAGAATGTGTTGAATTAGCTTAAATTTAAACTGATTATAATGACATTGATGTTTTGAAGAAGATTATGATTGATGTGCTAATAATTATGAGATGATGATGATGATGATGATGATGAAAATAATAATAATAACAATAAATAATAATAATAATAATAATAATAATAATAATAATAATAATAATAATAATAATAATAATAATAATAATAATAATAATAATAATAATAATATCAATAACAATGGTAATAATAATAATATTGCTATTGCTACTACTACACTATTACTACTCGACAACTGCTACTATTGTTTCTACGACTGCTACAGCTATTATTAAATACAGAAGCAAGTATAACAAGGGAGAAGTGCGGTAGGCCTACTGGTCCGTGATAGGCGCCTCCTCAAGGAATGGAAGTGTATAGCCATAAACCTTACAGTAAGGGTGACAACTAAGACACTCTCACTCTCAAGATAAATGTTCAAACATGAAAAACAATCAAAGAACAGTGAAAGAAAACTTTGAAGAGTAAAAATGTGCCTAAAAAAATATACAATTGAATTTATGATGTTAAAATTTCCTATGTATATCTACTTGGTTATGTTTAGGAATCAAACCTGAGGATTTCCCATTGTCGTTACTGTTGTATAATGAGAGTTATTTATTATACATTGACAGTAGAAGATCCCACAAGGATCACTTCTCACTCCCATGATATTTGTAACTCATACAAATGTCTAACTTGGATGAATATATACATTAATGCAAGTATGTTTGTATATCATACAAAAAATCTCATGTAAAGCAGGTAAATACAGTCATTGTAAACTACTGAAGTATTTAGATGAGAAAGTAATTTGGATACACATAAAGGAAAAATATTGTTCAAAAAATTTTATGTGCCCAAAAAAAAGTGACCTAAAAAAAAAAACTATCAGAAGTATGCGATATTTTCATTAAAAAAACAAAAACAAAATATCACTTGATAAAAAAACACAAACTTGTTAATTTTTACATATTAGAGAAAAAGAAGGCCTGAGCTTGCTACCACCTGCAGCTCACAAGACTGCCATCCCCACGGCCCCTTTGGGGCGGGGCAGATGGCAGACCAGAGGCCTAGCTTCGCCCTTCGAGCCCCGTGAGGGCGGGGAATGTGGCTAGGCCTGGGGACACTTGGTCCCAAAGATGAGAGGGTACTTTGTACCTCCCCCCATGGGAGACTTAAGTCTCGAGACACTCCCCAGATGGGAGTCCAAGGCCGGGTCACCACTATTTGGGAAAAAGCCCCGGGCCGGGAGAATACCGGCGAATAAAAAAAAATACATATTAGAAAACGATTATTTTATTAGTTATCCCTGACAGGTATCTCTCATTAGCGCCTGTGTTTTCAAACCGCTTTATGTTCATTAACTGAGAACTCCTCATCCTATCGGCTTCAAATTTTCAGGGCCCGGGTTTGACAGCAGCTAGAGCAAAATTAATGCAAATATAATCAGGTGCAGCGCCATTAATCAGTAAATTTTATAACTAATTCAAGTTTCTGGAATTGGTCTAGCTTTCAAGAAAATTTCTGCTCTCCTTCAAGTGTACAACACTGGTGTACCTCAAGTGTACAACACTGGTGTATCCTTCAAGTGTACAACATGGTGTATCCTTCAAGTGTACAACACTGGTGTATCTTCAAGTGTACAACACTGGTTATCCTTCAGTGTACAACACTGGTGTATCCTTCAAGTGTACAACACTGGTGTATCCTTCAAGTGTACAACACTGGTATATCCTTCAAGTGTACAACACTGGTGTATCCTTCAAGTGTACAAAAACTGGTGTATCCTTCAAGTGTACAACACTGGTGTATCCTTCCAAGTGTACAACACTGGGGTATCCTTCAAGTATACAACACTGGTGTACCTTCAAGTGTACAACACTGGTGTATCCTTCAAGTGTACAACACTGGGTATCCTTCAAGTGTACAACACTGGGTATCCTTCAAGTGTAAAAACACTGGTGTATCCTTCAAGTGTACAACACTGGTGTATCCTTCAAGTATACAACACTGGTGTATCCTTCAAGTGTACAACACTGGGGTATCCTTCAAGTGTACAACACTGGTGTATCCTTCAAGTGTACAACACTGGGGTATCCTTCAGAGTGTACAACACTGGTGTATCCTTCAAGTGTACAACACTGGTGTATCCCTTCAAGTGTTTCAACACTGGTGTATCCTTCAAGTGTACAACACTGGTGTATCCTTCAAGTATACAACACTGGTTTTATCCTTTTAAGTGTACAACATGGTGTATCCTTCAAGTGTACAACACTGGTGTATCCTTCAAGTATACAACACTGGGGTATCCTTCAAGTGTACAACACTGGTGTATCCTTCAAGTGTAAACACTGGTGTATCCTTCAAGTATACAACACGGTGTATCCTTCAAGTGTACAACACTGGTTTTATCCTTCAAGTGTACAACACTGGTGTATCCTTCAAGTGTATAACACTGGTGTATCCTTTTAAGTGTACAACACTGGTGTTCCTTCAAGTGTACAACACTGGTGTATCCTTCAAGTATACAACACTGGTGAATCCTTCAAGTGTACAACACTGGTGTATCCTTCAAGTGTACAACACTGGTGTATCCTTTTAAGTGTACAACACTGGTGTATCATTCAAGTGTACAACACTGGTGTATCCTTCAAGTGTACAACACTGGTGTATCCTTCAAGTGTACAACACTGGTGTATCCTTCAAGTGTACAACACTGGTGTATCCTTCAAGTATACAATACTGGTGTATCCATCAAGTTTTACAACACTGGGGTTACTACAAGTATACAACACTGGAGTATCCTTCAAGTGTACAACACTGGTTTTTCTTTCAAGTGTACAACACTGGTGTATCCTTCAAAGTGTACAACACTGGTGTATCCTTCAAGTACACAACACTGGTGTATCCTTCAAGTATACAACACTGGTGTATACTACAAGTATAAAAACACTGGAGTATCCTTCAAGTGTACAACACTGGTGTATCCTTAAGTATACAACGCTGGTGTACCTAAGTATACAACACGGTGTATCCTTCAAAATGTACAACATTGGTGATACTACAGCTAACACGGGGTAAACCTTCAATTATACAACACTTGTGTATTCTTTTAAGTGTACTACACTGGTGTAAGTACAAGTATCAACACTGGTGTATAGTACAAGTATACAATCCTGGGGTATTGTACAAGTATACAACACCGGTGTATAGTACAAGTATACAATACTGGTGTATAGTACAAGTATACAACACTGGTGTTATAGTACAAGTATACAATACTGGTGTATAGTACAAGTATACAACACTGGTGTAAAAGTACAAGTAAAACAACACTGGTGTATAGTAAAAGTATACAACACTGGTGTATCGTACAAGTATACAACACTGGTGTATGTACAAGTATACAGCATGGGGTATAGTACAAGTATACAACACTGGTGTATAGTTCAAGTATACAATACTGGTGCAAAATACAAGTATAAAAACACTGATGTATATACAAGTATACAACACTGGTGTATTATACAAGTGTACAACACTGGTGTTAGTACAAGTATACAAAACTGGTGTATAGTAACAAGTGTACAACATTGTGTATAGTACAACTATACAACATGGTGGGAAGTACAAGTGTACAACACTTGTGGTATAGTAAAAAGTATACAACACTGGTGTATAGTACAAGTGACAACAATGGTGTATAGTACAAGTATACAACACTGGTGTATAGTACAAGTATACGACACTGGTGTATAGTGCAAGTATACAAAAACTGGTGTATAGTACAAGTATACAACACTGGTGTATAGTACAAAAAATACAACACTGGTGTAAAAGTACAAGTATACAACACTGGTGTATAGTACAAGTATTCAACACTGGTGTAATAGTCAAGTATACAACACTGGTTGTATAGTACAAGTATACCAACACTGGTGTATAGTACAAGTATACAACACTGGAGTATAGTACAAAGCATACAACACTGGTGTATAGTACAAGTATAAACACTGGGTGTATAGTACAAGTATACAACACTGGTTTTATTTGTACAAGTATACAACACTGGTGTATAGCACAATAACAAAATGGGGTATAGTACAAGTATACAAGACTCGTGTATAGTACAAGTGTGCAACACTGGTGTATAGTACAAGTATACAACACTGGTGTATAGTACAAGTGTAACAACACTGGTGTATAGTACAAGTATACAACACTGGTGTAAAAGTAACAAGTATACAACACTGGAGTATAGTACAAGTGTACAACACTGGTGTATAGTACAAGTATACCAACATTGAAAGTATAGTCAAGTATACAACACTGGTGGTATACAAGTATACAACACTGGTTTTATTGTAAAAGTAAACAACAGTGGGTATAGTACAAGTATACAAAACTGGTGATATGTACAAGTATACAACACTGGTGTATACACAAGTAACAACACGGTGTATAGTACAAGTATACAACGCTGGGTATAGTACAAGTAAACAATACTGGTGTATAGTACAAGTATACAAACTGGTGTATAGTACAAGTGTACAACACTGGTGTATAGTACAAGTATACAACACTGGTGTATAGTACAAGTTTTACAACACTGGTGTTAGTACAAGTATACCCAAAACTGGTGCATAGTACAAGTATACAACACTGGTGCCTAGTACAAGTATACAACACTTGGTGTATAGTACAAGTATACAACACTGGTGCATAGTACAAGTATACAACACTGGTGTATAGTACAAGTATACAACACTGGTGTATAGACAAGTATACAACACTGGGGTTTTAGTACAAGTATACAACTCTGGTGTATAGTACAAGTATACAACACTGGTGTTAGTACAAGTATACAACACTGTGAAAAGTACAAGTATAGAACACAGGTGTTTTAGTACAAGTATACAACACTGGTGTATAGTACAAGTATACAACACTGGTGTATAGTACAAGTATACAACACTGGTGTATAGTACAAGTATACAACACTGGTGTATAGTACAAGTATACAACACTGGTGTATAGTACAAGTATACACACTGGTGTATAGTACAAGTATACAACACTGGTGTATAGTACAAGTATACAACACTGGTGTAATAGTACAAGTATACAACACAGGTGTATAGTACAAGTATCAACACTGGTGTATAGTACAAGTATACAACACAGGTGTATAGTGCAAGTGTTACAACACTGGTGTATAGTAAAAGTATACAACACTGGTGTATAGTACAAGTATACAACACTGGGGTATAGTACAAGTATACAACACTGATGTATAGTAAAAAGTATACAACACTGGTGTATAGTACAAGGTACAACACTGGTGTATAGTACAAGTAACAACACTGGTGTATAGTAAAAGTATACAACACTGGTTTTATAGTACAAGTGTACAACACTGGTGTATAGTACAAGTATACAACACTGGTGTATAGTACAAGTATACAACACTGGTGTATAGTACAAGTATACAACACTGGTGTATAGTACAAGATACACACTGGGTATATACAAGTAACAACACTGGTGAAAAGTACAAGTATACAACACTGGTGTATAGTACAAGTATACAAAACTGGTGTATAGTACAAGTATACAACACTGGTGTATAGTACAAGTATACAACACTGGTGTATATACAAGTATACAACACTGGTGTATAGTACAAGTATACAAACACTGGTGTTTTAGTACAAATTATAACACGGTGTATAGTACAAGTATATAACACGGTGTATAGTACAAGTTACACACAGGTGTATATACAAGTATACAACACTGGTGTTTTAGTACAAGTATACAACACTGGTGTATAGTACAAGTATATAACACTGGTGTATAATACAAGTATACAACACTGGTGTATAGTACAAGTATACCACTGGTGTATAGTACAAGTATACAACACTGGTGTATAGTACAAGTATACAACACTGGTGTATAGTACAAGTATACAACACTGGTGTAATATACAAGTATACACATGGTGTATAGTACAAGTAAATAACACTTGTGTATAGTACAAGTATACAACACTGGTGTATAGTACAAGTATACAACACTGGTGTATAGTACAAGTATACAACACTGGGGTATTAGTACAAGTATACAACACTGGTGTATAGTACAAGTATACACACTGGTGTTAGTACAAGTAAAACAACACTGGTTATAGTATAAGTATACAACACTGGTATATATGTACAAGTGTACAACACTGGTGTATAGTACAAGTATACAACACTGGTGTATAGTACAAGTATACAACACTGGTTTTATAGTACAAGTATACAACCCCTGGTGTATAGTACAAGTATACAACACGGTTATAGTACAAGTATACAACACTGGTGTATAGTAAAAAGTATACTAAAACTGGGTGTATAGTACAAGTATATAACCCCTGGTGTAAAAGTATCCCAAATTTTACAACACTGGTCTGACATACCGGGGGTAAGTGATAAATGTGCGGCTGTTTATTTAACTTAATGTGAGAAAATGTGAAATTGATGTAAATTGTTTATAATACAGTTAAGGGTTTTTAGAGAGAACATTTGGGCCCAACATTGTGTACTTTTCACAAGGTCTCCCTTTTTCAAAATTTTAAATTTTTTCCCCTTTTAAAAATCATTCGATTTTTACCTGAGGAAAATTTAAATACGGCAGAAAAACAAACCCGGGGTAACGGGGGGGGTTTAGAGCCCTTGGCAACAAGCCCATAAGATCCCCCAAAAACACAAACAAAAAAACTTTAAAAGCAACCCAATAAAACCCACTAAGCCCACTTTTAACACACAACAAAAACCTTTTAAACGCACAATATCTCCACATAACGCAAAATAAAAACATATAACCCACAGAAACACCATATGATACACAATAACACCACATAATACACAATAACACCACATAATACACAATAACACCACATAATACACAAACACCACATAAACCACAATAACACCAATAATACACAATAACACCAAAATAATACACAATAACACCACATAATACACAATAATACCACATAATATAACAAAACACTCAGTAAACTACAACAATGGCAGAAAAAATACGTGAACACCAGTCAGCAACACAGGTTAAAGAAAGCTCTAAATTACAAATAAATAACGGGGGTTAAATATCATTGTTTTCTGTATGGAGTTGAATAGTTATGTTGTAGTAACGAGGTCAGAACATTTAAATGGCCTGTTTTAAAAACATGGTTAAATATCAGTGTAAATGTTGGAGTTGGAAATAAATGGTATAAAATACCGACACAATGGCAATATAAACACAAATGCAGTATAATGTGATCCTTTATTGACTACGTTTCGCCCACACAGTGGGCTTTTTCAAGTCACAAACAGAACTACCTGGGGTGGAAGGAACGCGAGTATTTATAGTCCGGCTGAGGTCAGGTGAAGAATGCTGCATCTGATGATGTACCGAGTTGGGTTGTAGAGTCTAAAAACTTGGGTAGCTTGGAAAGGAGACTGGACAAGTTTGTGAGCAGACCTTCTACAGTTTTTCTTATAGTGGGATAGCGATGAAGAAGTTTCTTGGCAATGGTTCAGCTATGTTATAGAAGCCACTATTCTGGTTGAAGTGTCGGATATAGAAATAAGTGATGATTCCAGGATTCTTCGGTATTGGGGGGTTGTCTTCTGTGGCGATAAGTCTTGATTTTTCTGTGTTTATCAAGTGGTTGTGTGAATTACGGTGTTGTTCGCAGGGATTCCTTGTTCGTCAGACCTGCTGCGTATTGGTGTTCTGAACACCAATACGCAAGCAGGTCTGACGACACAAGGAATGCCTGCGTACAACCCCCGTAATTCACACAACCACTTGATAAAAATACAGAAACTCAAGACTTATCGCCACAAAGACAACACCCAATACCGAAGAATCCTGGAATCATCACTTATTTCTATATCCGACAACTTCAACCAGAATAGTGGCTTCTATAACATAGCTGAACCACTTGCCAAAAACTTCTTCATCGCTATCCCACATAAGAACACTGTAGAAGGTCTGCTCACAAACTTGTCCAGTCTCCTTTCCAAGCTACCCAAGTTTTTAGACTCTACAACCCAACTCGGTACATCATCAGATGCAGCATTCTTCACCTGACCTCAGCCGGACTATAAATACTCGCGTTCCTTCCACCCCAGGTAGTTCTGTTTGTGACTTGAAAAAGCCCCCTGTGTGGGCGAAACGTAGTCAATAAAGGATTTACATTATACTGCATTTGTGTTTATATTGCCAAATGTTGGAGTTAAATGTTATTATAAATGTTGGAGTTAAATGTTATTATAAATGTTGGAGTTAAATATTTGTGGTTTTAAAACCGGGGTTTTAAAAATTATGTTTTTACAATTACAAATGGTGTTAAATCAAGATAAAAATGGGGATAAAATATAAAAATAGTGTAAAGGGAAAAGTTAAACCTGGTTATATAAAAGGTTTAAAATGGTTAAACAAGTAAAAACCCGGTTTTTAAAAATCGGTTAAAAATTGGGGTTAGTAACAGGGTTTTAAAATTTTGTTAAGGGATAAGATAAAAAAGGGGTTTTTTAAAATGTAAAGGTAAAACCTGGTTTTATTTCCAAGATACCTTTTTTGGGTGTATGAAAACCAAGGGGTTTATCCCAAACAGGGAATGGGGACAAAATTTTATAAAAAACTGGGGTTCAAAAATTACAAACACGGTTGACATAAAAAGGGTTAAGGAAATTTTTGCTGACCTTTTTTTATTTAAATTTTTATTTTTTTGATAAAATTTTGGGGGTTTTTGGGAATTGAAAAAATATTTTAAAATACAGAAAAATTTTAGAGAAAAATTTTTGAAACTTGTTTTTTTTTTTTTTTTTTTTTAAAAGGGTGAAATTTTTTTCCCTTTTAAATTTTTCTGGGTTTAAAAGGCAATAAAAAACCTTTAAAAAAATTTTTTAAAAAAATTTTGGTTTGGGGTTGACCCTTCAAAAATCTTAGATAAAAAAAACACAAAAACGCATATGGGGAAGAAATAAAACATAAGAAATAAACACTTAAACCTATCCCAAACCAAATTCCCCATCAAAAAAAAAACCCCCATATAACCCCAAGAAAACCCATTAAAAACACAATAACCCCACAAAATAACTTTAAACACCACAAAATCCCCTTTCCCCAAAAATTTTACAAAAAACCACCCATAAATAAAAATAAACCCCAACAAGACAAAAAACCCGGTTCCACAAACCCACTTTTTTAAATAACACCAACTTTCCCCCCAACCAAATAAAAAAAACCCACTCCTAAAATCACAATGGGCAGGAAAAAAACGGAACCCCGGAAACAAAAATTTTAAAAAAGGCTATAAAACAAAAAATAACCCGGGGGTTTTAATATCAGTTTTCTGGTAGGGGGTTTTTTAAAGGGGGATGTTTGTATTTAACGGGGTTCCCCTTTTTAAAAGGGTTTTTTAAAAACATTTAAATTCGTGTAAAATTTGGATTTAAATGTTTTATTTAAATGTTGGGGGGTTAAAAATTTTTGGGTTTTGGGCATCGGGAAAATTTAAATTTCCCGTTTTTTAAAATTTCGGGCCCAAACCCCCAAAACTTTTCAATTTTTAAATGGTAGGGTTTTAAAATTTTTTGGGTTTTTTATAAATTTTTTAAAAATTTTTTTGTAAATTGGTTTAAAAGGGCCTTGGTTTTTTAATTCGGGTTTTAGATTTTTTGGAACACAAAAAGGTGTTAAAATTTTAAATTTTTTTGGGTTTTTTTTTTTTAAAATTTTTTTTTTTTTAAAAAGCTAAATTTAAAATAAGGTTACAAAAAAATTTAAAAAAAAATTTGGGGAATGGAGGATAATCTTTTCTTTTTAGATTTTTCCTTCAGTTTTTCAAAAATTTTTGAACTTTTTTTTTTCTTTGGAAAAAATGAAAAATAAAACCCGTTGGGCTTTTCCAAGAAAAGGGGATTAAAAAACCCTTTGTGAAAAAAATTTTCAAAAATTTAAAATTGAATTTTTGGGTTTTTTTGTCAAAACGTTGAACCCATTTCTAAAAGTCCCAAAAAAAAATTGTTCCCCTTTCAAAAAAAAAGGCCATTTTTTTTTTTCCCCCAAAGTCCATTAGCCATTTTTCTAAAAAGGGTCCATATAGCCATTTTTCTCCACCAGGCCATATAGCCATTGTTCTCCCCAGTGCCATATAGCCATTGTCTCCCCAGGGGCCATTGGGCCTTTGTCTCCCCAGTGCCTTTAAAAGCCATTGTCCCCCAAAAGTGCCATATACCCTTTGTCTCCACCAGTCCCAAATATATCCTTTGTCTCCACCAGTGCCATTTTTAAGCTATTTGTCTCCCCATTTCCCACATAGTCAATTTTCAAAAGCGGGGGAAAAAAAGGGGCACAATACCGTGTCTTTTTGTTCTCTACCGAAAACGTCGTCGTGTGCTCCTCCTGTCCCCTTTATGGGGCTGGTTTTTTTGTGAAATTTGTAAGTTGAGATGTGCTTTCACTTTTGTAAGTTTTTTTGGCGCCCGTGCTTGTGGGTTCACCACAATGTTCATTTTAGTAATTTTTAGAGTCATCATCCCCCCAGGATGCCCCCACCCACAGGGTTGCTAAGTCTTTTCCGCTCATTTTTACACCAGCTAAACAAAATAACGTATCTCTGGACCATAAACTTCTTGTAGTAAATCTAACTGCCATCTTCTGGAAAGCTGAAAATTTTTGAGTTATTTTCCCACTGTTTCCATGGGAAATAAATCTAAGAAGGGGCCCTGAAGGAAATTTCACTCAAAAAGGGTGTAGATTTAAAGCCAGAATTTTTTTTAAATTTTGTGGGTTTTTCCCCCAAAATTTTCCTTTGGGTACCTACCCCGGTAAAAGGTCCCAAAAAAAAATGGGGGGTACTTGTACCCCACCTTCAAATGGGGATCATCCAGCAAGTGGTGCCCAAAGTGGGAAAAACTTCACCTGGGTTTATTGTCCACACATTTTAAGAGGGGTATCTAATTTGACGTCACACAAAAAGCTCGTAATAGTAAAAAAAAAACTTTTAAATTTTTTGAATAATGGGTCAAAAAAAATCTAGACCAATCTTTTAGAGAGCAGTGACATCTTTTTATAAATTTGCGTCCTTGCCAGGCTTTTCCCCCGACGTTTGTTGGAAGACTTTAACGGGCTTTTAAAACCCCCTTTCCCCAATTCACCCCCCCATTGAGTAAATTTAAAGAAAATTGATAAAAAGGGTTTGTTTTTTTCCTTTGTTCTTTCCTTTTTGTTTGCAGAAAAGGTTGTTTTTGCACCCCAGTATTTGAAAAACAAGAAAAAGGAAAAGGGACAAAATGGGGGGAAAAAGGCAGACGGGACATACTCGTAGGGGGCTGGGCATGGGTAGAGGGCCCAGGTACAGGGGGTAGGTCCAGCCACAGGTGCGGGCCAGGTGCAAGTAAACTTTTACAAGTCCCACGTACAGGAAAATAAAAAACACAAACATGTGACTCGATTTTTGCGGTCTCTTTAGTTACGTGAAATATGCGAAGAGATGTTAAGGGTGTTTTATTCCTAATTTAAAAGGGGTTAGGTTCAGAAATGTACTTTACAAGGTGTTAGACTGACAATGGTACTTTGAGTCACCAGGGTGATAGAATTTAAAAAGGATGTTTAGATTTTAAGTGTTTTAGGTTCTTTAACCCGTGATAACTTCAACCGCGGGGAAAATAGTGGAGAGAGAGAGAGAGAGAAAAAAGAAGGGGGAGGAGAGAAGGTGAGAGAGAGAAGAAGAGAAAAGAGGGGGAGAGAGAGAGAGAGAAAAGAGAGAGAGAAAAAGAAGAGAGAGAGGGGAAGAGAAGAGGGAGAAGAGTGAGAGAGAGAAGGGGAGAGAGAGAGAGGAGAGAGAGGAGAGAAGGGGAGAAAAAAATTGCTAAAATTCTGTTTTTTTTCCCCCAAGGGCCAAAAAAAAAAAAAAAAAAAAAAAAAAATCCCGTCATCCAAAAACAAAAAAGGAAGAATGAGGAAACTCTTTTAAACACTCGAGTCACTGGCCGGGGGGAAAAACGCCCTTTTAAACCCCACTCAAAAGACTGGAAAATCTCAATACTCAGGGCTTTCCCCCCTTTTCCCCCCAGCAATGTCTAACCTGCTAAAAAGCAGCTTTTTTTGCCAACACAATAACATTGCCCTTTTCTTACAAACCCCTTTTAATTTCTCCGTTTTCCCCTATTTCTCTCTCCCCCGTTTTTCTGTTTCGGGTTTTTTCGGCATTTTTTTGCCCCTTTTCCTCCTCCCCCTCCTCCATTTGTCAGTTTTCCCTTTTATTTGGGTTTCCCCCTTTTTCCTTTTAATCCTCTTTCCTTTTTTGATCCCCTCCTCCTGGAAAAATTTTGTTTTCCCCGCTTATTCTTCTCCCCCTTCCAACTATTTCTTTTCCCTTTCCCGGGCCCCCCTTTCCCATTTCTTTTCGTTCCTGCCTCCTCCTCCAAAATTCCTCCCTCTTCCTTGGTTTTTTTTTTTCCTCCTTTTTCCTCCCCTTTCCTTTCCCCCTTCTCCACCCCAGTTCCCGGGGGCAAAGGGGAGCATGTCGGTTTCTGGGGTTTTTTTAAAAGAGGAGGGGGGACAGCAAAGAGCCCCTTCACCTGTCCTTCACACCGCCCTCTCCCTCACGCTCATCCCCACCCCCAATGATGGGCTAAACTTTTTAAGTCCCACGATTATTAAGCTTTTTACGGGGCGGGGCCCACGTTGAAAGTCCGACAGGTCAGCAGGGTCAATTTTCCATAGGTGAAAATTCGTTTAGGAAAACCCTTTTTTTTTCATATACTGTTTAATTTTTGCTATTAAAACCTCTTTTTATTTATTCTGGGGACCGGTAAACCGAGGGGTTTAGAAAGGGCCCAGGAAGTGGAAAACAATCATAAGACATTAGTCTCCGAATTTCCCAATTAGAAAAAGAATTAAATTATGCAGATGAAAGAAAAGGTTTTTTACCTCTATATTTGTGGGAAATTTGGGGGGAGCTTACTGCATCATACCCGACATGTAAAAAACCCAGCTGGTTCACAAAAACTCATACTGCATCACAAACCGAATTTTTTTAAACCCAAATTTGTAGTTCATAAACAACCCACACTGCGTGACAAACGGCTTTTTAAAAAGCCCAGGTGGACACAAAACAATCAATTTTGCACGACCCAAAAGGTTGTAAAAAGCCCAGGTGACACACAAACAATCAAAAAAGCAGACAAAGGGGTTGTAAACAAACCCCGTGGCACAAAAACAACCCAAAACTCCCCGGGCCAAAGGTTTTTAAACCCCCCAGGGGGCAAAACAAACAACCCCTACCCCGAAAACGGTTTTGTAAAACCCCTTTACAATACAAAAAATTTAAAATTTTCATGACAAACGGCTTTAAACACCCAATGGAAAAAAAAAAATATTTTCCATGAAATTTTTTTTGAAACAACCCAGGCGTTTTTAAAAACCCGAACAAAGAAGGGAACATTTTAGTTACATTAATTAAAAAAAAATTATATTCGGGAACCGTTTTTTGACCCCTTTATGGTGTTGGACGGGAAACCCTTTTAAAATTTTAAAACCTTCTTTTAAATTATCATCATTCAATTGTTTAAAGGGGGGCACTAAATTTTAATTTTTAAAATTTTTTAAAAAAAAATTAAAATTTCCCCCCTTAGGTTTTTTTATTTAATTTGGGGGAAAAATACCGGGGGGGGAAAGTTGTCCGGGTTACCCCCTTAAATCTTGGGATATTTCCCTTTAAATAATGGTATAAAGAAATTTAAAAATAGTTCATTTGGAAAAAAAATAGGAAATGAAATACTTGGGTTTTAGTGTTTTTAACCACAAGGAAAGGTTTTCCCTTTTAATTTCAGAGGCCCCTTAAAAAAATAAAAAATTTTTACCTTTTTTTACTTCTTTCCGTTTGGGTTAAAGGCCCCAGCAATTAATTTTTTTAAAAATTTTTGGGGGTCCCCTTTAGGGGGTTTTTTTCCGGTTTGGAGGGGGAAACCGGAGGGAGATTTTTGGGGCAACCGGGGGTCGGGGGCCCGGGTCCCAAAAGGGGGCCAGGGGGGCCTCGCCAACCCCGGGTTTACACCCCAGGGGAACCCCTCCCCAAATAATTTTTTAAATTTTAAGATCCAGCTGGTGGAAAGGAAAAAGAAAATGCAGGCAATGGGGTTTGGTTTTTCTCGGTTTCAATTTTATATTTTACTGGTAGACCTTTAAAGGTCTACCAGTGAGCTGTGACATATTAACTCTGGGTCTGGAAGGTATTTGATGGAAGGTGCTGGATTTCAGGTATTGGATGGCAAGTGTTGAATGACAGGTGTTTAATGGCAGGTGTTGGAGGGAAAGGTATTAGGTGTTGGATGACAAGTGTACGATGAGGTGTGTGTATGTGTGTGTGTGTGTGTGTGTGTGTGGTGTGTGTGTGTGTGTGTGTAAGACAACCAAACAACTTAACGATCATTAAATAAACAATCCAGTTTCCTTGCTAGCAAGCCAGGAAAATCTCTAGGTTTTCCTGGATACCAA
>NC_069441.1:15722809-15772809 GCF_026875155.1 Cherax quadricarinatus
CTGTCGAAACGTTTCGTTGCTCAGCAGGCTTCTTCAGTCGAAATCAGTTGATTATAATTCTGAAGAAGCTCTATCATGTGATCAGTCGATCAACTTTGATAGGTGGCGGTCAACCTTTATTCTAAAGCAGAGGCAAAGGCTGGTTACTTCCGTGGCAGGTCGCCACTTCGAGGTGGCGACCTGCCTCTGATAGATGGATGGATATGTTGCAGTTTGTATGGTCATTGATATGTTATGTACGCATACTTCTTCCCAAGACAGCTATTGAATAAGTGATGGTGAATGTATTTCCTTCTTTGGGCCCACCTACGTTGGGGGGAAATAAATGGTGAGTTATTATTTTTATATATTATTTTATATTATATATATATAATTATATTTATATATATATAAAAATATTTATATATATTTATATATATATTATATATATATATATATTATTATTTATAAAATATATTATATATTTTAATATATATATATATTTTATTTTATTATATTATATATAATATATATTATATATATATATATATATATATATATATAATATATAAAATATATATAATTATATATATATATATATTTATATTTTATATATATATTATATATATTTTATATATATATATATATATCGAGTGTAACATATATATATAGAGCTAAATGGTTCAGATATGTTGATGATATTTGTGTCTTATGCCCAAAAATGTAGATTTTACACCATTTCCTTGGCAAATTAAATAGCTTAGCCCATTCTATAAACTTTACTGTTGAATTTGAAGAAAATAACTCATTGACTCTTCTAGATGTTTTAATTATTAAGAGTAATAATGAATTCAAATTTAAAAATTTACAGAAACCTACCAATAACTGTTCCCATGTCCACTATTATTCCTCGCATCAGATAAGTTAAACTGTCTTTTTTCTCATCAATTTTTTGAGAACTTTATGAATTTGTAGTCCAGAGTTCATAGATGAGGAAAAATCCAAAATTTATGAAATAGCCAATGATTTGAAATATCCAAGAAAAGTAATTGATAAATCTTTTAAAGTTGCTAGAAATACTTTTTACAATCCAAAAAGGCACAACCAGCCTTATTCAACTAAAAATAGTTTTGGGTTTCCCTTACCATGAAAACTTGGTTGATATGCCTTCTCTTCTTAAGACTTTTAATATTAAAGTTACATTCAAATATCTTGATACAGTAAAAAAAAACTTTTGATAAAGAATTCCCCCCAAAATGCTGACGGATGTTTTATAAGTTTCCTTGAAAATTTGGGATAAAGTTTTATTACGGTAAAAACTGGTAAAAAACCGAACTAAGTTTTAAAAAAACATAAATAAGATTAAAAACGGGACGTTTCCCAATGCTCTATTTTTTCTTTTAAGAGTTTTTAAACCCCCAATGATTTTAAAAAGTTGAGAAAGTTGTTTAACTTTCCATGGTCGACGGGGAATATAATTGAATCTTGTTTTCATAAAAAGCAGTTTTGCAATAATATGAAATTTTTTTTTGGTTTTTAAAAAATTTAGCCATTTAATTTAATGAATTTGGAAGAATTTAATAAACTTGGACAAATAATAAATTTTTAAATTCTATTTCTTGGGTAGAATGTTGTTGGTGGGTTGTGTAAAGGACCTGCTTTTGGGCCGGGGGCCGCCGTGTTCCCTTTTTTATGAGTCGCGGTCAGTGTTTCTTTGTTGGGGTCGATGTGAGGGTGGGCACCCCTTTTATACCTTCCTTTGATGCTTCTTTCAGTTCCTTATAAGGAGATCACGAAAGCGCTGGAATTCTCTATTCTTTCACATGGTTTTTTTGCAAAAAAAAAAAAAAAAATTTTTTATAATATAAATTTTTTATATTTATATATAAAAATATTATTTATTTAATTTAAAATATATATTAATATAAAAATATTATATATAAAAATTTTATATATAATATATATATATTTGATCATCATTTCCTCCAACTTTGGTGACCCAAAGAAGAAAAACTTTTTCCATCACTTATTTAAAGCTGTTGGGAAGATGTATGCGTACATAACATTCAATACCCCAAAATGCAACACTCCATCCATCTACGAGGGAGGGCGCACTTGAAGTGGCGACCCGGACCACACTCCATCCAAACCGTGGGCGGTCAATTACAATTTTGTTATAAAACCCGAGCTAGGGGCCAGCCCTTCCCACCCTACATTCACTTGCTTTTTTGATTCCAATCTTAATATTTTCCCTCTCCTTGATTTTCATCTGCTGCTACTTAATTTTCTTCTTACTTCCCTTTATTCTTTTTCTGGTTTTTCCCTCATTTTAACACCTCGTGTTCTCTTTCTATCTTTCCTCCTCTTTCCCTCATGAAAAAATTTTTTCCTTTTTTATTACATTAACTATCTTTTAACGTTGTCTCGCCTTCTAATGTACTTTTTTTTTCTTATTAAACTTTCAAATTTTTCGTTCTCATCAGCGAGATCTATTTACTCTCTTACCTTCCTCAATTTGCCTCTTTGTTTACAAAATTTATTTTTTACTTGCTCTGATTCGTGTTTTTATTTAGTAATGTTCAGATATGTGAGTTGCTTCTCTAAACACTTACTTCTTCCATACGTCTAGCTTTAACATCTAAACACCTCACATCAACACTGTACGACACTGCTCGTAAAGTTAAATCGTAATTTTGCATCTTCTTTCAGAATAGATCTCAATTGAAGGTTTACTCTTTCCATTTCAACTTGGTGCTGCGAGATCTATTACTACATCTTCCACAATTGTCTCATTTTTTGCATTGCGATTTTTAACCCTCTAAAAGCAATTTCCTCCCAGTACAAAACTCCCCAAACATTCACTTGAAACCAGCCGGAATCTTTCTTCTCTGCTCTCCTCTCATCTTCACGTTAATGAATCTAAATATATTGGCCGTTTCTTACATTCCAAATGTATGTACAAATGTATTCACGTTAACGCTTTTGGGGCCTAGTTCCTAGGCCGATTGTGTATCCATCTATTCTTGCGCTGGCATCCACAGGATGGATATCAGGTGCACGATAATGAAGCCGCTTTGGCGACGAAATCTATAACAAAATCTTCCATCTCGGTTTTATTTATGATTCCTAATTCTTGAACGTAGGCATGACTGAGCATAATATTTCCAAGGGAGAATTTTATCTTGAACTTTCGTCTCATCTTGTTAAGTTTGACACTCAGGAAAACTTGTTGGTGTTCCTCCCATGTTAGTTCACAGTCCTTCTCTAAACTTCTTGTAACTTTATCGTAGTTAGTGCTAAGATACGTTCACACTCCATCCACAACACATCCACACTCTATCCACAACACATCCACACTCCATCCACAACACATCCACACTCCATCCACAACACATCCACACTCCATCCACAACACATCCACACTCCATCCACAACATATCCACACTCTATCCAAAACACATCCACACTCTATCCACAACACATCCACACTCCATCCACAACACATGTATACTCCATCCACAACACATCCACACTCCATCCACAACATATCCACACTCCATCCACAACACATCCACACTCCATCCACAACACATCCACACTCCATCCACAACATATCCACACTCCATCCACAACACATCCACACTCCATCCACAACACATTCACACTCCATCCACAACACGTGCACACTCCATCCACAACACATCCACACTACATCCACATTACATCTACACTATATCCACATTACATCCACACTATATCCACACCACATCCACACTATATCCACACCACATCCACACTATATCCACACCACATCCACACTATATCCACACCACATCCACACTATATCCACACCACATCCACACTATATCCACACCACATCCACACTATATCCACACCACATCCACACTATATCCACACCACATCTACGCACCTTCAAACTTTCTGATTTATAAATCTTATTATATATGTCAGATTTTTATATCTGGACTCATAAGTCTTGTAAAATTAAAGAGGAAACAGAAGTACTCAAGGAATAATAGTAATTAAGAATCGGTGATAAATATAATCCTAATTATCTTTTCCATTCTTTCGACCTCTTCCAATCCTATTGTAAACTAACTTCAACCCCAACTTGTTCCCCTGCTGTAACTTCCCACCAAGTATAACCCCCCAACATATTCCAAGTTCAATCCTCCTCCATCCCAAGCCTCACACCCCATTCAATCCCAAAACTCCCACTTATACAAAGCTTCCACCCACTCATACAGCCTCCACTTGCTACTGTCATCAACCATCTGCCACACCAAATTCCCACTGACTCACAACGCTCACATCAACCACCATCCACTCTAGCTCTCTGTCCTTAACAATGCTCAATAATAACCTAGAAGAATAATTGATCTGTATATTTCGACCTCTTTCTGAGACCCTCTTTAGCAGATGAAGAGGATCCCAGAAGGGAATCGAAATATACAAACCAATTAATGTGAGTTTCAGTCTCCATGAGAGTTATTATTGAGCACTGACAAGTGTTCCTTACGTTTAATTATCCATTAATACAAGAGGAAATAGACACGCTTCAACTCCTTCAACTGTTTATTTAAACACTGACCTGGGACCAGGTACTGTTAGGTAGCATGTCTGTCTCGCGATTAGAGGACGGAGGGTCGAGCCTCCACCAGTCCTTGCATCAACCTATCACATAAAATATTAAATGTAACTCAGAGCTGAGCCTCGTCGACCACTGGGGGGAAAAAAAACTTATACAACCACTGGAATAAACACTCATACACTGGGCTAAACATTCAACCACTGGAAAAAATAATCATTCAACCACTAGAATAAACATTCACACAACCACCGGGGAAAAAATAATCATACAAGCATTGGGATAAACACTAATAAAAGTTACGGTAACTTAATGTTTATTTGTGTATCCTGGGAAAGAGGAGCGTCATTAACCAGTATCCTCTTCATCGACCTTTACCGTAACCTGAAAAAAAAACACACAAATTAACGAGCAAATTAACCAATAAGAATAAAACCTAACTTGTTAATTTTTGATGGTCAGAAAATTTAGCAAATAACTTTCGAAAAAGATAAATAATGAATTTTAGAGTTACTAAAAGAGTTTAATGGTGAATATAACTCTCCGTGACTAAAACAAGATACAATAGACTACACTTCAGAGGGGAAACGTTGCGAGACGTTTCGAACATTACCATTTTGCCAGTTGTACTCTCAACTTAGTAAAAATCTAATAATAATTGGGTTAACACTTAATAAAATGTTAATTTTTTACCATGTATTGAAAGACTGGATAAAATGTTCTATGGATAAATAGGAAAATTTCAGCCTACTATAGGCCCATAGACCTACTGAAGTGCTTCTGTTTTCCTAAGCTCTTATCAGCCAAGAGGCCTGGTCTGGGACCGGGCCGCGGGGGCGATGACCTCCGAAATCAATAACACTTTGCTAGGCATGTAAGGTAGGTAGGTTAATAGGTAGTTACGTAGGTGGGTTAATAGGTAGGAAGGAAGGTAGGTAGAAAGTTAGGTAGGTAGGTGGGTAGGTAGGTTGATATGTAGGTAGGTAGATAGGTAGGTAGGCAGATAGGTAGGTAGATAGGTAGGTAGGCAGATAGGTAGGTAGATAGGTAGGTAGGCAGATAGGTAGGTAGGTAGGTACGTGGGTAAAAAATAACTACATTATCATAAAAATGATCAACTTACCGATGCCGTTACCACGGCTGCCGACAATACTTCCTCCGTAAGCCCCGAAGCCTCCACCTCCGTAGCCGCCGCCGTAGCCGCCGCCGTAATTACCGCCGCCGTAGCCTCCGAAACCGCCGTAGGCACCGCCGTAGCCTTGTCCTCCATAGTTACCCGAATACCCACCCTCGCCGCCGTGGTTGCCGTCGTAGCCGTACCCGACTCTGGCGCCGACAAACCCACCGCCGACGCCGTTCCCGTAGGAGTCGAGGCCTCCCGGCGTGGCTAGGACTGCCGCTACGACCGCCAAGATCCCAGCTACCAGCATCACCTAGAATCACAAGTGAGAGAAGGTAATGTAGGAGTGAGGGGAAGTGGTCTAGGGTGAGGGGGAAAGTGGTCTAGGGTGAGAGGAAAGTGGTCTAAAGTGAGGAGAAAGTGATCTAGGGTGAGGGGAAAGTGGTCTAGGGTGAGGGGAAAGTGGTCTAGAGTGAGGAGAAACTGGTTTAGGGTGAAGGGAAGTGGTCTAAGGTAGGGGAAAGTACTCTAAGGTGAGGGGAAAGTGGTCTACGGTGAGAAGAAAGTGGTCTAAGATGAGGGGAAAGTGATTTAGAGTGGAGGAGAAAGGTATTTAGGATGAAAGTTATTTAGGGTTAGGAGGAAAGTGGTCTAGGGCGACAGGGAAGTGATCTACAGCGAGAGAAAGTGATTTAGGGTGAGGGAAAGTTATATAGGTTGAGGGAAAGTGATCGAAAGTGACGTACTGTCTCCTAGGGTTGGATGTTTAAGCCACAAGTTCATATATCGAGAGAAAGCTCAGTACCACCAAATATGACTCAGAGGTTCAAGAAACTTTTCATTTGTTAAGGAAAATAAACATACTTACAATCTTCACCATAATGAAGGGTGGTGGTAGTTGTTGTTAGTGGTAGTTGTTGTTAGTGGTAGTTGTTGTTAGTGGTAGTGGTGGTTGTTGTTAGTGGTAGTTGTTGTTAGTGGTAATGGTGGTTGTTGTTAGTGGTAGTGGTGGTTGTTGTTAGTGGTAGTGGTGGTTGTTGTTAGTGGTTGTGGTAGTTTGTTGTTAGTGGTAGTGGCAGTTGTTGTTGGTGGTAGTGGTAGTTGTTGTTAGGGGTTTAGTGGTGGTTGTTGTTAGTGGTAGTGGCAGTTGTTGTTAGTGGTAGTGGTGGTTGTTGTTAGTGGAAGTGTAGTTGTTGTTAGTGGTAGTGGCAGGTGTTGTTAGTGGTAGTGGTGGTTGTTGTTAGTGGTAGTGGTGTTGTTGTTAGCGGTAGTGGTGGTTGTTGTAGTGGTAGTGGTGGTTGTTGTTCGTGGTAGTGGTTGTTCCCTCACTAACATTTTTTGTCACTTTTTGTTGGCGATCGGTGCATGTTCTTGTTATTTCAGACAGTCACGCTCTTCAAGCGTGATTTAGGGGAGAGGAGGAGGAGGGAGAGGGAGGGAGAAGTAAGAAAGAGAAGGGTTCACACACACACACATCACACAGTACGACATCACACACTGGCATCACACACACACACACACACCACACACACAACACACACACATCACAACACACACACTCTCACTCACACGAGAAGACCTGCTATTCCATCAAACTTTAATAACAACCTTCACATACATAAATGAAGAATCATCCCCAAAACCCTTCACAATTACATTAGTTGACACACTGGAATATACAGCGTGAGAAAGGAAGACAAGATAGAGAGAGCTCAACAGGAGAAAATATGAGTTATGAAAAAAGGGGAAAATTTGCATCATGCAGGCAGAAGGTCAGAAGGCCAACACCACCTAACCTAAACAAGGATATGCAGGCACTAATAAAGAATTTCTCGCGCCATCAACGGTTTAAATTCAAGTTGTATTGTGGAAAATGTGGTGACGATTGGGTTCCAAGTTGCCCAGACACTCCGTACCACCAGCATGAAATCATGAACACCTGACATGAACGCACAAAATATCTGGAACACCTGAACAACAACATCAAAACATCTTGAACACGAAACAATGGAAACCATACAATATCTGGAACAGTGAACAAGAACATCAACAAACTGGAAACACTAACAAGTATGAAATCACAAAACATCTGGACACCTAACAAGAACATCAACAAATTGGAACCCTGAAAATGAAGCCACAAATATCTGGAACTACCTGAACAATGATACTCTACAACAACATCTGAACACCTGAACAATGAACCCACACAATCATCTGGAACACCTGAACAATGAACATAAACAAATTGAACACCTAACACATACATAAAACACCTGAACAATGAAACCACAAATATCGGAAACACCTGAACAATGAACATCACAACAACATCTGGAACACCTGAACAATGAACACCACAACAATATCTGGAACACCTGAACAATGAACATCACAACAACATCTAGAACACCTGAACAATGAACACAAAACATATCTGGAACACCTAAACAATGAACATCACAACAACATCTAGAACACCTAACAATGAAACACATAACAATATTGGAACACCTAGAACAATGAACACAAAAATCTAGAACACTGAACAATGAAACACACAACAAATCTAACACCTGAACAATGAACATCAAACAACACTAGAACACCTGAAAATGAAACAAACACGCGGACCAGCTGTCACAGGAACAGAGTAACACATTTAAAAACCTCCATCTGAGAGTTCATTAAAAAAAACTTACAAACCTACGGAAACATACACTAAAATATTCTATTCAAAACCGCTTATGTAATGTTTAATTATATAAACTTTAAACTTTGGGGGGACGATATTTTTCTCAAAAACTTATTCGATAAATTATAAAATAATTTATTTCAGAGGAATTCTGTTAAAAGATGGAAAATAAAGCAGGTAGAGAGAGAGAGAGAGAGAGAGAGAGAAGAGAGAGAGAGAGAGAGAGAGAGAGAGAGAGGAGAGAGAGAGGAGAGAGAGAGAGAGAGAGAGAGAGAGAGAAGAGAACAGATAAAGCAGAGAGAAGAGAGAAGAGAGGAAGAGAACAGAATAAGCAGGTAGAGAGAGAGAGAGAAGGAGAAACAGATAAAGCAGGTAGAGGAGAGAGAGAGAGGAAAAGATAAAGCAGGTAGATGAGAAAGAGAGAGGGACAGATAAGGGGTGGGAGGGGAGAGAGAGGAAAGATAGAAGAGGTAGAGAGAGAGAAGAGAGAAGGAGAAACAGATAAAGCAGGTAGAGGAGGAAGGAGAGAGAGAGAAGGGAAACAGATAAAGCAGGTAGAGAGAGAGATAAAATGGAAACAGATAAAGCGGTAGATGAGAGAAAGAAGGGAAACAGATAAAGCAGGTAGAGAGAGAGATAAAATGGAAACAGATAAAGCAGGTAGAGAGAGAGATAAAATGGGAAACAGATAAAGCAGGTAGAGAGAGAGAGAGAGAAGGGAAACAGATAAAGCAGGTAGAGAGAGAGATAAAAGGGAAACAGATAAAGCAGGTAGAGAGAGAGAAGAGAAGGGAAAAGATAAAGCATGTAGGAGAGAGATAAAGGGAAACACATAAAGCAGGTTAAGAGAGAGAGAGGAGAGAGAGAGAGAGAGAGAGAGAGAGAGGAGAGAGAGAGAGAGAGAGAGAGAAAGGGAACCAGAGTGGGGGGAACACCTTGTTCAATGATCTAACCATGATCTTTTATCTTTTAACAATGACGTGGTTGTAATGAAACAGGGGAACCCCAACACACACACACAACACACACACACAACACCACACACCACCACCACAACACACACACACACACACCACACACACACTGTAAAATAACTATTCTCTAATGTTAATTTTAAAAGGAAGTCAGTCTTGCTGACTTGTCGTCTCAATAATTATCAGATTACAAAATAGACAGTAAATAGCCAGTAGAGGAAACTGTTATTACAAAACCCAATTTGTAAAGCCGAGGTTTTAGTGATTAGGTTTGACAGGTTATTAGGGAAGTGACTCTAATAGGGGATTGGTTAATAGGGAAGTGACTCTGATAGGGGATTGGTTAATAGGGAAGTGACTCTGATAGGGGATTGGTTAATAGGGAATTTGACTCTGATAGGGATTGGTTAATAGGAGTGACTCGATAGGGTTTGTAATAGGGAAGTGACTGTGTTAGGAGATAGAGTAATGTTAAGTGACTGTGTTGGGGGGGGGAAAGGTTTAATGGGGATTGGACTGTGTGTTTAGAGTTAGTGCTTAATAGGGAAGCAACTGTGTGGGTTATCGATGTGGTTGACGTAATAACACATGTACAGTAATTACCTCATCTTATTCATCATGTGCTCGCCTGACTCAGGTTTAAGAGTCAAAACATCAGCTCTTCCCTAGTCACTCAGCACTCAACACTGTACCAAATTCATAACCTCTTGGCCCGTTATTCCTTTCTAAAACTGCGAGCCTTCCTCGCTCAGGACGTTCACTTTCAACACCACCCCTTCCTGGGCTGCGTCTGTAGAGTTCTCCGAGCATTTTATATAGTGAACTGTCTCCGTGTTCTGTGTTTCTATATATTAACGTTAGGCTCTTTTTCCCCTGTTTTCGTGGATTATTTTTTTCAGACCCCTGATATCGCGTGACCTTATTGTATTTTCTGATATACTTTCAGTTTGGATTCAGTGGATGAAGGGACTATTGAGTTAAATTGAGACAAGAATAGTGCGGAACTTGCTTCCCCTGGGGGGCCCAACAACATTCCCGTTCTATGTGGAGATTTAGAGTTATGACTTGAAAACTTGCACAGAGTTAAAGTAGCCCCCCAATAAAGCTTGATCTATAAGCATATTTTGTCGTGTGGGCTCCATGGTGGTGCTGCAGTTAGGCCCGTTATCCGCGAGAACTGCACGAGCTCGGGTTGTTGGCTTTCTGGTGCAAGGAATGTCACCATGAAGCCCACTGCTGCCTCACCAGCAGTAATACTGAACAGGCAGCGGATAAAATGAGGAAAGAAGAGGCGAAAATGAAGAGAAAGGGGTGGAGGAACAGGGAAAGAAGGGAAACAAGAGGATGTGGAGGAAGAGGAGGTGAAGGGAAAAGGGAAGGGGGAGATAACGAGAGGGAAGGAGGGAGGTGGGAGAGTGGATGCAGCCGCCTCGTAAAGTATAAAAGGCAGGAGTCGACAATGCAGGAGTCAGTTGCTTGGTGATTTCTGTGGGCAGAGTTGCTTGACCCAGCCTTCTGCCACACCATGATGAGCAGAGTTGTAAGTTCTGAAGTCTGACCACACCATGATGAGCAGAGTTGTAAGTTCTGACAGTCTGACCACACCATGATGAGCAGAGTTGTAAGTTCTGGCAGTCTGACCACACCATGATGTGCAGAGATGTATCTTCTGACAGCCTGACCACACCATGATGAGCAGACTTGTAAGTTCTGGCAGTCTGACCACACCATAATGAGCAGAGTTGTATCTTCTGAGAGTCTAACCACACCATGATGAGCAGAGTTGTATCTTCTGACAGTCTGACCACACCATGATGAGCAAAGTTGTATGTTCTGACAGTCTGACCATACCATGATGAGCAGAGTTGTAAGTTCTGGCAGTCTGACCACATCATAATGAGCAGAGTTGTATGTTCTGACAGTCTGACCACACCATGATGAGAAGAGTTGTATCTTCTGACAGTCTGACCACACCATGATGAGCAAAGTTGTATGTTCTGACAGTCTGACCATACCGTGATGAGCAGAGTTGTAAGTTCTGACAGTCTGACCACACCATAATGAGCAGAGTTGTATCTTCTGACAGTCTGACCACACCATGATGAGCAAAGTTGCATGTTCTGACAATCTGACCATACCATGATGAGCAGAGTTGTATCTTCTGACAGTCTAACTACACCATAATGAGCAGAGTTGTATCTTCTGACAGTCTGACCACACCATGATGAGCAAAGTTGTATGTTCTGACAGTCTGACCACACCATGATGAGCAAAGTTGTATGTTCTGGCAGTCTGACCACACCATAATGAGCAGAGTTGTATCTTCTGACAGTCTGACCACACCATGATAAAGTAGATTTTGTATGTTCGGGACAGTCTGACCACACCATGATGAGCAAAGTTGTATGTTCTGGCAGTCTGACCACACCATGATGAGCAAAGTTGTATGTTCTGACAGTCTAACCACACCATGATGAGTAGAGTTGTATGTTCTGACACTGACCACACCATGATGAGCAAAGTTGTATGTTCTGACAGTCTGACCACACCATGATGAGCAAGGTTGTATGTTCTGACAGTCTGACCACACCATGATGAGCAAAGTTGTATGTTCTGACAGTCTGACCACACCATGATGAGCAAAGTTGTATGTTCAGGCAGTCTGACCACACCATAATGAGCAGAGTTGTATCTTCTGACAGTCTGACCACACCATGATGAGCAGAGTTGTATCTTCTGACAGTCTGACCACACCATGATGAGTAGAGTTGTATGTTCTGACAGTCTGACCACACCATGATGAGCAGAGTTGTAAGTTCAGTATGTTAACATCACCATGAGTTAACTTCTACTTGTCTAACCAACTCTACACAACTTGTCACCTTTGGATGTTAAAGGTGGTATTTTTTTTATTAACATTCACAGAGAAGCGCTAAGCCCGTAAGTGTGACGCAGCATCTGGATTTTAGAACACAGTCACGATTGTTTTAAGGATACTGAGACTAGCTCCATTTTTTTCCAGGGAAGTTCATTGCTGGCACCGACTTGTCTTCTAGAAAAGATTAATTTCATTTTGGTCTCCTACAATATGTATGCATTAGGCCATTTTTTAGGTTTGAAAGTTTTGTAGTCTGGGTTTCATCCAGTTAGCAGAGTCAACAACTGTACACTAGTTGCATAATAGCAATGTGTTTGTGCAACACTGTGTGCTCAAAATAAGGGAATTGTAGTGGACTTATTAGCACAGGAAGACCGGTCAGATACACGAGACTTCGTACACATGTACATACTGAACACACACATACACACACACACACATACACACATACACACACACAAACACACACACTTACACACGCACACACATACACACACACACACACACACATACACACACCCCATACACAGGCACACACATACACACACACACAACACACACACACACACACCAACACACACGCCACATACACACACAAATATACATACACACACACAAAACACACACACACATACACACGCCAACACTACACACACACACACACACATTTCACACAAACAATACATACACACACACACACACACACACACAATGGATAAACCTATTTTTTTACCTCGGTTGTTTTTCGTTACTGACATTTAATTTCGAAATGGTCGGCTAAATCTCTGGGTGCGAAAATTTTTCATTCGTATAAAAGTGAGGCGGTTAGAAGGCGGACCAGCCGATCTGAATTACAAATTTTGTGTTTTATTTATCAATATAGTCCACATGAGTGACGCTGCCGTCAAAAGGTAATATTTTGGACCAATATATCTGCTACTCAGCCGTAAGTTGATAGTTTTTGAACACATTTCTCTATGTTTCTTTTTATCACCTAAAGAATTTCTCTTAAAAATCAAATTTCAGTTTCAGAACAAATTCGTGAAGTGACATTCTTTGAATATATATATGAATATTAATATATATATTTTTTATATATATTATATATATTTTATATATATAATATTAATATATAATATTATATTTTATATATATTTATATATATATATATATATATATAATATAAAATATATAAATATATATTTTTTTATATATATATATATATATTATATATATTTATATATATATATATTATTATATATATTTATATATATATAAAATATATATTATATATTATATATATATATTATATTATATATATATATATATATATATTTTTTTTTTTTTTTTTTTTTTCAACAAGTCGGCCGTCTCCCACCGAGGCAGGGTGACCAAAAAAAAGAAAATCCGCAAAAGAAAATACTTTCATCATCATTCAAAAACTTTCACCACACTCGCACATTATCACTGTTTTTGCAGAGGTGGTCAGAATACAACAGTTTAGAAGCATACAACATATAAAGATACACAAATATCCCTCCAAACTGCCAATATCCCAAACCCCTCCCTTTTAAAGTGCAGGCATTGTACTTCCCATTTCCAGGACTCAAGTCCGACTATATGAAAATAACCCGGGTTTTCCCCGAATCCCTTCACTAAAATATTACCCTGCTCACACTCCAACAGATCGTAGGTCCCAAGTACCCTTCGTCTCCATTCACTCCTAACACGCTCACGCACGCTTGTGGAAGTCCAAGCCCCTTGCCCACAAAACCCCCTTTACCCCCTCTCTCCAACCCTTTCGAGGACGACCCCCACCCCCCTTTCCTTCCCTATAGATTTACATGCTTTCCATGTCATTCTACTTTGATCCATTCTCTCTAAATGACCAAAACTCCTAAACAACCCCTCTTCTGCCCTCTGACTAATGCTTTTATTAACTCCATACCTTTTTCTAATTTCCACACTCCGAATTTTCTGCATAATATTTACACCACACATTGCCCTTAAACAGGACATCTCAACTGCCTCCAACCGTCTCTTCGCTGCTGCATTTACCACCCAAGCTTCACACCCGTATAAGAGTGTTGGTACTACTATACTTTCATACATTCCCTTCTTTGCCTCCATAGATAACGCTTTTTGACTCCACATATACCTCAACGCACCACTCACCTTTTTTCCCTCATCAATTCTATGATTAACCTCATCCTTCATAAATCCATCCGCCGACACGTCAACTCCAAAGTATCTGAAAACATTCACTTCTTCCATACTCCTCCTCCCCAATTTGATATCCAATTTTTCTTTATCTAAATCATTTGATACCCTCATCACCTTACTCTTTTCTATGTTCACTTTCAACTTTCTACCTTTACACACATTCCCAAACTCATCCACTAACCTTTGCAATTTTTCTTTAAAATCTCCCATAAGCACAGTATCATCAGCAAAAAGTAACTGTGTCAATTCCCATTTTGAATTTGATTCCCCAAAATTTAATCCTACCCCTCTCCCGAACACCCTAGCATTTACTTCCTTTACAACCCCATCTATAAATATATTAAACAACCATGGTGACATTACACATCCCTGTCTAAGACCTACTTTTACCGGGAATTAGTCTCCCTCTCTTCTACACACCCTAACCTGAGCCTCACTATCCTCATAAAAACTCTTTACAGCATTTAGTAACTTACCACCCATTCCATATACTTGCAACATCTGCCACATTGCTCCCCTATCCACTCTATCATATGCCTTTACTAAATCCATAAATGCAATAAAAACTTCCCTACCTTTATCTAAATACTGTTCACATATATGCTTCAATGTAAACACCTGATCTACACATCCTCTACCCACTCTGAAACCTCCTTGATATATATATATATATATATATATATATATATATATATTATATATATATATTATATATATATATATATATATATATATATATATATAATATATATATATATATATATATATATATATCATCCCTAAAAATCCATCAGAAAATATTACACCAGTTGTATGAGAAACACCATACATAGTTTCAAGAGAAGGTATGATAGATCCTCCGAGGTCTGACATCAGTGAAGCTGATTAAAGTTAAGAGGTGGGAAAAAGAAGCTATTAATTTACACCTGTAAATTAAACTAAATGAACAAATCTCCAAATCTATTCATTTAGTAAAGGGCTCTGGATCCAGATAAGTGGAGGAACCCTTTCCATATATCAAGGCAGAATAAATTCCTTAAGCCAGGCACTGCATGGACCATTGTGGATTTAGCGATACAGTTAAATTAGCGATACAATAAAATACATCTTGTTTCACTCTTCCAGATGTTACTGATCCTTGTGGCTCTGGCTACAGCGTCAGCTCACCCTGGACTAGGTGGTGGTGGCTACGGCCTCGGCTTCGGGGGCTACGGAGGCGGTCACGGCGGAGGATTCGGAGGATTCTCAGGAGGACTTTATGGGGGTTCTGGAGGACACGGAGGTTACTCCAGCTACGGCTATGGACCAGGACTTAACATTGGCCTTGGTGGAGCCCACGGTGGAGGTGCGTTCTCACTCTCACTGTTAACACAACTTTTATAATGATCGTATTACATTAATAATGATGAGTCATAATAATTATAATAATAACTATAAATTATTATTATTATTATTATTATTATTATTATTATTATTATTATTATTATTATTATTATTATTATTATTATTATTATTATTATTATTATTTATTACTGCTACTACTACTATTATTTTTAATGCTGGTAGTAGTATAAGTAATAGTAATATTACTAATTTTTTATATTATTCATTTTAATATCAAAAAGTTATTATGATAATTATCCATGCCTAATTAATGAGGTCTTCTTTATATATTCTTAATGTCTATTTTCTTCTCTCCCTCCCTTCCTTTCTTCTTATCTATCATTTCTTCCTCCTCATTCCCCTTCAACTCTATCAACTAGCTTCTCTCCTTCAAGCCCAAACATATCATCTAACCTTTCTCCATTCGTCCTACCTCCTTTCCTCCTTCGTTTCATTCACTCCCTTTCTTCTCCCTCCACCTCTTCCCTCCATTCTTCCTTCCGTCCCTCCGTTCTCGCTCCCTTCCTTCCCTCCCTTCTGATCGCGACTAAAGTCCCTTAAGCCTTTGATTCTCATTTCAATACTGTAACTTGTGCTGTTGCCCGGTGACTGTAGTGGTCACCAGATTCTCCAGTGGAGGATATTCCGTACACACTGTGTCCACTTCTGGTGTTGTCACACACTGTCTCCCCGTATGTCCCGTTACACACTGTGTCCACTTCTGGTGTTGTCACACACTGTCTCCCCGTATGTCCCGTTACACACTGTGTCCACCTCTGGTGTTGTCACACACTGTCTCCCCGTATGTCCCGTTACACACTGTGTCCACCTCTGGTGTTGTCACACACTGTCTCCCCGTATGTCCCGTTACACACTCTGTCCACCTCTGGTGTTGTCACACACTGTCTCCCCGTATGTCCCGTTACACACTGTGTCCACCTCTGGTGTTGTCACACACTGTCTCCCCGTATGTCCCGTTACACACTGTGTCCACCTCTGGTGTTGTCACACACTGTCTCTCCGTATGTCCCGTTACACACTCTGTCCACCTCTGGTGTTGTCACACACTGTTTCCCCGTATGTCTCGTTACACACTGTGTCCACCTCTGGTGTTGTCACACACTGTTTCCCCGTATGTCCCGTTACACACTGTGTCCACCTCTGGTGTTGTCACACACTGTCTCCCCGTATGTCCCGTTACACACTGTGTCCACTTCTGGTGTTGTCACACACTGTCTCCCCGTATGTCCCGTTACACACTGTGTCCACCTCTGGTGTTGTCACACACTGTCTCCCCGTATGTCCCGTTACACACTGTGTCCACCTCTGGTGTTGTCACACACTGTCTCCCCGTATGTCCCGTTACACACTCTGTCCACCTCTGGTGTTGCAATTGTGACAATACACTCTATACTGTTTCTATTTGCTACATCTAAGGTCATTTCTTGAGGCAATCTTTAATCTCACTAAGTTATACTGACTGTAACTGACTTCATTCACTGTCTTCTTAGCACTTAGTATCATCGTCTTTATTAATTTAGTCTCCCTTGATAGAATTTTTTTTCTTAGTTAAGAGACTTGAAACCTTTGCTGCTTCTGCAGCTTTTAGACATGTAGATGAATGGCTCAGAGAACCGACAAATTGATAAATTAGACACATGTGCAGTATTTGGGTATTTTTAATGAGGAAACGTTTCGCCATACAGTGGCTTCATCAGTCCATACAAAGGAGAATGGTGAAGAACAGGAGGAGTTTGAGGTAATCAGTCCCTCAGCCTTGAGTCGATGTAATCAGTCCATCAATCTTTTCAAGACTGATGGACTGATTATGTCGACTCAAGGTTGAGGGACTGATTACCTCAAACTCCTCCTGTTCTTCACCATTCTCCTTTGTATGGACTGATGAAGCCACTGTATGGCGAAACGTTTCCTCATTAAAAATACCCAATTATTGCACATGTGTCTAATTTATAATAAGTTTTTAGACACGTTTAATCAGGTATAGACTCCAAGACGGTACTGTATACTCTATGGTGTCCTGATACTGTAAACTGTTTGCTTAGATCAACACTTGTGTCCATTATACATTGCAATTTTTTACGATTTTTACAAAGTAACCAGATAAGAACATAAGAACAGAGGAGCACAGCAGCAGACCTACTGACCCATACAAGGCAGGTCCTTAACAAAACCACCCATTCTCACTCACGTATTTAAGAACATAACCAAATTAGTTTATAACTTATAAGAGTCCTGCGGTAGCTTACACTGTAACAGATCCTCACAGTGGTCTCTAGACCATGAGGCAGTTTGTGGTCTGCAGACCGTAAGGCAACCTTGTAGTTAGGTCATAAGAATGGAGGAAAACTGCATCAGGCGTACTGGTCCATACTTATCAGAACCAAGCATTCCTCACCCACGTATCTGTCCAACTTTTCCCGAAAGCAACCCAAGAATTTGCTTCACTACCTCAAGTACTAATCAAACCCAGCCCATGACGGCCTATGGACCGACGCTATAATAAGTGCTCCTGGCCGGCTCTCTACAACCTCAAATAGATTATTAAATACATTCAGCCTGCTACCGTCGTTAAAATCCAACTCGTTTTTGCCTCGACGCTGGGAATCCTGGAAGACGGAGAATGGAACAATCAATCATAGCGGGCATCATTATTGACATCAGAAATGTCTAATATGTCGTTCGTAGCGATGTGGATCTGCGCAATCACGTGTGAGCTGCCAGATTCCTGACTTAGAGGAACGTACTGCTAATACTCTGGCATGCACCTCAACACGGCTACTCTGGCGAGAAGGTGCTCTGAGAAAAGTGGTAGAATGTAGTGGTTGTATATCTCATTGTCTGTCTGTCGGTCTGTCTGTCTGTCTGTCTGTCTGACTGTCTGTGTGTCTTTGTCTCTGTCTCTCTTTATCTCTATCTATCTATCTATGTATCTTTTGCACAGGGTTTAGCAAGGTTAGGTTAAGGTTCCTAACTTTCTTGACAAGCTAAGAGCTGTTACATACATTTTATTGTTAGGGGACATACAAATAGGGAACAGGATGACGTTGGAGCCATCTGTGTCCACCTTTCATATTTTCTCAATCATGATATTAGAAATTCTTTCTTATCGGCTAATTGAATTTAAAGCTTTATATGCTATACGAGGGTCATTAAGGCTCCTTGACACCTGTTCCCCAGCAGTCAGGATTACTTTAATCTCTAAAACCGGGATTAGAGTAATCATTCAGCATACAACATATACATTAAGCAATCACTCAGCATACAACATATACATTAACAGACATACAACTCTCACTGTATATAACCTATGCCTTTTATTCAATGACATTTCAATTAGTAAATTTATTACTTTTATTACATATATATATATATATATATATATATATATATATATATATATATATATATATATATATATATATATATATATATATATATATATATATATATATATATATATATATATATATATGTATATATATATATATATATATATATATATATATATATATATTATATATATATATATATATATATTATATATATATATATATATATATATATATATATATTATATGCAATAAGATCACAGTAAACAGGTGATTTTAAAATATGGAAAACAAGCACTGTGAAAGAGTAGTGAAATTCCAAGCGCTTTCGTGACTACTCACATTGTCAAGGAACTATGAAAGTAATACATCAAAGGAAGGACAATTAAAGGGCTTAAACCACACCTCACAGTCAACTCCCACAACAAAGAAACACCTGACGCGCGACAATACCGGACTCATAAGAAAAGAAAAGTAGTCACGAAAGCGTTTGGAATTTCATTACTCTTTCACAATGGTTGTTTTGCACGTATATACACATTTGCTTGTTGTCAGGATTTAATGTTTTGGTTTCAACTTTTTCAGGTTATGGGAAGTAATGGATTGCTTGTTCCTTCCCTCGTTCCTCCACTGTTCTCATGTAATATACTGCCACACTTCCAGTGTGATAAACGCCTCTGATTTTAGTTAATAAAATCTTCATACAAACAAACATTAATGGAATCTTTATTATACTGTGTTATTGTAGCGTGTGTGTGTGAGGGGGGGGGGGGATTAAATTAATGGTGACTATAGTATGGTGGTTTCTTTGATGTTTAGCTTTTGTTGTGGTTGCAATTTGGTTGTTGATTACTGCAGTGGTTGTCGCTAGTTGCTGTGGCTGCCGTGGTAGTTGTGGTGGCAGTGACAGTAGCTGTGGTGGTAGTGACAGTAGTTGTGGTGATAGTGACAGTAGCTGTGGTGGTAGTGACAGTAGCTGTGGTGGCAGTGACAGTAGCTGTGGTGGCAGTGACAGTAGCTGTGGTGGTAGTGACAGTAGTTGTGGTGATAGTGACAGTAGCTGTGGTGGTAGTGACAGTAGCTGTGGTGGCAGTGACAGTAGCTGTGGTGGCAGTGACAGTAGCTGTGGTGGTAGTGACAGTTGCTGTGGTGGTAGTGATAGTAGTAGTGTGGGGGTTGTGGTTCCAGTGTAAACAATCAACTTTAACCACAAAAAAGCAGAGCAACTAGAGAAAACAACTAAATAAATCTACAAACAAACCTTTTTCTTCCCTGGCGTCAGCGTTGACGGAAGCCACGACAAAAATCACCGACGGGGAACAGACAGAGACAGAAACTTCTCTCGCAATCACACACACACACACACACACTCTTGAAGACTACCAAGCATCGCTCACCACACTACCATCATCACTCACAACAAACACCAACAACACACCAGCATCCACAGCCCTCCCAAGCGCCTCCCAGCAGACAGCCCATTGAAAACCGCACGATAATCTCCGACCGCGTCCGATGCAATGTGGAAATCGCGACCGTCAACTTTGGGATGCACTTGAAGAGTATGCTAATCAAATTTTACCAAATTGTGGGCCAGAGCGACCTCAATCATATGCAAATATCTCCGATGGAAAGTGACAAAACGGCGGGAGGTTTTCCGTAGCAGATCGAGTGTTTTCAGGGAGGAAGCTGCTCTGGGAGGTAAGGAAAATGATCTAGGAGGAAAGCGAGAAAGAGGAAGTGGGAGGTTTAAAGTAAGAGGTAGAGAGGATGGAGGGGAGGGAGTGGAGTGGGCAGGAGAGGAGATTTAGGAATCGGTTTGGAATATGGCAATAGATATCGAAAACCAGACTGAAGTCTGTTATTTTCAGCCCGAGTGAGTCTGTTGTAGGCTGTTGTTAATATGGCATTGACGTTTAAGATTACGCGACACACACCACACACACACCACACACACACACACACACACACACACACAGAAACACACACAAAAACACAAACACACACACACACATACACACACACACAAACGCAAACGCACACACACACACACACACACACACACAAGCACACACACGCACATACAACGGGCCTAGTGTCTAATCGACATGTGCCTAGTACAAAATGGTAACACATACACACGCCCACACACACACACACACACACACACACACACACACACACACACACACACACACACACACACACACTACACACACACACACACACACACACACACACACACACACACACACACACACACACACACACACACACACACACACACACACACACACACACACTCAATCAACCCACGCAACCAGAAGCACAAAACAGTGACTGAAAAGTTTGCATCAAGCCGCAGAGAAATAGATAAGAGGCAGTGAGTCAACTTACAGCTCAATCGTCAATGTACAGAGGGGAAAAAATCAAGAAACATAAGCACCTGGAAAATTTCACTTTACACCCAACACTAGAGAACAATCCAGCTGCCATGAAGCCAGAAATTGTCTTCGGTCGAGGATGGAAGTTGAGGAACAATTTGAAAAGGGCATAACAACGAAGACAAACACAAAACCAAAACTGCTACACAGCAACATCAGAAGAAAGATAATAATAAAGGATGTGGTGATAATGCTGAGAAGAAAAAAAGGATCAACTACAGGAAATGACGTGGAGGTTTGCGATGAGCTCAGCAAAGATTTCTGAGAATGAGATGAGTACGAGAGATGGATGGTAGGATCAACCAAACAGAAGAATCATTCACTAAAGCAACCTAATGGATCTTGACATATCAAGAGTAGCATAATCAGACTGTGTGTCACCAATAACACAGATTTTAAGAAATCTTTGAAGATGGGAGAAGTGCTGTGTGACGGGAAGATGGCAACTGTGACATCAGTATTTGAGAAATGAGACAGATAGGAAACCATGAGTTCTTTAAAAACACAGAGTGGAAGCTACTGAGAAATATTAGAAACGAGAGACTTGTTGACCATCTTGGAAATGTTAAATTCTTTCCATAACACAAAGATGGTTTTAGAAATAAAAGGCAGATCCTTACAAACCTTCAAGAGACACGAATAAACTTGGTCATATAGGAAAGAGGACGGTGGTGCATGGACTGTTTATTTCTATACTGCAGGTTGGTTTTTCATTCAGTGCCACGTGAAAGATGGGCTTAAAGTGGATCTTCATGGATAAAAGACTGAAGACTAGAGAAAGAGGATTTTCATGCACTATAAAAAAAATTATATTTTAAATTTAATTATTTAAATCAAACTTTGTTAAAAATTACTAAAAAAAAAAGACATTTAAGAATCTTAATTTTAAAGAAAAGCTTAATAAGTTTATTAATCCATTAACAAACAAAACAACAAATCCTAACGTAAATAGGGTAAACAATTTTTTTAAACAAAACTAATAATAAGCTAAAAAAAAAATCATTGAGATGGAGGTCAATCCAGAAAACCGCACGATATTCTGCCACCGCGTCCAGTGCAAAGCGATATCTGCTCACACACACTAATGATGAAGAAACAGTTTTATGGAACATCTGGGAGACTTAAGATCCACAAAAGTTACATGGATCCACAAACACAAGGAAGGACGATAGACAGTCCTCAAAGCGACGGTAGCTTCATCGTAGACGCACCGGAACCCAATAACCCAAGACAACGCCAGGGACGAGATAATTTTCTGCCAACTGAAGGATAAGTCGGTCTCTGCTTTGAGACAAGATGAGAGAACCGACACAGGAATCTAACCAGGTACAACCTGGCTAAGTTGATGTGTACTAGACCACTAGTCAGGTACACATTCTCAGGACTCAACAATAGGTTGCCCAAAACATCAACGGTACATCTGGCATGGAGTTAAGTCGGGAAGTTATATTAACTACTCAGTTCCACTCTGCTTCTCGTCTTACCAAACCAGAAAAATTATCACTGATGGAAAAAATACGCAATGTTACTGAAATCTGTTGATGAAGATAATAACGTTGAAAGTCACAATATTATGAACATCAAGGGTCGACTACACTCAAACTTTTCTAAACACAGGAATTAATAGTAATTTCTATATTGATAAACTAACAAGGAATATGAAGCAACACAAGACAGACAACACCATTACGTAGACTAGATGTTGCGGCAGCTGAAGCTGAGGCAGTTCTTAACTCATCACCGCCACTGAGGTAGTTCTTAACTCATCACCACCGCTGAGGTAGTTCTTAACTCATCACCGCCACTGAGGTAGTTCTTAACTCATCACCACCGCTGAGGTAGTTCTTAACTCATCACCGCCGCTGAGGTAGTTCTTAACTCATCACCGCCGCTGAGGTAGTTCTTAACTCATCACCGCCGCTGAGGTAGTTCTTAACTCATCACCGCCGCTGAGGTAGTTCTTAACTCATCACCGCCGCTGAGGTAGTTCTTAACTCATCACCACCACTGAGGTAGTTCTTAACTCATCACCACCGCTGAGGTAGTTCTTAACTCATCACCACCACTGAGGTAGTTCTTAACTCATCACCACCGCTGAGGTAGTCCCTAACTCATCACCGCCGCCGAGGTAGTCCCTAACTCATCACCGCCGCCGAGGTAGTCCCTAACTCATCACCGCCCCGAGGTAGTCCCTAACTCATCACCGCCGCCGAGGTAGTCCCTAACTCATCACCGCCGCCGAGGTAGTCCCTAACTCATCACCGCCGCCGAGGTAGTCCCTAACTCATCACCGCCTCCGAGGTAGTCCCTAATTCATCACCGCCGCCGAGGTAGTCCCTAACTCATCACCGCCGCCGAGGTAGTCCCTAACTCATCACCGCCGCCGAGGTAGTCCCTAACTCATCACCGCCGCCGAGGTAGTCCCTAACTCATCACCGCCGCCGAGGTAGTCCCTAACTCATCACCGCCACCGAGGTAGTCCCTAACTCATCACCGCCCGAGGTAGTCCCTAACTCATCACCGCCGCCGAGGTAGTCCCTAACTCATCACCGCCCCGAGGTAGTCCCTAACTCATCACCGCCCCGAGGTAGTCCCTAACTCATCACCGCCGCCGAGGTGGTCCCTAACTCATCACCGCCACCGAGGTAGTCCCTAACTCATCACCGCCGCCGAGGTAGTCCCTAACTCATCACCGCCACGGAGGTGGTCCCTAACTCATCACCGCCGCCGAGGTAGTCCCTAACTCATCACCGCCGCCGAGGTAGTCCCTAACTCATCACCGCCGCCGAGGTAGTCCCTAACTCATCACCGCCGCCGAGGTGGTCCCTAACTCATCACCGCCACCGAGGTAGTCCCTAACTCATCACCGCCGCCTAGGTAGTCCCTAACTCATCACCGCCGCCGAGGTAGTCCCTAACTCATCACCGCCACCCAAGACAAGTCAAAGAAAATGTAAGGAAGCAGAGGCTGGGTGTGACCACCTGCAGTGTGACCTCAACACAACCTGGTCACCAGTCACACACACCATTATAACACATCTATCCTACCCATGTTAACACACGTGCTGGTGACTTACAAACTCACACCCCGACAACAAACTCATCGAGTCGTCAACTCACATTCTTGTGAATCCTCAAGCTACACCAAAATTAACAATATTGTAATTATTAAGGCAACCTGATATATTTAATTTGACAATTAAATCAACATTATGTTCTGCACTGCAATTGAAAGGTTCGCTGCAATCACGCACGTTGATCAGTTGCATGCAAGTGAGGCAAAGATATATATACAAATATATAATATATATATATATATTATTTATAATATTCTATTATTTAATATATTAAATTATATATATATTATATAAATTATATAATATTATATTTCGATCTTTAGCAAAAACATCAACAGTGACTTAAAATTTGAGTTCATTTGACTATCCAAAAAAATTATATTAATTTTCCAAGGAGTGAAGAAAAATAGTGAAAGTCTTAAGAGGATGTAAGATGTAATTTAATTGTTAACATAATGGCTGAGGTGGGGGTTGCAAGGTGAGTTTTTTCGAAGGCTTCGTTCCATCGTTTTGACTTGCTAATCTTCTCGCTAGCTGGATGGAGAGGAGGAGGGAGAGTGAGGGAAGGAAAGAAGGAGGGAGGGAGGGAGGAGGGTGAGAGGATGAAGTAAGGAAAAAAATAAAGGAATGGGAAAAATGGAAGGATACGTGAAGAAGGAAGGAGTAAGTATGGAAGGAGGGAGTAGATGGTAGTGCCAGGGTGTGAGTTAAGTAGATGGTAGTGCCAGGGTGTGAGTTAAGTAGGAGGGATAGTGCCAGGGTGTGAGTTAAGTGAGGTAGTGTTGGTGGTGGTGCTTGTAGTAGTGGTAGTGAGGTGGTGGTGTGATGGTGTGGTGGTGTGGTTGGAGGGTGGTGGTGGTGGTGTGTGGTAGAGGTGAGTGCATGGAGGTGAGTTAATAATTATCTCGGTGTGTTAGTATTTACAATTAGTCTCACAAGCACATGTCCGCTTAGCTTAATAACTCTCGTGTGCTTAAAAGTGGAATGTTTATCACGAATTTCGTATGTTGGACTTATTGTCAAGGACGGGCGAAAGTCGTCTAAGTTGTGTGACTCGTCCCAAATACGTGGACTGTCACTGACGTCATTCTTATTCAAAGGTCACAGCCACGTTTTCAACAGCAATAGCAATCTCGGTTTATTCAACAAGCACGTCACACCACGTTATTCAACAAAGCACGTCAACAGCCACGTTATTCAACAATGCACTCACAGCCACGTTATTCAACAAGCACGTCACATGCCACGTATACGTGAGAGTTATTCAAAGCAGTCACAGCATTATGTCACTATGATGCACCCAGTTTTAAACCTTCCTAGCCAATAACGCGCCAGGTTAGGGTAGGTTATTGAAAAGACAGTTTTTCCATGATGGCCCATGTTAAACCCATAGCATAGCCAGTTATAGGTTGTGTTCAGAAAATGGACAGTCTTGACGTGGGTCTTAGTCGTATGATGACCCGCAGCTGGAACTTTTGGTCATCTGACCGAGGCCTTCCACTGGCTTTCATAGTTGGATGAATCTTAATGAGTTAGAATGGTACAGCGGTTAGAGAAGTGTCCTGCTAGTTTCAGAACAAGTTTGTTGTGTTCACATCCTGCCCATTCTGTGGGTAGACCGTGGATTAAGCATATTTTTTTCGTAAGTAACACTATTTGTTGTGTTTGTTGTATGGATTAGCAACGATAAATTAAAAGCACTTATGCCCTACCCTGTGGAGTGGTGGAGGCTTGATCCTGAGTTCACAAATACACGGAAACTATTTTTAATGCTGGAAGTCCCCTTTAACCTGTCTTATAGCCTGGGGAGTTCAACAGAGTCGCTGTTTACTGTTGTGGACGTTGCAGTCTATGTAGCAGTTCCTGGGAACTTTTTTTTGCACGGCACATTATAGTTACGACGCGTTTTTAAACGTAACCTCGACCAAGTTCTCCATTTATATACCAATAAGTTATGCACAACTATCGACCAAGACTTTGTCATCTTCACCTCAGACGAGAGTGAGTGTGGACAAGGCAAAACACTCCATATTGGTTAAATTCTCGGGCTATTTTAACCCATGTTAACTCTTGTTATTCTCACGTCTCAAGATGCTAACTCGTCTTACTTTCAAATCCCAGGATGTTCAGCCATGTTAACCTCAAATCCCAGGATGTTAATCCATGTTAACCTTCACCTTGGGAAGCAATTACCTAGTTACCTGTACTTCAACATCTCTGAATTTCACAGAACATTTTCCAATTTTTTTGTGTAGCTCAATTATTTGCATTAATGTTCCTCCTGTATTTGTTGTATTTGTTCTCGTTTATTTTTGTCTCATGTGAGGGAGAGCTTTTATGGAGCTTGAGTGCGCTAAAGGCGTAAACCTGTACATTAATAATAGGGTTGTGACCTTTTAAGTATGCTGCTTCGAGCGCAGCAATGGTTTGATTGACTCTTGTCTTGACCGGCAGCTTGGATGTCCAGAGATCAATCCGCCAGAACGGAGGATCGAGCTTCCAGTTTCTCTCTCTGAAGGAAATATAACAATAAAAAGGTAAATGGCGCTCTATGCCAGGAGTTTTGTACTGTTGAGTGTTTCCCACGACTTTAGTTACGGTGTAATTGTTGTTGTTTCTTAGGGCCAGATTTCAGCATCTCGTTTTGCATCTACTGTGATGGTGCCCACTGCAACAGCTCATGATGCAGCTCTGCTACAGTACTGCTGTTTTTGCTGCTGCTACAACTTTCACTGCTGCTGTTTTTACTGTTGTTGTGGCCGCTACTGCTGGTGTCTCTGTTGCTGATGTTACTTCTGCTGTTGTTGTGGCTGCTACTGCTGCTCTCGATAAGCACAACAGATAAGGGTCCGTGGCCCATCCTCTCCGTCTCTATATTCAGCAATAACATTATAGCTTCTGCAGCCACCTTGGACAGCCAGGAATGCCAGCCCGCGATCAGATAAGTCACATGCAAGTATTGAAGACCCACAAAAGCCTTCTAGACTAGTTTCGAGTTGCGGATGAGCGTAATCCGAGTTGGGGTTAAGATCTGAGCATTGTGCCATAACCGGAGCACAAGCGTAAGCAGTGGTAATAAAAGCCTTTGATTATAATTAATATCAAAGAGTGGCATTGTTTATCCCCATGAAGAGGCCGGCGGAACCATACCTGTAGTGGGATGAAGCCTCCGCCCGCTGTCTCTGGGCAATCAACCACTATTTATGCCCGTAATAAAACACCTATTTGGAATCCGTACCTTGTAAAGCGAATAACTGGCATTTTCTGCCGACCTTAAAACTCCATTTATATGCACCGGTAGCTAGCTCAGTATTTAAGTTATTTCCCCTGGTGTGCACCACAGGTCATGTCCCATCTGCTGGGTGTCGCGTCCCATCTGTGGACAGATGAGACGAATGCGGATCTGGTGGCATCCCCCGTCGTACACGCGTGTGGCGGAAACCCTCGTGGAATACTCTGTCTGATGGAGGCGCTAATGACCCTTCCAGATCAGCAAATTAACACCGGGAGCAGGATACGACCCTCGGACACAGGGAGGGGGAGCCAGGAAGGCTGAAAAGCCAGCCAGCCAGCCAACCAATGGATGCTGTGGACGCTGGGATGAAAAGGCCAAGAAACGATGATGATGCTGATCCTAGTCATATTTTTGAAGATCTGTTCGTCTCGATTCCATCACATTCTTGGGCTCTGAGGACTGCGTGTTTAGCTGCGTGATGCCTGTGAGGAAGTTTCTTGCCGGCGCCTCCAAGATGCGTCTGAACACCCTTGCAGGAAGGACTTGTCACTCAGCACCAACGAAGGTTTTTTTTTTTTTTTATTGTGTTCTCTGCTGTCGATCCTTCCAACAGATCCGGCAGCACATTAATCCCCTTGTCCAGTAAGTTGACAGAGAGGGAGTGGTCTAAAGGTATCCCCGTGTGGTTGATAAACAAAGGGACAGATTATGCAATACCTGACATGCCTCTCACCAGTTGTATTCCAATCACCTGATCTGGCGCAGGCGTGCACCACACACACACACACACACACACACACACACACACACACACACACACACACACACACACAACACACACACACACCTCACAACACAGCGACACTTCACACGACACACAAACGGAGTTCAAGCGGGGCCTGGAGCTAAAACTCAACCCCTGCATTCACACATATGAATAAGTACACACAAACACAAAGACGCACGCACACACATGCACATAACACACACACACACACATACACACACATACACACACACACACACACACACCACACAAACACACAGACCACACAGACACACACACACACCACGCACATAGAACACACACCACACACACACACACACACACACACACACACCCAACCCCACACCACACACAACACACACACACACACAACACACACACACACACACACACACACACACACCACACACACACACACACACACCACACACCCCACACACACACACACACACATCTACAAGAGACATTTTTATCTAAACCATCACACAAAGACTTACCACTTCCTCATTCATAAATAAACTTCCACCCTACAACAAACACACAATATTTCTTACTGACTCCAGCATATCTGTGTATCTCTCCGCGATCGAACAAGAAAGCCAAACCTTATCGATACAACATTTTTTAAACCGTGTTCCCTCCCGTCGTGGATACCGTCCCCATCCGAACAGTACTAACCTACAACGTCCACTAACACAAGGCAACAGCAACAAATGAATAGAGAGGATGGAAAAGGGATGGTGATCGTTACCAGCTGTGGTAACGGAGGGGACCCTACTATCCCAAGCTATCCGACACACCAGCCGTCCGCTGAATCGGACGACCACAAGATTACTCTCCCACTTGCCGCACATAATGTCACCCGGCACGGCAGACTGAGATGGAGGTGGAGGGTCACTCGTCATTCCTGGAGCCTCGCCACATCCATCAGCACGGTATCTCAAGCCATCTTCGCCGCCGCCTTAGTCGCCAGCTCTACCCTTCGCGGGATTCAATCGGGGAGCGCCGACCCCTTTCTTCAGGCATCTTCGCTACCAACACTTCTTCTGGAGAGGATATTCGACGCATTAGTCTGTCCTGTCCTTCTCTGTTTTGATGGCCATTTTGACAATGCAGTAATGGTCAAAATGGCCATGTTTAGTCTTTTGATACCCAAGTTAAACCCTCAGCCTTTGATAGTCTTATTGAGCACTTAATCCTTAACACTTTGATGACCCTAACTTAAAATATTCTTACACAGATAACACAGATAACTCGTAATTTTATTTTGACGGCCATGTTGACTCTGCACCTCCGCGTCTTTTTCTTACTTCTGTGTGTAGCACATTTGTGTGTTTAATATAGTTTAAATAGAAAGGGAGGCGGCATGTCATCTTGCCTGACACCTTGTACAGTACTGAAAAACATTCCCACAGGTTTCATTCCATACCATTCTTTCTTCCTCATTCCTAAGGTAACAAATCATTTTGAAAATGCCAGGCTGTTTTTCTCTTTTCTTTGTTCGAGAACACCCCCCCCCCCCCACCCAAAAAAAGAAAACAAGTGGAGAGAAAAATTCAGCAACGTTTCGGTCCAGTCTGATTATTATTATAATCAAAAAGAAGCGCTAAGCCACAAGGGCTATACAGCGCTGCAGGGTAGGGAAGGGTCCAGTCTGAAATGTTAATTTGCGAGATAAATGTCCAAGTTGGACCGAAATGCAGTCCACTTGTCATTTCTGATTTATATGTTTGTTGTGAATTGTTCCTCTCTCTAAAGAATTGCATTTTAAAAGTGTTTTTAAAGCCTATTTTATGTCTTGCAAAAATACTATGCTAATATGCCAATGCAACATAATACAATATAATTCTCGATAAAATTCGTGTTACCAGCTGAGTCCTTGGAGTGTGGGAAGAAGAGTGCTGCATCAGGAGTGGCGGAGGGAATCTGCAGTTTTGTGGACATCTGAACTGGATTCTGCAGACAGTGATTGACATGGTGTTGGTGAATGTGTTCCTCTCTCTTTTTGGGTGCTGCGTGTGTCAATGTGTGTTGACATCTGATTAAGTTAACTACGATCCTGTCACACAGGAAGGAACCATTCGTTCTTTCTTCTCTCTCTCTCTCTCTCTCTCTCTCTCTCCTCTCTCTCTCTCTCTCTGTCTCTCTCTCTCTCTCTCTTCTTCTCTCTCTCTCTCTCTCTCCTCTCTCTCTCTTCCTCTCCTCTCTCTCTCCTCTCTCTCTCTCTCTCTCTCTCTTCTCTGCTCTCTTCTTCTCTCTCTCTCTCCTGTCTCTCTTCTCTCTCTCTCCTCTTCTCTCCTCTCTCTCTCTCTCTCTCTCTCCACTCTTTCGAGCGGAAATCTTATGTTTTCCACGATCCGCCGCTGGTCTCAAGAACGCGTCAATATTTAGCGATTGCGCCCTTCAATTAACGACGATTGGAAGGAGATTATCGACGATTGGAAGGAGATTAACCAAGATTGGAAGGAGATTAACGAAGATGTCTCGGGTTGGAAGACGATGGCACAGAAGCCCCGCTTCTTGGTTCAATTTACAGTTTACATCGGGTGGCAGTGTTGACAGAGGAATTTCGAGGCGCCTGCAGGAAACTGTTGCAGGTCTGTGTGTGGCGAGTTTACATGGAAATTGGGAATGAGAATTGGGAAATGGGATTGAAATTGCAAACGAAGTGGTTAAACAAATATGTATCGGGGGTTTTGTAATTATCAATGTGACTTAAGCAGCACCTTCGATTATTTTTTGTATTTTTGAATTATCATTTATCTTAAATAATTTGATTATTATTGATACTTGTGTTTAGTTCAGGTTCTTTGTTGTTTCAGTAAGGAGATTTATATTTTATATTTATTTCCCAGATTTAAATCCAAGTGGGTTATTTTACGTAGGTGAAAAATAAATGGTTCTGGCAGATTTATGTCGTGTTTATCTCAATCTTTGTGTAAACAATTCAGTAATTGTGCAAATGAATAAACTCTCAAATATATGTGACTTACGAATGTGTGGAAGCACTCATGACTGCTTTAAGTGATCTGAGTGTACAGACGCACTCATATCAGTTCTTCGTGTAGAAGCACTCAGAACTGGTTTAATTAAGTGCCTCTGTTTATTGAGTGTACAGACGCACTCATATCAGTCCTTCGTGTAGAAGCACTCAGAACTGGTTTAATTAAGTGCCTCTGTTTATTGAGTGTACAGACGCACTCATATCAGTCCTTCGTGTAGAAGCACTCAGAATTAATTTAATTTAGTGCCTCTGTTTATTGAGTGTGCAGCCGCACTCAGATCAGTCTTTAGTGTGAAAGCACTCAAAACTAAAAGAAGTACCTTTATTTACCGAGGAGTGTGTGTGGGGAAGTACAATGTTGAGGCAGATGTTGCAGTACTGGCACCAGATACTGCCTCCTACCCAAGTTTTCCCCAGTGTCTCCTGACACTCCAGTGATCAAGGTTTAACTTAATGTTCCCTGACACTCTGACACCCCCGTCCCTCAATGTACCTTAACGCCCCTATTATGAAAAATACTTTAATCTCTTCCAAGTCGTAAATACTTGTACTCGGGTAAATAATTTTATTACAGGTGTATAATGCAGAATATTACGAATGTGTGTTTCTAATCATTTGTTTGCTTCCAGTCCTTTGTAAAAAATGTTAATGAGATTCCTTCTCTATCTACTCTCTACTTATGAGTAGACAGTATCCTTTTCTACCTACGAGAGGCCAGACTGCCCCTCTACCTACTTTCTACCCACGAGTGGGCACTGGTCACCAACAGATATTCAGTTGTCTTCAAGAAAGAGATTGATAGGTCCCTCGGGTCTGTGCTTGATCAACCAGACTGTACTGCCTTCGTTGGATTGCGTGCTTCTAGCACCAACAACCTGATCAATCAAGCCATCAACCAGGAAGCCTGGTCTGGGACCAAGTATCCACGGGATCTACAACCGGTATGCATATATATACAACAGGATAATCACCAGTTCTGTTTTGATTCCTGTTTCCCTATCCACATCCCTCTCTCTCTCTCTTCCTGTTGTCTCCCTTTACGACTTTTTTTTTTTTTTTTTTTTTTACACAGGGTATGACAAGGTTAAGGATCCCTAGCTTTATTGACAAGCTATTTACAGGTTAAGGATTCCTAACTTTATTGACAAGCTATTTACAGGTTAAGGATTCCTAACTTTATTGACAAGCTATTTACAGGTTAAGGATTCCCAACTTTATTGACAAGCTAAGAGCTGTTACCTACATCAGCTCATTTGAAAGCATTTTTATTGTTATGATACATACAAGTAGGGAACAGGATGAAATTGGAGCCATCTGTGGGCCAGCATTTTCATTTGATCAACTGACTTTATCTCGTTGACATCATTATGCTGTACGAATGTGTTCCATACTCGAGTCATCCTGGGTATATATGATCTCAGATGGAGTGATGTTCTGGAGAAGGGTACAGCCAGAATGAAGTTGCTGTTTTCTGCCCGTCTTGTGGTATAGAAGTTTGCTTCTCGCTATCCTCGAAGTGGATCCAAGTGTGGTACTTTGACAATATTGGCCTTGTACATAACAGTAAGGCCATCCACATCCCTCCTGTGTTCTCTTCTTGCTATCTTACCGTCTCCTGACCTCACTTCTTTTCCCCTTTGTCTTTTCCACGTGCTAATCTTGTTATGAAAATTGGATACAACACATTATGTAGTTACCCTGATCTATACGACATTCTACAAGGTTAGTGGAATGACTAAGATTTATTTACCTATCTCATTCATCAAGTAATCCTTTCTTCCTCTTCCTTCTCTCCTGCTCCCTCAGTTTCTCCCTTTGCCAGTTTCTCTCTCTACTTCCCTCTCTCATTTTTATTTCCTGCCTTTTTACCTCTCTCCTTCGTTTTTCTGATTGCTTCTCTATCTCATTCCGTTCCTTCCCATATGCCTTATTCTGGTACAAATACATCCATTTGATTATCTCATTTTCTTCACCATCTCTCTCTCTCTCTCCTCCATCCTATGTCCTTTCAAATCTCTCTCTTAACCCTCTATCCTTTCCTGATTCACCTTCCCCTTCCCCTCTCTTTCCCCCTCCCCATTCTATCCCTCCCTCTACCACTCACCATCTTCGGTGTCAGGCTAATTGGCGCTAATTGACCTGGTAGACCTGCCAATGACCCAGTTGCTGGAGCCGCAAATGAGCCTCGCTCGCTTTGTTTAATGGATGAGCGCAGATACAGGCATCTTAGATGGTTATCTGGGGGTAATACTGCAGCATCCATGGCCGGGCGACGGCAGCAACGGCGGCGGCGGCAAAGGCGGCACACCACTCACCTGCAGTTGCTTATCAGCAAACAATTAAGGTGTTGTGGGATCGACTCTTACCTCTGTGTTCTCTTCTCTCCTTGTGTGTTATCTCCTCTCTCTGTGTGTTCTCTTCTCTCCCTGTGTGTTCTCTTCTCTCCCTGTGTGTTCTCTTCTCTCCCTGTGTGTTATATCCTCTCCCTGTGTGTTCTCTTCTCTTCCTGTTTGTTCTCTTCCCTCCCGGTGTGTTCTCATCTCTCCCTGTGTGTTCTCTTCTCTCTCGGTGTGTTCTCTTCTCTCCCTGTGTGTTCTCTTCTCTCCCTGTGTGTTCTCTTCTCTTCCTGTGCGTTCTATTCCCTTCCTATGCGTTCTATTCTCTCCCGGTGTGTTCTCTTCTCTCCCTGTGTGTTCTCTCCCAGTGTGTTCTCTTCTCTCCCTGTGTGCTCTATTCTCTCCCTGTGTGTTGTCTTCTCTCCCTGTGTGTTCTATTCTCTCCCTGTGCGTTCTATTCTCTCCCTGTGTGTTCTCTTCTCTTCCAGTGTGTTCTCTTCTCTTCCTGTGTGTTCTCTTCTCTTCCTGTGTGTTCTCTTCTCTTCCTGTGTGTTCTATTCTCTCCCTGTGTGTTCTCTTCTCTTCCTGTGTGTTCTATTCTCTCCCTGTGTGTTCTCTTCTCCCTGTGTGTTCTCTCCCTGTGTGTTCTATTCTCTCCCTGTGCGTTCTATTCTCTCCCTGTGTGTTCTCTTCTCTTCTTGTGTGTTCTCTTCTCTTCCTGTGTGTTCTCTTCTCTTCCTGTGTGTTCTCTTCTCTTCCTGTGTGTTCTATTCTCTCCCTGTGTGTTCTCTTCTCTCTCTGTGTGTTCTCTTCTCTCCCTGTGCGTTCTTCTCCTCTCCCAGTGCCTTCTCTTCTCTCTCTTGTGTGTGTTCTCTCTTCTCCTCTGTGTTCTCTTTTCTTATTGTGTGTTTATTTTCTCCCTGCGTGTTCTCTTCTCTCCCAGTGTCTTCTCTTCTCTCTCTCTGTGTTCTCTTCTCTCCCTGTGTGTTCTCTCCTCTCCCTGTGTGCTCTCTTCTCTCCCTGTGTGTTCTCTCCTCTCCCTGTGTGTTCTCTTCTCCTGTGTGTGTTCTCTTCTCTCCTTGTGTGTTCTTTTATCTCCTTGTGTGTTATCTTCTCTCCTTGTGTGTTCTATCCTCTCCCTGTGTGTTCTCTTCTCTTATTGTGTGTTCTATTGTCTCCCTGTGTGTTCTCTTCTCTCCTTCTGTGTTCTCCTTTCTCCTTGTGTGTTCTCTTTTCTCCCTGTGTGTTCTATCCTCTCTCTGTGTGTATCTTCTCTCCCTGTGTGTTCTCTTCTCTCCCTGGTGTTTCTCTCTCTCCCTGTGTGTTCTCTTCTCTCCCTGTGTTTTCTCTCCTCTATGTTCTCTCTTCTATTTTCTTTTTTCCTTATTCTTGTGTCGATATGCTAATCTATTGTTTTTTTATTCTGTTGTTCAACATGCGCTTTTTCTTTTCGTTTCTCATCCTCCATCACGTTCTTCTCCTCCTTCTCCTCATATTTGTTCTCTTCCTTTTTTCTCTTCTTCCTCTCCCTACCCTCCTCCATCATCCATCTCTCCTCTCCCCTCCTCTCCTCTCCTCTCCTCCCTCTGCTCTCCTCCTTCACTTCTTCCTCCTCCATTACCTCCTCACATCCTTTCCTCTTCCTCCTCATCCTGTTCCACTCTTCCTTTTGTCCCTTTTCCTATTGGCGCCGTTGCTCATGTTTCTGTTGCTGTTTCGCCTACTGTTTTGGCGGCTGTTGTTTCTTCTGTTGCTGCTGTTACTTTTGCTGCTGCTATTACTGCTGTTGCTACTACTTCTGTTGTTGCTTCTGCCACCGTTGTTTCTTCAACTGTTTTTGTCATTATTACTGCTACTGCTGCTACTATTGTTGTCGCTACTGTTGCTGCTGCTACTGTTGCCGCACCTACTGTTGCTGCTGCTACTGTTGCTGCTGCTAATGTTGCTGCTGCTACTGTTGCTGCTGCTACTGTTGCTGCTGCTACTATTGTTGTCGCTACTGTTGCTGCTGCTACTGTTGCTGCTGCTAATGTTGCTGCTGCTACTGTTGCTGCTGCTACTGTTGCTGCTGCTCTATTGTTGTCGCTACTGTGCTGCTGCTACTGTTGCCGCTGCTACTGTTGCTGCTGCTACTGTTGCTGCTGCTAATGTTGCTGCTGCTACTGTTGCTGCTGCTACTGTTGCTGCTGCTACTATTGTTGTCGACTACTGTTGCTGTGCTACTGTTTGCCGCTGCTACTGTTGCTGCTGCTACTGTTGCTGCTGCTAATGTTGCTGCTGCTACTGTTGCTGCTGCTACTGTTGCTGCTGCTACTATTGTTGTCGCTACTGTTGCTGCTGCTACTGTTGCCGCTGCTACTGTTGCTGCTGCTACTGTTGCTGCTGCTACTGTTGCTGCTGCTAATGTTGCTGCTGCTACTGTTGTTGCTGCTACTGTTGCCGCTGCTACTGTTGCTGCTGCTACTGTTGATGCTGCTTGTTGCTGCATGCTAATGTTGCTGCTGCTAACTGTTGCTGCTGCTACTGTTGCGCTGCTACTGTCGTGCTGCTTGCTATTGTTGTCGCTACTGTTGCTGCTGCTACTGTTGCTGCTGGCTACTGTTCTGCTGCTATGTTGCTGTGCTACTTGTTGCTGCTGCTGCTATTGTGTAGCTACTGTTGCTGCTGCTACTGTTGCTGCTGCTACTGTGCTGCTGCTACTGTTGTCGCTGCTACTGTTGCTGCTGCTACTGTTGCCTGCTGCTATGTTGCTGCTTGCTAATGTTGCTGCTGCAACTGTTGCTGCTGCTACTGTTGCGCTGCTACTGTTGCTGCTCCTACTGTTGTCGCTGCTACTGTTGCTGCTGCTACTGTTGCTGCTGCTAATGTTGCTGCTGCTACTGTTGGCTGCTTGCTACTGTTGCGCTGCTACTGTTGCTGCTGCTACTGTTTGTCGCTGCTACTGTTGCTGCTGCTACTGTTGCTGCTGCTAATGTTGCTTGCTGCTACTGTTGCTGCTGCTACTGTTGCTGCTGCTACTGTTGCCGCTGCTACTGTTGCGCTGTACTGTGTCGCTGCTACTGTTTTCTTGCTGCTACTGTTGCTTGCTACTGTTGCGCTGCTACTGTTGCTGCTGCTACTAGTTGTCGCTGCTACTGTTGCTGCTGCTAACTGTTGCTGCTGCTAATGTTGCTGCTGCTACTGTTGCTGCTGCTAACTGTTGCCGCTGCTACTGTTGCCGCTGCTACTGTTGTCGCTGCTTACTGTTGCTGCTGCTACTGTTGCTGCTGCTACTGTATGCTGCTGCTACTGTTGCTGCTGCTACTGTTGCGCTGCTACTGTTGCTGCTGCTACTGTTGCGCTGCTACTGTTGCTGCTGCTACTGTTGTCGCTGCTACTGTTGCTGCTGCTACTGTTGCTGCTGCTAATGTTGCTGCTGCTACTGTTGCTGCTCCTACTGTTGCGCTGCTACTGTTGCTGCTGCTACTGTTGTCGCTGCTACTGTTGCTGCTGCTGCTACTGTTGCTGCTGCTAATGTTGCTGCTGCTACTGTTGCTGCTCCTACTGTTGCCGCTGCTACTGTTGCCGCTGCTACTGTTGCTGCTGCTACTGTTGCCGCTGCTACTGTTGCTGCTGCTACTGTTGCTGCTGCTACTGTTGCTGCTGCTAATGTTGCTGCTGCTACTGTTGTTGCTGCTACTGTTGCCGCTGCTACTGTTGCTGCTGCTACTGTTGATGCTGCTAATGTTGCTGCTGCTACTGTTGTTGCTGCTACTGTTGCCGCTGCTACTGTTGCTGCTGCTACTGTTGATGCTGCTACTGTTGCTGCTGCTACTGTTGTTGCTGCTACTGTTGCCGCTGCTACTGTTGCTGCTGCTACTGTTGCTGCTGCTAATGTTGCTGCTGCTACTGTTGTTGCTGCTACTGTTGCCGCTGCTACTGTTGCTGCTGCTACTGTTGATGCTGCTACTGTTGCTGCTGCTAATGTTGCTGCTGCTACTGTTGCTGCTGCTACTGTTGCGCTGCTACTGTTGCGGCTGCTATTGTTGTCGCTACTGTTGCTGCTGCTACTGTTGCTGCTGCTACTGTTGCTGCTGCTACTGTTGCTGCTGCTGCTATTGTTGTAGCTACTGTTGCTGCTGCTACTGTTGCTGCTGCTACTGTTGCTGCTGCTACTGTTGTCGTGCTATGTCTGCTGCTACTGTTGCTGCTGTACTGTTGCTGCTGCTAATGTTGCTGCTGCTACTGTTGCTGCTGCTACTGTTGCGCTGCTATGTTGCTGCTCCTACTGTTGTCGCTGCTACTGTTGCTGCTGCTACTGTTGCTGCTGCTAATGTTGCTGCTGCTACTGTTGCTGCTGCTACTGTTGCGCTGCTACTGTTGCTGCTGCTACTGTTGTCGCTGCTACTGTTGCTGCTGCTACTGTTGCTGCTGCTAATGTTGCTGCTGCTACTGTTGCTGCTGCTACTGTTGCTGCTGCTACTGTTGCCGCTGCTACTGTTGCCGCTGCTACTGTTGTCGCTGCTACTGTTGCTGCTGCTACTGTTGCTGCTGCTACTGTTGCGCTGCTACTGTTGCTGCTGCTACTGTTGTCGCTGCTACTGTTGCTGCTGCTACTGTTGCTGCTGCTAATGTTGCTGCTGCTACTGTTGCTGCTGCTACTGATGCCGCTGCTACTGTTGCCGCTGCTACTGTTGTCGCTGCTACTGTTGCTGCTGCTACTGTTGCTGCTGCTACAGTTGCTGCTGCTACTGTTGCTGCTGCTACTGTTGCGCTGCTACTGTTGCTGCTGCTACTGTTGCCGCTGCTACTGTTGCTGCTGCTACTGTTGTGCTGCTACTGTTGCTGCTGTACTGTTGCTGCTGCTCTAATGTTGCTGCTGCTACTGTTGCTGCTCCTACTGTTGCGCTGCTACTGTTGCTGCTGCTACTGTTGTCGCTGCTACTGTTGCTGCTGCTACTGTTGCTGCTGCTAATGTTGCTGCTGCTACTGTTGCTGCTCCTACTGTTGCCGCTGCTACTGTTGCCGCTGCTACTGTTGCTGCTGCTACTGTTGCCGCTGCTACTGTTGCTGCTGCTACTGTTGCTGCTGCTACTGTTGTCGCTGCTACTGTTGCTGCTGCTACTGTTGCTGCTGCTACTGTTGCTGCTGCTACTGTTGCTGCTGCTACTGTTGCTGCTGCTAATGTTGCTGCTGCTACTGTTGCTGCTGCTACTGTTGCTGCTGCTACTGTTGCTGCTGCTACTGTTGCTGCTGCTGCTGTTGCTGCTGCTATCTGTTGCTGCTGCTAATGTTGCTGCTGCTTACTGTTGCTGCTGCTACTGTTGCTGCTGCTACTGTTGCTGCTGCTACTGTTGCTGTTGTTGCTGCTACTGCTGCTGCTGCTGCTGCTGCTACTGCTGCTGCTATTGTTGTCGCTACTGTTGCTACTGTTATTGTTGCTAGTTTCTCTTATACATCTCATCCTTTCATTCCTTCTCTCCCCATTTTTATTTTGTGTTACCCATTGTTTATATGTATTACCCATTGTGTATATGTATCCACCATTGTGTATATGTATCCACCATTGTTTATATGTATTACCCATTGTGTATATGTATCCACCATTGTGTATATGTATCCACCATTGTGCAAATGTATCAACCATTGTGTATATGTATCAACCATTGTGTATATGTATCACCCATTGTGTATATGTATCAACCATTGTGTATATGTATCACCATTGTGTATATGTATCACCCATTGTGTATATGTATCCACCATTGTGTATATGTATCACCCATTGTGTATATGTATCCACCATTGTGTATATGTATCAACCATTGTGTATATGTATCACCCATTGTGTATATGTATCAACCATTGTGTATATGTATCACCCATTGTGTATATGTATCACCCATTGTGTATATGTATCCACCATTGTGTATATGTATGACCCATTGTGTATATGTATCCACCATTGTGTATATGTATCAACCATTGTGAATATGTATTAACCATTGTGTATATGTATCAACCATTGTGTATATGTATCAACCATTGTGTATATGTATCAACCATTGTGTATATGTATCCACCATTGTGTATATGTATCAACCATTGTGTATATGTATCCACCATTGTGTATATGTATCAACCATTGTGTATATGTTTTAACCATTGTGTATATGTATCAACCATTGTGTATATGTATTAACCATTGTGTATATGTATCAACCATTGTGTATATGTATCACCCATTGTGTATATGTATCAACCATTGTGTATATGTATCACCCATTGTGTATATGTATCAACCATTGTGTATATGTATCACCCATTTTGTATATGTATCCACCATTGTGTATATGTATCAACCATTGTGTATATGTATTAACCATTGTGTATATGTATCAACCATTGTGTATATGTATCAACCATTGTGTATATGTATCACCCATTGTGTATATGTATCAACCATTGTGTATATGTATCACCCATTGTGTATATGTATCAACCATTGTGTGTATGTATCAACCATTGTGTATATGTATCAACCATTGTGTATATGTATTAACCATTGTGTATATGTATCAACCATTGCGTATATGTATCAACCATTGTGTATATGTATTAACCATTGTGTATATGTATCACCATTGTGTATATGTATAACCATTGTGTATTGTATCAACCATTGTGTATATGTATCAACCATTGTGTATATGTATCAACCATTGTGTATATGTATCAACCATTGTGTATATGTATTAACCATTGTGTGATATGTATGACCATTGTGTATATGTATCAACCAATTGTGTATATGTATCAACCATTGTGTATATGTATCAACCATTGTGTATATGTATTAACCATTGTGTATATGTATCACCATTGTGTAATAGTATCAACCATTGTGTATATGTATCAACCATTGTGTATATGTATCAACCATTGTGTATATGTATTAACCATTGTGTATATGTATTAACCATTGTGTATATGTATCAACCATTGTGTATATGTATCACCCATTGTGTATATGTATCAACCATTGTGTATATGTATCAACCATTGTGTATATGTATTAACCATTGTGTATATGTATCACCCATTGTGTATATGTATCAACCATTGTGTATATGTATCACCCATTGTATATATGTATCAACCATTGTGTATATGTATTAACCATTGTGTATATGTATCAACCATTGTGCATATGTATCAACCATGGTGTATATGTATTAACCATTGTGTATATGTATCAACCATTGTGTATATGTATTAACCATTGTGTATATGTATCAACCATTGTGTATATGTATCAACCATTGTGTATATGTATCAACCATTGTGTATATGTATCAGCCATTGTGTATATGTATTAACCATTGTGTATATGTATCAACCATTGTGTATATGTATCAACCATTGTGTATATGTATCAACCATTGTGTATATGTATCAACCATTGTGTATATGTATTAACCATTGTGTATATGTATCACCCATTGTGTATATGTATCAACCATTGTGTATATGTATCAACCATTGTGTATATGTATCAACCATTGTGTATATGTATCACCCATTGGGTATATGTATCAACCATTGTGTATATGTATCAACCATTGTGTATATGTATCAACCATTGTGTATATGTATCCACCATTGTGTATATGTATCACCCATTGTGTATATGTATCACCCATTGTGTATATGTATCACCCATTGTGTATATGTATCAACCATTGTGTATATGTATCAACCATTGTGTATATGTATCACCCATTGTGTATATGTATCCACCATTGTGTATATGAATCAACCATTGTGTATATGTATCACCCATTGTGTATATGTATCAACCATTGTGTATATGTATCACCCATTGTGTATATGTATCCACCATTGTGTATATGTATCACCCATTGTGTATATGTATCAACCATTGTGTATATGTATCACCATTGTGTATATGTATCACCATTGTGTATATGTATCACCCATTGTGTATATGTATCACCATTGTGTATATGTATCAACCATTGTGTATATGTATTAACCATTGTTGTATATGTATCAACCATTGTGTATATGTATCACCATTGTGTATATGTATCACCATTGTGTATATGTATCCCCATTGTGTATATGTATCACCCATTGTGTATATGTATCACACCATTGTGTATATGTATCAACCATTGTGTATATGTATCAACCATTGTGTATATGTATCAACCATTGTGTATATGTATCAACCATTGTGTATATGTATCAACCATTGTGTATATGTATCACCATTGTGTATATGTATCAACCATTGTGTTTATGTATCACCCATTGTGTATATGTATCCACCATTGTGTATTATGTATCACACATTGTGTATATGTATAACCATTGTGTATATGTATCAACCATTGTGTATATGTATCAACATTGTGTATATGTATCAACCATTGTGTATATGTATCAACCATTGTGTATATGTATCAACCATTGTGTATATGTATCACCCATTGTGTATATGTATCTAACCATTGTGTATATGTATCACCCATTGTGTTATATGTATCACCATTGTGTATATGTATCAACCATTGTGTATATGTATAACCATTGTGTATATGTATCAACCATTGTGTTTATGTATCACCATTGTGTATATGTATCACCCATTGTGTATATGTATTAACCATGTGTATATGTATCACACCATTGTGTATAAGTATCACCATGTGTATATGTATCAACCATTGTGTATATGTATCACCCATTGTGTATATTGTATCAACCATGTGTTTGTATCACCCTTTGTGTATTGTATTAACCATTGTGTATATGTATCACCCATTGTGTATAAGTGATCCAACCATTGTGTATATGTATCAACCATTGTGTATATGTTATCACCATTGTGTATAAGTATCAACCATTGTGTATATGTATCACCCATTGTGTATAAGTATCAACCATTGTGTATATGTATCAACCATTGTGTATATGTATCACCCATTGTGTATATGTATCAACCATTGTGTATATGTATCACCCATTGTGTATTTGATAACCATTGTGTATAGTATAACATTGTGTATATGTATTAACCATTGTGTATATGTATCAACCATTGTGTATATGTATCACCATTGTGTATATGTATCACCCATTGTGTATATGATTAACCATTGTGTATATGTAAACACCCATTGTGTATAATGTATCAACCATGTGTATATGTATCACCCATTGTGTATATGTATCACCCATGTGTATATGTATCAACCATTGTGATATATGTATCCACCATTGTGTATATGTATTCAACCATTGTGTATATGATCCACCATTGTGTATATGTATCACCATTGTGTATATGTAATCAACCATTGTGTATATGTATCACCCATTGTGTATATGTATTATACCATTGTGTATATGTATCAACCATTGTGTATATGTATTAACCATTGTGTATATGTATCAACCATTGTGTAATGTATCAACCATTGTGTATATGTATCACCCATTTTGGGATATGTATCAACCATTGTGTATATGTATCACCATTGTGATATGTATCACCCATTGTGTATATGTATCCCAAACCCTTGTGTATATGTATCCACCATTGTGTATATGTATCAACCATTGTGTATATGTATCACCCATTGTGTATATGTATTAACCATTGTGTATATGTATCACCATTGTGTTATATGTATTAACCATTGTGTATATGTATCAACCATTGTGTATATGTATCAACCATTGTGTATATGTATCAACCATTGTGTATATGTATCAACCATTGTGTATATGTATCCAACCATTGTGTATATGTATCAAAAAATTTTGTATATGTATCACCATTGTGTATATGTATCAACCATTGTGTATAAAGTTTTCAACCATTGTGTATATGTATCAAACCCTTGGGGTATATGTATCACCATTGTGTATATGTATCAACCATTGTGTATATGTATCACCCATTGTGTATATGTATCAACCATTGTGTATATGATCACCCATTGTGTATATGTAAAAACCATTGTGTATATGTATCACCCCTTGTGTTTTATGTATCACCATTGTGGTATATGTATCACCCCTTGTGTATATGTATCAACCATTGTGTATATGTATCAACCCTGTGTGTATATGTATCAACCATTGTGTATATGTATCAAACCCTTGTGTAATGTATCCCCCATTGTGTTATGTTATCAACCCTTTTGTATATGTATCACCCATTGTGTATTATGTATCAACCATTGTGTATTATGTACAACCATTTGTGTATATGTAAACAACCATTGTTTTATATGTATCCACCATTGTGTATATGATCAACCATTGTGTATATGGTTCACCCGGAATGTATCACATTGTGTATATGTTCAACCATTGTGTATATGTATCAACCATTGTGTATATGTATCCACCATTGTGTATATGTATCACCCCTTGGTGTTATATGTATCAACCATTGTGTATATGTATCAACCATTGTGTATATGTATCACCCATTGTGTATATGTATCAACCATTGTGTATATGGGATCCCCATTGTGTATATGTTCAACCATTGTGAAATGTATAACCATTGTGTATATGTATCCCAAACCCTTGTGTATATGTATCCACCATTGTGTATATGTAACAACCATTTTGTATATGTATCAACCATTGTGTAAAATGTATCAACCATTGTGTATATGTACAACCCATTGTGTATATGTATCAACCTTGTGTATATGTATCACCATTGTGTATAAAGTATCAACCATTGTGTATATGTATCAAAACCCTTGTTTATATGTATCAACCCCTTGTGGGATATGTATCAACCATTGTGTATATGTATCCACCATTGTGTATATGTATCAACCATTGTGTATATGTATCAACCATTGTGTATATGTATCAACCATTGTGTATATGTATCAACCATTGTGTATATGTATCAACCATTGTGTTATGTATCACCCATTGTGTATATGTATTCAACCATTGTGTATATGATCAACCCCTTGTGTATATGTATTCACCATTGTGTATATGTATCAACCATTGTGTATATGTATCAACCATTGTGTATATGTATCAACCTTGCGTATATGTATCAACCATTGGTATAGTATCAACCATTTTGTATATTAATCACCCATGTGTTATTGTATCAACCATTGTGTATATGTATCAACCATTGTGTATATGTATCAACCATTGTGTATATGTAACCCATTGTGTATATGTATCAACCATTGTGTATATGTATCAACCCATTGTGTATATGTATCAACCATTGTGTATATGTATAACCATTTTGTATATGTCACCCATTGGTATATGTATCAACCATTGTGTATATGTATCACCCATTGTGTATATGTATTAACCATTGTGTATATGTATCAACCATTGTGTATATGTATCAACCATTGTGTATATGTATCAACCATTGTGTATATGTATCACCCATTGTGTATATGTATCAACCATTGTGTATATGTATCAACCATTGTGTATAGTATCACCCATTTGTTATATGTATAAAACCCTTGTGTATATGTATCAAAACCATTGTGTATATGTATCAACCATTGTGATATGTATCAACCATTGTGTATATGTATAACCATTGTGTTATGTATCAACCCTTGTGTATATGTATCACCCATTTTGTATATGTATCAACCATTGTGTATATGTATCATCCATTGGTATATGTATCAACCATTGTGTATATTTTATCCACCATTGTGTATATGTATCCACCATTGTGTATATGTATCCACCATTGTGTATATGTATCCACCATTGTGTATATGTATCAACCATTGTGTATATGTATCCACCATTGTGTATATGTATCACCCATTGTGTATATGTATCACCCATTGGTATAGTATTAGCATTGTGTATATGTATCAACCCCTTGTGTATATGTATCAACCATTTTTGTATATGTATCAACGATTGTGTAATGTATCAACCATTGTGTATATGTATCAACCATTGTGTATATGTATCCACCATTGTGTATATGTATCACCCATTGGTATATGTATACCCCTTGTGTATATGTATTACCATTGTGTATATGTATCCCCATTGTGTATATGTATCAACCCTTGTGTATATGTATCCACCATTGTGTATATGTATCACCCATTGTGTATATGTATCCCCATTTGTATATGTATCAACCATTGTTTATATGTATCAACCATTGTGTATATGTATCCACCATTTTGTATATGTATCAACCATTGTGTAATGTATCAACCATTGTGTATATGTATCAACCTTGTGTATTAATGTATCCACCATTTGTGTATATGTATCAACCATTGTGTATATGTATCACCATTGTGTATATGTATAACCATTGTGTATATGTATCAACCATTGTGTAAGTATCAACCATTGTGTATATGTATCAACCATTGTGTATATGTATCAACCCCTTGTGTATAGTATCCACCATTGTGTATATGTATCCACCATTGTGTATATGTTTTCAACCATTGTGTATATGTTATCCACCATTGTGTATATGTATCAACCATTGTGGGATATGTATCAACCATTGTGTATATGTATCAACCATTTGTGTATATGTTCAAACCCTTGTGTATATGTATCCACCATTGTGTATATGTATCAACCATTGTGTATATGTATCAACCATTGTGTATATGTATCACCCATTGTGTATATGTATCAACCATTGTGTATATGTATCAACCATTGTGTATATGTATCCACCATTGTGTATATGTATCAACCATTGTGTATATGTATCAACCATTGTGTATATGTATCAACCATTGTGTATATGTATCAACCATTGTGTATATTTCCACATGGTAAAATGTAAACACCATTGTGTAATGTACAACCATTGTGTTTATGTATCAACCATTGTGTATATGTATCAACCATTGTGTATATGTATCAACCATTGTGTATATGTATCAACCATTGTGTATATGTATCCACCATTGTGTATATGTATCAACCATTGTGTATATGTATCAACCTTGTTATATGTATCACCCATTGTGTATATGTATCAACCATTGTATATGTATCAACCATTGTGTATATGTATCCACCATTGTGTATATGTATCAACCATTGTGTATATGTATCAACCATTGTAAAATGTATTTAACCATTGTGTATATGTATCAAACCCTTGTGTATATGTAAACAACCATTGTGTATATGTATCCAAACCCTTGTGTATATGTATCCACCATTGTGTATATGTATCCCCCATTGTGTATATGTATCAACCATTGTGTATATGTATCAACCATTGTGTATATGTATCAACCATTTTGTTATGTACAACCATTGTGTATATGTATCAAAACCTTGTGTATATGTATCAACCATTGTGTATATGTATCCACCATTGTGTATATGTATCACCATTGTGGGGATATGTTCAACCATTGTGTATATGTATCAACCATTGTGTATATGTATCAACCATTGTTTTATAAAGTATCCACCATTGTGTAATGTATCAACCATTTTGTATATGTATCCACCATTGTGTATATGTTTTCAACCATTGTGTTATGTATCAACCCTTGTGTATATGTTTTCCACCATTGTGTATATGTATCAACCATTGTGTATATGTATCAACCATTGTGTATATGTATCAACCATTGTGTATATGTATCCACCATTGTGTATAAAGTATCCCCCCATTGTGTATATGTATCAACCATTGTGTATATGTATCAACCATTGTGTATATGTATCAACCATTGTGTATATGTATCAACCATTGTGTATATGTATCCACCCCTTGTGTATATGTATCAACCATTGTGTAAAATGTATCAACCATTGTGTATATGTAAACCACCATTGTGTATATGTATCCACCATTGTGTATATGTATCAACCATTGTGTATATGTATCCACCATTGTGTATATGTATCCACCATTGTGTATATGTATCCACCATTGTGTATATGTATCAACCATTGTGTATATGTATCAACCATTGTGTATATGTATCCACCATTGTGTATATGTATCCACCATTGTGTATATATATTCTTATATTTTTATACATTATTCTCATATTCTCTTCAATATAACCCTTTTTCTTCTTCTTTCTCTTTGATATTCGTACAAAAGAAATATTATCAATTCCTTTTTTAGTCCCAAAATAATCATTTATTGGCTTTTTTTTTCTTTCCCACCCCCATACACAGTGACCCTTCTGACCATCTCCTGACCTCTCTTATGTCTCTTGAAACCCCTCCTGACTTTATGACCTCCTTTGTTTTGACCCTCCGACTCTCCTGAAACTCTCCCGACCTCTCTGACTCTTGATCTCTCCCGAACCTCTCTTTATGTTTTCTTGACCTTCCTGACCTCCTGACCTCTTCTAAACCTTTATTATCTCTCCTTATTCTTTGACCTCTCCTGACCTCTTCTGACTCTCTTGACCTCTTTGACCCCTCCTGATCTCTCCTGACTCTTTGAATTCTCCTGGACCTCTCCTGACCTCTCTTGACTCTCCTTTGCTCTTTTCCTCCCTGACCTTATTTTGACCTCTTATGACTCTCCTTACCTCTCCTTATGTCTTCTTGACCTCCGAGTCCTGACCTCTCCTTTTGTCTTTGACTTTTCCTGACCTTTTGACCTCTCCTGACCTCTCCTGACCTCTGCTTATGTCCCTTGACCTCTCCTAATGTCTCCTGAGGTCTCTCGTGGCCTCTCCTGCTCTCCCTTATGGACGATACAGTCACTTTCCGCTCCGAGGAGCGCTGACCAAGTGGTAAGTGTGATGGGCGACTCAGAGAAATGAATCTGTGGAGGCTCACAGAATGTCGACTTTTGTCTGATAGTTAAAGAAAATAGATCATTTTCTGTTGGTTAGAAAATGAGCGATGAAGAACACACAAAGATTTTCTGTGGTCAGAGGAAAATAAACATTGTAAGAGATTTTAAAACGTGTTTTTCCGTATGAGTGACATGAAAAGAGTGATTTCTGTGGTGAATGACCTAAAAGAAGTTGACTGTCGTGGATTTTTTTTGGGCAACACAACAGACTGTGGGAAAAGTGAACTGAATGAGCAACATTTCCACGTAATACCACATATTACTTGCAGAAGAAGACCTAACAGCGTGATGTAACACCTGTAAACACTGTTTGGTTCCGTACTCATACTTCTTGATATAAGTCCAGTAAACTGTTTACCTTTCGTTCTCTCTCTTTTGACTATAAGACTTTCTGCAAGAGAATAGTCCATGTGGCAGTGGCAGCGTCCGAGCTCACAACAGAAACACTGGGTTCGATCCTGGTTTGGAAAGAAGTAGGAAAAACGTCTCAGCCTTTTTACATGAGTGAGGTAGGAAAAAGCCTCAGCCTTGACATTAGCTAAGGTAGGACAGCAGCTCTCAGCATTAACATGAACTGAGGAAAGATAACAGATCTCAGCCTTGATATGAGCTGAGGTAAGATAACAGCTCTCAGCCTTGACGAGAGCTGAGGTAAGATAACAGCTCTCAGCCTTGACATGGGCTGAGGTAAGATAACAGATCTCAGCCTTGATATGAGCTGAGGTAAGATAACAGCTCTCAGCCTTGACATGAGCTAAGGTAAGATAACAGCTCTCAACTTTGACGTGAGCTGAGGTAAGATAGCAGCTCTCAGCCTTGACATGAGCAAAGGTAAGATAACAGCTCTCAGCTTTGACGTGAGCTGAGGTAAGATAACAGCTCTCAGCCTTGGCATGAGCTGAAGTAAGATAACAGCTCTCATCCTTGACGAGAGCTGAGGTAAGATAACAGCTCTCAGCCTTGACATGAGCTGAGGTAAGATAACAGCTCTCAGCCTTGACGTGAGCTGAGGTAAGATAAGAGCTCTCAGCCTTGACATGAGCT